>JAWNLB010000070.1:937500-1570000 GCA_035041595.1 Drosophila basisetae | reverse complement strand
AACGTTGATAGAGAAGACGCCCTATGAGATGTGGACCGGTAAAAAGCCAACCGTGACAAATTTAAAAATATTCGGCTCAAAGGTTATTCATTAACAGCAAAAGCGTATCGGTTTAGGAACACGCACATAAATCGCAAAGCACTATTATCAGTTTAGCTAGCTATCGGCTTGGGTGTGGTTCGATTACGTGCGTATCACTAATACCTTATGGGGTATGGACGATCTGCTGTGTCTTCGTGACAATTCGCCGCAATTAATCGTGCGGGAGCAATCTCACTGGTATTTTGGGATGATCCGAGTCGTCTCAATGTTCCCTAGATCCCAATCCTTTGTTCCTGATTTGTCTCAGTTGTCCCCGGCGATCTGCTCCTTGGTGGCTGCGTTGGATTGTTCCGCCTGTTGTTGCCGCCGGTGTTTTTATTATTTTTATTTTTATATTTATTATTTATTTTATTTTTTTTATATATTCTATTGTATTCGTTATTTTTCTATATGTGATTGCTTAATACTTTGCAAATTAGAAGTTGCCTTCATTTCATTGTATTTTATCGATCAACTTGTGTTGCAATGGTGCGTAAATATTATCGATCTCTAAGACTGGTTCAATAGGTATTCGATATTCAAGAGTGAACTACGCATGCGGTATTCTTTCCCTTTGGGGAAAGATTGCTTATCGTTGGTTTCTTACCAGTCCACGCTTCCATTGGTGTTATCGATCAGTGCCTTTGTGACTGCACGATTACGTAATGCACCGTTTTGTTGCGGAGTGTACGCCACCGTCAATTGCCGTGCAATTCCATTGGTTTCCAAATAACCGTTGAACGTTTTGCATACACATTCGCGCCCGTTGTCGCTGCGAATCTTTCCTATTTGACGCTCTACCAGATTTTTGTACTCCACGAACTTGTGACAGACCTCGTCTTTTCCTTTAAGGAAGTACACAAAAATCCGCCTTGATTTGTCATCAACAAACGTAATGAAATACTTAGAGCCGCAAGGAGACTTTGCTTCGAAAGGGTGCGTTTAGTAAACTGCAATTCTGCTGTCCGCTCTTTCGTCATTTTTGGCAATTACTTTGCGACAATTCGCCTTAATATGCCCTATTTGACCACAGTTGTAACTGGCAACATTTTTCAGTTTCTTCTTTGTAATGACCTTCGCACTAGCGCTATGCCTCTGTCTAACAGTAAATACGTGCGAAACATTGCTGTGCTTTCTGCGCTCTCTTTCTTCTCGCCTTCTTCCTTCAACTTTATACATGGAATTTCAAACGTTGGAGGACAACGAAATTCCCTTGGATCTGGACAGCAAAGTAATAACTGAGCTCGTCAACTATTGCTATTCCAATTCCGGCAAGCTGATCCACGATTTCATTAAATGTGATCAAATAGCTAGCCATGCTTTGCCCCTCCGCCATGCGTGAATTGAGCAACTTTTTGTAGAGCGAGACTTTAGCGTAATCGTTGCCAATGTCAATATTATCGCCAACATCAGACTCCAGTAAATCCCCGGACGCAACTTCCAATAGAATGCCTTCAGGGAATGCTTGAATAAGAAATTATTGCGAAGTACCACCAGCGTTGTGTACCCACCCAAAGTTTATTCAAGACTGTCGCGATGCTGTTAGTTAATAGTATTGATATTCATTAATGAGGGACTTAACATAATTTTCAGCAGTCATTAATTAATTTCCGTTTCATTCGTTTCAGTTTAAGGCCGATAGAGGATGAGGCGACTGCATCCATCCGTACAGAAAGCTGAATAGATCGCCTCAGAGATGAGCTGGCCAGGCTGGTGTCCAAACCGTTATGAAACGTGTCAGCAAGAGCAAGAGCTGAATCTATACTATTTAGAGTTGATGCCGTTGGTTCCAGACCCGAAGGAGGAAAGCATCTAACAAGCTGGAAGAGATGCCCCGCTTATTAGCTGCCATTGCCAAGGTACGGCAGCTTGTGGCCCAGTTTAGAAGGCCGTCTCAAGACTTACTGAAGTCGGCAACGATTATTAATATTAATATTATTATTTACTAGATCTATTGTGCCACCTTCTGATCACCTATGCCTGTTGCATCAACCCCATCTGCTGCACGAATGCTAGAATCATTGTTGGGTTGCCTTGGAGTTCAAAATCCGTTGGATACTGCAGCTTTCCCTAGTTAAGGCGACACACGCTGCTAGGATGTGCCTTGAGGATTCCTCCTCACTTTCATCTTCCTCACAACATCAGCAGCAGCAACACACAATTTGTTGTTAGCATTTAGAAAGGTTTTTTCTGAGTGGTTCTTGAGGCGTGCAGAGCCACTGGACAAATGTTATTGGTGATTTTATTTATATCGCTCATTTATGGCACTTATTCAAATGAAAAAAAGTGTATATATATTGAAAGAGCAGCACTAATTTAACTTTAATTTATGGAGGGAATACTGTAACCATATGTTAAACATTAAAATTTGAATTGAGTCGAAAGAATTAATGTCAGATAATTTATTTTGCACCTGTATATTTAAGGTTGTTCTGTTGACTGCCATTGAACGACGGAATCTCATTCTGGAACACTTCAAGATATTCACATCTCCAAGTAGCTGAAATGGGCAATCTTAGCAAGTCAACTGTATTTTACATCATTCGGCGCTTCGTCGACGAAAATTGGATAGAGGACAAGGGCAGAATGCAGAAGGCGGTAAAACCCACTTGGACAAAATTGTGCAGTTCTGCAACGCAGTCATATATGAAGATAAGTCTAAATTCAACATTTTTCGCTCGGATGGACGGCATTATGGTTGGCGACAGTCCAATACTGAGCTGAATCCCAAAAACCTAAAGGCAACAGTCAAGCACGGCGGAGGAATTGTCGTGGTATGGGCATCTATCTCGGCAGCCGGTTTCGGAAATTTGGTGTGTATTGAAACAACAATGGACAGGAATGTGTACCTCAATATATTAAAGGAAATTGTATTCCAAAGTGCCGAGGAGCTAGGAATCCGACGTACCTTCCGGTTCTACCAGGACCGAATTGGAGATTCAAGCAAGCCAGACGCGCGCTTTTGTTTCGGTCATATAAAAAGTTGCTAAATTAAATAGTTTAAGCACCGCCCAGATCTGAAGTTTCATGTTTGCATAAAAATCGCTTTATGCACCGAACATTTTGGCGCCCAACGTGGGGCAGTGTTTAAACAAATTATTAATAAACAATTGGACAATTTCGCATTTCGTAACGTTAGCAAATTCCGCTTGCGCGTATATACCAACTATACAAATTCGCCTGGGCTTCCAATTGCTTGGTTGTAACAATTAAAGCATCAAACTTGTCAAAAATGTGAAAATCGTTAACTAGCACCAACACAAAGTTCGTCGCAGCAGCAATCACACACATGCACATAACTCAAAGTAACGGTTATTGCATTGGGTCTCTATATTCGTTGTGCTGACTGTTGGCGCCGTTTTCGCGTCGCCTACTTTGTTCGCCGTTAGTTTTCGGTTAATTTTCGATCGTCTTCTTTCACAACGTCGCTGCTCTTATCGCATATTTCGCTGCTGCTAAACGCCCAGTGCGCTGCTCGCAATCGCCGCTTCAGTCTCTGCCTAGTGGTTTATCCCAAATTCGTTCTTCGTTCGTTTGTGTAAGAGCTGCAACTGCGATACTGTTGTAGTTCACATACGCACATACACACAACAATCATTTTTCGTTTATCGTTTTTGGCGCGTCAAGCACAACTCAAGCTCCGCGCCAAACTCTCTTCGACTTCATTACACATCTGTAAATATGTCGCATTCCTTGGAAGACTACCGACGCCAGCGCGCAAATATCAAACGGAACATTTCACGCATTAAAACCTTGGTCGATGGACAATCTGGAGATTCTTCTAAGCGATCACCTGCGGATCTTCAATGTCGTTTGGGCATTTTGGAATCGTACTTCAAGCAATCGTTGGCTATTCAATCCGAAATAGAAACTCTGGATTCAAATAGAAACTTCAGACAACTATGTACACATCAAGTTGGCAATTAAGAAATTGCTTGGTGAAGACTTAAACAGTACAGTCGTTGATGCCGCTACATCACACGTTGCTTACCATCCTCAACTATCACGTCTGCCTTGTTTGGCCTTGCCCACATTCGATGGCAATCATCTGGACTATAACAACTTCATGTGCTCGTTTATCAAATCGTGAAAGGAGCGCAAATAACAAACATTGAGAAGTTTAACTATCTACTCAACTGTTTAAAGGGTGCTGCACTGGAGTGCGTGAAGGCATTTCCAGTCACCAATGAAAACTACGCTAAGGCACTAGAAAAATTAAAGTCTCGATATGACAAGCCAGCATTAATATTTACAGAGACAATATCGTCTATTTTTCAGTTGCCTTCAGCTAGTTCATCAAACGCTACGCAGCTACGTTCGTTAATTGATAATGCATCGGCATTATTTAGTTCACTTTCGTCCTTGGGCTCTGACATCGACATAGCGCAAACCATGTTAATCTATGTGGTTCTGGATAAATGCGATCAGGAAACTAGAAACAAATGGAATTTATCGCTGGATACAACAATCCCGACTTGGGCTCAGTGCGTACAAGTGCTGGAGCGTCATTGTCAATTCCTGTTGTCCAAAAGTACAACAATTAACCAAACGGATTCAAAACAGATTCGTAATCCTGGCAAAGGACATAACTCGTCTTTCGCACTTGCCATCGCTGCTTGTGCATTGTGCTCAAGCTCAACTCACAAATTGATGGCTTGCGAACAATTTCAAGCATTGGATTCGCTGCAACGTTTTGATGTCGTCAAACGTCACCGACTGTGTCTTAATTGCTTGTCTAAGGGTCATCAAATGGCCGATTGCCCTTCAAAAAATCGCTGTCGCCATTGTCAGAGATCGTACCACACTTTGCTACACAACAAGCTACGTTCAACAACACAACCAAGCTCTTCCCACAAGCTCTTAGCACACAACCATTCTAAAATCAAAAAACGTTATCAATCTCAGGTTCTTTTAGCAACGGCTATGGTCCTGGTCAGAGATGCAACTGGCACCTACAGACTAGGCCGTGTTCTACTGGACTCATGTTCGCAGGTGAATTTCGTCACCGATTCGTTTGCTCAAAAGCTTCGTCTAAAAAGAGAGAAACATGATGTGCAAATCAGCAGTATTGGCTATGCACGTACAGACATCACTTCTCTTACAACTACATCAATAAGGTCTCGTTTGTCGCCCTTTGAAGTTTCGTTAGATCTTTGCGTCACCTCGCATATAGCCTATCAGCCGGACATCAATATCGACATTTCTAAATGGAAAATGCCAGAAAATATTGTTCTGGCAGATGAGAAATTCTACCAGTCTCGACACATCGACATGCTTTTAGGAGCAGAAGCATTCTTCGACATTCTATCAGTGGGCCAAGTTAAACTTGGTACAAACTGGGCCCATGCTCCAAAAGACGCTGTTTGGATGGGTAGTGACAGGAAAGTGTGATCCGCAACAGTCTCGAGAGCTTGCTGCTAGTTTTAAGCTTGGTGCCACTTCAATTGACGATCACCTTAAACGCTTATGGGAAATTGAAACAACTGAAACTTCAAATGTGCTGTTGAAACCAGAACATCGAGCTTGTCAGCAACACTATGCACTCCAGCAGCCGCAGCAGCACCAATTGAATCCCGCTTGGCCACCATTTGCCGGCCATCCATATGCTCATCCGCATGGACATGCTCATCCCCATCCCGTCTTCTAGCCTGTGCAGCTGGCCAAGCGACCCAAAGTGGAATCTCCCGCCGGCCATGATGATGAAGTGCAGTAGATCAATGCTTCAGCTCGAGAATCCCCTCTACCCCTCGCTGAATCCACAGTACAATCCGCTCGCAGTCCGAGTGCCAAGGAGCAAAAAAACAATGGTGGACGGGACAGTGCCAGCAGCAAGGAGAATGTCCCCAAAATCAATCCGGACAGCAGCTGCGGCAAATTGGCACCGCATTCGATTCACTCGCTCAAGGGCAGCAGTTCTTCGGCGCCCGCTTCCACATCAACATCCGCACCAGCCTCACCCAAGAAGCTCGTCATCAACGGCGGCAGCAGCAGTACCGGCAGTCAAACAAATGGACACTTTTTAGTTGGAAAATCGCTTCGGGCGCTTCCTGAACGCACGATAGCAACGCCTCATCTCAACAATTTGGAGCGGTTTGACGTGATAACCGCTGCTAAACAGCAATTTTGGCGTCGTTGGTCATCAGATTATATTCACGAGCTTCGTGCTCGAACCAAATGGACATCATCGTCGGCAAATCTCGCTATTGGAACCATGGTCATAATCCAGGACGACAATCTTCCGCCTCAGCAATGGAAGCTCGGCCGCATCGAATCACTTGTGCTTGGAAAGGATGGTCATGTTCGAGTTGTTCATCTTCGTACAGCCAATGGCATCTGCTGCCGACCAATACACAAATTGGCTATCTTACCGATGGAGGCTTGATGTGTTGAAAGCAGATCCTTTCAAGGCGGCCGGGATGTTTGGTCAAACTAATTTAAATACAACTGACAATGGATGTTCAGCTGTTAATTTGTTAGTTTATCGCTACTTAACATAACTCTGTTAAATCTTATTCGCTTATGTAAACCCTTAGTTGTAATTTTGGTAAATATCGATAGTTATCACTATCGAAGAGTCCGAATTGGAGATTCAAGCTAGCCAGACGCGCGCTTTTGTTTCGGTCATATAAAAAGTTGCTAAATTAAATAGTTTAAGCACCGCCCAGATCTGAAGTTTCATGTTTGCATAAAAAACGCTTTATGCACCGAACACTTTGTCTTAACAAATGTAATATTTAATGTTATTTATTATCTGCCAAAACCAGCTCTATGTTTATGTTGTAGATTTTAATTCACTGCTATTACTCATTCATACCTTTACATATCAATGTTTTATAGCCTTTCAATAGGTTAATTAATGTTTAGATATAAATGCTACATAAAAAACAAAAAAAGGAAGTGGGCGTGATCAAAAAAATGTTCGAGCACGATCTTAGTTATCCACATTCCAAGTTTCCTAGCTATAGCTCTTTAATTACGGGCGATATAGTCTTTTATCGGATTTTTCCCCCGGATTTCTTAATGACATTACTGTTGGAAATTTGGAGTTATGGGTGCAGGCTTACTGGTTGAAGCACCGGGCCCGGGTATAAGTTTTAATATCTTTTGCTCCAGCGCTGCGCGACTGTCTTCGCTTAATGCAATGGAACGACTAATTGCGATAACCGATATTCTGCGTCTTTACAGTAAGAGACTCGCATATAGAACGCTGTGGCAACTCTATGTACATTATGCATACAGAAATATATGTTAAAATGGTTGCTTTAACATATTATTATACTATTCGCGATAATAACAATTACTAGCAACACACCTTTCATGTGATGACTCTAGCTTTCAAATTGTGAGATATATGGAGTGGCCATCCAATTTTATATCGATCTCTTAGAATTCTTGCCAGCAAAATACTTTACAAATGTAAAACGCTGCACTCAGAAAAACTTTGAGAAACTTTGAGAAATAGAAAAAATTGCATATCCAATTTCAAGACATTTTTTCTTTCTTATTTGTTGTTTAGAAATATTCTGCAAAATACAGAAATTAGTTTGTCGACTAAGTCATATACTAAAATACAATATTGATAAATATTTATGGACTTAATCTTGTTAAGTTGAACAACGTTTTGCGACTTGGTTGTTTATTGCCGATTGGAGCAGCATTCAGTGCGTGCTGTGACTCTGAGTTTATAACAAGTCGGCTCTATGAATCGCAATGCAGTATTATCAGTTTATAAATATGAGTAAGTACTCATATAAGTATATATATACTTATACTTATATATATATGTATATATATAGTTTTGCCTCTTGGATGATAATTAAATATGTAAATTTTTGCGAAAATATTTAGTATTATATACATTTATATATGATATATATATATATATTTGTTATATATATATATAAATATATATAATACTGAATATTTTCGCAATAGGTCGGAGACAAAAACGTTGATAGAGAAGACGCCCTATGAGATGTGGACCGGTAAAAAGCCAACCGTGACAAATTTAAAAATATTCGGCTCAAAGGTTATTCATTAACAGCAAAAGCGTATCGGTTTAGGAACACGCACATAAATCGCAAAGCACTATTATCAGTTTAGCTAGCTATCGGCTTGGGTGTGGTTCGATTACGTGCGTATCACTAATACCTTATGGGGTATGGACGATCTGCTGTGTCTTCGTGACAATTCGCCGCAATTAATCGTGCGGGAGCAATCTCACTGGTATTTTGGGATGATCCGAGTCGTCTCAATGTTCCCTAGATCCCAATCCTTTGTTCCTGATTTGTCTCAGTTGTCCCCGGCGATCTGCTCCTTGGTGGCTGCGTTGGATTGTTCCGCCTGTTGTTGCCGCCGGTGTTTTTATTATTTTTATTTTTATATTTATTATTTATTTTATTTTTTTTATATATTCTATTGTATTCGTTATTTTTCTATATGTGATTGCTTAATACTTTGCAAATTAGAAGTTGCCTTCATTTCATTGTATTTTATCGATCAACTTGTGTTGCAATGGTGCGTAAATATTATCGATCTCTAAGACTGGTTCAATAGATATTCGATATTCAAGAGTGAACTACGCATGCGGTATTCTTTCCCTTTGGGGAAAGATTGCTTATCGTTGGTTTCTTACCAGTCCACGCTTCCATTGGTGTTATCTCGATCAGTGCCTTTTGTGACTGCACGATTACGTAATGCACCGTTTTGTTGCGGAGTGTACGCCACCGTCAATTGCCGTGCAATTCCATTGGTTTCCAAATAACCGTTGAACGTTTTGCATACACATTCGCGCCCGTTGTCGCTGCGAATCTTTCCTATTTGACGCTCTACCAGATTTTTGTACTCCACGAACTTGTGACAGACCTCGTCTTTTCCTTTAAGGAAGTACACAAAAATCCGCCTTGATTTGTCATCAACAAACGTAATGAAATACTTAGAGCCGCAAGGAGACTTTGCTTCGAAAGGGTGCGTTTAGTAAACTGCAATTCTGCTGTCCGCTCTTTCGTCATTTTTGGCAATTACTTTGCGACAATTCGCCTTAATATGCCCTATTTGACCACAGTTGTAACTGGCAACATTTTTCAGTTTCTTCTTTGTAATGACCTTCGCACTAGCGCTATGCCTCTGTCTAACAGTAAATACGTGCGAAACATTGCTGTGCTTTCTGCGCTCTCTTTCTTCTCGCCTTCTTCCTTCAACTTTATACATGGAATTTCAAACGTTGGAGGACAACGAAATTCCCTTGGATCTGGACAGCAAAGTAATAACTGAGCTCGTCAACTATTGCTATTCCAATTCCGGCAAGCTGATCCACGATTTCATTAAATGTGATCAAATAGCTAGCCATGCTTTGCCCCTCCGCCATGCGTGAATTGAGCAACTTTTTGTAGAGCGAGACTTTAGCGTAATCGTTGCCAATGTCAATATTATCGCCAACATCAGACTCCAGTAAATCCCCGGACGCAACTTCCAATAGAATGCCTTCAGGGAATGCTTGAATAAGAAATTATTGCGAAGTACCACCAGCGTTGTGTACCCACCCAAAGTTTATTCAAGACTGTCGCGATGCTGTTAGTTAATAGTATTGATATTCATTAATGAGGGACTTAACATAATTTTCAGCAGTCATTAATTAATTTCCGTTTCATTCGTTTCAGTTTAAGGCCGATAGAGGATGAGGCGACTGCATCCATCCGTACAGAAAGCTGAATAGATCGCCTCAGAGATGAGCTGGCCAGGCTGGTGTCCAAACCGTTATGAAACGTGTCAGCAAGAGCAAGAGCTGAATCTATACTATTTAGAGTTGATGCCGTTGGTTCCAGACCCGAAGGAGGAAAGCATCTAACAAGCTGGAAGAGATGCCCCGCTTATTAGCTGCCATTGCCAAGGTACGGCAGCTTGTGGCCCAGTTTAGAAGGCCGTCTCAAGACTTACTGAAGTCGGCAACGATTATTAATATTAATATTATTATTTACTAGATCTATTGTGCCACCTTCTGATCACCTATGCCTGTTGCATCAACCCCATCTGCTGCACGAATGCTAGAATCATTGTTGGGTTGCCTTGGAGTTCAAAATCCGTTGGATACTGCAGCTTTCCCTAGTTAAGGCGACACACGCTGCTAGGATGTGCCTTGAGGATTCCTCCTCACTTTCATCTTCCTCACAACATCAGCAGCAGCAACACACAATTTGTTGTTAGCATTTAGAAAGGTTTTTTCTGTGTGGTTCTTGAGGCGTGCAGAGCCACTGGACAAATATTATTGGTGATTTTATTTATATCGCTCATTTATGGCACTTATTCAAATGAAAAAAAGTGTATATATATTGAAAGAGCAGCACTAATTTAACTTTAATTTATGGAGGGAATACTGTAACCATATGTTAAACATTAAAATTTGAATTGAGTCGAAAGAATTAATGTCAGATAATTTATTTTGCACCTGTATATTTAAGGTTGTTCTGTTGACTGCCATTGAACGACGGAATCTCATTCTGGAACACTTCAAGATATTCACATCTCCAAGTAGCTGAAATGGGCAATCTTAGCAAGTCAACTGTATTTTACATCATTCGGCGCTTCGTCGACGAAAATTGGATAGAGGACAAGGGCAGAATGCAGAAGGCGGTAAAACCCACTTGGACAAAATTGTGCAGTTCTGCAACGCAGTCATATATGAAGATAAGTCTAAATTCAACATTTTTCGCTCGGATGGACGGCATTATGGTTGGCGACAGTCCAATACTGAGCTGAATCCCAAAAACCTAAAGGCAACAGTCAAGCACGGCGGAGGAATTGTCGTGGTATGGGCATCTATCTCGGCAGCCGGTGTCGGAAATTTGGTGTGTATTGAAACAACAATGGACAGGAATGTGTACCTCAATATATTAAAGGAAATTTTATTCCAAAGTGCCGAGGAGCTAGGAATCCGACGTACCTTCCGGTTCTACCAGGACCACGACCAGGACAACAACCAAGCATAAGTCCGGATTAATACAGACCTGGCTTATCTGGAACTGCCCCCACATGATAACCCCACCGGCCCACTCTCTAGATTCAAATGTTATTTAAAATTTGTGGGCTCTGCTGGATGAGTGGAGCAAATTCAGCCCAAAAGCTACCCTTAAGCTGGTATCTTCCAGGCTAAAGGATATCATACTAAATGTTAACATCCTTATTTAAGCTTTTATACGACTAATATGTTACTTTTCCAAGACTGTCCCAAGTAAGCTTTGACATGAATTTTGGATTTGTTTTCAGTTTTCGACTAATTTTAATTATTTAATTAATATTTTACTAAAAACTAAAGATTATTTTTCAAACGTCCAAATAAGCTGTGAGACACTGTAGTTGCAAAGAAATCGTTTTTTTGATTTATATTTTTCACAAGAATTTGTGAAAATTTAAACAATTTTGCTATTTATTTGTTGTTCTTATTATGCGAAATTCATTCCAAATGGCGGATAGTTGTCCTAAAATTAATATATTCATACAAATGCCTATTAATAAAATAGGCAACATAAAAGCTATTATAAGAATCCTTAACTAATTGACAATTACATCAATCATACCGTTAAGCAGCCTGCAGTTTTCAGTTGAGTTTGGGAAAACAAGTAAAGCAATAATACAAATAAGTCTGTTATAAATTCAGGAGAGAAGAGACAAAAGTTGATATTTTATTTATAAAATGTAAAATATTCAGTTATCAAAAAATTAATTTAAGTATTTTTTAAGTATTTCTATGTGATTCTTTCTGACCGGATAATACAATTTTTATTTTTACTGATACGTAAAAGTAATACTAATTTATTATTATAGTTTTGGGTGGCTTTATCCAAGCAATACCGATCTTTATAGTTCCAGTTTTCTCTCTATCACTCTCGAAAGAAATTGCGTTATCGAGAATTCACAATGGCTATTTTTGTTTTTTTTTTTTTTAAATTTGGTTAATTTTCTGTATTATACATAAGAAACATAAAACAACACAAACAAAAAAGAAAAGAACACAAGCCCAACGTTCCCAATCAGTTTCTTTTTCGATTTTGTCAAAACACAAGGCTGTGAATGTCTCAGACTTTTGTGTCCCCGAATCGATAGTGGTGCACATCACTGTAGTAGATAAATCCTAAATAAAAGAATTTTATGATTCTTTCAAATTTCATTATCAATTGATTGCACTTCACGCTACAAACCTTTATATGTCTTCGCATCGGTTTGGCATCGGAATTGCAATCGCATTCAAATCGATTGCGATTAATGAACGTTTTGACTTCCTTGGGTATCTGGAATAGTTCTTTCGGATCGGTGAGTTTGTTATGCTCCAAGATTAATGTCTCTAGGGCTGGCAAAGATTCGTTAACTCTATTTGGCAGATGGGTTATTTTGTTTCGAGAAAGATTAATATATTTGGTGCTTGTAAAGTTGAAATTGAGCAGCTCCTCGGGCAGTGATGTGTAATTATTTCCGATAAGCAAAAGCTCCACTGGCTTCTCCCTCGACAAGCACTCAAAGTCCACATTTTTTTCATACGAGCAGTTAAAGGAGTCAGTTGTCGTTCTAAAGCATCCGCAACTCCTTTCTAAAGCTATGACCGCCGTCAAAAAAAGTAAAACAAAGAGGATGTACCTCATTTTCTGGAATAAAAAACATTTCAACTATTAATAATATATGCTTGTAAAGAAATCGTTAATAATAATGAGAAACAAACCGCTGCAAAATCTTGGGCGATATAGTCTTTTATCGGATTTTTTCCCCGGATTTCTTAATGACATTACTGTTGGAAATTTGGGGTTATGGGTGCAGGCTTACTGGTTGAAGCACCTGGCCCGGGTATAAGTTTTAATATCTTTTGCTCCAGCGCTGCGCGACTGTCTTCGCTTAATGCAATGGAACGACTAATTGCGATAACCGATATTCTACGTCTTTACAGTAAGAGACTCGCATATAGAACGCTGTGGCAACTCTATGTACATTATGCATTGTAATGGTCGGCAGATTGATCGATAGGCGAAGGGATATCGAATGGGGGACCATCTAGAGGAGAAAAGAAGGAAGAGGAAGAGACCGCATGCATAATTATATGTAAAACAAAAAAAAAAAGGAATATAAAATAAATAAACATAAAGCAAAGGTAAAAAGAAAATAAATAAAATAAAAAGAAAACAAACCGGCAGCAGCTACAGGCAGCAGCAACAGGCGGCAGCTACAGACGACAGTAAAATCGCCACCATCAAGGAGAAAATCGCCAGGAACCCGGAAGCGGAACCCAAAAACGCCGAGACGACACGGATTATACCAACACCTGTGAGTTTGTTCCCGCCTAATTGCGGCAGAGTGAGCCAAAGACAGCTGATCGGCCACGCCCAATGCAATAGTGATGCTCATTTTGTCTCTCAGTGATGCGCACTATTGAAGCCAAAAAAATAGAAAAATAATACAAATTAGAAATATGTTGTAAGCTTTAAATTAAGTAAATAAATAAACTTGTAATATATACGAGTATATAAGCAAATTTAGTGTTGGCCAACAAAATGTTAGGAGTCTATATGTCACATGTATCACATGATTTGTAAATTAAATATTTTAAAAGAATTAATATGAGGTGGTAACTTAATGTGATCGGGTGAGATGAGGGCATAAGAAGCAAACGAAAAAGGAATAATTATGTAAGGGGATTTCTCCAGAAAATTTAGAGGAGGAACCGCTAGGAAGGGAGGGACACGCAGGCTGTATAATATCCACACAGCCAACACAGCAGCGAGCGGACTGGTTTGATCGAAATATTTGTTTTTTTTATTTATAAAAGAATACACTTTTTTTTTGTTAACTTGCCGCCCAATATATCGCGGTCGAACTACCCCTGAGCCGATAACTAGCCGGCTGAGCGATATATTGGTGCTTTCGACAGGCAAGTCATAACAAATGGCGCCCAATGGAGAAAACTAGGCTGACGTTATAAGAATGAATGTCACCCTGTTTAAAAACAACACCGCGAAGCACATTTGTAGCAACAAATGATGCTTGCATGAAAGAAATAAAAAAATGAATAAATAAGAAATCAAAATAATCAGGAGATTGTACTCGAAATTCTAAAGATTAACAATTCTACATATATTGAACAGGTGGCCTTAACCAACAAGTAGGAGGAATGTTTAGTCGGACCGTGGATGAGCATCCTACTATGCTGAGTCCATCGCTGCCACAAACAGTAGTCCTGCCGATTTGGTTAAAGAACATCTTTCAAGTGGCATTAGTAGTGAAAGTGAAGCTTAGCTGGTCCGTGAGCCAGGGAAAAGGCCGAGCCACGTTGCCGCCGAAGTGGATCTGAAGCAAAAAAAAATATATATATATATATATATATATATAATTTGATAATTAGTTTACCGGCAAAATAAATTTTCTTAAAGATAGCATACCTAGAAATGGGGTTTACAAATTACGTCGAGTTTTCGAGTCGCGATCCGTGCATTACCGTTTTAGTTATTGTCAACGTTGTCCGACTTTGAGAACGCGCGCAGACAATAGAATTAATTAGTATTCCAGAATAGAGAGGAACAATTGAAGGCGAGCTAGAAAGATAAAGGAGTGTTTTAGCGTGTGATATTAAATTATTTTCGTTTCGTGTAGTGTGGATTGTTACCTGTAGGTGGCGTCATACGGTGTTACCCTCATCTCACCCATCTTAATGTTCCAATTGTATTTTCGAGAGTGCTGAGTCTTAATTTTGAGTGTTCGTTTTTTCTGTAATAAGTCGATTTCCAGTGATAGCTTTGTTCTCAACATTATTGTTACAACACAATTTTGACTTAGAGAGTAGGTTAGTCAAATATTTATTATAGGCTACATATCATTGTTTATGAGTTATTTATTGATTGTAGTATCTTTATTGAATATTTATTTATTTAATACACATATAGATTTAATCAATGTTTATTGATAATAAGCGTATGTTGCTTATTCAATAATATAATATTTATTTTTCCACTGGAAACCAATAGTGTTTAAAGTACAGATAATTATTTTCCGTAGACATATTTATGCATATATACCTATATACATATATATATGAAAATTGGGGGTTGAATAATTATACGTTTTTTTTTGTTTTTTTTTTTTGTTATATGTTGAAATATATTTAAAATTAATAATTATATGAGCGAAGGGGTATTCAGGCGATCGAAGAAAGTGCGGCGTAGCGGGGACTTTCAGAGAGATAGAGAGCAAGAGAGAATGGGTCCAACTACTCGCGCACAAAATACTAAACCCACCGAAGAAATGAAAAGTACGTCTCATACAGTCGGAATGCGTAGCCGCGAGGATGTACCGGGTACCTCATCGTCAACGCAACAAACTAGGAGCGAAGTGGAACTGCCCAGTGAATTGAACTCGGCTATTAATGTAGCGATAGCCCAAGCGCATGAGACTTACAGAGCATCGCTGTCCCAGGAAATGAGCGCTTTTAAAGAGACAATGGAGGCCAGCATGTTAAGTTTCATGCGGGAAATCAACGAAGTGGTCTCATCCCTGAAAGGGGAAAAAGGAAGAAGCGATTCCAGTTCACAAGAAGCAAGGGAGCCGAGAACTAATCGACCACCGGTACCTACTGGAGTAACAGAGTAACGCTCGTTCGAAAGCCAGGAAAAAATCGTCTCTGTCTGGATGCTCGCAAGCTGAATAAGGTGACAATCAAGGATGCGTATCCCCTGCAGTGCATAGAGTCAATCCTTAGCCGAGTAGAAGATACGGTTTTCATCAGCAGTATCGACCTAAAACATTGCCATCTATTATCTGAAGTAGGAGACCGTCTGGAAGCAGCAAATTTAACAATCGGGGTCAAGAAATCTAAGTTTTGCTATAAATATCTAAAATACCTAGATATCTATACCTGGGATATATAGTTGGCGATGGGGCACTACGGACGGATCCAGAAAAGGTACAAGCAATTACGGAGATACCCGTTCCGAAAAGCGTAGGTCAATTACGTCGGTTTTTTGGTACCGCCGGATGGTATCGTCGCTTCATCCGGAACTTTTCAGCCGAATCAGCACCGCTTACGGATTGCATGAAAGGAAAAGGCCCGTTTAAAATGACAGAGAATGCGCTGGAAGCTTTCACGAAGTTGAAAAAGGCACTCACCAGTGCACCACTGTTGATCCATCCCGACTTTAAGAAGCCATTTTTTATACAGTGCGATGCAAGCCACATAGGTATTGGACCGGTGAGTATCCTAAGCCTGTTCTTCCCATTGGTTATTGCTTGCTTAAATCGTGTTTTAATATAGCCACCCAAAGGACATCTGTCAGACATCTTGTCAGAGTCCTGCTGCCCCAGCCCAGCTCCGTTGTCGTCTTTGTCGTTATTCGTTTCTAAGTTGCAGTCGTATTGTGTGTCTTCCTCCCCTGTGATGATGTTGCCAGACTTCCAACGGCTCCCCAGCTCCTGCAGCAACTTGGGAAACAGCAGCAGCAGCAGCGTCACCAACAGCCAAAACACCGCCAGCAGCCGCAGAAAGGGGTTTCTCTGAGTGGTTCTGGAGGGGTACAAATGTTATTGGTGCTTTTATTTATATCGCTAATTTTCTTCAAATGATTCAAAAGTGTATATACATTGAAAAAGCAGCACTAACTTTAATATATAGAGTGAATACTGCAACCATATTTTAAAAATTAAAATGTGAATAAATTGATTCGAAAGAAATCATTTCAGATTATTTATTTTGCAACTGTATGTTGAAGGCTAAATGAGCAGCACTGCTGCCAATGCATATTGGTTGTAGTGTCAGCTAATGTGAGCTTAGGCAAGCAAGCAGTGCAGTAGCAGCCAGCAAATTTAAGCAATGCGATTTTTATCTTATCTTATTTATTTATTTATACACGATTTTTGGTATTGATGCTGATCAAGAATATATATAATTTACTATAGATATTATGCCAATTTATTGCATTACCAATTTAACAAATTAATAATAATAATCTAAAAAAATGCGTAAGGCAAAATGAGGTGAATATTTTTAATTTATTATGTATATTAATTTAATATTCATATTAATTTTATAGTTGTTGTCTCAGCTATCATATATATGTATTTTATATTCATATTTTATTAATAATATGTCAACATAATAATAATTAAAATATTTATATTTACTGCTAATTGAGCAGCAGCGCTGCACAGTGGTTGTTGTTCCAGCTATTGCAAGCAGTAACTTAGCAAGCACTACACGGCGAGTGCATAAGGCCAGACCAAGCAGTGCAAAGCTAAGCTAACGAGTGCTAATTTTTTTTTTTTTTTTTTTTTTTGTTGCTGTTACTGTTAATGCGCATATGCGAAAAGTGCTCACTGCTTGCAGCGCAGCCAGCGTCGGCGGCGTTTGCCAGTGCTGCGCAGTCAGCAGCAGGCAGCCACCCACACACACACACAGCAGCAGCAGTTGGCTGGCTGTAGTCAGTTTTGGACAAACACTCCGAGAGGCACGTCAGGGCCACAGCGTGTCGCGCTTCTCGACTCTCGATTGTTGTTGTTGTGTTGTGTTTAGTGTGTGCCTGCGTGCGTGTGTGTGAGTGCGTGTGTCTGTGTCGCCGAGTGAGAGTGTTTGTCTATGTGTCTGTGCGTGTGTGTGCAAAAGACCAGCCAGCAAAAATTATTCTGCTGCTGCTGTAATCGCCACAAAATCAAAAACAATAATAACAAATAAATGAAATAAATAATAATCCCAAGTGAAAGTGCAACACAATATAAACATATACATATGTGTATATATACATATATATATATATAGTTTATACATATATATAAAATATAGATAAAGAGCAGCGACAACAAATTTGCTGGCGGGGGGTGCGTGTTGCAACAACAATGTGCGGGGCAGCCTCGTGTCAACTGTCAAAAGTTAGTTTTATTTTCCTATTTTTCTATTTTTCCCACAGGTCTTTTTTTTGTCTACTTATATAGAAAATGTCTGTCTTATTTCTTACTTATTTTTCTACGTTTTTTTGGCAGTGCTAAGAGGCGTGGCATGGGCCTGAGCTGTTAATATCTATATATATATATATATATATGTGTGTATATATATATATATTAACTATATGTATTATTGACTATTAACTTTGAAGTATGCCAAAAATATAGAAAGCGAGAAAGAGAGCGAAAGTGTTGAGTATCTTTTTATTTACAGTTGCAAAAAAATAAAAGCAACACTTTGAAATTTTATCTTTCGAATCAGAAAAAACAAAGCATTTATTTTACACTTTTTTCATGTTTTTTTTTATTTTTTCAAAATATATTTAAATAATTTTTGAATTGATACGCAAAACTGCATTACCATAACAAATTGTTGAATAAATTGTTTGTCATTTCCCCTACAAAGTTTCAATATAGAAAAGTGAAATAAGGAATAATATAAAAAAATAGTAGTAGACTTATGCACATTATATATATAGTCTTTTTTATTTATGTTTCCTTTTTGCATTTATTTTAAGTGCGCATTTAAAAAATGATGCTCTTAGTGGATTCGTTAATTTTGTTCCTTTTTTCATATAATTTCTGACAAGTATTCATGAATTTTCGCAAAATTTACAAACTTAATAAAATACACCTTTGAAAACGTTTCTTGTGAATGTGGTGCTAGCATTTGGACACAACTTTATGACTTTAAACATAGTTTTGCAAGACTGGCTTTGTCATCAAATATTACTCATACGCGGTGTGTGAGCAGTTTTAGTTCTTTTTCGCATTTAAAGGAATGAAATATACATGAATGAAATCATCCAAAATACACATACACACACACAAGCACACCTACCTACCCACCCCCACACACACACACACACATTGGCCAAACACGTGCATGCTCTGTGTGTGTGCTTGAAATGCGTTCAATTCCCGCAAAAAAAAATATAAAAGAAAAAGAAAAAGAAAAGAGAAAAAACGAAGAGAAAGCAACAACAAAAAAACTGTGTTGCTAATGTCCAAACTGACCAGTGTTTAGAGTCACGCAAAGTTACAACAACAACAATAGCAACAACATCACCAAGAACTGCCTCAAATAGAATATGTAGGTAAATAATGAGTGTCATGGAAAAGACTCGAAAGGAACAGAACGGAAAAGAATAGCATAGGATATAGGATATGGAATATAGGAATAGGAACAACAACAGCAGAAATGTCAAAAGCATATAAAATTGCTGTCACTACGAGTACTTGCAACACCAGCAACAACAACAAGCGTAGCAACAGTAGGAAGCACATAAGCATTACCAAATACAGTGGTTCATGGCTTATAGTTATTTATTTATGATTTATTTTTATTATATTTTTTATGTTCTATTGTATTATCTTATTTCTATATTTTGTATCGTATTTATATACTTTTATTAATTTTTCTTCATATTTTGCCATATATTTGTAAATGGAGCTTTATGTTTTTTATATTATAGTTAGTATATATTTTGTCATCAATTGAAATTCAAGTTAGCAACATGAAAAGTAAAATAAAATAAATAATGAAGCCTTAAACTGTTTTTTTAAGTAATCGCAAACAAATTAAAATGTTAGCATACAGTTGCAGTTTTTTAAAGTGTATATATTGTCATCAAAAGTAGTACAAAAATAAAAATAATAATTAATTGATCCTTAAACATTTTTATAGATTTTGTAAATTAATTTAAACATTTTTATAGAGGGATCTTCAACAATGCTTTAAACATTGTTCTTAGCGTATTATTCAATTTATTCAAATATTTATTTATTCAAGGAGTCGCGGTACGAAGTAAATATTATATTTTACAAATATAATTATTAAATATATATTATATTTTCAAAAAATTGTGCAAGTTGGAATATAGAAATACATCAAAATACGTATACTTACTTATTTTGTATGATATTGTTTTCATATTTAATATATTACGCTTAATAAATATAAATTAGAAAGATATTAAAATTATTTCCTTTAAATAGGTTCTTGTCAGATATGTATACAAGTTACTTATTTTGCGTTAGTTTTATAAAATAGAGTTTACATAGTCGTTGGTGCAACCCTAGCAGTATTTGAGAGCATGCGGCAACACTGGTTGACCAGACATTGAGCAGATTGTGTTTCGCTATAATAAATCATGCATATCTCGTATTTGATTTGTTCTGCTTTTATTTTTCTTATTTGACTTATTTTTTATTTGTTTGTGAGTGAGCTTCGCAAAAATGCAAATACATTGAGAAATAATCATATAATGCCTTTGACTGACTGAAGGGACACAACAACAACTATGACAACAACAGCATTTTTTAGCATAAATAATTCCACCCACAAGCAGCAGCTAGGAGAAGAAAAGAATGAAAAAAAGATTACAGCAGTCACTAGGGCGACACACTAAAAAAAAAAAAAAACGACGTCGGCGTCGCAGTCTGCGTTGGCAGCAGAGCAGCGCTTCATTCGTTACACTTTTATATCTACTCGCTGCTCTCTCTCTCTCTCTCTCTCTCTCGTGTCAAACTAACCTACATCAACAGCTGTAAAAGCGGCACCCACGCAAAAAGCGCATTTTTTTATTTTTTTGCTGCCTGCCCTTAACATTGTTGCTCTGCTACTGCCTCTTCTTCTTCTTCCTGCACAGTGATACAGTTAAAAACAAAAACAACAATAACGAATTAATAGCAAAAGAGAAAAGGCAAGAAAGAAAAATAAAAATTAAAAAACTAGTGCACAAAATTATAAAATTAATAATGCAAGTGTGGATCACATTAAATATTACAAAGTAAATCAAATAAAAATTAATTACAATAAAATATGTTAAAACATAAATAAAAAATTTCATTTAAAACAAAGCCGAATAGAAAAATTAAGTTAAGCTAAAATTAAAAATAATGCAACTGAAGAGGAATGAAAATTTAAAATGAAATAAAAATTAGTCCAAATATGGCCTCATTTAATGCAAATGAAGATGAGTGATAATTACAAATTAAAAATGAAATTAAATTAAAAATTAAATGAAAAATAAATTGCTAAAATAAAATCGAAAATAAAAATCGCCTCATTTAATGCAAATGAAGACGACGCTGGCGAGCGTCTTTCTCTCTCCCTCTGACTGACTAACAGACTATCTCTCGGTCTCTGACGCTCTCTCTCTCTCTCTCTGTCACTGTCACTTTTAATGCTTCGGGCGCGTTATCCTTATCTTTTAAACGCTCGCTGTTAAAACGCGCTCTCTGTTAACTGCGCTCTCTGTCAACTGCTCTCTCTCTCTCTCTGTCTCGGTAAAGTGTTCTCTCTGTGCGCTGCTCTCCCTGTGAAGTGCACTCTCTTTGTTTAAACAGCTGTTTATGCGGTCTCCTTTTCTGCGTCGACGCGTGTCTAACATAACCTCAAACAACAACTACAACGACAAAGGCAGCAGCAGAGTAGCAACAACAGCAGGCGCAGTAACTGCAGTAGTAACAGCGGCATCAACAACAACAGCATCCGTAACAGCAGCAGAGGCATCAGCAAAAGCTCTTCTGCCATCGCAGCGACGCAGCTTCGCAACGTCGACGTTGACGTCAGCGTGTGCCGCAAGCATTCAACTTATTTGCGCTCTCTGCCATCGCTCTATCCCGCTATTCGCTGTTCTTTTGTTAGAAGCTCGCTCAATTTGACGACGACGACAGCATTTATCCTTCGGCTAAATTTTAGCTTCGGCAGAGACGCCGCACGCTTTGGCTGCTGTCGGCGTCGACGTGAACGGTAACAACAACAACAGAAGTAGCAAAGGCAAAAACAGCAGCAGCACCAGCAGCAGGAGCAAAAGCAACGACAACGTGGACACTAACAGCAACAACAATAACAGCAGCAGCAACGTTGACAGCAGCAGCAAAAGTAATAAAAGCTGCTGCTGTCGACGCTGACGTTAACATCAACAATAACAAAGCTGCAGCTACCAACGCTAACAGGAATAATAATTGCAGCTGCAAAATTAATAACATTGTTCGCTGTTGCCGACGACGGGGCCAACGTTAACAGGAAAAACAACAGCAACAACAACAGCAGCTGCAAAAGCAATAACATTGCCCTCTGTTGCCAACGCCGACGTCGACGTTAACAGTAACAACGGCAGCGTCAAAATTAACAGCAATAACAACAACGCAACGTCAGCAGCAACGTCAGCAGCAACGTCAGCAGCAGCAGCAGCGTCAGCAGCACTAACAGTTGCTGTTTGTCGCTGTTTTGTGCATTGACAATAATATGAGGAGTGGCAGTTCCGAATTGCTACTCGAGCAGCAGCAGCAGCAGCAACAGCAGCAGCCACTTACAGAGGAGCAACAGCGATTACGTAAAATCCGTGAACTGGCACCAAAAAAGAAAAATGGCAATCGTCGGTTTCGTTCGTGGCGCGAACGTGTTCGCTTCTATTCGACATCGACGTTTGCCTTCCTCTCGGTAACAGCGGGCGCCTCACTGTTATTTCTCGTCCCCCTCTATGTGGATCCGGCGATATCGACGCTGAGCCACGATTTCATTGATCGTCCGACGCTGTGCACGACGACGCGACGCGAAGATCTCGTTGGCATCTTCAACTGTTCGTGGAGTTCGTGTCGCGAGGGCTGCACCTCAGATCTGTATCGGTGTGTGCACATTTATGTTACGTTCATTGAGGAGAATATAACGATACCGCTCAATATGACCGATTACACTAATTATACGTCGGAGTGGGAACAGTCGAGCGAAGCGACACTGTTAGTTAACATTAAGGGTTGCGGTTATCCGCCGACGGTGACTTGTAAGAAATTCAATGGCTATTATGGCATCGAAGGCGCCATCTATCCGTGCTTTTATTCGCGCAAGAATAAAACGGTTGTGCTCACCACGTACAATCATGACGATCAGGTGGCGCTAATCATTAATTTCTTTGTCGTCCCCTTTGTGATAACGGTCATCTCGTCGATCGCACTCTGCGTCATGCACTGCGACTGCCGCTGCAAAAAGGATCGCAGCCATCGGCGGAATCGGCCGCAGTGCCGCAGGCCACGCATCGAGAATCTCAGGTGAGTAACGACAGGCGATCAGCAGCAGCCACAGCAATAAGATATGGGGAACAGTTAAAGTGTGAACAGCGTGTTGCATGATGCAGTCATGTGGACACACATTTCTTATGTTAACGTTATTCAATTTAAGTTGGAAACAGATATATGTGTCTGAAAAATAGTGTGTAATGCAATAATGGATGATGCAGTTAAGTGGAAATACTTTGTTAGGCCATACATTTCAAATGGGAACAGCCTAAGTGAAATATATATTAAATATAATGCATGATGCAGAAATGTATACAAATTCATATCAAGTGGAAGCACAAATCCCATATTTTATTAATCGATCAATTTTAAATAGATCGGACGAACTGTACAAATAGTGCTTAATCTGCTGATCCGTAATGATGAAGTGAATACAAATTAAATAATTAATTAAAGGTTAGGCTAAGTCTAAATAGACTTTCTAATTTAATGCCGCATGTTGTAGAAGTGGACGCCAATCAAGTGGAAACACACTTCTAAATTTAAAACGGGAACAGATAAAAGTGTGAAAAAACTATTCTGTAATGCAATGATGCACGATGCACAAAATTAATTGGAAACAAATATTTTGCAATAAAATGATTCAAAGATAAATTTAAAATAGGTCAGATTAAGTTTAAAAATAGTGCATAATCTATAGTAATGATGCGGAAAGACATAATTTATGTTAAATATATAAATCGTTTTAAAACAGGTGATAATAATTTAACAATGCATGTTACACAAATTAAGTGGAAACCATTATTTTATGTTAGAGTTAGCAACGGATCATAGATTAAAACACGACTTAATGTCAAGTGGAAGCACATCATTTATTTTCAAGTTATTTAGTGTTTAATTTTAAATGGGAACGGACTAAGTAAAATACATATAAAATATAATGAATGTTACAGACGTGGACACAAATTAAGTGGAAACGCATCTTCTCAGTTAGTGATATTAAAAGATTGTTGGAAAAAATATTGATAAACCGAAGCATCATAACCAATTTGAAGCCGTAGTAAAGAATATTAAGATCAATATATAAATATAAATATAATTATAAATATAAATATAATATAAATAAATCGAGTGTCTGAAATGAATTAAGCGGGAAATTACAAGAAACGAGTTAAAGAAATAATTAAAAACAAAAGATATTAAATTAAAAATAATTAATTCACAAAGTAGCTAAAACTAAATAAACAAGCACTCAATTTATGTTCATTGACAGAAATATTTAAAATGGAAATATATTAATTCAAACATATATTAAGATTAATATTACTACTAAAATTATCACTGACCATTTTACAATTGACTAATTACAGTGCTTATATTATTACTTAATTAAAAGTTCCGGTTTCTGGTGCGTCCCTTCCAAATTAATTAATGAATTATTATTGATATTAAACTAAAGCTAGCTTTTGTTATCTATATTAAATATGCATTTATAGGGGTGGAATAAAATTATAAATAGGATTTTAGAAGTGGAAGACTTTATTCATTGTTTTAAAAAATAAAAAATATATAAAAAAATAAAGTTTATGAAAAGTGTTTCAGAAATATCAGAGTGTTGCTATTCTTTTTGTCGCCACTGTAAGAAATATAGCTAATCCTAGTGATAAACTTGGATGTCAACTTCACCGAGGTTCAGTTAATATACATGCATCGTCGCATTCAGATTCAGTTTCCGTTGACTTCAAGTTCCAAGCTCATTTCAATTAATGAAGTTTACAAAACTTTTTCTCAACTTGTGTCCACCTTCTGCAGCTGAGCTTGGGGCAAATGCCACCATCAAGTGGCCATCCAACTCTGCCCCAAGCCACTTGCAACAATTTGCTGCCCAATATTTGTGTTTGTGTGGCACCTAAATAATTCAATAATGACACGCCTCAAATCGTTAGCCATGAAAATTGGAAGTCAGCTCATATATATATCTTTATAATAATAAATAATAATGTTATATGTAATAGGTAAATTAAACTAATTAAATATATAAATACTAAAGATAATTAACATTGATAATTGGGATTGCTGTAAAATTATTAACAAACTAAGATTAAAGTCATAGTTTATCGAAAAGTAAAACAATCCAGAGAATCGAAGGGATTATAAAAATAATATTGAGAATTGTAATTTTGGCCGCAACTGTATATAACCAACCCAATATATATTGTGTGTAGTAATGACTGCCTCTAAATTATTTATAAATCCAAGTGTCGGCAGTGTACAAGTGCGTGTGTGTACGTGTGTGTGTATGAACAAGGCACGCACCACGCTGCGTATGATTGATTTGTTGAGCTGTTGACAAGCCGACTTTCGATTGAGTCTGTTTTTTTTTCTTTTTGGGTCCCATTCGATATTCATTTGGCTGTTGGACGTCTACGTGCGACAATAACAATTACATTTATCGCATGCGTTCAATGAACACAAAAGGATACTTTATATACACTTTTATACATACCTACCTACATACATATATACATTTATTGAGCAACGGTCTTAATAATATTCACTTTGTGTCCATCGCCCAACTCTATTGCACTCTGAATTGCAGCCTAGCACAATTAGCACTCGCAAAACTCGGGACTGAATTTTATAAAAACGTCGTTAAGCAAGGTTTTCTAGTTTTTGGAAATACACTTCATTTAATGAAATTAAGAAATATAAAAAATGCTATAGCAAAATCTTTCTCAAAATGATTAATAAATAACAAAAAATTAGCAATAATTTCTAAATAAAATAATTGGTAAAAATTTGAATATCGTAAATTGGCAATCACAAAAAATGGCGTGAAGTTTTAAAATGCTAAATTATATTAATAATATAAAGAACAAAAAGCTAATCTTAGAGTTCAAAGAAAAGAAAAATCGTGATTTTCAGAAAAAAGAAACTGTCTCACTAATTAGATGAATTAATCTTGGCAAATTTTTAGGAATCAGTGCAATTTTTTCTCTGAGTGTAGGTCATCACTTTGTTGTTTTATGAGCTCTGTGAAATTTGAGCATATTCCGTGTAGCAATCGATATCCGTGTTGGTCTTTCAGGTATATTTCAGGTCTCTGTGTACGAGTATTATTTGCATTATTCAATTGGCCAGTCTCAGTATCCCAGGCAAATTTCGGCCACATTTCGCGTACATTTCGGACAATCAATTGAAACAACGCTGCCTTTGCCTTATCTCCCTTCTCTCTCATTGGGCTTTGGGCTGTTTTGGGCATTGTTTGGGGGCAATGTGTCTTATCAATTAGCAATTGAATGAAGCTGCCTCTGTATGCGTTCTCTGTTTCATTTGCGACAACATACTCGTATGTTCAATAAATACCAAGTTGCAGCTTAAATCAATTTGTACGTTGATCAGCAAACAGAAGAAAGATTCATTGGAAAAAGTGTCAGTGAGCTATTATTTTTATTCATAAATCATTCATATATGCTAAGTGCTTTAAAATTAAAGTAGATCAACAACACTCGAGGCAAGTGTTCATTTTGTTGCTTTGGGCTTCATTTCAAATGCAGAGTTTTTGAGATTTACTTCACAGTTGAGACAAAGTTAACGAAAGGTGTCGCCAGGTGTCGCCAGGTAGCGCTGTCGCAAATAAAGCTAAATGACAATACCCAAAAAATAAAAGGAAGAGGAATATGCATAATTTAGCTTGTTTTCAACGGAAATCACTAATAAAAACAGTTGAAAAAGAGCTGTTGAAAAGTTGCAAAACAAACTGGCGTCAGCATGTGCTGTGGGTGCTGTGTGTAAATTCACACCCCTACACTCCTACACACACCCACCCACACATACGCACACACACACACACACCCACATGAATGTACTTGTCTTTGTTACATAATCAGCTTACCTTTTGTCTCAGCTTGCAATGAATATTATTTCAGCTACATTCCGAGATTATTTAAAGCATATCAAGTGCCACGGAATCCTATGCAAAACGAACAGCTTTTTATAGTTTAATATAGGAAGGGAAGGTTAAAACGGTTGTCAGCCCGAAGGTTGACACACATAGGCCATTTTAGGCCCGTTGCGATGCCGTATCGGATCTGGGTTGGATTTCTCCTACACTCGTGTAGTAAAAACACAAAAAACAAAGATTTTACAGTTGCCAGTTGCGATTATAATCTTCGCAATCCTGATAAGCTAATTGAACTAATGGGTAATTAATTCAGCTTCAAATTTATTACCTTATTCAATTGGTTAACTAAAACTATATTCATTATTATAATTTATTTTTTAAATGTTTGCATTTTTTTTTTTCAAAAATTTGTGAATTAATTCGAAAATCAAGAAAAACTTTCTATTTTTCAGTGCGATATTTTTTCTGAGTGTAGTTAATGCCAGTCATTTAGAGGCTAATTATAAAGCGCTTTTGTGGCGTGTTCTTCTTCGTAGGCGTTGTTAAGTGAAATACTTAAAGTGTGGAACGACTTGAAATGCAACACTTGAAACATGATTGAACTAATTGTCGCCTTTGGTTGACTTGTCATAACACGTTGAAAACGTCAAGTCAATCAAATTTGGCTGAACAAAGCAGCTGTGGCAGCAAACTTTAAGTGCAACTTGAGGCAGGAATTGTGCCTAGTATGCTGCTTGGCTGCATTTTAAAGTGGCCTACTTATCGGGGCCAACTACAACTGCTGCTGCTGCTGCTGCTGTTGCTGTGTGTTGCTTGTGCTGCGTGTGTGCCACATCTCGTTGCAACGTGTATTTCTTTTCAGCTCAACAAAAAAAAGAAAGAGAAATGAAGAAAAAAATCAATTTATCTTTGCTTATGAACACAGTATGCGCCAAAGTCACGTCTTTCATTTCCTCTTAAGCGCTGCTGCTTTTCAAATGCATCAAAAGCACAACTTGACAATTTCGCCTTATATGCTGTCCAGCTTCTTCTTCTTGTTCTTTGTATATATGAAAATGTGAATTTATCTTAAGCTTATGGCCAAAAGTTAAAAACTGCCTTATCGCATATTAGAATTATTATAATTATTATTTTTATTGTTATTATTATTATTATTCTTATTATTATTATTATTATTATTTTTATTATTATTATTATTATTAATATTAGCACTTATATTATTATTATTCTCGTTAGTTCCCATCTACATTTTCATAGGATTTTATTGATAGAAAGTGGCCCAGCTTATTCTTTATTTATTTCTCATAAATGTATGCCTCAAAATGATGATTATTATTATTATTATTATTATTATTAGAATTGTTATTATTGTTATTATTATTATTAAGGACATTATTATGATTGTCATCATCATTATTATTTTAATAATTGTTGTTATTATTTTTAAGAAGTCGCCTAGCTTTATGCAGACGGCTGTCAACTGCACTTTTAAGAGCTCATCTCGTACTTCGTTTACTTTTTTTCACACTTCTGTAGGCAAGAACCAAGCATTGAAATGCGGCTTGCTTTTATCTTTTCGTTGCAAAGCAAGATGAAAAAAAACAAACAGGAAAACATATATGAATGTTATAGTCGAGAGAGCTCGAGTACGAGTTACCCTGATAGAAAATAGATGTGCCTGCGGAATGAGCTCAATATCGATAAATGTTTTGGGTCAAAGCTTCTATGTTTTTTTATCCGATCTTGATTAAAAATGTTCAGTTGATCAATAATAAGTCAAAATATTTTATCTATTCATACTATACCTTTGCACTTCAAGTCGAAGTCAAAGTCGAAGTAATGTTAGGTGTATTTTTGATCACTTCTATAGCCATAATATCAAAACGTTGGTTCTTTATGTAATCGGAAATCGATTTTACTTACTTGCTCTCCACAGCGTTGCTAGAGATAGCTTTAACAGCTTCTTGTCTGTTGCTCTCTTATATGAAAAAAAAAATATATAGATATAAAGTTTGATATGCTTCCTTTTGGCTATCACAAATTTTTCCACAACTTCAATATACTTTTTACCCTACTTGAATGACTTAGGGTATAATAATCACAATAATGGCAGCTGTTGTTCTTTTTATCAGCCACATGGACACAGATGACTTATACACATGTGTGTGTGAGCTTGTATGTGTGTGAATAAGAGTATTGCCCAACTAGGCAACACTGTGAGTGACACGCCCCCAAAATCGATATTAGTAATGCGCAGCATTTGAGCGCCGTTTTAATAAGCATGCGTTTCAAATGCACTGGAAATATGAATAGAAAGTCATTTTCATTTTCTTATTTGCCTACTGACCAAAAAAAGGAAAAGAATAATAATAATAATAGGGAATAGTAGTCAGGCTTTGAAAGGAGCAGCCATGGTACATTTTTTCTTAGACAACAAACACTCTATTGGAGTAAATCCCCCATCAAATCCAGTGAGAGTTGGCAAGAAAAGACCGCTAAGTCAGTCAGCAATCTACGTCAGATAGAAAGTTTCATTACTAACACACACCCACGCGCACACACAACCACACCCACACACACCCAGATTATCATACGCAAGAAGACTGACGTATTGGGACTATATACACTCCGAAAAAAATCACACTATATTATAGTAATCGACATAAAATAAAAATCTACCAGAAAAATATATAGTTTTTAGAAATAATTTCTAAGTATTACAAAGGAAGAATTTCTAAAATTTAGAAAGGCTAACGAAAGGCTTATATAGGAATTCTTCAAAATATCCACCCGAAAATACCCAGGAAATTAGACAATTTTAAGCAAATACTTGCGGAATAATGTAAAGCTCAATCGATGCCTCCAAGATATGCAGATTTTTTTTGAGTGTATATAGTCGCCCTTAGTAATGCACATAAGAGCCATGAGTTGGCCATTGTAATTGCTTTAAGTGAAAGCCCCAGCAAATGTGACTTAAAGTTAAAGCTTTCAGTTAGTTTGGCACAAGTAAGAACATTTTCAAGGGAAAATATTAATGGAAATAAATTGGCAGTTTCGAAACATATTATATCACAAAATTATGGAAAACTCCCCAAAGTATGCAATGAAACTAGTACTAAAAACTAAATCCAAATTAAATTCTAAATCTTAATTTAGCTTGAGTAATTACAGACGCTGCTCGGAAAATTGGAAAATGGTCAAAAACTTATGAATAACTATACTTATTTTATTTATTAATATTAACCATAATATATATACAGATACAATATAAAAAATAATATAAGCTAAATACCAAAATAGTATGAGCCTTAACTTTAGATTAGATATTTGCAAATATTTCTACTTATTTTACATTTGTATTCCTAAACATTAGACAGTTTAAAGCAAATAATACTATACATATATCATAAATAGTAACAAATAACACTACAGTTAATAATACAAAAAAGTGCACTAGTTGAGCAACTGCAGCGCTGATCACAAAATTAAAGAATATTTGAAAGTTTAAAAATAATTCAATAGTTCATTTTTTAATGTTTTGTTATATATTTTTAAACAAATAACATTGCAATTAACCATAGAAGTAAGAGCCATTGCGACGATACTTTCAACGCATAATGAACTTTAAATTCATAGTATTTCATAAGTATGTCATGATGCTCAGTTTTGACATGTGTCATAATAAAGAAAAAAGATGAAATTCCTCAAAGACCATTTCGAGGAGCACGTGAGAAAAAATATAACAGCTCAAAGATTTTACGCCGCTGACAATTTAGTAAAGCCCATAACTCAACAGCGCTGTCACAACAGCAGACACTGCTCTCAAAGGAGAGAGAGAGAGTGAGAGAGAAAGAGAGAGAGAGAGAGAGGGACGGGGAGATATACCAAAAAACATATATACATATATATTCGCACAGCCTCATGAATATTGCACATAGATAATATCTAGATTTGAGTATGTTATTAAAGCGAATTTATGATCGGCCGCTTTATTTTTAGCGTATGCCAGCGTCAAGCACAAGCTTCCCATAATAAATTAAAGCAATAAATACAAATATTTGTATTTTAAGGCAGCATACACTCAGAAAAACTTTTAGGAAATTGCCATAGTCTTGTATTAAATATTATAATCGGAAGTTTGTGCCTTAATAAAAACAAATGGATATCCCTTTTCTTAATTTTTTTAATAATTTAAAAAAAATATGTCTAATTTCCAGGATGTGTATTGTTTATATGTGCACACAAAGGATTTTAATATTATGTTTTTTTGCTGCTTATATTATTATTATTCATAATAATTATGAAAAATATTTACGCAGTAGAGGGAACTAGTTTCATTACAAGTTTTCAATTTCAGAAGGAATTTCTTTTAAGAATCAGCGATTATCTTTCTATTGAATAGAAATATTTTTTAAAAATATATATTGAAATAAAAATGAAAGAAAACTAGGTCTCAGTGTTTTTTTTTTTGTGAATTTTTCTGAGTGTATGCGCTGTCCTTTCAATGGTCATGCATTTGAGTGCGTATGAAAATAAAAATTTGTATATGTAGACATATGATATATGAGTACGGAGGTATTTAAGTCGCAAGCCAACAGCAATAAACTGAAAAGTAATTGCATTAAAATCTGAGCTTCACTTCATTCAGTGTCTGGCTGCAAATGAAGATAATTTTACTTGGGTCGAAGCACGTTTTGCTCACCTATTTTTTATTTTTATTTGGCTTGAATTAAGAAAACAATTAAGCTTAAATGTGCACGTGAATTTGCTTAAATGAAGCGTGGCGAATGAGGCGTATGAGTAATGTGGCCAAAGCCAGCATAATTCGTACCAAGAAATAAAGAGAGATAGAGAGTGAAAGAGAAAGAGAAAGAGAGAACGAGACACACTCTGTTTGTTTGTTTACCTGTCTCTCTCTCTCTCTCTCTCTCTCTCTCACCTTCTCTCTTTCTCTGCTATGCATATGAAGCAGTCAAACAGCGCTTTTATTCAACACAATTCACGTACATAAAACATTTATCTTTATGGCCGTCTTCAAATGTTTTCACATGTGTGTGTTTGCGTGTGTGTTTGCGTGTGTGTGTGTGGCATTTCTGAGTGTATGCTAACAATGCGACATTGCTCATGTCTAATTTGGAAAGGAGGAACTTGTCCAACTTGAAGAGATTGTTGCGCTGCGCATACACTAAATGTAATGACATTAACAATTATGTATATTAATATTACAAAATACAATAAATAAAAGAAAGGATATAGTTCAACTGCGAATTTAATTAAAATGTAAATAATGTGCTGCTGAAGAATTTCAAATGAAAATTTAAAAAGAAAAAAATTAAATAAAGCATTTAATCAATCTATTGATTGTAAAAGGCATCACTTTGACATCTTTTCTTACAAATCAAAACAAAAACCATTAACTTTACAAACTTTATCAAATGCTGATTTTCAATATATTGTCTAGTATTTCCCTATCAATTAAATTTGTACTGCTCTTAAAACTCCTTTCAATATAGATATATAATTCATTCATTCATTTCTAATTTTCATTTCTAATTATTCATTTCTAATATTCGTAATTATAATTTATTTTTGAAATGGTGCTATTATTTTTTTTGTTAATTTTCTTCCTTTTTCATAAAATTTATATTTTTAATTTTAAAACGTTGAATAATATTATGTTTTCTTCTTTCTCATTGTTTTTAAAGAATCTGTTCAACTTCTAAAAACGTGTTCATAAATATTCCTTAAGAGTGGAAAATAAAAAACAAACAAATTTAGAAGCATTTTTTGTGGGAGGGGAGCTATTATCTTTTTTCGCAACTGTACGAGTATATTATTATTTATATAATATATATATATTTATTATTTAATAATAATTTAACAATGTAACAACCAAAAAAAAAAAACACTTTTGAAGCTTTGTCTAATTTGAAAACAAAAAATTGAATTTCACGAACCTCGTTCAACTTGAAGTGCTTGATTCGTTGCACATGTACAAATTTAATTACCGCCACATGTCCTTTTGCCTGCCTGCCAGCAGCAGTTGCACTCATTTCAATCTGAAGTGAAGTACCTTAAAAACCAAAAATATACAAAAAAAAAGCAAATAAAAAAATAAATAAAACCAAAAAGAAAAAAGCAACGAAAGCTACACAATTTTGTTGACTATCAAGTCATGCAAGGACATTTTGCCAAGCAGCCTGAAGAAGGGCTCCGAGCCCCCCAGCATATTGCAACAAATTTCGATAAGAGGCTACCCGCCACCAACCCACTGGCAACTTGCTGCGGCCTCGGTGAGGACACGTGAGGCGTTGCCAATGCCAACATCCACATCCGCATCCCAGTAGCAGCAGCTCAAATGCCCCACATTGTTGCAACGCCACGCCCCAAGGCTGATCGGTGTGGCCACATGCCGCATGTAGCATGCAGCATGCCTGTCAATTCGTCTATGCCACATCCATTCATTTATTTGAGACAAGTCCATCATGCAGCTGTCACAGTTTTAATTTCGTAATTACAATTCCTTTTTTTGGCAGCAGCCGCCTCATTCTTACTGTGGCTTGCATCTAATATTTTTTTTTTTTGTTTTTGGCCATGTGCCAGCTGCCTTTGGACTTACATTCCACCATATTTCAATATTTTGCAATGATTTTCGACATCACTTGCGGTCGGACTGTGGTAATTGCCTTACTACCAGAATAGCTCCGTAATTTTAAATTACAATTTGCTGGCCCAAAAGCAAAAGTGAGCCGCCGGCTTGGATTATTCATGCTATTAAAATTCGCAGCTTTATTTATATATTACTGCAAGACTGTGCATATAAATGAAATTCCCATTTCCAATATATATTTTAATTTGACCAGAAAGAAGCACTGGGAATAGAGGATTGAAAAATTTTGCCAAGATAACATTTTTTCATCCAGGCCATCAAGTAGAATTTGAGTGTTGCCACACATTGAAATGAAAGTCGATTCAAGTAACTTATGTCTTAAATAAATCTTTAATTGTATAAAATGTTAAGGATAACAAGTCGTTCTGTAAGTTTTTATCACGATATAAGCCAATGGAATTGGGTTAAAAGAACTAACGGATTTATTTCTTATCCCTTAAATTTACGACAAAATTTTATACAAAATTTGATCTGATCTCAAACTAATATTATTTATATATTTGTTGTATTTTTTAATTTGAATTTTATTTAATTTGACTTTGTTTTTAATAATAAATAAATAAAATATCGAGAATAATTAAATCGCTGCACTATGGTGAATTTTTGACCAATTTACTCCATTATATATATATTTACATATATATATATATATATATATTAATATTATTCTCAAACTTTATTCTTAACACATAATTATAATTCAAACATTTATTCATTATTAATATTTTGTATCTTTTAATTTGTTGTTCACTTTTTATTTTATTATATTCAAACCGCTTAGATTCAGAGTATAATACAGATAATGAAGATGTTATGCACGATATAGAACCTTTGAATAATGGAGAATGGAAATGTATTTAGTACTGTTTGTATTTTTAAATATTTTGTTTATAGCTTTTAATTATTTTCATACATTTAGAATATGACCATGAAGATATTAAGGAGTTAAATTAATTATTAAATATTGGTGTATTTTGAGCAATTTAACTAGTTTCAATAAATTTGAATGGGAGATTGCTTGCAAACTTTTTACATTAACAGCAGAGTGCAAAGCAGTCGTTTATATCCAACTGAAATGCTCTCATTTTATTTTTTCTACACAATGTTACAACAGACATGTAACGATTGTCCAGGCCCCGCGCCATATATATTTTTATTAAAACTCTACTCTAATTATATAAGCCGCTTTTGTTGTTCATGTTCCTTTGTTTTGGCTTGACTTATGCAAGGGGCCGATGTGTAGAGAGGGGTACATGGCGGGGGGGGGGGGGGGGGGTGGGTGCATTTTCATGTAGTTCACTTATAGATAGATAGGCGAACACATTTGTATATTTCACAATTTCCGTTTGCTTTCCGGAACGTTGTCGTTGTCGCTCTGTTCGTGTCACATATTTTTATTTGCCATTGTTGTTGCTCTTGTTTGTATTTCTGCTCTCTGTTCTCTCCATCTCTCTCACTCTCGCTCTTCTGTTGGCCTTTTTCGCAGGGCACTCCACTAAATGGGGCATTCGGGACCTTTCAACGCAATTCCATGGCCCGGTTTTCTTCTTTTTCTTTTTTTCGGCCGCCCTCACAATTTAAATTGTTTGTTGTCTGTGGCGTTTCGGACATCCCTCGCACTCTCTCTCTCTCTCTCTCTCTCTCTCTCTCTGTCTCTCGCTCTATATCTCTCTTTCTCTCTCTTTTTCTGGCAAAAAGAGCACACTTGAAAAAATAAAACTTGCGAATTGCTTTAAATTGTCATTGCCAGTAGTTTTCTTGTTTCTGTTGCCTGCTCACCAACTCCAATCAGTATTAAGTGGAAATGTTTCACATGACAAGTGCACACTTCATAATATTGTGCAAAAGCTTTTCAGCTGTTCAACGGTTTCAATTTGTATTAAATAATTGTAAATATTTTTTGTTTCCTGTATTTAATCCCAAATTTTTATTGTAAATCCTCTTGATTTATTATATCCCTTATTTTATTTTATTTTTTTTTTATCTTTTAATTAAACATTTTATTTTTTAATTTCTGTACAGTTTTTAGTACGTATTAAATAAAATAAACGAAGAATTTAACCTACGAAATAAATAATATTAAAAAGGAATGATTGAATTAAAATTTAAAACGAATAAAACAAAATGAAGGCAATAATTGATCTTCAGATATTCAAATGAAAAATGGTTTTAGCCAAAAACTTAAATAATTTTATTTATTTATTTTTTAGTTGGAAAAAATTAAATTACATATAAAAAAAATATATTAAAATTAAAATTTAAAAAACTAAAACTGAGTATTAATTTAAATGAAACAATTTTTGTTATAAGCTATAAATTGCTTCAAAGATTTTCTTTTTTCTAGCCACAAATACCATTGGGAATATATACTCGTATATATTTTTTTAAAGTATATGTACAAATTAAATTCAATAAAAGTAGAATTTAATATATAAATTAAAAAATGAGACCCAACATTAATACTCATTTGAAATAAATTTAGAATTTACTAGACATATTCTAAAGAAACAAAATACGCATAAATAGTTAAATATAAATTGTTTTTAGACATTTTTTTTATTTGCTATATAAATTTATATATATATATATATATATATACATAAATATATATATATATATTAATTAATAGTTTATGTGTGTGTGTGTGTGTGTGGATTGTTACTTTTTGTCTTTTTTGCAGCATCTTCTCTTGATGTTTTTTGTCATTTCTGGGGCACATGATTAATGGAGGCAGCTTTGGTGGCTTTTAATTTGCCACCGAATCCGAATCCTTGCTGAACATTTGCAGCGCGTCTCGACCTCGTCTGGCTGGCAGCCTGAGCGAACTTTGTTTACTCTGCGCTCGGTCTCTTCACCTTTTCATTTTTCTCTTTGCCTAAATGCATTGTTGTCGCACGCCAAGTATTTTTTAATTTATTTAATTTAACTTTTTTCTGCCCCGTTTTACAACACAAAAGTTGCTGTAGCGCTCTTTTGAAGTTGCCTGAAATGACAAATTGCAAAGGACAATCAAAATGGATGGCAGGCCACTAGAACTAGAATAACAATACAATAAGCAACAGTAAAAATAAAAGGGTTCACTTGGCAAATACTCGTCTTTAATATAGACACAATTAGATCTATATGTATGTGTGTAGAAGAGTACTAAATAAATACTGTATGCAATAGGCATCAGTTCGGAATTAATCAAGCATCTGAGCAATCTTCAAAGTTTATTTTACAAAATGCTGAACTTGTCAAACATAAGACCACATTTATATGTAGCATACTCTCAATATAATAGTAAGTTGCTCTGTTCATTATTTTCTGTTGTTAATAGTTTAATATATTACTATTATTTACTTATATACGAAAACTTGAAGAAAAAAATGGACTTTAGATTCAACTGAGGATAATTAAAAGTATGTGGAATTTGACAAACATAAGACTAAATTTGATTTACGAATATGAACTCAACAAACAAAAGAGAGATTAAATCTAACTAAGAAAACTTCTAAAAGACAAGGACGTATAAAATTGAATGCATAAGGATAGAGTTGGAGGACTCTGAATTGAAAGCTCGGAGTTCACTAAAGAAATATAATAACACATTAATATAAAACAAATCTCAACATGAACTATACAAATATAATATTTATTTGTTATGACCTGCATTTACTCTTAATAGAACTATAATATACCGTTTTCTGCTCTGTAAGGAAATGGCTGCCAAAAACTGGGACAATGAACATCCTTTCAGGATTCTATCAACTACTTTGCACAACTTACCTAAATTGCTGCGATTTGTCTCATTTCGTGTAAATTCAATAGCAAAAATATGGCAAAGATTGTTAAAGATTTTGCTTCTTTTTTTTGCGTAAATTGATTTTGCGCGAAATTCAATGGGAGACAGTGACAACAAAAGGAAATTACAAAAGCAAAGTTGAACAGCGGTCAAGTTGGAATACGGGGTTATGGAAGGGAAACCGGGAAAAAAGCCGGGCAGGGCAGGACAGAATAGGATAGGACTGGTCAGGACAGGACAATAAAGTGAATTCGAATGGGGCCGGCATACAGAAGGCAACGGAAGTGGCGACTGGGAAGTAATTTTACCCGTTTTATGTGGCCAATAAATGCTTTATCTGCGTATCCAAATTGCCGCCAGCTGTTGTGCATGCGTGCCGATAACTTCAAGGCTCCAGCTCCACACTCAGAAAAAATAGCAATTTATAGCAAATATATGAAATCCTTTTTTTTTCTTTTATGATATATTTTCTATTATTAAGAAATGAATATCTAGAAAACATTACTGCTTAAATTCAGAAACATGTAATGAAATTTACAAACTCGAATGGTATTTCACTCAGAATACAAATCACCATAAATTGTAGAAAATCGGCCGAAATTAAGAAAATAAAAATCCTTATTTTTAATAATATACTTTCTAAGTAATAAGTTGAGTTAGCCTTGCCACCAACAATATGGCGAATTTCTGAAATTTCAGTGTAGTTTTTTTTCTGAGTGTAGCTTCCGTTAAAAACACGGATCCAACTTGAGCCGTTGCACTAAGATGGTGGCAACAAATAAACAAAAACCAAAAAAACCAAATCGATTTATTGACCATTAAATTGTGGCATTTGCTTCTAATATTTCGACCCAGTTGCATTTAGCATTTGGCGTTTTGGGGGTTTTTGGCATTTTAACGGCGCAAAATTATTTCATTGTATTTGACAGAATGTGTGTGTGTGTGGCCATTTTAATTTGCCTATTAAATTCAAGTATTACATGACTTGTATACACAATTTCCATCTTGTCATGTAACTGACTTTCATTTGGCATTTCACAGCTCGCATTTTAACAGCGCCAATGACAATTTAATATTGTCAAATTCATTTATATAATGCAGAGTTATTATTGTTGTTGTCTTGCTATTAAAATTTAACTGATGCCTTTGCAAATTGCAAATTAAAACGAAATTATGATTCATCCTTGAACGATGTGCATAAATGAATTGACCAGTCAATGCACAAATGCGCTATTCATTTGCAAGCGCTGTGTACATTTTACACTCTGCTACGGATTTCTTCAATTAAGTAATGCGTAGCAACAAGAACTATAGAAATATTACCTTACTATTGCTACTGCTAAGAACATTAAATAGAGGCACAACTGAAGAAAACTGAAATGAAAACGCATTTCAATAGGCAATAGCAGAAAGAACGGAAGCAGAGCAGCATAGCAGTCTTTACTGCACATATTGTGCTACTGCTAGAGCAAAATGTGTTAAATACAATACTATAAACATAATAATAATGTAATATAACAAAAATAATATAATTAAAACATAATATATTAATAACGGAATACATATAATAATTAAAAATTATATTTAAGTCACCATATATTATGTTTAAGTCGCAACTGCTGCAAGATATGCCGAAATTAGTATCAGAGCTACGATATAAGCTGCTATTACTCATTGAATTCGTTTAATTCTTAATGTCTGACGAAGGAGATCCGAGTAAAAAGCGCATTAAATTTAGTTTTCTGCAATTGTCTCTGCTATTTGCTCTGTTAAAATTCATTGCAGTATCTATAATAAAACGAAGAACTACTAACGACTGTTTTAATGATATTACCAGCTCGTTACTTCAACATATATAAATATATATGTATGTTTCCTTTTAGTTTTACTCAAAATAATAAATAATAAGCAAGCTTTTCTAAAATGTAGAAAATTCTTGCCTAATATCTGGAAGATATTTCTAAAAACAATTACTAACATTTTTTTTGTTGAGCTTATATATGTATGAATGATTAATTTTAATTTATTTAAAGTAGCAATTATAGCTGCTACTTGACATTGAGTTTGCTCAAAATCAGTTGGAATTCCAATTACATTAAATTGCTTAAGTCAAAATCCTTGCCACGAGTTAAACTCTTGGCCTAGTTGTGCCGACAACATTGATGATTGCACATGACACTTGATGTGTGTGCGTGCATGTGTGTGAGTGTGTGTGTGTGTGTGTGTGTGTGTGTGTGTGTGTGTGTGTGTGTATGAGTATGGCAACCGCACATCAATTATATAGTCTTCTCTCATTGAATTATAATTGAATCGCCATTCAGCTGCACTCTGACAAGGACAGCTCAGAGCAATACACAGTCAACACAAATTAATCGTAATCAAATGAAGCCATATTCGATGAGAATGGCAATGGAACTGGGTTGGCGAATGAAATATAAATCGCGATATGCTGAACTCTTAATCTACTTATCCGCACAATTAATTAAAGTTAAAAACAAAATAATAAAAATCCAGCACGAAGCTGAGTGAATTTGAGCAATTAAATTTTACCCGACTGTATAAATAGATTATTCGTCAATTAAGCACTGCAAGCTATATTTACTCATGTTTAGTATTTTAGAAGTCGCCCTTAAGCTTAAACTTTTAGAAATAATTTCTAAATATAAGAAAAACTATTTTTTTTTTTTTTAATTTGCAAGGCTTGTCCTAAATCGAAAACGGCAATACCACGATGTTTTAATTTCTTAAAAGTAGAAATGCTGATCTTGGAATAAATCATTCTAAAACTCAGAAAGAAGTAATGAAATTTACTAGCTCAACTTTTATATTAGAGTTCAGCTAAGCAACGAAAAAGGCTTATTTTCCTTTGACATATTTGTCCAACGCTGTCGAATAATTCAATCCGAAATTATGGAAAAATGTAGAAATATACTAATGAATTTAGAATAATACTAATATAATATTGAGTTACCCTGGAAGCCAAGAGTACTCGTATAGCAAATTATCTATTGTACTGTCCACTCAACCTAGTTTTTGTTTTTTATTTCCTCCCTCAAAACATTTTTAGGGGCACAACTCTGATGCAGAGGTAGGGGAACATCAATCTGTATCCGCATCCGCATCCGTATCACAACGCCGTGGCACGTGTCAAAGCCACATGAATTCACAATTCGCATTTGTCGGCACTCGATTGACGCTAATCCTCGTCTCGTCTCTCCTCTCCTGTCTCCTGTCTCCTCCACTCCTCCTCTCTCGACTCCCCTTTTGTGCGCGCTAAGCCACTAAGTAGCTTTTCCCCCTTGCTCTTGGCCTACTTTCCTTGCCACTCTTTTCCTGGTTCATAATTTATTAGCGCACAACGAAGACGATAATTCCACACACAAAAAGAAAGAAGCACATAAAAAATGAAATGATTCGCAGCTGCCAGCAGTTGAAATTAAAATGAGATGACCTTTGCTCCTTCTCTCTCTCTCTCTCTCTCTCTTTCTCTCTCTCTCTCTCTCTCTCTCTGTCTCTATCTCTCCCTCTCTCTCTATATCTCTGTTATAAATTAATTTGTGCACAAGTGTCAATAATTAAAATGCATTACAATCCAACTGTTTACATGCATAATTGCATAATTGTGAATGGGCCAATAATAAAGCTGTGAAATTCATCGATTTGTTTGCTCAGCCAAGTTATAGTCCTGGGAGAGAACAGACTTGGAATGCTCAGAGGAATATTTAGAACACACTGTGGATTGAGGGGTCACCTAACTTAACTACACTTATAAAAACACTCTAAATTTGAGTAAGTCGCCATAATTTTGGAGCAAAGTAAAATTAAAATTGACAGTTAATGCTTTCCAAAAACCGGGTTTGGCATCTCTAAATTTCAAGATTGATTTTCTAAAAGTTAGAACAAATTTTTTTTAATTTCCAGGCTGTTGTTTTCCATGTGTGCACCATAGAAGAATTCTAATATTAGCTCTTTTTGCTTATATTTTATTAATACTCATTCGTAATGGTGTGGAATTTTAATAATAAACTGAAAAGTCGCTTAGGCCAATCCCGTCAATCAAAAGTGTTGACAATCCGTCAGAGTTTATTACTGGAATATGTGAATGTTAAAATGTTAAGTTATATGAATGTATATAAACACCGAACTCAACTCAACTCAACTGCACCCTTTTAGCCTATACCCGTTTTATGCCTCAATCTTGTGTGGATTAATTTGTTGCTCGCATGTGCCAAGGCATCAGGGCTGCGTTCATTTCCAGCTTACATAATTGACACCTGCTGGCATCAGACATTAGGCCTAAATACATACATACATAAAGACTAAATACAATATCAAACAGAAACTTCGCTTTCTGATGATATTATTATGTACTTGACGTGCCAAATCAGCCACAAGTCAGAGAAATATATTCTCAAATTTGATAGAGGTGGGCTTGTTTTGGAAAGGCACGAAAAAAAAATGGGGAATAATTTTAGAAAATTTTAATTCATATTGTTTTTATATTTTATTTTCATAATAATATTTTTTAGAGAACAAAGAATTTAGAAATCGTTAACTACTTTTATTTGTGATTTGTATATTTTAATATAATAGATATTTCATTTTTATTTTTATAAATTGATCTTGAATTTAATTTAAATAATATAAGAATATTTTAACTTCAGGCTCTTATCTTTGATTAATTGGAACTGGAACTGAACTGGAGTATATATACAAAAAAAAAATAACCAGATACTTTTACTTTTAATTTGAATATATTATTTTAATATATTATAAGTATTGTATATTTTTGATATATTGTATATCGATATCATAAATATCCTGTTTTCGTGATTTACGCACATGCTCGAAACCAAATCAAACATCAGTCAACTCAGCACTATGGCAAATACACATTGGAAATCAACTTGTCGCCTTTTGATGGGTAGGTGTGAGAAAATCAATTTGTGCCGCACATCGAGAGTAAAAGGCTCGATTGCCGTGCTTCTTGGCCAGCTTTTCGAATTTGTTGGCATGGCCAATAGCAGTCAGCCAGCCAGCCAGGCAGCTACTTAGGCCAGTAAATCGCCAAGCTTCACACGATTTGCTTTGCCTCGTTATTCACATTGTTTGGAGCTCGAAATTGCTGCCATTCCTTCCCCATGTGCCCCATGTGTTATTGGTTGTTGTTATGAGTAGCAGGTAGTAGCAGGTAACGCACATACCACAATTTCTTTGCAACTCACTCGAATACATTCTGAATACGTTATGTTCACATGCTTCTAATGTGGCCCTCAAAATATGTGAATATCTCATATGGAAATCGTGAAAAGGGCCACGCCCTCATTTTTCTGACAGATTTATACGCTTTTTCGCGATGAGGGGCGTTATTTAATTTGATTTCCACAATCAGCCTTTGGAGTTAATGATTTTGATTTTAATATTGATGGATTGATTATTTTAATTAGTAGTCTGCACAGTTTTTTATTCAAAACTCGTACTCCATTCATTCATTATTCCAAATAAGTTAGAGCACCTTGAATGCAAATCTTATGGGGGATATTATTCAAATTCATATCCTTAATCAGTCTTTCATCTTAAGGACTCTGATTTTGTTAATATGATGTATAGCTATAGATAGACATAATATTTATTTAATTTATTTAATGAGTAGGCAATACAGTTTTATTTCCATATTTTTGGCAAGTTTAGCAATGAAAAATACAATTTGGGTGGCGTTATTTAAATTCATGTCCAAAATCAGACTTGGATCTGAAGGACTTTTGATAACTATTGATAGACTTATTATTTTAATTACAATTACACTCATTACAATTTTGTCTCCATATTTCGGGCTTCATATATCCATAATTCCAAATTAGTTACAGCAGTTTGGCTGTGAAAAATAAAACTCTCATGGCAGGCACTATTAAACATATTTTCCATTGTCATATCTTTTTCATTGTATTTGACTTTTATAGTTTTTATTGATATATGGCTTATTTTAATTAATAATATACGACTTAGATTTTTATGTTGATAGATTTATTATTTTAATTATTAGTCTTTACAAATTTGTCTTCATAACTCGTACTCCGTATATTCATAACTCGAAATTAGTTAGAAAATTTGGAGATTAGAGTTGGGGAAATCGAAAGCATTTCCAATATGACAGGATTTTCAAATTGGTATTTTTTTTATATTCTTAACTCGGCATTAATTTTTGAATTTTTGACATTTTATTTTATGCATTTTACATAGTAAGCTCGAAATTAAATAGATAACTTAGAATTACACAACTAAAAACATTCTCTGTTTGTCCACACAGATCTTTGGCCTCTTATTGTATTTAATAAGTTTGTTTGAGTTGAACTCTGGCATCGTTAGCACGATTTTGAGATTGTTGCTCATTTGTTTATATGTTGCCCTTTTATTTGATTTTTGTCTGCAGACGGTTCAAATAAAGAAAAGCTCAACATTAAAATAAAATTGTTGTACAATATTTGCTTTTACGAAATAAGTTTTTCTAGCTGCCAGCTGTGGCCGTTGTTGTTATTGTTGTTGTTGTTCCCGCTATTCTATTGTTGATATTGTTTCTGTTGTTGCTGTTCATGTTGCAGCTTGTCCCTTTTTGTTGTCCTTATAAATTTCACATAATTTATGCAGATCGACTCTACGTGCAACCAGCAAACCAAAGAAAACTTTGCAATGGGTCTGCTCTGTGTGTGTGTGTGTGTGTGTGTGTGTGTGTTAGTGTGTCTGTTGGTTTGTGTGTGGCTGGAACTCATTGTGTGGGCAGTGTAGCATTTAACATAGAAATAACAATAACAATTTAACAAATTGTCGCCACCGTTCCTGCTCGACTCTCTCTCTCCCTCTCTCTCTCTCTCTCTCTCTCTCTCTCTCTCTCTCTCTCTCTTTCACTTTCTTTATGTCTTTGCTTGAGCTCTCTTTAGCATTCATACACACAAACTCACACACACGCACACACACCGGACTAAACGTCTAGCCAGGCAACAATAGAAATTTACTCGCAATACATTTATTTTACTTGGCTTCCTACACTCTCTATATATATTTATATATACAGCTGCGTTCAAAATAATAGCACCACATTGACATGTTGTCATCCTAAGGAAAAAACAAACCATTTATTTTTAATATATTGTTTAGTATTCCCCTTTAAATTAAAGCAAGGGCTGCTCTTGGAATTCTATTCAATATATTCATAATAGCACCACTTACCAATTATATTTATAGAAATCGTTTACTTATTTCTAATTAGTATAATTATTCGTGCGGTAATTTTCTTCATTTTATATCAAATTTAATTTCTTAATTTTAATTTCAATTAAAATTAAATAAGTGGAATACGGTGAATGGAATGATTGTTTTTACTTTCTCACTTTTTTTTAAAGAGTTTTCTTCTACTTTTAAAACAGTATTCATAAATATTCCTTAAGCTTACAAATTAAAAAAAAAAAAATCTTTGAAAACATTTCTGTGAGAGTGGTTCTATAATTATTTTTCGCAGCTGTGTCTATATATACTTGTATATTTCATTTGTGAATTATTTGCTAAGTATGTGTCAGTGTGTGCGTGTTCTTGTGTGTATTTCTGTTTGTGTTTGGTACAGCGGAAGTGCCAGCAAAGGAAAAGGCGTCGCCCACACGACCCTTGGCAAGAAAAGCTGGTTATTCAGTCAGCGCTGCTATGAGCACACCACAAACACACACAGACACACACACACACACACATGTATATAAACATATAATAATATACATATATATATATAAATATACATATATATACATATATATATATATATATATATATATATATATATATAGCGCACACAAAAAAGCGATGAACTCATAAGAAACTTATGAAACTCATTTTGTTTTGCTTTTGCTTTGCTTTTGCTTTTACTTTCGGTGTTGATCATGTTGCTGTTGTTATTGTAGTTTTTGTATAGCAACCCACTCGCCAAAAGTCGCGACACACACACCTCCTACACACACCTACACACTCACCCCTGAACACACATTGAAACTGTCAGGCGTTTTTATTACTTGACTTGAAATTTAATGTTTGCCGTTGAGTCGCCGCTGTCCCCTGTCTGTGTGTGTGTGTGTGTGTTGGCTCATCGTTCACGCTAGCCTGGCGTGGCTATACTCAGGAAAAAAATCGCACTAATTTTTAGAAATTCATCAAGCCCATCTCAACTTATTATTCAGATAGTTTATATTTAAATCCAGGATTTTTATATTCTTATTATTCATTAATTTAAATATTTTTTAATTTAATTAAAAAAAAAAACCGATTGTCTTATCGATAATCTTATAGATATAATAAAAGCGGAGCCAGTAAATTGTACTACTTGTTTCTGAATTTTAGAAAGGATTTTTTCTCAAAATAAGAATTTCTTCTTTTTTGATAAAAATATAAAAAAATTATAAAACAAAAAACAACAAACAAATTTTTGGGATTGTAGTTTTAAGGCAAGACTTTCAAATTTGTAAAAAAAATGGTTTCTTATATTTAGAAATGATTTCTAAAAACAAGACTAGCTTTCTTGTTTTCAGGGCGATTATTTTCGCTGAGTGTATGGCCGGTGCGTTGGCCAGCTCACGACAATCGACCAAAACAGGCATTAAAGCGAATAATAATAAAATATACCAAAAACCAAAAAAAAACAAACAAAAAAAGAGACGGAAACGTAAAATAAAAGTCGAATGCGTGCTTTGGCTAATTTTCGTTTGGCATTCAAGTTGGCCCATTTGCTATTTGCTATTGTTCTCTGTTGGCAGCGAGTAAAACCAAAAATGAAAAATCAATAGCATTGCATTTGGCCAGCTTTTCATAGTGCCAAATGGCAGAATGAATGGTTGGGGTTGCAATGGGGTTTGGAGCCCTTGTTGCTTGTCCCAATTGCCATTCTCCATTAGCGTGTGTGTCTGTGTCTATGACTTGAATACTAAGTGGTCCTTTTCTTTGGCCAGCTTCAAAATTCTTCTGCTGCTGCATATCAAAAATGCGATCAAGCGGAAATATTGCCATACGCTGCGTATGAGCAATGCGTAATTTTAAACACATTTGTGCGCAATATTGTCGATTTACTTCATCTCGCTCCTTTTTATTATGTCACGCACACTCGATTCCTACCAATACCATACAGTTTTTAGTTTTTTCCCTTTTTGCTTGTGTAAATTTTATGAACTGAATAAAGCAGTCAAAGGTATTTTATTAGTTTCAAATAGAAGTTGGGTTCGGTTATGGGAGGAGATTATTTACGATATATCTGTGAGGAAGGGAGAATCCAGGAAACGACATCTTCTCTCCACTTTATATCATTAATCAGCAATTAATGCTCCGACAAATTTATTATTAAAGACAATTAGTATTATTTTCATTTCTTGTGAGCTCAATTAAATAGAATGGACTGAATTCAGTTTTTTAAGAATCACTCAATTTTTTGTTTCAATGATTTGTAATCGAATCAAGCGAAAATGTATAATAATTAAATATGGTTAACGAAATGCAAAGAAATATTTATAATAATTTAGTAATATATTCACTCTTGTGAAATTAAATAGAAGGGGCTTGACTGGACTAAAATCAGTCGAATAATTCTTATTTAGTATTATTTTCAGTTCAACAGAATTTCCAAATTTAAAAAAAAAAATTGAGTCAGTTTGTCATGCTCATAATTTTCAATAACCTTCCAGTTTTTACTCAACTGATATAAAATCATTAATCAGTAATCAATGCTTTTAAATATGTTTAATTAATTTCATAGATTCGATCCGTTTTCTTTAATATCACTTGAAACATTTTTGGATATCAAAGATTATTCCTTTTTTATTATGAATCAGTAATCAATGCAAAGAAAAATGTAATATAAAATGCATAATCAATAAACAACAAAACCTTCAGTTTTGCATCTCAATTAAATTTTCATATCATTTTTTGTCCTTTTCTGTTTCTTGTTGAGAACTTTTTAATTAGTAAATCCCAATTAAAATGCAAATTGTAATATTATCTGCACATAACGCTGCTCACTTACTACTTTCTCCTTTTGCCTTTGCCGTTGCCTTTGCCTGCCTGGCTGGCTGTGCCAATTACGAGCATTCTTCAATTTGCTGATTGGATTAAAAGGCAAAATTGAATTAAGTTACACGGCATTAGCAGCAACTTTTGCCAACCCATGGAGCAATATTATTATTGACGCATCTCCGAACTGCGAATCAGATTAAATAACCCAAGCCGGAGTCGCAGTCGTTGTGGACTGTAAGCGATATCAGTTTTGTGGAAATCAGTGCGGTTAATTATTTGTGTGCTTTTTTTTTGGTTTTTGGTTAATAATTGGATTACATTTTGCCAAGTTATGCGGCAAACAAATGGAAATTTAAAATAGGCGGAATGAGAGGTGTCAGTTTCGTTTGCTCTTTAAAAATCTGACAGCTGAAATTAAGATAGAAAATCAAACTGCTAAAAAAAACTTTCAAGAGATTGTTTAGATGCTAGATCTGAATATTTTGCGCAGCAAAGAGACGCGTAACAGGCAAAAAACAGGCGTATAAAAATACCAGTAAGTGTGCGTTAAACGGGAGACAGATCGACTTCGAGATACCCTGTCTGTCCAGATTTTTATTACGGAAAGATATTTATTGTCTGCATTTAAATAATTTTAAATATTGTATTAAAAAATTATTGATATTATATTTTTACCGTCGATCGAAATTGGTCATTGCTTTATTACTTCAGGAGGCAATATCTTGTGATCTTATAACAATTGGTAATAATTTTAAAAGTTTATATAGTTTTTAATAAAAAAAAGCATTGTTTTATGATGTAGGAAAACTTCTTGTAACCATAGAAATTGTAATCGATATTATGGAAACGATGCAAGATTTTCACAAAATGAAATTAGCGTGACTCATCTTAGGCATAAGAGAACTAAATTCGGATAGATCTAGATCTATATATATTATTATATTTAATACGTTTTTAAGAAACTGAGAAAGTTTCTGATAAAATAAAGCTTAATTTTTTATTGAGAACCATCCAAATTTGGAAGATTATATCTTAAAATCGTTCATCAATTTTAATCGATATTTTGGGAGCGCAGAGATTTTTTGACAAAAGGTATAAGAAATCTTTACTTCTAAATTTGAAAGAAGAAACTCTGTAGGTTCTACTTCCTTTTGCTGTTTACATACTCATGCCCTACAATATCATGGCCACGCTAATAAATTTTTAATATGTACAGGGTATATACGACAAAAATACCCAAGCCAGCCAATAAACACAGGCACAGGACACGGCGGCTGCTTTTAAGCACTTTTATGCTGATGCTGTGATTTTTTACAGCTGCCATTTCGATGAGGGTAGATGCCGTATATGTGTGTGTGTGGGAGGAGGGGGTGTGTGGGTTGTGCACTCGGTTTGCTGGCAGCTGTGCGTATGAGGTTTGTGCTTGGTGTTTGCATCTTGGCAGGACTTGGATGAGTCGTTAGGGCAAACGAGACGAGTCTCTGCCAAATGATGTTTGTCTACGGCAGCAGCAGAAGTGGCAGCAACAGCAACAGCAGCTGCCACTGCCACTGGTTGGTGCCCCAACTGAGGGTATGTATGTACATATATTGAATTTTGTGGTAATTACAACTAACTCACTTCAGCTCATTGACAGCGTGCTACACTCAGACAGCAAAACCATACTGCATTTTAGTAAATCGCCCTAAAATAAAATAATTCTTGGGAAAATGAAGAAAAAAATCTACAATTTAGAAAGTTTTGCCATAAATCGAGAGTCCCAAGAATATGGCAATTTTTCATATATTTTATTGATATATTTTCTATTATTAATTGCTAAATATACATTTCTAAATAATAGAAAATATTTCTAAAATATACAAATTAATTGTGAAATTATTTCTAAGAAAAAAGAAATACTTTCTTGTTGGCAGGGCGTTTTTGTTAAATTCCGTTCCTTTTCTTTTCTAAGTGTAGTCTATCTGTGTGTGTGTCCCAAAAGCTTGCATACTTTTTGGCGCACAATCTGCTGACGCGTTTCTGTTGACTCTGCTAGTAATTGGCAAAGCTGCGCGTTGGCAGCGTTTATCATAGCCGAGCTTGCAGCTGTGTTTGCATGCATTCACAGCGTTGCCAGACAATACTAAACAAGCACTCGGGATTAACGATAATGGCTTAAATCTGCAAGAGGGGCATGTTTTAAATTATTGCAACTTGTTTGCCACTTACGTTTGCCTAGGCAGAGGAGGGACTCTCCAAAATTGAGTTCAGTCTAATCTTTTAAGTGCAGCATAACTTTGGGTTCACAAAAGATTGCCACTTATTGGAAAAGTTTTAATGGAACAGAACTGCTCAGAACTTAAAACTAACATTACTTTTTGTGGTAGCGCTTACAAATTACTGTGAATTACTTTAAACATTTATCATATTTTATTAAATCAATATGTGAGTAATTAATATGTGCCCGAAAATATAAACTTAAAGCCAAGATTACTATTTACGGTAGATTTTTAATGTTTATTAAAACAATATTTTTACTTTAATTTGATGATTTTTTTTTGACTGTTGATAAATATGTAAAATTAAATATAAAATATATAATAAATATATTTACATATTGAGAGACATTTTTTAAATCATTGTGTCAAACCGAAAAGATTTTAGTTTCCGCTTCCGATTCTTGCACGAAAATGATAAGAATTCTGATGATATGATATTTCAATTTTATATTGAAAATTCACAATTTATCGTCCTTACGCCTATTTTACTGTCCAGTTATGTAAACTCTGAATTAATTATAATAATATTTCGCTACGATATTTTTGATCCAGCTAGGATTTTTCGGCCGTAGTTGCGATATTTGAATTTTAATAATATTTTGAGTTGAGGTTCTTAAACCGATTCTGATTCCAAGCCCAGTTTTAAGCTGAATATCAAACATATTAAACAATCAAGAGACGCAACAAACAGATTAAAATGAAATGCATTCGCCAACTTTAATCCCTCGAGTCAAGCCACAAATCGCTTGGAGAGCATAGCCAGGGAAATAACCACACCAAATGGGAGTCAAGAAGGCATAAGCCGCAATAATTGAGATTAAAATGTGCAATTAGTGAAGTCGCTTTCGCTTTCGCAGTTGCCTTAAGAGCTGAGCTGCAGTCTGGATCACAAGCTATTTAACTTGGTTTTCTGAGAGCATGTGAGTTGGGTTGGGTTGGGCTGGTCATTGTTACGACTTTAACGGCTGCCACAGCAATTGACCTCGTCAAAAACCAGAGGCAAAACAGCAAAAACCTGCAAAAATAGCTGCGTACCCTGCGAGCCAAGAAAATTTTAACTCAAAAAACAAGTGCAGTGCTCACCTCAACAAAATAAAAACACTGCCATTTTTTCCGAATTGGTGCACCTGAAACCAAATGGTTAAAAAAGGAATGTTGGTTTTGTGTAATGATATGTAACAAGCAGAGGGTGGCATCACCGAACCCATAGCCAAGAAATAATAGCAAAACTCTTAACGGAAATATGTTCAAAAGTGTATTTTCCAAAATTTGTAGGCTTAAGCAACTTATGAATACTTTCAACTTTTTAAAAGTGGAAGAAGACTCTTAAAAAAATGAGAAAATAAAACCAACTTATATTTAACTACAATGAAAATTAAATTTTAAGAAAAACGGAAAAGGATAAGCGAAAAAATAATAGCAACACTTTTCAAATGTGCGCTTATAATTATGAAAATTATAAAAAAAATACACATTTTCAAGTGCTATTATTTATTCGTTTTTTTTAGCACTTTTCCATATGAAAAAAACCATGTATATAAGAGTTCCATGAGCAGTATAAACTTTAATTTATACGAATAGTAAATAAAATATTCAAAACATTCGAAAATTAGCAAAACTATTGGTTTGTTCTTTCATTCGTAAGAAAAAATATTAGAGTGGTGCCATTATTTTGACCGCAACTTTATACTCTTCAGTTCGGTTTCAGAGACTACCTTGGAATATACGTACTTGCTTACTCGGCGCAGAACAAGTTTATTTCATCCATACTGTTAATGCACTGTTACCTAAATGTTAACCTGTAATTTGTGAGAACAGCTTTTCGACGCTATAAAACGACAAAAACTGATAAATTCTAATGGTTGGTTATCGTTATCGAAAATCCTCATCCTCCAAATCGAAATGAATAATGTAAGTTGTAATATAAAAAGTAAATTAAAGTCCAACAAGTTATAGTCCGTAATCTGTTCTCGTCTTGATATCATTGCTATCAGCATGCAAATGCCTGAAACACTTTTAGAAGGAAAATGTTGGCAATAAAACAAGAGTATTGTATTTAACAGCTGGAGGCAGGGCATCTCGCAGTCGAACTCACTCTATGTGTTTGTGTTTTTGTTTAATTTTAACTTTTGGTGCAGCAGAACGTAAAATTTGACTCAATCCCTGTTGGGGCACCTTTTTGAGCGGTCAAAACAAACTTTGCTGTGGCTGTTAGAGGTTACTAGCCAAGCGAAGTTAACTGTTGCCGTGAGCTGCAAACAATTTTTTGAATTGTGTTTGTTATTTATTTGCCGCCTGGAAAAATCTAGAATGTATTTGAGAACGAGCAATAAACGACCAAAAATTATTGCATTCAGCAGCAAAAAATATGTCTCTGGGACTGCAAAAACTAAAAAAAAATAGCGTTTATTCACTCAACTATTGTGGAAATTTATTTTGACAATATATTTTACTCTGCTCTTGAGCCAGACCAATTAATAATAAAATATATATTTATGAACTGAATAAAGATTTTACTTAAGATTCGAATGCTGAAGTTTATGTTTTATTTAAAATGTCAATGAAGAACTTACAATGTTATTTAAAATGTTCATTTGGAAATTTAAATTTTCTGTAATATGTTAATGCGGAATTTTTTATATGATTTAAGAGTTAATGCAGAATTCAAATGGTATTAGCGGAATAAAGTCACATATAATAAACAAACATTGCTAGGGATTCGTATTACAACTGCTTGTATTAAAACAACTTGGTTGCGGTATGTAAGTCAGCATTAATTATGGCCAAGCAATGTGTGCAGCCAATTAGTATGTTAATCTGATTGTAATCAACACATTTATAATCGCATTACATATACGTCATGTGTTATTCACAATCACAATTCGAATTGGCATTTAAATATGGGACACACAAAATGCTTGAATTACACAACGGACGATATCAAAAATGCGACCTGCGAAATGTGGAAGCCCAAACATCTGAAACCGAAACTGAAATCGAGACCGAAATCAATGCAGTGGCAAATAAATCATACGACCGTGCCTTTTAACCTTTTTTTAACAAACGCGACCAAAATGAAATTGACCATGAACCGCAAACACGGCCAGCAAATGGAAATGAGAATGAAAATGGAATTGGACATGAAGCTAGAGCTGGAGCAGGAGCAGGAGCTTCAAGACTCAAAAAACAAATTTTTTTTTTAAAAATGGGGAAATACCGAAATATGCGCAAAATTGTCGCGGCGTGAAAAAAACAAACGAAAAAGAAAAAGAAAACGTGATGATTGAGTTGTAACCGGAAATTAATGAACGGAAAGTAAATGTCTAAGTGTTGAAAGTCCTTCCCTGATTTTTCTGTCGAGCAACACTTTTCCCCCTAATCTACAATGTATATGCATTTACTGGCACACAAATCTTCTTGTCTTGGGCCTGGCTAAATCTACACTCGCACAAAAAACCGTCCTAATTTCGACGTCAGGTGTTCTCTTACCATATTATGCAGAATGTTACATTTACATTTTACATTTTTTTTTAAATTTAGAAAAAATGAAAGTTACAATTTTTAGTGGGCTATTTTCTATGTGAAAGATTCTTATATTAGCTTTCTTGTTAATTATATTATTAATTAAAAATTGTATTTTAAGATTTCAGTCAAACATAAAAAATTTACCTAGTTTTTAAATTGATATAAACAAATTTGAAAAACTTACGGTTTTACAGAAACAGTTTTCTATAAAAAGATTGCCTTTCTACTTTTTAAAAAGAGAAAAAAATTTTTTTTTTGATATTGTCGATTCTTTCTAGTCTTTTTAGGCATTTTTCTTTCTAATTGTTAGAAATTATTTCCTATATCTTACATTGATTTTCTCAGTGCAAGAACGTATCGAGCCGTCTGCGATCGAGTTATTTATAGGGCAACAGCAATCACGTAGCTTGCCTCGTTTTGATTAATGACCGCCTTCAATTTGTTGTGCAACCCTCTCGGGCACATGCATGAGTTTGGCCAAGACGAGAAGAGCAACACACAACTTTTCACAACATTTGCCAGGAAAATTTCAATAAAAAAGAAAAGAAAAACCAAGACGAATGATAAATTGTCTGTATAGCACTTATTTAGTATCCCAGCGATAGCCATTGTGTTGACATTAACTTGGTAAAAACGTGGCGCTTTGTTTGACTTGAATGCAAGTTGGTCAATTGGCAATTGGCAGTAGGTATTGGCAACGCCCTCGTACGACAAAACCACACCAAAAAGTTGCCGCCCAAATCATTGGCTGAACTTTGTCTGTTAAAAAATTAAAGTTTGTTTGTTTATACACTCGGAGAGAAAGTCGCCTTACATTTTCAGAAAATCGCCTTGAAATCTAGAAAGTTGTTCTTGTCTTTAGAAATTATTTATGAATATAAGAAAATATATTCAAAACCAATTCACCTTGTTGTTCAGAAAGTATATTTCTATAAAACTGGGTTTTCTCTTAATTTCAGATTACAATATTCTTCTTATTTTTTGGTTACTTAAATTATTGATAAACATTAATATTTTTAAACTTGACATGTTCAAACACTTAAGACAATTTATAAATTCATATATATTAATTTGAGAAAACTTTGCCTTTTACTTCTTAGAAAAGCATTACTTAATATAAAATATTTTAAAAAAGTAGAAAAGCTCGCCATAGTCTCGGTTTTGGATAAGCTTTATAATTTTTAAAATTGTTTTCTTATAACAAAAAATTATTTCCAAAACAAGAAACACTTTCTAGTGTTAAGGGCAATTTTTTTTCGACGTGTATTTTTTTGTTATTGTGTTCTATTTCGGCATTGATTTGAGCGCCTTGCTGCGAAATGTCAGCACAGGGCGACCTTTGAGTAATAGCAGTCATTGAAATATTCAAGGCAGCTAGCATGCATGTGTTTGTGTGTGTGTGTGTAACGTTTCTCAAGTTGCAAGGTTGTGTTCAACAAGTATCTGCTGCAGCTGCCACAAGCGCCTTGACACACAAAAAGCCCAACAACCGCACAGCCCCAGGAGACAAAATTGTGCGGCCAAAAAGCCTAACCGAATATGCATGCTAGTTTAGAGCTTTATGCAAATTTAGCGTTCCCCAGGCAAACGCCCACACACACACACACCAGCACACCAGCACACACGCACACACACACCCGCACACACAGAACAACAGAAAACACTTTTGCAAAATGTAGTCGACCTCGCCGAGCAGAACTTTCATTTGCATTTAAAGTGCTGCCATATGGCCAACAACGTGGTGTGCCCTCAGTGTGTTGCCCTCAGGGCGTGGCACCACCCAACACACCCACTCAACCACCCACCCGCTTACCCTACCATTCACCATCAAACACGCATATGAAATTCATATAAAAAATTGTCAAGCTCTGTTTTTTGTTTTAAAAGTTAAAGCATATATTCAATTGATTTTTGTTTGTGAAATGTTTGCACTTAATTACAAGTTTATTGAAAGCGGCAATTTAGATCTAGGCAATATTTTAATCAAATAAAAAACATGAAAAGTGTAGAGATCTTGAAAAAATAAAAGAGAGCAAGTTTGTTGAGCGACTTATTTTTGGTATACGTTTAAAAATAAAAAGGCATAAAGAGTAACAAAATAATTCAAATTGATTATTACAGCATGGATATTTGATGTAAAGAAAATAAAAGATAAAAGATGTCTAGAAATGTATTATTATAATTGATGTAAGTGCACTTCAACCTACCATTCTGCCTATCTATTGTGCCCGCTTCTGAACCTATAGCTTCTCCATCAACTCGATCAGTTCCTGCACAAATGTTAGGATCGTTGTTGGGTTGAGGGCTACTATGTCCTTGAAGCTCATAACATGCATTCCCTGGGTGCTGCGTCTTTTCCTGGTTAACGCAAAACACTCCGCTAGGATGTGAATTGAGGATTCTTCCTCGGTTGCACCAAAGCTGCATAGTTCGTTGCTACAAATGCCTAGTTTAGTTATGTGATTTCTTAGTCTACAGTGTCTTGTCTATAGACCGGTGAGTATTGCTTACATCGTTTATAATTACAAAACGGTTTTGGCCCTGTTCGTGACTCTCTGTCCCGGGACCCATCTTAGGGTAAGCCTGTTATGTGTCCCGAGTTGGTCAAGCTTTGAGCGTACCTCATACTTATTGCTGCTTGACTATCGGATTGGATGGATGTATCCATATTCCAATAGTTACGTTCCAGGTTGAACTCCGCCCAGCTTGAAATATGCTGGTGTGTGTCCCCAGGGATTCATTATAAGATATATAAGTGCCCACCACTCCAAGACCTGTGCCCTGATAGGTTAGTGATCCATCAGTGTACCCTTTTATGGTGTGCGGTTTCATAGAGTGAACATTATCTAGAGTCGTCCATTAATTTTTTACTGCTCATTTGAACTGTAAAAGTTTGCTTGAATATGTGGCGAGCTAACATTTCGTCTCTATGTTGCACCTGTCACCAAATGTGACTCCGAGGTATTTTACCTCCTTACTTGTTTCTAATAGGCTCCCTGATAGCCTTATTTGCCTCATTATCTGTAACTTATATCTTCTAGTAAAGGAGACAATGACTGTTTTTATAAGGTTTAGTTTGAGTCCAACCTCCACTGGCCTGTACTATTAGGGGAACGCAGTCTCTAGTCAGGAATTCTGAAAGGATAGTAAAGTTAATACTCTTCCTTACCACAATTGAAGCTTTGGGTGCTGGGTCTCTTTGATCCCAGATTACCTTTGAGCTAGCCGTGAACATACCTTTAATGCCATTGTTCACCCATGGCGAGGTATTGTTTGATACATATCCTTGCTAGGACAGCCGAGGCTGCCTTAGCGCGATGGATGTTTACCTGGGCTGGCCCTGATTCGATGATCTTTAAAAGGGCACCAGCTTCCACGATTGTAGCCCCGACTCTACGGGTCTCAGCCAGTAGTCTCCCCAGTCTCCCTCGGCTCCTTACCCTTCCTGAGGGCCTCCTCGGGAGTCAGTTCTTGCTGGAGATATCTGAAATACTCTTTGACCCTTGAACCACAGAGATTTCTCCTGTTCGGGTCATCCATGGAGGAGGTCTGCATTACCCGGGTAAGTCTAATTAGAACATGCCGTCGCCATTTGCCTGGGCCCACCGCTCGAGCTATTTGTTGATCCGGGCCCTCAGCCAGGTTGACTCTCCGTACGGTTCGAGTGGCACCTTAGTCCGACCCGGAGTGAGATGTGGTGGTAGGATGAGGTAGGTTGTGGTTGTGTGGAGGTTGGGGCTATGCTTTTGAAGGCGGAAACACAGGTGATATTGTCCCCGTTACTTGTAATTATTTCGCTTAACTATTTTTTTAACGAATTGAATTTGTTCTGGTCTTAATATTTAACATTTTTAATATTTTTTTTATACAAATTGAAATTTTAAGCTTAATTTCTCCCTCTTAGTTTACACACCATAAAATTAGTTACTTGAATTTTAGATATTTATTAATTAACGTTTAACAACTTTTGGTCTGATTAGTTTTTTCTGTGTTCCCCCAATTCTTGCAATAAATATTTTTTTTTCAATTATTAATTTAATTTCTCAGTTTTAATTTTATGTAATTTACTTCGCAACTTTAACTTTAAATATTATCTTAAATTTTATTTAACATTAAATAGATAAATCAAAATAAATAAATTAGTTAAATAAATAAAAATAAATAAAGCAGCACATATATCAAGCTTAAGTAGAGAAAAGTTTATTTCATTGGCTGATCATTATATATGATATTTTGATATGATATGATAAACGACGTTTATAATTTATTTTATTTAATATTTAATTAACAGATATAAAAAATACATAAATATAAGCACATAAAATGTGCTTATGGCAAAAGAAATGTTGAGTAGGCCTACAAGAGAATACAATTTGCTCCAGAGTTTAATTCAGTTTCAAATGAATAAAAAAAAGTTTTCAAACAACAATTTTACACTTGAAGGACTTCTAAACAATTAGATAATTCAGAGTAGCAAAAGCATTCAATTAGTTGAGAACTTCATAAAAACTAGTAAGTTAGTTCCTCTCCAAGCCCCATCAAACTTTGTAACTGATTAAGAAGTCTGCTCATCACATGGCCCCCATAAAATGAGAAGTGTACTTTCGAGCTGAACATTGTTAAATATAAATGGAGCCCAACAAGCAATTTAGCTATTTTATAAACATGTAAATGGCTACTCCGTTTAATTTGCAAATTTATAAACTTAATTTTGCCAGCCCGCCAGACACAACAACAATCTGATTACAAATGACAGTCAGAACCGAGTGCCGCAGGCCAAAAAAGTGTCGCAACCAGTTCTGAAAATGGGCCGAAATGCAGAAGAACTGGGTCATACAAAAACAGGTGTTTAGCAGAGAGAGAGAGAGAGAGCGAGAGAGAGAGAGAGAGGGAGAGAAGGAGACTATTTTGCCAACTTGCCATGTATTTAATTTGAAAATGCGACACGGACACTGCGGCACATTTTGTGTTGTGTTGCCGTTTGTAAATTAAATTACAAGCGCGTTGATGCCCGGGTGTTGACTGGGCCCGGAACTGGCCACATTAAATTTTCATTTAAAGCAAAAGTCCCTAAAGCTCTACGCAACCGTACTTTTAGAGCCCTTTGCCCACACTCATAAAAAATTACCTTAAATTTAGAAATTCGTCATACTTTAGCACCAATGAATAGTGACCATATTATTCAGAAAATCAATTTCTAAAATTAAAAAATTTTAAAACCAGAGTTTGGATTTTTATAGGACTTGGAAAAAAATACATCTTATTTTGTAAAGCATTGTTTTTTATATGTGTAACATAGATTAATTCATATATTAGCTTCATTGTTACTTATATTATCAGTAAGAATTTGTATTTTTAGCATTTTAACTTTTTAGAAATGTTTAACTTTTTAAAATATATTTCTAAAAAATAGAATAGACCGCCATATTTTCGGGATTGTCAATTTAAATTGTAGACATTTTATTCTAATATCTAGAAATAGTATCTAAATAATTAGAAAACGTTTTATTTCTTATGGTGATTTTCTCTTCAGGGCGTTTTACTAAAATCTACGGCGATATTTTTCTGAGTGCAGAAATGCCAACAAACATGTGTAAATTATGCCTGCCTGGCACACATGGCTCTGACAAGTGTTGCAGATTGTGGTCAGGCCGGAACGGAAGCCGACCCTCCAACTTAATGCTGGATGCGATAATGAGTCTGTAACACAAATAAGGACACTTTACGACACTGGTCAACAGCCAGTCTTGTTAAATACACAATCGAATTTTATTTGTCTTATTATAGTTTCAAATAGTATTTTGTTTTACACTTAAAGCTGAGCACACTCATTCGCATTGGCTTTAAATTATAGTAGTATAGTAGTTTATCATTTATTTTAGAATATTATTTATTTTTAAAATTCAATTTCCACTTCTCGTTTAATTGCATTTAAGTAAAGCACTTAAACACTTTATGCACAATCTGCGGCTGCTGTCTGCTTCGGTTTGAATTTGCCGTATCCTACACTCAGATAAAAACGAACTGAATTTTTGAATGTCTCAAATCGCCAAAGCAAACTCACCTTATTAATCAGAACGTGTATTTCTAAATCGGAAGCTTGTGCCAAAATAAGGGTGTTTCTTTTCTAATGTCTAGAACTTCATGTAGTCAGTCTGTAAGGGTCATTATAGCATTAGTAAATAGCGAAATTAATCGAAATCATAAATCGAAATCGAATCACACACTTTAAATATTTTGTTGGCATCCCATTATTGATGTTTAGATATTTATTGACATTTCTACTTCCTAGTAGTACAAGCTTAAACTAATTACTTAAGGCGTTCATAAAATTTAAACACATATATGCCATATGCTATACGAGTATTTGATGCCATCTCTGGCAAGGCATAATGTGACGTCAAATAAATCTAGTTGTCTATTTAAATCAACATGCGCAGCTAATGCAGAAAATTGGCAACGAGCAGGAATAAAATGGAGAGAGAAACTATATATAAATAAAAATAAAACTTGAATAAAATGCCAATAAAGCGAGCAGTAGCTTTCTCTATTCTCCTTATGCAGGGACACACATACACACAAAGACAAACAACAAGTGAGATAGGAAACGGAAATGTGATTTGGGTTTTGTTTCTCGTTCGTTGTTCGTTGCTCGTTTCGCTTTTGCTTTTGCTATTGGCATTTTGGCGCATTTGGCAATTCAAAGTATCCCCTAAATACAATAAATTGCACATTTCATTTAATTCCATTTCATTTGCAAAGCGAAACCAAATCCCATCCCCCAAAAATTTCAAGCAGCCTGGTGTACAAAAGGAAGGCCGCAACAGGGTGTCACTGAACAAAAATAAAAGAAAGACGCAGCGAACCTAAATATAAATAACAATTGAAACAGAATTGAAACAGAAATAGATGAATCAAATGGAGGCTCATAAACTGTTATCGGATAGTGGGTCAACAATAGGCATACTTGTCGCAGTGCAGCCACCTAGATGAGAATAGATACGAGATATGGGATATGGGCAGCAGCTGCTACAAATGCTTTCACGTAACATACACTCAGAAAAAAATCACCCTGCATTTTACAAAATGTACCACCAAGAATTCTAATAATAGCTTTTTAGTTGCTTAACTTCATATTAAAATTCAGTATTTTCAAATTGTACACTGAGCTATACGACTAATAAGTCAGACAACAACTTAACTCTAAAATAGCATCCGAGGGAGCAAATTTCATTTTTAGTTTCTTAATATCAGCAAGAATTTTTTCCAATTTATTTCTAAAAAGTAGAAAAACTTTTTAAGAGTGCGAATTTTATCAGTGTTAATATTATATTCTATTGTTTTAGATTTTTTATTGTTATAGGCTTATTTAAATATTTGTTATTTTTAAATAATTAATGCCGCCACTAAGCTAGGCAGCAGCTAAGCTTTAATATACCATTAAATTCAATTTATACTTTCTCAAACTGTTTTTGCATTTCTATTTTCTAGAAATATTTCCTATTATTAAAAAATACATTTCACAAAAAATTTGAAAAAAAAAAATAATATTTTCTACTTTTTTGGAAATTCTTTTCTTGTATTTAGAAAATATTTCTAAACACAGGAAAACACTTTCTTGTTTTCAGGGCAATTTACTAAAATTGAATGTGAGTTTATCTCTGAGTATGCTTAATGTTTTGTGTAGACTGATGGTTCACATTCATAACACTCTGATGCGGAACTGGAAGCACAAACTGGTTTTGTAGCAGATCCGCAAAGGACAACTGTTTTCGACAGCATTTTTGAATGGGAGCCCCAATCGCCCGCACGCGCCGCCCCCTTGAAGGGGCTTTTCAAAATGATTGCAGTTGGTTTTCAGCTGGTTTACGAGAATCACGTAGTCAGTTTGGAGTCGACCACAATGTTCTCACATGATTTTCACGTGTTTGCAGTGCACACGGATTTTGCAAATAGCCAAACTTTAGTTTAGTTGCAAATCCCTTGAAGCTATATTTATTTTATTTTTGCCTCAACTGTTGTGCTTGGCATTTTTTATGCTCTTTCAGCTGGCATCATTTTTAAACAGACGCCGTCTTAGATGTGTTACACAACTTTTCGATTGAATACGATGTTATTGAAATTTTGTTGCCACAAACTTTATTCTTTTTTGCATAATTCAACAATTTCCGCTCTGCTCAACTTTGTGGTAAAATCAAGAACACAATGCGAGATCCAAATATATTTGCGAGGCATTTGTTAATATAAAGTTCTGTAAAACAAATAGAAGTCATATTGATATTTTCATTTGAATGTAGACAGTATCAAATAAATGGCGACAAAAAGATTTTAAAAACAATTGCTCACTTGTTGTTATGGATAATGGATAAGTAATAATAATAAGCAAAAAAAAAAACGGCAAAATTAATAATAACTGAAGTCAAATTTGAATAACGATTTAATGAATCTAATGTCACTAAGGCAGGGAATTTTTTACATCACTAGCAGGATGTTTTTTATTATTATTATAGTTCTTCTAAGCGGGAAAGTTATCGATAAAAGTGAAATAGATGATTAGATGATTTCTCTTGTATTCATTATACAGCTGTTTAAAATGGTAGAAAGATCTAACTAAAGACAACTTTTGCCATAAAAATAGGTATTTTAATGGCTACAGAAAGATATCTAAAATTGAGGTTTAAAAATAATTTATTTTTCCCAATACAATTTTTATTTCTATAACATTCTATTTACTTACAATTGTGTATTTAATAGCTATCGGAAATCGAATTGTTTGTTTATTGGCAAAATTAACTAATTAAAATTAACTTGTAAATAATAATTAATATTAAATTTGCATTTCTTTCCATGTGGTACAGTGACACCTCGATATCGACGCGAGTCGATATGCTGACGCCAGCTATTGAAGTTTATAAGCCGCCGCTCTGACACAAAGATGACACTGTGGAGAGCAATTTAGGAAATCCATCGACGAGTAGTGATTTCTAGCAGCAGCTAATCATCACTGCGGAACTAAACTACGGATAATCTATTTGCTCTTCCAACAACAGTGTCAATCGAGTCTAGCGAACTGAAATCTTCACAAAACAACAAAAACCCCATTGACCCTTTTTGGCGGCCAAAAAATCATAAAACCAACTTCTGAGGTGCCCAAAAGCCAGGGCCAAGGCCGCCACCGACTACAGTGGACACTACAAACTTTTAGCAAAACTACCAAAAAACACACACACTAACACACAAACAAAATATATAAAAAAAATAATAATAATAACAATTGATCCAACTGAATAATTCCTAAGATTGATTACATTTAGTTAATTTTTAGCGTAAATGATGATTTTTAAACCTGGCTGCAAGAAAGCAAAAAAAAAAACAAAATCGAAACTAGTTCTAAGCATAGGGTATTCAATATAACAACTTACATAATTGCATACACACATACATAAATACATATATGTAAAAGAATGCAGCATCGCATATTTTCATAAGAATTGCATAAGAATTGTGTTTGTAACCGCAACAAAATTGAATACTTATGTAATAATGTAGTAGGTGTATATTAAAAAACGAGAGACAAGTTTTTGCAATGTGTATCGAAAATGTAAATTTAGTTATGTACAATTAAACAAAAAAAATCAACAAAAACAAAATTAAACAACAATATTTGTGAGTAATATAAATGCAATGAATAATTTTTGTACTGCTGAAGAGAAAAAAAAAAACAAAATTTAACATTAGATGTAAAATTTTGCATAGTTTCTAAATAAGTTTGTAATGCATTAGTAATAAAAAATAATAAATAAAAAAAAACAAAAGGAAAACAAAAGTTCAGTTAAATTTAGACAACTGATAGCAACAATAAATTGAAGAAACCTGCAAAATATAAGAAATAAATTTTCAACTCACATTTATTTCAAATGAATCGTTTAATGTTTTGAATACAATCACAGTTTTGTATTATATACGAGTACATAATATATTTATTTGTTGTTCTTTTTTGGCAAATATTTTTAACTTTGTCCAAGTCGATGAAAATGTTGATGTTGAGCCCTTCACAAAGTGCCCCAAGTTAATGTATTTGGTAAAAAAAAAAAGCAAATAATTACGTTAAATATATATTTTTTGTTATAGGTATAAAATAGAGATTATTTGAGTTCCACACCAAAAAGATTTACTCCAATCAAAAGCAGCAAACATCTTTTGTATATATTTATAAATGACATAGTTAATTATTGTTTTTGACTGTGATCAATAATGAATAATATAAATATTTAATATATTGTTACATAGTTAAAAGGGAAACTTTTAAACACATTGAATTGAATCAAACGAATATAAGCAATTAAATTCACAGTCTTGCTTCAATATTGATTATAAAATATAATTTTAAAACATTTACATTAAGTCCCAATGGAGAATAAATTAAAGCAATAAAAAACATATTGAAATCCTGTAAGCTTATGTGAGATTATATTATATTTTTTATTTTATATTTCAATACTCATTTCCCAGGCAAAGAAACATTTTGAAAATATGAAAATATTTTGTTAATTTTCTTATAAATTACAGCTTCATTTAGTGATGGTACCAATATCAAATATTATGTTCTTTAATCTTTAAGCTTAGGTTAGATTACATTATATTTTATTTTATATTTATATTTGATACAAAACTCTTTTCACAGATAAAGTTCGAAAAACCATTTCAACAAACTTGATTGAGTATGAAAATATTTTTCAATTTTCTCATAAATCACAGCTTTATTTATTGATCAAGTTTATATTTTATTTTATTTTTATTTTAATATGTACTTCAAGACAAAGTTCGAAGAACACTTGCTCTTTTCGTAACAAAAGTTATTAAGAATAAACACATTGTTTTCAATCTTCTTATAAATTAAACATTAAATATAAAATCTAATAAAGTCTTTTTTATTTGTTTTTTATATTATTATTATTATCTCTTACTGCAACAAATATGGATGAAACGTATGCCCAACTTCATACACAACACAAAATTGTGCTTGACAATATATAATTTTTATAAAACAATATTTTATTGTTTTGGATTATTGTTCCTTGAATTTATTTTATTGTCTATTGTTTTGTAAGCATTTCACACAATCGCTCACAGAACCACTTACTAGAACCACTTACTAATGCGCATGATGATCTAAGCTATATATGCTCTGTTCTGTTCAATTGTTCATTGGGTAACAAATTGTAACATTTCGTGCTTTTGGTGAGTGGTGCAGAAATGGATTTAGTTTTGGCAAATTGGCATAGATTTTTTTTATATAAATATGAAAGCCACACATATTAATAATACCAAGCCACATGATAAGGTCAAAATGAAGATTTGCTAATGATAATATCAAAATGTTCATAGTTAAGAGGCAACAATAATAGTAATGAAGAAAAAAAAAGAAAATAAACGTTAAATGTAAATAAAATTGAGCAGAAATATAGATGGAAATGCATAAATATAATTTTTGATAGTTAAGCGAATTGAACTCATTAAAAAGAAAATAAAGAAAAATCACAATGCCATTGAGTACTAAAACTAAGCAACGCATAGCAAAAAACAATATGCCTCACTCAAAGAAATCGCAGTTAAAAAATAAAAAATTGAAAGAAAAACAATATATTAACAAAATATGCATTTTATACACGCGCTTCATGTTGAACATGCTCGTTATTTATTTTGTTGTTACATTGATACATAAATGCATTAATACATAAGTGCATTCAAACATTCATACAAACATTCATACATATGCAATTAAGGTATGAATAATGAATTAATAACAAATTTTACACAGTTGCACACAACACACTTTTTACAATTGGCTTGAAAGACTATGGTTTAAAAACTTTTATAAGGATTTCGTTTGCAAGCAATTTGAATAAAACATACATTGAAAAAAAAAATACAATAAAGAAATGCAAAAGAATAAGGAAAAAGTATAACAAATAATACAAATGGTAAGCATTGAAATGAAACGCAATGAACAATAACATTTATATATATATATATAATGAAGAAACAAATAATCGAAATATATTATAATAATAATAATAAAAATAGAACTAGGCGCATATTGAAAAATAAACATGAAATATTATTGAAAGAAATCACATTTGCACAGTTTATTTTCTTTTCATTAGAATGGAAAAGTTCTAAGGTGAGTAAGTTATGCAATGCAATAAGAAATAAGTTTAAAATGACCAGAAACTCCTCTAAGTAGATTTCAGTTTTATTTTTTTGATTAAAATACGCAAATTTAAATACAGAACTGGTGAAGATAATTGAAATTCAAGAACTCAGAGAACCATCTCGACGATAATACAAGGGAGTTATCGTATTCTTCGGTCTTATTATTAAGTAATTGGGAGATATACAAAATATATAATTGGTATTATATACAAAATATATAGTCAACAATGAAAACTGAAATATAAAAAGTTTTAGGCATATAGATATCGTAAAATCATTTCGACTAGCACTTGATTAAGTCCATTAGCTGAAGAAGAAATAAACCTTTCAAACTCAAGATTGGGATCTAAATGAATACCCAATTACCAACGCATTTAATATAATCAAGTAATAAATAAAATAATTACTCAAAATGGGGAATTAGTCTATAAAAATAGATTAATATACATTTATCACAATTAAGATTTAATAAATTTAGGTTTGCCTCTACAGAAGATATTATTGCAGTCAAGATGGCATTTTAGAAGAGGTGTTTCTAAGCAGCGTGCTTTTCTTAACAATATAAAATATTACTGAACAAATTTCATAAATTTGGAATTGTCGAATAAGGACAAGCCTTTCTAATTCTAAGAAAAATGTTTTCTTTTATTTAAAAATGATTTCTTAATACGAAAAAAACTTTCCTATCTTTAAAACGATGTTCTGAAATTCAGTGGAATTTTTCTGAGTGTACACGGTGCAAACTGTTGCTTAAACATATCCTCAGCACTCAGTTTGTTTCTCTCTAAGCAGCAATAATCGAATAATTTGATGCAACATTCAGCTGGTTTCACTTTGGGCAGGCAAAAACGCATAAAATAACAACAGCATTAACAACGACAACGACAGCAACGACAGCAACGACAGCAACAACAACAACTACTATGAAGTGAATTACAGAAATCTCATGAATTTTCCATGCAACAAATAGCGTACACTTAAATAACACCCGTTGCAACAAAAACAACAAGAATAACAAAAGCAATCTCACAAAATGTTTATCGGAAGCCGTCATAGTCGTCCGCAATTCCGGGCCGTTGATTCTGTTGGCCTGTGGGTGGCTTGGATGGTTGGGTAAGCCACATGACTTGTCACTTGCCACTTGCCACAACGCAGCAGCAGCAGTGGCTGTCGCGAGTTTGCTCCCCCGACAACAGAATGAAATGAACTGAAATGAAATCAAAGACATCCATCGGAATGCAACAAAAAGCGACAGTTGCCGGCTAACACACTGGGCACGTCGAATACACTAAAAAAAAAAAGCGTCCTTAAAGTTAGAAATTTACCAAGGGTATTCAGTAAGTATATTTTTAAAATCTAGTGTTTTTCTTTTCTTAATTTCGGGATATATTTATTTATTTATATTGCAAAAAACATGATCTCATTTTCAGAGTTTTTTTTGTGCGTATATTTATTTATTTGTTAATTATCTTAATAATATCAGTCGACAAAGAAAAATTAAAAAACTGAAAAATAAATTGAATAATCAATTTAAGACTAACATTTCAAGCAAATTTTTAAAATATTAGGTTAATTTTTTTTTTTCTGAGTGTAGGCAGCCATTCCACTTCCACTTCCAGTTCCACTTAAAGTTCCAGTGAGGTGCCACAATGCAGCCCAGGCAGCGTCGATGATGATGTTTACACTTGAGCTGCACTGCGAAGCATAGCAAAAACACTCATGCCACGCCCCCACTGAACCCCCTCCGCAATCAAACCCACTAAGTGGGTTATGTGTTATGCGTTGATGTGTGTGCTCACCTCCTCCACAGCTCCTGCACAGCTCCTGCACAGCTCCTCCACAGCTCCTGCACAACTCCTTCACATTTCATTTCATTTTCATAGAGCTTTCAGCAGTCAAAGTTGTTTTGGTTGTGGGATACGCATTTCAATCTGGAAGTGAGTTCGCCTGACTTTGTGGTGCCCATAACAAGATTGTGGCTTATTGTTGGTTCATTGCTTAGCTAGTGGTTCCACCGGAAGCAAACAAAGTTGCGAATGTGCCCCAAATATGCCATAACTATTGCACAACATTCTAACAGTATCGATTATCAGTGTGCTCAACATCAAGAAGATTTTAACGAGAAATAATAGCTTGCCAAAGTTTGTGTTGCAAATGTGAACCTATTATCTATGTTGAGGTATCATGTATTTGTATAGTGCAATACTCGTATAACAATCTGGAAATTCTGACTTGGTTTATCTTAACATTTTGAATTGATTGTTTGTTTGTCTTTCGTATGTACTCGAACATTAAGTGGATCATAGCATGTAACACTCTATTTTAGACCCCCAAATAAGTCGCGTCGTTGTTCCAATAAAGACATTGATTTCCACAAGTGTCGCTCTCTGATTTGTAAACGTTGTTTGGAACATGTGCGGATTCATAACTATATCTGCTCTGTCTTTCTTTAATTCAAATTCGTTTTTTATCGTTTCTATATTTTATTTCTCACTCTTTAACTCTCTTTCTCTCTCTCTCTCTCTCTCTCTCTCTTTTTATTTTCTGTCATTTAATTTTTAATTTAATTTCTCCCTTTTAATTTGATATAATTTAATTCGTAACAATAATTTAACATTTTTATTTTATATTTATGAAAGACCACAAAAATAACATGTTTTGTTTTTACAACCTTTTAGATGTTGTTGTATTTTTCTTATGTATCTTGAAAAGGCATTGGGAGAGGTGTTTCCTCATAACCAATGACGAAATATAAATAAAACGAAGCCAGCTGGCTGACGATAGTAATCGGAGAATGGAATCCCCGTAAAAACCACCAAAAGAGAATGAACGCACTCAATCTTATTAGTTCTAAGTTATCATATATGCCGATCGATATGAATGCCTAATTAGCTGACCAAGTAATCTCAACTTTAAACTTTATATTTAAACTAATTTATGATAGGTAAAGACTTATTTACAGGGTAGCTTCCGAGCTCTCTCGACACAAGTACTCTTACTTTCCTAACTATTTATTATAAGGAAAAATGTGTTATTCATAAATTGATATTGTTTTATTATAATCACTTAAAGCAGTCTTTTCAGTTACTTTTGGATATTGTTGAACTACAAATTAAAATAATAAATCCACTTCGTTGCTTTTTATTATTAAATATACAAACTATTGCAAGAATTGGCTTTTGATTGCTCAACTCATAAAATAACAGCATATACTCGTATTTCCAGCATAAATATATTCAGCAATTGATTCAACCAATGAATAATCGCTTACCCAGAACTGTTTTCATTGTTGCCAACAAAATATTCTGGTTATTTGAGTGCTTGCGCTTTGTGGGTATTTAAAAGCTAACGTTGCAATTTGCTATACCAAATTCGAATGCTACTGAGTTAAAGGACTCAAAATCGACAGTTCATTCTCGGAAATTCAGGGTAACGGCATGGAAGCAGAATCAAGCCCATTTTCGGAACTGCACTCAGAAAACAAATCACCCTACATTTTAGTAAATCGCTCTGAGCTTTAGAACTGAGAAATATACATATCGAAGCAATAAAAAATTAATAAAATGAAGTTATTATAGAATTATTTCAATAATAAATTTTATAAATTTACATCTTAAATTCCTAATGTTTATTAATATTATAAGCAACAAACAACTAACTGTACACTTAGAAAAACCACCTTAAAATTTGTCAATATTTGTTATATTTTAAAATAAAAATAATAACGAGTGTTCATCTTGGTGAATTTCGGAAATGCTGCCCTATTTTTTCTGAGTGTTGATGAGATGGCGACCACGCCCTTAATCGTGCAAATCTTGCTCAACAGTGCAACATTCTGCCTGCTGCCTGCTGCCTGCTGCTCGTACAAATCGAAATGTGCCCCAGGGCGTGGCGCAACACACATGTCAACAGGTATCCAAAAGTCGCCCACTTGTCACACGTTCAACTCCATGAAAATGGCAAATTGCTTGTTAGGGTTTCGATGAGTGGGTGGATGAAGTTGTGGTTTAGCATAGGGCATGTGGGAAGGTGTTAGTGGTGTGCTCATTCCGATTCGAGTAAAATGCCACTAAAGGACGCAATTCGGAGAACAACAAGCTTAACAAGTTGCCTTTTGGCCGGGAGCGCTCTTTGTTTTCCAAATGTATGTGCCGAATTTCCCACGATTATTTAGGCCGTGTTGGCTACACTCGGAATAAACTCGAACTGTATGTTCGAAAAATGTTTAGCTATGAGAAAACACCTTTCTTAAAATCATAATGGCTGGCCCTGAATCAATAATCGCCAAAATATAGTGTTTTTCTTATTTTTAAAAAATATCACTTATTATTAAAAAGAAGGTGGAAGTGAAAACACTCCATTGGATAATATTTTACTCGGTTTTCTTTTCGAAACCCAACTGATTACCCTTTTTCAAACTGAAGGCTACTGAAAGGTACGATTAATGTTAATAATTGATTAATATGATCAGGTAAGTGAATCAATTAAATCTGTTATCAAATCTCTGGGCTAGTTTATCGATCCTATCCCCTATCAATCTACCAATATTTTATCTTCTGTGCATATATTAGATATTTGACTATATTAAATAAATGTAAACAGCAAACGAAAAAGTGATTGTTAAAAGAAGAGCAATCTGAAAATAAGAAACATTTTTTGATGAAATTAAAAACACTTGATTTTAGAAATATACCATCTGAATAATAAGTAATAAGTTCAGTGACATTTATTTGCTGAGTGTACCTACGATTTTTATATGCAGCTGACATCGATTGAGCCAAATAATATTTGTTTTTTTTTCTTGGTTTTTGTTGTTTAATATAGCACGCAGAAAATAAACCAACAGTTGATTAATTTAAAAGTACGAGTTGTGAGGAGTGAGCGAATGTGAATCAGGTGCGAGTTATGCGAGTCATTATCGATTGACTGGGCAGCCTTGAAAACTGGCAACTCAATGACGGAATGACTCAATGACGAAAGCCTGGCAACAAAAGCCCCAAAACCATTCATTTATCGGCTGTCAAAACTCAAGTGGAGGAGGAGAACTAGTAGTCAAAAGCGCGATTGCAGTTTTTGTTTCGCTTTAAACTTGCGAACTTGACTTTTGGTTAGCCAACAAATCCCTCCCCCTTTTGGCCACGTCAACCTTCTCATTGCCCCCTTGGCCATCTGATCAGACACGAAATGCGGCGCTAAAGGATTGCATGACTACAGGAAATTACCATAATTTCAATTTAAGAAATTAAATGAATTTTGCTGAAACAAGAAACGAAAAGAGCCACGCCGAGTTGGCCTCAGTCTGTGGCCCAGGCCAACAGAGTTAGATAAAAACCGCCAAAAACCAATAGCCAACAACCAGTGTCCAAGGCTTTAATAATAAAATTAACTCGCAAACCGAAAATGCCAACATTTCAAGCAACATTTTCGTCCTTCAAATGAATTTTTAACTCGTTCATAAGTTGCTCTAAATTATTAGGTATTTACACCGTTTAATATGGAATGTATAATGAGATGGTAGACTAATGACTCACAGCAAATTTAACAAACACTCTCACAAAATGCTCGTAAATTCTATTCACAAATTCCATGTCCATTAAGCAATGTAAGTCGGCCCAAAAGAACGAGAGTTATAAATTTAGGTAAATATTCCCAACATTTTTGGCAATGCCTTTCAATTAATGATCGTTATATAATTGATGGATTCTACTTCAACTTCATAAAAATGCAGTAACAAATGAGAAATATTTCAAATTTGGGTCCTTAAAAGGGGTATGATAACACTCAAATTAACAAATCAACTCTAGCAATCAAGAAATTATACAACACTACTTTGTAAGAATTTCAGGACGAGTTCAGCAGAAATTTCTTGATGTGCGCAAGCTTATTGACTTAACACACTGCTAAAATACAATTTATAACTAATTGAATTCAAATATTTTTATTGAAATACAGATAATAAAAAAAACACAACTGCATAAGGAGAAAAATGCAAATAAATAAGATGTATTAAAGAGAGCAAAGCAGACGTTTTTTATTTAGATTTTACACGATTTTATAGTATTGTGTGAAAATATTTAAATTATTACAAATAAATTATTAGCTATAATTAAATTTCTCGAATTTAAAGAGCATATATATATCCATTAATATTAATTTACACGTTCTTTCGTTAAGCCGAACTGATTACTAATTAATTTAAAGAATATATATTTATATTAATAATACTTTATCTGTATTTTATTTTAAGCCCAACGGATTAGTTGTTTCAAAACTTAAGGATTCTTAATCACAAAGTGTGACTAAAAGTAAAGTGATTTTAAATTGTATGCTGAACTTAGCCACAAGCACGCGGAAGCTCAAATCACACCAAAAGTTGCAAGCAGATTTCTGACACACATTAAAGATTTATAAATATAATGAATCTTAATCAGAGCGATCCGATGTGGTGTGCGCTCAACTGTGAGATGTGTGCCAATAACGTGACCAATTATGTGATCGGTCTTTGCCAGCGATGCTCGGGTATTTGGACAAGGGATATCAGTATGATGCTGATGGACATAACCAGCGACCATGTGGAGGCTGTCCTGGTCAGAATGTCAAGTCCAAGCTATGCTTACAACAACAACATGGATGCCACATTCCAACGTGGCATTCAACAAGCCAACCTACGACGCACTCGCAAACTTCAATTTTTGTTCAAATTGCGAGAGAAATTCCTAAACAATATCCTTTTGCATGAGCTCGACTAGCATTTTGATATTAGATATAGACTAATTTTATATGCTTGCAATAACTCTTGTAATGAACAAAAAAATACAAATAAAAAATATACAATATACAATAAATTTTTTAAAATTCCGAAAGTATTAAAAACATCACTTTTCGAGTTTAATAACAAAAAAAAAAAGCAAAAATAAAAAACCGCGATTATTATACAGTTTAATAGATCGATATCAATAAAAAAAAATATATATAAAGATACATATACCTCATACATATATTTATAATTTATATATTTATCTGCTTTTAGTAGCTTATGTAATAAACAATTTCTTAACAAAATACCAAACATAAATAAAACATATATAACATATATATATCGTTTATCTTTTCCAGATTAGTGCTGCTTCTGCTTCAGAGGATAGAAGCGCCGGCGTCTGCGTCGCATTGACGTGTTGCACTTGCCCTTATCGCCACCCCCCGTGGCAGTGGCAGAGGCAGAGGCAGCTGCCTTCTTCTTGGCATCGACAGCGGCGCATGCCGCCTGATAAGCAGCCACCTTCACCTGTTGATATTCGTCACGGGCGCAGGAGATGTCCTTTTGGATGCGATCACTGCGCTCCTTGGCGGCGACGAGCATTTGTTGCTTCTCCTTGAGATCACTCTGGCCGATATCAGCCAGAGCATCCACATCCGCCAAACTGGTGGCCACCAATTGAACCACATCGTTGAGTCGGCCAAAATGCGATTCCGCTGACTTGGCTGCAAATTCAGCATTTTTTGCATTCGCTTCACTCAATTCCAACGAGGCACCTAATTTATTGATCCATTCATCCAAATCACTCAATTCCCGCTGAGATTTATCTAGCAGAGCTCTTTTGCCCTCGAGCACTGCTTGTGCGGCACGAGAAGCTTGCGACGCTTTGCCGGCAAGTTGAAGGCGCACCTCTTTGGCGGCATATTCAGCGGCACTCGCTTGCGCCTCATTTGCCGCTGTGGCAACTTGTGCCGCCTTTGCAGCTATATTCGCTGCCAACTGGGAACAGTTACGACCCGTTGGTGTTTGACTTGCTCCGCTTGCCCCGCCATCCACATCCTCATCCGTTGGTTTATCGGGCGTTATTAGTTGAGCTGTGTAACGATCGCATTGCTCGCCTTCGTCGTCATCGTCATCGGTGCGGAGACGTTCCAAGTTGCGACCTTGAGCGGCACAGAACAGGCCCAGCAGCAGCAGCAACTGGCAGCAGTTTTTCCATTTCCATTTCATTGTCAGACTTGATACCCAACAAAATGTTCAGTGTGCGACAATTGCCAAATTTTCGACTGTTAAAACTTTGACATAAGCTATCTGCTTTTTTTTTAAAAACAATGCCTTTTTGATGACACCTCTTGTTATTTACTTCTTGTAAAATGTATAAAAGAACACACAGAAGTAAAAGTGAACCTGAATTTTATAAATTCGTCTTACTTTAGATGCCATTATTATACAGAAAGAAATTTTTCTAAAAACCACCGTCAAGAAAAAAAGAAATATTAATAAAAGCCGCGTTAAAACTATGTTAATGCTGAGACCATTTTCAAAATGGCCTTTTGGTCTTTGTTGAAATTGTTGTATGTATTTATTGATCTAACTGTGTATATATATATATATATATATATACATATATATCAGCCATAAATCAATCATTGAGTGATTAACATTTCCACTGCCATAATCATTAGCCACTAATAATGAACCCTTCTCGAAACACACGCGCACACAAATTACAGTGTAGTGGTGGAATCATCATCCTCGGATGATGACCAGTCAGAAAACCAATTGAAGCAAAGTGATTTCTTTCTCACAGTGAACGAGTTCTTTTTGAGGTCCTTTGGGGCTCGTGTACAATTTGGGTAATGAAAATGTTTATTCTAATTTGCGTCAATGCCTGTGTTTATCACAAATAAATATCAATCTACATAAATAAGTTCCACTAAGTACATTTGTAGCCAGTACATACTGTACACATACACACACACACACACACATATATATATATATATATATATATATATATCGACATTTGCATTTGCATTTCCATTGAGCCTGTCATTGTTCGACAATTTGTTTAATGACAAAACTAATAAATCAAAAGCTTTGCCTGTCCACTGTCCATTAGATTCAATTTGGTCAGCTTTATATATATATACACCATATATGGCAAACATGACGTCATTTTCCCAATTGTCAATTGTAATGACAAATGTCACAGTGCCATAGATCGATAGCGACAAAATATCCATCAAATTATACGCAGGCTTAACTGAGTGCCAAATGTAAAAAAGGAGAGAAATATTAAAAAATATATATTTAAAATTAATACATATATTTTTGAAACTTCTCTCGTTTTTTCCATTAGAAAAATGTGTAACTAAAAGAATATACCCTGGAATTAAGAAAAGAAAACCCTTGACTTTTAGAAAGCTTTCACCTTAAAAATATACTTTCAACAGACATATAAAGTTCTGGCATATTTTGAAAGTTAGTATAGGCGATTACTATTTTTTTGTGTACTTTGATATGGCTTTGCGGCAGGTCCAGCCTCCAGGAGTTTCTTTATTCTTCTGGTGGTGGAACTGTTATCCAACAGATTAATGAGCAGATATCCTCAGCCATATAAGACACACCGAAGTCAACCGCGAATTTCGTAAATAGTACTGGATATGGGATGGTATTGTATTGTATTGCAAGAGAAGTTTATTCATTAATTTCGAGATATTGTATGAAGAATCTTGGGTTGGTTTTATAGAATTTTTTTAGAATTATCAACTTGATTTCCCCGAATGGTCGTGCATAAGAATTTTTTGGCTGATCGATTCAAACATCGATTATAACGAAAACATAAAAATAACTGTAATAAATAGACATCGACTTCAATATATATTTATATATACATATATATATATATATTATACATAATCTTGCTTGCTTTTAACTTAGACCGTCGATAACTTAGTTAAATAAATTATATAAAATATTTAGTTTAAATTTTAAATGCTGATCCAATTTAAAACGCTTCGAGTGCCAATTTATGGCGTTTAGCTGGCAATAAATAAGCACAACGAGCATGTGAAAAGCAGGGTTGCTTCCGAGTTGCCATTTGCCAGTGCTGGTCAACAAGTTCTATCTATCTGCATCGAACGGGTCTCTCAAATGAACATAAATTGAGGCATGCAGCAAGTGGCAACAATGCAAAAATATCTGTTAAATTGCAAGGACAGAGTCGTAATTAAAGCAAACTTGTGTTAACGAAGAGAAATGTGGCAACAAGAAAAAAGTACAACTGCGGCTGCTGCTTCTGCCACTTTCAACTGTCACAGTTGCAAACTTTTTGAATACCACATCAAAAAGACTAAGAGGGTATATTGGTTTTGTGCATGAGTATGTTACTAGCCATACTCGTAAGCCATATTTATTCTTGATCAGCATCGAGCAAAGTCCGTCTCTACATTAAAAGAAAAAAACGCCCTAAAAAATGCAACATTTTTCTTGCTTTCAGAAATAATCTTTAAATATTTGGAAAACAATTTCTAAAAGTCAGCAAGGCTGGCTGGCTAATCGCCAATCACAAAAATATTGTGTTTTTTCTATTTCTTAGAAATCTAAACTCGAACGATTATTATGAAACTATGAATAACATCGTCTGTACGCTTGTATGCATATGTATGGATACATGTGTGTATGCTAATCACAAGTCGTTGGTTTCACTTCGGGCTTGTGAATAAATAAATGCTCTGCTTTCATTTTTTTACTCTTTCTCCTCTCAATTTATTACTCTTCTATGGAGAAATGAAATATTTAACAACTGGCTGCAGGGTATCGCATAGTCGAGCTCACTCGACTGCTGCATTCTTAGTTTGTTTCGTTTTCGTTTTTATTTTGCTCTCACTTGACTTCTATTTGAACTTGCATAGATATGTGTGCAAAGCGGGAAATGTGGTAAGGGAGAGGAGTATAAATGCTCTGCAGCTGTCTCCATCTCTGTCTGGCATCCATTTTGGGGAGACGCTTTTCGGTTACCTTTGTGCAAGTTTGCGCGATTTTTTTTTTTTGATTTTTTTTTTGTTTGTCAGGGCAAACTGCCAAATTGGCCTAATGGCGTTAATGTGAATACGAGTCAGGACTAAAACAGCCACAGTCAGCAGCCAGCTTTGTCAGTCAAAGGTCAACTTGCCAAGTCATTTGTCAAAAGTTGAGCAGCATGCAAAATGCATTTAAAAAAATGTCACCCAAAAGATAAACAAATAAAACGCATTTGGATTAAGTAAAGTAATTATTATAAAGCTTTGAAATATTTCTTATTTTTAGTTAAAATTTACTATTAAATTTAATTTTTAATGTAATTTAAACAATGTTTTCTTTTGGCATTTTCGTTGACATTAAATATGTAAATAAATATATGTATTAGAAATAAACAACAAGTTGCATTTCTATTCAAAACCACTCATAGCTGCGTTTACCAGCACTGAACAACAGGGCAAGCAATCGCCCTACATGAATAGCAAACCTGGTTACACAAATACTTTCACAAGTATACAGAGAACATTTTTTGTTGCCGAGTCAGAGTTAAAATGGCTCCATTTTCCCTCTGCTCGAATTGCAAGGCAAAAACAAGAAAAGTTGTAAAAGATCCAAAAACTTTGAAGAGAATTTACCTATGTCCAGTAAGACAATTATAAATACTGCAATGATTATTAAAATATAAAGTAATCGGTCTTTTTCATGTATAGACTTGTTTTAAGATTAAGAATAATGCGCAGCAAAAAGTGGAAAATGTGCGGGAAGCGAAAGCTGAGCTGAGAGATCAACCAAAGTCGTCAAAGGAAGAGCCTGTGAAAAAAACGGAAACAGCCACTAGAAAATTGACTCCGCCGGAAACAGTTGCCGCCATTAGCAGTGTCTGCACTAGAAAACTGACCTCTCTGGAAACAGTTACCAGTATCACAAGCATTCCCACTGGAAAACTGACCCCGGGAGCTGCAAGCATTACCAACATCGCCAGTAGAAGGCTGACTGCTCCAGAATTAGTTGCCAATATCACCACCATCCCCACTAGAAAGCTGACCCCGCCAATTATGCAGACTGTGATAATCAACGGACGCAAATATATAGCGATCAGTGCAACAGCATCGGCCAAATAGTATGCAAATAGTACATACTCGTATAGTAGAACATAGTAATAATGTTCTCTATCTACAAAACACAAAAGAAACTGAAATCTTCCTAGCAGCGAGTTTTGGTTTGTGTCTATGATGCGCTTCTTCAACTGATCTTAACAACAAAAACCCTTGAAACCATTAACTTTTTTGGGTTGTGTCTATGCTAAACTATGCTAAGCTGATCCCGAATAAACTAAATATGAAGCAAATAAATTTATTAAAAGAAACGGCTGCATATTTTATATATTATTATTTACTTTTAACGGGCTGTAGGCATATTTAAATATGTACATATGTTTATGCTTCTAAGCAAATTGAGGATTATTTTAATCAATGTGAAAAAAAATAGATCTGGAATAAAAAATAAAACTTGTTGAATAAAAGTTGTTAGTTATTATTATTTTGTCATATGTTGTAAACAAATGTAAATACATAAATAAGTTTATTCCTCGAAACATGTTATACATAATTTATAACATTTTTCACAATGTTTCAATTTTTGTACAACTTGTTACACAAAGTAAACTATATAATATAATACACAATAAACTATACATTAAATTATCTTAACTATTGCCGGTAAGCAATGTAATTGTGCATTATTTTAAACAACTTGAAAAACAACATTAAGTTTTTCGCATACTTAAATTTATGCATTTGTGCTTGTAAACAAATTGTAAATCAAATTTAAACAATGTGGCAAATAGTGCAAACCCTTAATTAAACTATTTCTACTAAGCAATTTGCACAAATTAAATAAAACGCAATGCGTTTTGCTGTATTGTAATTTGCTGTTTTTTTTTTAATTTGCATGCAGCAAAAAGTGTTGCCGTTGCAACTGCAACTTGTTGTTGCTGTTGTTTTTGGTTGCAATTGCTGCATTTATTTACGCTTCCGTTCATGGCCCGCCGCCCCCTGCAACTAAGTCGATTTCCCGCCCACTTTTTCAGAGTGCGTGATTTTCAAACATTTTGCCAAGCCCATAAAACTTTTAATGGAATTTTCATAATCAGATTTACCAGCAAGAAAAACATCAAAACTCCAACGACTTGCAACGCTTACGAAAACATAAAGTTTCAATACGTATTTGAATTATTTTTCGAGTACAGTTCTTCGATTTATGCATTTTGTAAATCGCCCGAAGTTTTACTAAATCAATCGAAATTGAAAATGTATTTTAAATTTAAATAAATAAAATATTTTTCTAGTTTTTAGTTATTACAAAATATTAGAAAAAATCCAAAAAAAAATAGATATTTGAATTAAGAATAAGAAAAATATGGCGATATTTTTCATTTTTTAAAGTAGCAATGGAAATCTAATTTGTAATTAAGGTTTCTCCGCTAAAACTTCCACTTTCATCTATTTAAAAAAGCAAAAAAAAAACTACTTAGCAACAGCAACAAGAAATGTTTGTCAAGTCCTTCAAACTTGAAATGCCAGTGCCACATGTGGCATTTACATGCAAACGCATATTGTTGAAATCAAAATCAATGTTAAGACCTTGTAACCTTCATCGAGCATTTTTTTCTTTTTAGTTTTTTAGTTTTTTTTTCTTTTTTGGGCTTTTTGCGATATGACATTCGATTTTCGACTTTCGACATTCGACTTTCGACGACCTACAAAGATGAACGAACAATGCTAAAGTGCAACTGACAACCGAAAAATAAGTCTGTCAGGCCAGTCAACCAACATGCAAGCCAGGACTGCCTGCACTCAGAGAAAAAAACACCTTGAATTTTAGAAAATAAAAATAAAGATTTGCGTATACCTTTTAGAAACACATTTCCTAATTATACACAGTGTTTCTAAAGAAAAAAAATAAAATCGACAAAGTTTCAAGCTTTTCTAATTTTTAAAATTTGTATATATTTTTGCCAACATTGATTAATTTTTTCTGGGTAGATTTTTTTCCTGAGTATAGCGGCAATTAAGGTCATGCCAAGCCAACAATGTATGTGTAAGTTTCGGCTGATTTTGGCTGGTTTTTGGCTCAGCTGTTGGTCGATGTCATTGTCATTGTTTGTCCATGTTTTGACTACTTTATTAAATTTGAGGCACGCGATTGCAATGGATAGCAATGAATAGCATATTTAAGGCCTAAATCGAAGTGACCCAGACCCGAACACACAGCAATTTTTATAACAGACTAAACTCGACTAAATGCAAATGTTCGTGTCACGTGTCAACTTTATAAGCTTTTCGAAGCCATTTGCCATAATTGAATTGCTTCACGCGATATTGTCTGACTGACTAACTGACTGATTGACTGACCCACTGGTCAATCTTGTCCCACTTTTTATGTACTCAGCCAGTTCCAACTATTCAGATCCAATCCGAATCCCCAATCCCCATCTGACTCCCAATGGCAGCTGTTCAAACATCAAACATTGTGCATTAGGATGCTCATTAGCGGCTATATATTTATGTATATAACTGTATGTATACATACAGTTGCGAACAAAATAATAGCACAACTCTGACAAGAAGTGTTGGCAAATGTGTAATTTTTTTAGTTTAAGTTTAAGCAACTTGTGAATAGGTTTTTTCCGTGACGGGACACTTAAAAAAATGAGAAAGAATAAAAGCATTGCTTTGTTCAGCGTTTTCGACTTATTTAAATTTAATTTAAATCAAAATTAAATTTTATGAAGGCAAAGGAACAGAATTCATCCTTAAAAAGAAAACAAAAATTGAATAATATTTATTTATATAATATAATTTTATATCAAACTCCAGAATCCAAATTTTAACTAAACATAAGCAGAAAAATGTTATACCCAAATTGAATATTATATTTTATTTGCAATTTTTTAAGCTGATAGACAGAGTATCATTCGTTATTCTTCTTTAGTTGCAGTTGCTATGCTGTTCCTATTTGCATCTCTGCTTTAAGCTCTTATTCTGTAGGCTATTTCTTCTTCTTTATGCATGATAATGACGCAGGCATCCCTTTGGCACGCCTGTCAAGCCTGCCTGTCTGTCTGTCTGTCTATCTGTCTGCCTGGAAAGCAACAGTAAATAGCCAACACCAGCAACACCATCCACTGTAACACTCGCCATATGTTCTATTACTCCCCCTCCCTCCCCCACACTCCCACGACACCCCCAGAGCACACACTCCTTCACTCATCCTCACAGGGTGACCTCAAATAATAATTTTCGTCTAATTGCTTCGTAATTATGCCCGCCGCACATGTTTTTCTCAATTTGCTTTCGCTTTGTGTTGTAGTTAATTCTTCTTTCTCTTCTTGTTATTCTTTTTCGTTTCTTCTTTTTACATACATATATTCCAGTCACTGCTGCTCTCTCGCTCGCACTCATCATTCACAAAATCCCCATTGTCGACCATTTTGCTATATTATTATTATTATTATTTTTGTCTCTTTTGTTTTTGCGCAATTTTTCGTCATTTGTTTCATTTTGTGTCATTAGAAGCATTTAACTTTTTGCTGTTTGCCGATTTGCTTACATTATTCATGTGCCTGGTCATTCGCAATTTTAGGACAAGCCAGCAAAACTGGGCACAAAAAAAAAACAGAAAAACAGAAAAAATATCCTTTTACCATGCAATTTTTACAGGCTGGCAGACTATAAAAGCCACACGGCTTACGGCAATTGTTATGCGCTGTTGCTTTTTTAAGCGAGTCTAAATTGTGAGACTTTTTATAAAAATGCATACTATAGCAATGCAACTTATGAGACAAATTAATCATAATATATAATAATACTACCGCTATAATCTTAATTACTCAATGCCATACTTGCATGATCAACAATTCTGTTAAACGAAATTAAGCAACATGTATGGAAGTACAGAAGCAACTCTGCTGATCTGCTGTTATTTACTCATTTTTATATTTGCATATGCTACCATAAATATCAAATTATGTTAATCGAGCGACTCTGCTGATCGAGCGATAAGATATATTTTATATAAGATATATAAAAAACAAAAACGTATTACAATAATAATTAGACCGCGAATATATGCAATAAGAATGTTCTAGTCAAGACAACTTCATTAAGAATTTCAATCAGTAAACATGCAATTCCGGTTTCGGTTTCTGTTTCGGTTTGACACCCTGCTTATAATCCATTACTTGAAAGCAGTTACATGCCAGCATGTGTCCATATATATTTATCTTCAAGTTTCTTAAACGGACTTGAGTAATTTCTTGCCAAGGGGTAACTAAAAAGCGTATCAATTTGTGTCAATGGGTTGTTGCCTTCAATTGAAGAAACTGCTTTGCTCTGCACGTTGGCCCGAGGACCTCACCACGTGCCACACACAGAGAAATGAGCACATGATGAATAGGATAGAGGGAGAGAGAGAGAGAGATGGAGTACACTCCGAAAAAAATATTGCACTGAAAACTTGTTTTCTTCTTGTTTTTAGAAATATTTTCTAAATATAGGAAATAATTTTTTCTTAATTAGCAGGATTTGATCTACTTCTTGATGTTATTAATAATTTAAGCAAAATATTAATAATATAAGCAAAAGAAACTCTATTTTTAGAGATTTAAAAAAAAAAAAAAATACCACGAAAAGTAAACACATTTTTTCTAAAATTAAGAAAAATATTCAAGGAAATCAGGAAAAGAAAGCGCCTAATATGCTGAGTTTCCACTGGCGAAGTTTTGAAATTGAGTGTGATTTTTTGTGAGTGTAGAATATAGAGAGGTAGAGTCTCGCAGGGTCTATGTTGGAGTGGCGTGTGTCAACTCAAAGTCATTTATGTGAATAAATCGCGCACATTTTTAATGACAACTAAATACGAATGTCATTTGGGTTTCGCAAAGGGCATGTGTCCCAACCCCAACCACACCCACCTTGCCCCTTGGAAGTGGCAGTGGTCGCTTCAACAACGTGTCACAACGTGCCACAAGTTTGTCTAATACGCAAACTTTTAATTGAGTTTAAATTTGTATGAGACAAGCATATGAAGAAAATGGGGATGAAAAAAAACCTCAAGTTATGAAGAATGAATAAATTCGAGTGTGTGTGCGTTTGGTATACGCAATTTTTGAAGTGTGTCGGTTTCAATCCGGGCAAATTACCCATGAAATATTAAATTTACCATAATGAGATGCCATTTTTATACCTCGTAATTTGCCAAACTTTATGCGTATGTGTGATTTTGTGCTTATTAACGCCTCTTTCCCCTCTTCTCTGACGAATCCAGAGAACAACCCACGCAAAAGTGCACAATAATGTGATGGATTCACCTTATATACACTCAGTGAAAAAATCGCTCTAAACTTACGTAAATGGCTCTTAGATTTTTTTTTACGTGTTTTTAGAAATACTTTGTGAATATAAGAAAAAAAATTTGTAAACGTTTAAAAAGCATTGAACCAAATCGACAATCCTAAAATTTTTTTAGAAACATTTTCTATTTTGTAAAATCGTAAGTTTCTTCAAATTAAATTTAATGAATTTTATAAACATTGTAAAATAATTTTATATGTGAAATCTCAAAATACAAATGTTTATTAAATAATATAAGCAACAAAAAGCTAATATAAGAATTCTTTCAATGATAAACACATAGAAAAAGCACCCTAAAAATAAAAAAATTAACATTTTTTGAAAAATGAATTCTAAAATTAAGAAATGCAAACACTAGATTTCAGAAAGCCACAACTAATATTATTAATTTTCGAAAAATTTTCTTTCTGAATAATATGTTGATCAAGAACAATTTTTTCTCATGTTTAGAAATTATTTCTAAATATAGAGTAGCTTTCTCATTGTTGGGGAAATTTTCTAATTTTCTGTGAGTGTACGCACTGTACTGTTTACCTCTCGCTTGCCACTATGAAAATACGATGGTTTTTATGGTCATGGCAGCTCGTTTTATGATATTAGTGCAACCTTTATATGATATGTACTTATTTTTGGGCAAAAAAAAAGGGATAACCTTTACGTCAGAGGCAAAGAGTAAATTTAAGAAGTAGGCATGCTGTCGGCGAGTGATCTCGACTAAATGATAACCTGCACCCATACACAGAAAATCGATCTGAAAATTATAAACTTATTCTTGTTATTAGGCATAATTATTAAATATAAGGAAACATTTTTCTTACAATTATATACATTACATACATTTGTTCTAGAAAAAAAACCCTGAAAAGAAGTACTGCAAAACCTGGTTTTGAGAAAGTTACAAGCCTCAATTTTAGAAATATACTTGCTGAATAATACGCTGAGTTACCCTTGCCGCCAAAAGTATGCCGTATTACTAAAATTTATGGCGATTTTTTTCCGAGTGCAGCTGTTAAATATATTGTAGTTTTATGGCCGAATTGTACTGTAAAAAGTTTTGCACACTTAAATGTAAGCTGACACAGAAGTGTTCCCATTTTTTTGGGCAGAGTAAAAAAAATGTAATGCAACGCTTGACATAATTATCATGCCATCCCTTTTTCATACATGCACGCGCATATTTATATACACAGCAAATTATTTTGCGTGCTGATCGAAATGCGATCAATATGATGATATATTTTCGACCATAACTTGGATGTTTCTTATCCGAAATTAAATGTTTACAATGAATGAGCCACTGCTTTTAAAATTGTGGTTTTTATTACTATCAGAAAACAATAAATATTGATGTTTTCGAGACGGAGTCTGGTATCGATTAAATAAAATAAACTTTATCTGCGAGACGACTGAGAACTCATATTCAAAGTAGGAAGTCTCTCTTTCACATGGCCATATTGACTCGTCTCTCGATGGTGTTCAAGAACATAATTGCCTTATGGGGGATGGCATATGCTTCACTCTGCATGTTACATAGTCTTGCACAAAACCAATATACCTTTTTTAAGCATTTTCAAATGGATTCATGGTATAAAAATGGTAAACTGCCTTTATTCTGATCCCATTTTTCGCGTTAATAATGCAAATGGTGAATTTGCAATTTGAAATTATTAGCATCTACTTACAGAAACTGAAACTTATTACATTGAATAATTTTATTGAGTTGGTTTGCCTTGGGCGCAACTCATTAGCCTGGCAACAAGTTTCGCACAAAACTTTTATTTTTTGCACAAAGTTTTTAAATTTGAAATATTCATTCGCTTTGATTATCTGCGATGCAATTCACTCTATTAGAGAATATTTCTACAGAAACTTGACCGACCTAGATAAGGAAAATATTTGCTATAATTACAGCTGTGGATGAAAACAATAGCAGCATCATAAAATTCTGTCTTTGATTGGGTTTTTTCATTCTTATAAGTCAATTTATTCAGCTATTAGTATTTAAGAATGCCTTACTTTTGTCTGACCATAAAATATTCCTCATTTCTCTTTGTGTCAACTTGAAATGTTGAACTTTGCTTGGGTTCTTCAACAGAACTTATGGTTTCGGGCCCGAATGGCTTATGTATCATTTATAATTTTATAAGAGTATCCTAAAGTATCCATAGTCATAAAAATCGTATTTTTTTATTTCACTTTTCTTTGAGGACTATAATGATTTTACAAACTTATCCGTACTGTCAAGGAAGTATTTAAGAAAAATATTCTTTTTACATTCCGTCTTTAACTAACCAATTTTTTTTGAAAATTTAATAAAAAATAAATAAATAAAAAATATGAAATTTTAAAATATTAATGTTTAATAATAATATGAACATAGAAAACAACAACCAACCAATTAAATACGTTGTTTCTCAATTTAAAACTGACCTTGAAATTTAGAAAATATTAGAAATTTACTTTCTGGATAATATGGTGGCCACAAGTATGGCGACTTACTAAAATTTAGAACGTTCTTCGTTCTGAGTGTATATATAGACAAAAAGAATAGAAAAGGTCTTCAATTTATTTTGAAGAAAACTGTGACATATTGAGGGCAAAGCAACAGCTCCCGGTTATCTATCTATCTCTCTCGGGTTATTTGTGCTGAAAATGAAAAATGAGTCAATTTGCAATCGCTTTGCTGGTTGTTTTTACCTGCTGCCTTTGCTCAGCTTTTAATAAGAAATTATTCGCTGGCTCTCGAATAGTTACTGGAAGTCACTTTTGCTTATAGAAAATGTCTTGCAATTCCGCATCGACAAATGAGTCTCGACTTTGTGGCACGTACGCTGCTGGTGGCAACAACAACAACAATGTGTCCATTGAGAAATGCGCTTTCTAAAGGCTCCTCTACACTCTGAGAAAAAAATAACCCTGGAAAAATATGCCTAATTTTCAGAGTGTTACTCTCTACAAGAATTTGTTAACTTATATTTTTACTAAACATTTATATTTTAAGATTTAACATATAAACGCACAGTTTACATTGTTTATAAAATTCATTTAAACTCATTTGAAGAGTTTACGATCTTAGAGATAGATTTTTTTCTAAACATAGGGGTTTGCATATCTCCATTTTATAAATGCATTATTATTATAAAATGCATAATAGAAAATATTTCCAAAACAAAAAAATGTATCAAATTCAAATATTTTTGGAAAATGATTATGTTATTATTATTATTATTTATTTTTCCTAATATTTAGACATTGTTATGTTATTTTTTATATATTTATTTTTGACTAATCTTTGAGAATTATTATTTTGGTATGTATTATTAATTAAAACAAAAAATATTTTTTAGAGCGATTTACACTTTAGGTCGACTTTTTTTTCGAGTGCACAACAAGAAATATGTAGTAATGAGAAGCATATCTAAAGAAAATAAAGGAAACGGCAAATACGTAAATAAATAAAAAAATAAAAAGAAATATATAAACTGCACGAGGCGTGCTAAATGCCATTTAAAGCCGCAATTACTCAGCATGGTTTCCCCACTTCTGACACTTTTCCAACACTACGCCGCGATGACTCTGACTCCGATTCCGACTTGGCTTTAATGTCATTGTGTGACCGCAATTATTCTGAATGTGACCGGCCCTGCATGCGATTCCTATGCAAATGCAGCTGGCAATGCTGGCATGATGGCGACTCCTTCCGGTGCAATAAATCGCCGGCCTCGTCCGGGCCCTTTATTTTATAATTAAGTGACAGGCGCAAGAAAATTGCTCAACACGTACGGGACTGTAAAATACAGTGCAATTGGGTCTCAGTTGTGCAAAAACTAAGCATTTGTTTTCGTCTTATTTATAAATAAACGTAATTGTTGAGAGCACACATTAAATAAATTCAAAAAACTTTATTTAAAAAAAGTTAATGCGGGCTCAACCGGGATTTGAACCCGGGACCTCTCGCACCCAAAGCGAGAATCATACCCCTAGACCATTGAGCCATCTACCATGAATGGCGGCAATATCGGTGATGAATTTAGCGCTCATACGCGATACTTGCTTTGGCTTACATAGCAGTAAGCATTCAAGTATTAACACTAAAAGCAATCGAACTACAAAATAGCCTTTTATTTTCGCTCAAAATATTTTAATTTTATTGATTGTCACTTTTTTAATATAACATTTTATTTATGTAGCTTTATTTTTGTTATTTTGATTAAATGATTTTCATGTATAATAGAAAACATAAATATTCAAAGCAACACTTGCTACTGCTGACATAGAATTCAGCTTTGAAGCAGTAGCAATGCAACAATAATCGAACTGCAAAGTGGTATTTTATTTTTGCACAAAATATAACCTATGTAGCACATTCAGTTTAATTGTGATTTTTGTAATACAACTCGTAGTTTATTTTGCATGTATATTTCATTAAATATTCCTTACGTAAACGACATGCATTTTATTTTCTTATAATTACTTCCTACTGCTGACATAGCATTCAGCTTCGGAACATTAGCAATGACAACAATAATCGACTACAAAATATCGCTTTAAGCTATCGATATGCATCAGTTGTTATTTTTCCCGCCAAAATTGCACGCCAACAATTCACACAGATGAAGAATTGAGGATCTGAGGGAAAGCAAACGCGAGGCGCATTAAAAGTATTACAGAGATTTGTTTAGATTAAATACAGAAGCACACACAGAAAATGGTAAGTTGTTCTATGTATTTTACATTTATTTTATTAAGTGAATACAACAACAGGACAATCCGAGCTCCCCCCCACCAAATACGCCCAGCGATGCCGGCGAGCGAAGAGATTTGCGGGCTGCAATGACTTCGCCTGTTGGTGATTTTGAGCCCTTCGAGAACGAGGATGAAATACTCGGTGATCAAACGGTGCGCGACGAGGAGGAGGAGGATGGCGAGGAACTCTTCGGCGACAACATGGAGAATGGTAAGCATACGTAGATGCAGTTGTGGGCAAAACAATAGCACCACTCGCGCAAGAAATGTTTTGAATTGTGTCCGTTTTAAATTTGTAAGTTTAAAGAATATTTATGAATAGGTTTTTAGATGTGCAATAATACTCTTTCAAAAGTGAGCAATGAATATTCTTAATATTTTCATATTTAATATTCTTAACATATTTTACTTGTCTTCAGCATTGATCGCTTGGTTTAAACTAAAAAGTTCATAAATTTTGAACAGTATTTGAAGTATTTTTCTTAACATACTAATTTCAGACTAGTATAAAGACATATGTATATTATATTACTAGATTATCGTGAGATGCCCGAGCTGGATCACTATGATCCGGCCATGCTCGATGACGAGGAGGACTTCTCGGAGATGTCGCAGGGTGAACGCTTCGCCGCCGAAACGGAGATGCGTCGACGAGATCGTGCCGCTGGGCTGCATCGCGATGATCGCGATCTGGTCTTTGGCCAATCCGATGAGGATGATGAGGATGAGGATGCAATGGGTCCACGTGCCAAACGACGTGCGGGCGAAAAAGCAGCCATTGGCGAAATGGAAGACACGGAAATGATTGAATCGATTGAGAATCTGGAGGATACCAAAGGCCATTCGACCAAGGAGTGGGTTAGCATGCTCGGACCACGCACAGAGATTGCCAATCGTTTTCAGTCGTTTCTGCGCACCTTTGTGGATGAGCGTGGCTCCTACACGTATCGGGATCGAATACGCCGGATGTGTGAACAAAATAAATGCTCTTTTGTGGTGGCCTACACGGATTTGGCCAACAAGGAGCATGTTTTGGCCTACTTTCTGCCAGAAGCGCCTTTCCAGATGCTGGAGATCTTTGACAAGGTGGCCAAGGAGATGGTGTTGTCCATATTCCCGACATATGAACGGGTTACGACGGAGATTCATGTGCGCATCTCGGAATTGCCTCTGATCGAGGAGCTGCGCACCTTTCGCAAACTGCATCTCAATCAACTTGTGCGCACCTTGGGCGTGGTTACGGCCACAACTGGTGTGCTGCCCCAGCTATCTGTCATTAAATACGATTGCATCAAGTGTGGCTATGTACTGGGACCCTTTGTCCAGTCACAGAATACGGAAGTGAAGCCCGGTTCTTGCCCGGAATGCCAGAGCACGGGTCCCTTCTCCATTAACATGGAGCAAACGTTGTATCGCAACTATCAGAAGATCACGCTGCAGGAGTCGCCAGGACGCATACCAGCTGGTCGCATACCACGCAGCAAGGATGTCATTTTGCTCGCCGATCTCTGCGATCAGTGCAAACCCGGCGATGAACTGGAGGTCACTGGCATCTATACAAATAATTATGATGGCTCCTTGAATACGGATCAAGGTTTTCCCGTCTTTGCCACGGTTATCATTGCGAATCACATTGTTGTCAAGGATTCCAAGCAGGTGGTGCAATCCCTGACGGATGAGGATATAGCCACTATTCAGAAACTGAGCAAAGATCCACGAATTGCCGAGCGAATTGTCGCCTCCATGGCGCCCTCGATTTATGGCCATGATTATATCAAGCGAGCCTTGGCATTGGCTCTCTTCGGCGGCGAGTCCAAAAATCCTGGCGACAAGCACAAGGTGCGTGGCGATATCAATATGTTGATCTGCGGTGATCCCGGCACAGCCAAATCACAATTCCTCAAGTACACGGAGAAAATTGCACCCAGAGCGGTGTTCACAACCGGACAGGGAGCAAGTGCTGTGGGTTTGACGGCCTATGTCCGAAGGAATCCCGTCTCCAAGGAGTGGACACTCGAGGCTGGAGCACTCGTCTTGGCGGATCAGGGAGTCTGTTTGATTGATGAATTTGATAAGATGAATGATCAGGATCGCACCTCCATCCACGAGGCAATGGAACAGCAATCGATATCCATATCGAAGGCAGGCATTGTTACCTCCTTGCAGGCCAGGTGCACAGTGATTGCTGCCTCGAATCCGATTGGGGGTCGTTATGATCCATCCATGACCTTCTCGGAGAATGTGAATCTCTCAGAGCCTATTTTATCCCGTTTTGATATCCTGTGTGTGGTTAAGGATGAATTTGATCCGATGCAGGATCAACAGTTGGCCAAATTTGTGGTCCACTCGCACATGAAGCATCATCCCAGCGAGGAGCAGCAACCAGAATTGGAGGAACCCCAGCTCAAGACGATCGATGAGATACCACAGGATCTGCTGCGACAGTATATCGTCTATGCCAAGGAGAATATACGACCAAAACTTACGGTAAATTGAACAGAATTTAAATCATTCTCCATTTTTATACTCTGTCATCGAATTGTATAAAAGTGTATATTCGGCTGTGTGTCCCTTAAAGCTGGAGACTTGAAAGTGGACATATATTCTGGTCTGTGCCTGCGACAGACCAAGATTACAAACCAAGTGTGTGAAAAGCACATCGATAAAAATCTATAAGCGCATATCGATAACAATGCATACTCGTATATACACCAATTTTAAAGCTACAATCACAAAATTTGGTTGGTAGGTTGTTGGCGAAGTCCTTCAAAGATAGTCCGCAGTTTTGGAAGTTATGTTACCGGTAATTGCTCTTAATTATCGATATGGCCCAAAAGCGATATTTCTGAAAGCGCAAGTCGATAAATGAAGGTATCTGCCATAAATTTAAAGCTTTTTCTATTTTCATTGCAGAACATTGACGAAGACAAGATGGCGAAGATGTATTCGCAGTTGCGTCAGGAATCGTTTGCAACGGGCTCATTGCCGATCACAGTGCGTCACATCGAGAGCGTGATTCGGATGGCGGAGGCACATGCTCGACTGCATCTGCGCGAGAATGTGCTGGAGGCGGATGTGAGCATGGCGATACGGATGATGCTGGAGAGTTTTATCGAGGCGCAAAAGTTCAGTGTGATGAAGAAGATGCGCAACACATTCCAAAAATATTTGGCATTCCAGAAAGATCACTCCGAGCTGCTGTTTTTCATCTTGCGCCAGCTCACCCTGGATCAGTTGGCCTACATCCGTTGCAAGGATGGACCCAGTGCCACCCATGTGGAGATCATGGAAAGGGATTTGATCGAGCGTGCCAAGCAGCTGGACATTGGCAATCTGAAGTCGTTCTACGAATCGGAACTGTTTCGCAGCAATGGCTTCTCCTACGATCCCAAGCGACGCACCATTCTACAGATAGTCGTCGATGGCGCTGCTTAAACTTAATTATTTAATTAACTCAAATATATATTTTCATGTTATTTCAGCTCATTTAGTGTTAGTCTCGTCAGCCATTGTTTCCATTCTTTATATATGTCAAATAAAAAACAGATTTTTCGGTAAAGATAGAAAAGTTGTGATCTTCATTTTGGGCTTAAGCAGAATCGTTGTAAATTTGAATTAGGCGCCCTGCGCGACAAATAAATAGCATAATGTTAGCCGCATATGGCTACTATGTTAAGTGCACTCCAATTGCAGGTGACAGTGTTAACAGTGCTTTCTTTCTCTGTACAGAGAGCGCCTGCTGATCTGCTGCAGCTAAAATATTCATTCGGGTCACTCTCATGCACGTTTCGTTTCCATTTTTGAATATGTCAAATGAACAACTGAAAATTATCATTTTAATTTTGTGTTCAAGTTGAGTAGAATATGTTTTTGTTTTAATTGCGCTGCATAATGTTAGTTGATTGAATTGCATTGCACACTATGTTAAGTGCACTCCAATTGCTGTCGGCAGTATTAACAGCGCTTGCCCTTCTTTTCGACAAGGGCGCTGTTTTGTGTGCTTTAAACCGTTTGTAATACATAATTTATAATACAAGTAAATAACTTAATATTGCATAAATAACTTTGTGTTATTTATATTATTTATTTGGAAACAAAGCTAATAATGAGCCGACACATTTTTAACATAAATTTTTCGCAAAAAAAGACTAACCTGCAATAACGAAGCACTCCACTTATAACTTAAAATAATAAATCTAGCACTAATATTTTATTTATAGTTAACTTAATTACTTCTGCTGACTACCATAATGAGTGTGTGCACACAAAAGGAATATTTCTTTTATTGAATTCCCCTATAAATCCAATTTCCAGGCTGGCCTTAACCGCATCAGGAAAATCTGGATCGTTTAAGAGTCCATCGTAGGCCAGTTCAATTTGCTTATCAGTGAATTCCAATTTATTCACTACTGGTCGACACCCGTTTAAGTCTCCACAAGCAATATAGGGCACCAATCGTTGATTAACCTCCGATCCGGTCTTCATTGCAATCTCTCTAATATTATCTCGAACTGGATTTATAATTTGTGGAATATAGCCGGCGGGCAATCGAAATTCGGAGCAAACAACAAACGCTTCATAGCTGGAGGGACGTGAACTAGGCGGTTTATAAATGTGAAAATGTTTGAAAAATGTTCGCATTTGCGTTTCGAGCAAATCATTTTCGGTCACATTGAATATTTTCGCCACAAACTTGGCACCTGGTTCGAGCACACACGTTGCCAAACTCAGTGCGGAGACAATCAGCTGATTCTGCATATACTCATCCATTTCATGGAACCCTGTCACATCGGGTGCCCCATCGCAGACGACCAATTGCGCTTTTTGGCCGTCGCCGCTGCCAAAATGAGCAATTATCGCCTCCGCTGTGCTCTCCTGGGTGATATCACCCTGTATCTGCAGAACACCTGGTATGGGTGCCATTGCTTGTAAATCGACTGCAATGATTTTCACAGCTAATTTCTCATCATCTGTTTGACAGGGTTCAAGGAGTTTGCGTGACAGCACCTGGGACCAGCTGCCGGGGGCGGCGCAAAGATCAACGGCGCGCTGGACACCTGCAAAACAAGTTACCCTTTTTAACATATATGCAACACACAATTTAACAACACTTACTATCGAAGATCGAGAACTGTTCGTGTATGTGCAATAATTTAAATGCACTGCGTGCACGCCAGCCTTCCTCTTTGGCCTGGCGATAATAAACATCTCGTTTGTCCTTTGACGTTTTTCCCATTTTTCTGCACCACTCCTGGTCAATTCTTAGTTGCGTACAAGATACCGATTAACACATGCGGCTAGAGTGTCACGCGTGCTTCATTAACAGCTGTAGTTGCAGAGCATTGTTTACAGATCGAAAAAGGTATCGATAATGAAAAACTCAATATTAAAATAGGTGAATAACAAATAGTTTAAATATATATAAATAAAAACTTCTTGAATGAGGTAGGCTGAGAAACAAATATTGTTATATTTAACAATTTAAGTTGCAGCTGCCAATGTAACAAAATTAATAAATCGCTCATCACTAGCAGTCACCATCGATCGGCATATCGCATAGCACAACTATCGATAGTTTGTATCAGCAAATAAATTATCATATGGGCGAAAATTAAATGACTTGAGAAAATAAGAGTAAGCAGTTAAAGCCTGGAAAAAGAGTATTTAAAATAAAAAACGATTTGATTTAGCAGCAGACAAACACTAAATATTGACGAAAATGTTTTTAAAAATGAGCTACATGGCAATTGTGCTATTCAGTTTGCTGGCAACTAGTTGGAGTTTCTTGGAGCACGATAGCTGGATAACAATTGATTTGCATCATTCGCTGTCCAGCTCAAAACCCGATCATTTTTCGCATCGCGGAAATATCTCCATACCAAGCTTAAATGCAGGCTTGTCCACTGTTGTGCAGAATCCATTAACAGCAGCTGAACTGGATAACATTAAGCTGCTAGCGAAACAAAATGGTTTCTATCGCTTGCGGGCAACTGTCTCGTATCCCAATGGCAACGTTCAGCGCTTTTTGACCTCCAGCAAGGCGTGCAGTCTGCTCATGGCTCAATTCAATGATGTGCTCTGGATATCCCTGGATCCATATGGCTATGTAACGGGAGTCACTGCCTCACAGGATCTAGCTCCAAAGAGTTCGGAGTGTTCCACTGACGACATTCAGCAGGTCAAGGAGAACAATTTCAGCTCCGACGTCATCATTCGTCACGCGGAACTGGCTCCAGTTCCCGACACGGGCAGCTTCATACAGAAATTCGAGCGAGAGAGAGAGGCTAGGGAGAGGGGCGAGGTGCGCGACACTCGCGGCTTCTTCGCCAAATACTGGATGTACATTGTGCCCGTTGTGCTTCTAGTCTTCATTTCGGGCGCAACCAATCAGGATGCAGCCAAATAAACATAGACAATTTATATTTGTATTGTAATTCATAATAAAAATAAAGCACGATTTGTGTTCGACTTTCAAGTCTACAAACGAATTGGGTATAATTTTAAAATAATATCAGTGTTTATATGGATAAATATATAAATTATATAATATTTATTAATTGTTATGCACCGATTGCAATTAGATAATCGGAGAAATCGGATTCTGACAGAGTCGCTCAGGACAGCTGCTTGACGTCGTCACTTAGGGATTTAACTGATATGAACTAAGAATTTAAATATTTACAAGTTCTACAAAAATATTGCCTAAATTTAAAATACAAATAATTATATGAGATCCCAAATATACCTGCATTTACCAATTTCAAAAGAAAGTGGAGGACATCCCAACGGACAAGTCAGCTTCGAATAGGGTGACTCTGGTGGACCGCAAAAATCTTTTGAGGATTTAGCTAATACTGGCTGTTGCCTGTGATCACCCTGTGATCCTGGTTTCAAACAAAACGCAAATTTAAAAAATATTTACTAATTTCCGTTGGCTCTAAACGGTCATCCATTAGATGACCATCCCAATCTTTGAATGCAGTTCGATAGAAAGGATCTTTGTGAGTCTAACGTAGCAAATTTCTTTGTTTAATATGTACATAATATTTATAAAAGATAGATAATTTCTCAGTCATCATCGCTATCGATTCCCATTGCCTTGTCGTAATCCTCCTCGGTGATCTTCTTGTTTTTAAGTCGCTTGAAGAGTCGGATATCACTGGCCAGCTCATCCAGTTCATCCTGTGTAAATTGCTGTCTCCGCTTGCGCTTGGCACCCTTCTCCCCTCCTCCCTCCGCCTCTTCCTTCTCCCTCTGCTTCTTCCGTTCCTTTTTGGCTTTGCGCAACTCCTTCTTGGACTTGGCATCCAACTTGGCGCGCTTGGTCTGATCCCAGGACTCGGTGCGTTTCATGTGCGGCTTCTGTTTGCCTGGCCAGCTGCCCGTCTGCTCCAGGATCAGCTGCTTCTGTTGACGCAGTTGCTCCTTCTGCGCATTCTTATAGCTCAGCTTGGCGAGATTTAACTCGCACTTGGGTGCAATGAATCCCGTTCCTTTGTAGTTCTTTAGCTCCGGCATGCGTGGCAGTTGTAGTAATCCGTAGGCGGTGGCCATCTTGCCCAGATCGAGATCCTTGAGCCGGAGTATGGCGCTGCACTCGTGCTTGGTGTAGGCTCTCACATGGGAGACAAAGGCACGCATTCCCTTGTCATAGATGCCCCTGTCCGCCAGTTGCAGCTGATGCATGCGCTCCAGGGTGGAGTGTAGGGGAGTTGCCCCAGCCATATGCTCCTCCTCCTCCAGCTCTTCCTCGTCCTCTTGATGGCCCTCTTCCTGATCCTCCTCGTCCGTCTCCTCCTGTAGGTGCTCTGCGTCCTCGCCGTCTTCTTCCTCTTCCCTCTCCTGATCCTCCGATTGTTCCTGCTCCCCCTCTTCCTGTTCTTCCTCCTCCCCCTCCACCATCCTTAGCTTACTCAATTCCACCTTCTGGTTGAGCTTAAGGAACTGCACATAGGCATCCTCGCTGGGTAGGAGCAAGACCAACGCCTTGCCGGCAACACCCTGCCGCGCCGTGCGTCCCACTCGATGCACGAAACTAGAAGCATTCGCTGGTGGATCCCACTGGACAACCCACTCAATTTCGGGCACATCCAATCCTCGAGCGAGGACATCCGTACAGAGCAGCACGGCAAGTGGTTCGCGACGGAATCTGTCCACGACCTGGGCACGTTTCGACTTCATCTTGCCATGGATGCCGAGGACAAGACGCTCTGGCAGCAGGCGTGGAATGAGTTCCACCCAATACTCCACACAGGCGCAGGTGGGAAAGAAGATCAACACCTTACCCGCGCGAGATCTGGGTGAGCGTAGAAATTGCAACAGTTCCAGGAACTTGCGCTCCGGCTGAACAATTTTATAAAAATTTTGGAGCAACGCTGGCGTGTTGAGGGAAGCCTTCTCCTTGACCGAAACAAGGACAGGATTACGCAAACCAGCACGTATCAGATCGGTGACTTCCGTGGTCTGTGTAGCGGAGAAGAGACCCGTGCGCCGCTGACGTGGTAGATAAGCCAGGATGTGGCTGATGCTCTGCTTAAAGCCCAAGTCGAGCAAGCGATCCGCCTCGTCCAGCACCAGGAATTCCAAGCTCTTCACACGTGATGTCAACTGGAGATCATCCGCCTTGCGCTGGAACAAGTCCTCCAGGCGGCCCGGTGTGCAGACGAGTATGCAGGGTGTCTCCCGTCTCAGGGCCACAATATCCTCCTCGATGTGATTGCCACCAACAAGGAGCTGCTGCCTGAACTGCTCCAGCTGCGGATGCGCCAAAAACTTGGACAACACTTCGTGAATTTGACGTGCCAACTCCCGTGTGGGTGATATGATGATGGCACCGATTTCTTTCGGCGTCCAGGGCGACTCCTTGTGGCGTCGCTGGAGCAATTCCAGCAGGGGAACGAGAAATGCCAGCGTTTTGCCACTGCCTGTGACTGCCTCGGCGGAGACGTCTTTGCGTGCCAGCAGCAGTGGAATGGCTGCTGTTTGCACCGGCGTCATTAGTGGGAAGCCCATATCCTGTAGCACCTCCAGCACTGGCGTGGAGAGCGGCGGTTTGTCCAGCGACCGCCATGTCTTGCGGGACATCGTTTTTCTATTTTAATATTTTTGTAAACAAACACACGCGGCGGCGTCGTTGCCACCTGGCTTACAGTGATTGTATGAAAGCAATGTATTTGTTATCGATACTAATTGCTTATCGAAAAACAGATGTGTACGTGTTGCGCAAAATTTTAAATATCCATTTTTGGGTAAAGTGTCGTAGTTGCCACCTGACTTAAAGTGAATGCAGGAAGAAATAATTGGTATCGATACTTATTGCTTATCGGAAAACCCGCTTTCGCGCCAAATTTAAAAAGAAAATTGTAGGGCGAAATAATTTTTGTATATTTTTGTTTTTCAATAAATGAACACATTGAACATTGAATGTATGTTATATTTAATTTAAGATACTATAGAATATTTACATATATGTAATAGTTGCGCCAAATTTAAAAAGTCCGTTTTAAAGCCACGTTTACAGATCGAAAAAACATGATCGATAATAAAAACTGTAAGAAATATTTCTTGTGTTTTGGATCCCAGCAAACCTTTTTGTTTTTTAGTTTCCACAAGCAAAATATATTAAAATCTCATAAACTTATTACTTATTTTTCACTCTGTAAAGAAGACTTTAGACAAAATTTTTGTATGTTCTTCAATAAAAGCAAAGCAATCCACATTTCGAGCATTTTATGTTTAATTTAAAATACTGTAAAATATATATATATATATGCCATTTATGTAAATACACACACGTTTAAATATAGTTTCCATAGACGCTAAATACAACTTGTCGTTTCCTTTTTTCTCTTTAAATATCGTAATGCACACTTAATTAATTGAAAAGAAATACATACATATAAATATATGTAATACTTGTGTATCGCATATGTAAATATATATGTAGGTGTGGCCCCTTAAACAGCTGGCGGTCAATGGGCGATTCAATCGAAATCCAGATTCAATTAAAACAAATATATGTGTATATATAAATATATAAAATAAAACTTGACATTTATAAATGTAAATCAGAGCTTTTATAACCATCGAATTTTTGACGTGGAGTTTTGTTGTTGCTATAAAAACGTTATCTTTTGCAAAAATATAATGGAATTTTCATTAGGACTGCTAATTTTGATTATATGTTGTTTTTTCCGTCGCTTATCGTCTAATTAATTATTGATTGTTGAATGTGTTTTCTTCTAAATACCCGCACCATTTGGCCTGGCTCCGAGAGTCTTGTAGGGTCTGCCACCATTTCGTTCCCATTCCCGATTGAATTCGTGATCAAGAATCTCGGCACCCCGTTTGCGTGTCAGACCCGTCTCCTCCAGGCTCAGCTCGCACATCTGCATATCATCGGTGCCGGCAACCAGTAAAATTGGCGGCTTATCCGCATGCAGCTCCATTTGCCGGGCAATCCATTGTCCATCGAAGTGCGCATACCACAAGCCGCGCTTAGCTAAATATCAGTTTCGCATTAAAATAAGTTCAATTCAATATATTTATATATTTACTATTATCTGGTGCATTGGCGCGCATGAAGGGTATGCGGAAATAGCGATGCTGAGCCAGCACAATTTCCTGTATGGGCTGCACAATTGGCGGCTGTTTGAAAGCTGCAATATACACGATAAATAGTAAATGTAAAATAATATGTATACCATAAAAAATGAATACAGTTAATTGGTGTATTTGATAAGATATGAAAACAAATGTAAACAAATATTTGCAGACAGAAAAAAATACCCTTGATGTGTAGAGATTCGCCAAGGATAACTCAGCTATTCGAAAAGTATACGATATTTCTAAATCGAAGTTTATTGTTTTATTTGCATTTTTTAGTTTCAAGTTGGGTCTTTTCGAAAAGCTAGAAAAACTTTCAAGTGTTCAGGAAAATTTAATTAAAGCTTAGCAGCAAAACTGGTCAAATCAAATCTTAGGCCAAATCTGGCAACTTCATTGTTATTGATTCTGTTCAGCAGATACCCCGTACTTAATGGTATTTTTTTTGGCAAGATAGCTCTCTCTATTATAATTTGTATTTATTTTGAAACTGGTTCTGCCATCTACTGTGGTGCCCTTATTATTGTTATAATTGGGATACCTGCACTGCGATTTACTAGACCTATTGTGCCCCTTACTGATCCTTTTGCAACTCCATCAACCCCAGCTACATGCACGAATGCGAGTATCTTTGTTGGATTGAGGGCTTCTATGTCTTTGAAACTCATGACATGCATCCGTAGGGTACTGAATCTTCTTCTATTTAAGGCGACCTGCGGTGCTCTTTTGTGGTAGCAATCTTACCGGCCTCCATGATGCTGCGTGGTGCACGCTCATTCTCATCCATTGTGGTGCGTTTGCGATTCTTTGCCTTCCACGCGTGATAGACCTTCAAGCGGCGATGGAACTCTTGGCGACAGGCCTGACAAAACGATTAAAGATTATCTTTAAGAGTGAACAAACTTGAAATAAATTATAATAATCACCTCAAGCAATTCAATATCACAGGACGTGTTGATAGCATCGCGCAGTTCCGAGTACTTCCATTTGGACAAGTCGTACTTCTGTTTGCCCAGCGCCTGTTGCTGCGCGCGCACATTCTCCGATCTAATCCAGAATATACCATAAATATATTAATATAATATATAAAAAATAAAAATGTACAAAAGCAAAATGGGCGCATTCAAAACGCGTACGCAAAAGTGAGTTATTGATGGATTTAAATACTTGTTATGAGTTAAAAATAGAGAAGTTGAATAGATTTCAAACTAAGAGGCCAATCTACCAGATTACAAATGCCATTATTTTTATTAGTTTCAAGTGATAACTGCATGTGTTATTTATATAGTTGGGTTAGTAATTTAAGAGGTATAAAACGAATTTCAAAACCAGCACCAACTCACTTATTTAAATATCGCGAAGCAATGTTTGACACAACTTGTGAAAAACTTGTACAAAGAAAAGTAAAGTAGAAGTAAAGAAATTGTTGTTGTTGTTTTTTTTTTTTTTGTAAAGATTTGTATATATATATATATATAGTCCAATTAGTTAAAGCATATTAGGAAAAGTAAGCAAGAAAGCAATTTGAATTTGAAACAAGTACAATAGAAAATAAATTATAAAGCGTGCTATACCTGATCAGTTTGTTGGAACCCATGGGAGACGCGTCACTGAGACCACCACTGTGTTCGTTGGTTGTGTTTTTGTTGTGTGAGTGTGTGTGTGTGTGTGTGTGTGTGTGTGTGTGTGTGTGTGTGGTGTATGTGGTTGTGGTGGTTGTGTTTAAGAGAAGGCGTGTAAGGGAGGGGAAAAAGTTGAGGTGAGTTTCGGTTCGATTTTTGTTTTGGTTTTTGTTTAATATATAGTACAAATATATTAAATAATTATTGACTAGCTAAACTCGACTGATATTTACACTGGAAGTAATAATAATAATTATAGGAAAAATCCTATTTTGAGCACCTATTTCACAATGCTGCTCTCTGCACTCAGCAAACGATGTCGCCCTCAATTTTAGAAATTCGCCAAGGGTTCCTCAACGTATTAATCGGAACGTAAATTTCTATAAACTAAAGTTTATGTTTTCTAAAATTTGAATAAAACATGTCAAATTTCACATAAAGCTTCGGAAAAAATAATAGCACAACTCTCCCAAGAAATGTTTACGATTCTAAGGGAGATTCGAAGTTTCGAAGTTTCGAATTTCGAATTTTTAGAAAATATTTCACAATAAAAGGGGGTAATCTTGCTAGCCTTCAGAGGAATTTACTAAAATTTAGGTGGCTTTTTTTTTGCTGAGTGCAGTTTGTGGTACTCTGTGGGAGGAGGAGTCGAACATACTTGCGTATAACTGGTGGACTATCCTCCACCTGTCCGTTGGATTCACTGGCCAGTCGCATGGCCAGTTCGTGATCGCGACGCTCCTGTTCCAGCTGTTGGCGATACTTGGCATCGTCCTTGGCCTCCTTCTCGAGTTGGGCCTGCAGGGCGAGAGCAGCTCGTCGATCCTCCTCCTCCTGTCGCAGACGCTGCAATTCGGCCGCTTTGCGTCTTGTCTCCATTTCGGCTTTGCTGATGTGTGTCAGGGAGAGATTGGGTTAATATTGAGGAATAATCTTGGCCTGATCTCAACTAACAGTCGCTTGTTTTCGGCATCCTCGCGCAGACGCTGCTCCTCGGCCTCCTTGGCCCGGCGTTCCGCCTCGAGTGCTTGCTGGATTTTGTGCAGACGTTCCTGTTCCTCGGCCTGCTGCTGCTCCTTCAGTTTGCCATTCAAGTCGACGGTCAGCTTATTCATGTTCGCCATGACCACCGTGTACATCGTGTCGATTTCACGTTGCGTAATCCGTGGATTAAGCTGCGGGCGAGGAGTGTGTCATTAAGTCACAACAAGTTGGCATAATAATTAAAAATAATAGCAAATTGTTGGTGTTGGGCGTAAGCGACTCTGAAATACTCTGGATAATAAATTCCAACTGACAACAGGTACAGGATAACAGAAAACAGGCTGCGTGTAGCAACGAAATACCCATCTTTAAAGGAGTTTCCCACAATTCTTAATAATAGATATTTCTAAAAAATAGAACAAAAAACGCCATACTTTTCGGATTATGGATTGAGTGCAAGCCTTTCTCATTTTTTTCCAAGTGTAATCATTTAACTTCCAAATTTGGCTTTCAAATGGAATACAAAATATTCTCCTATCAATATTTGCAGGAGTTTCTTAGTAATCTGTCTTTGTATTTAGATATATCAATTTATCGATTTTGCGACTATCGATTTTCATCGATTTTCTAGCCTCTTAGTGCACACAATATGCCAAATAATTAATATGAGTCCAGTTTCAGGTCGCCAGCTTTAAGAAAATTGCATAAGTCGAGTATACTCTTGTACTATTCGATAACAGAGTATAATAGTAGTGTTTTTCGAAAGTACCCTTATCTTTTTGATGGCCTCATCGATCTGCTTGTAAATATCCTGCACACCGCTAACGATTTCATCACGGCCCAGCTTGAGGCCGTTGGCAATTTCGATGGTCTTCAAAGTGTTGGTGCGAATCTTGTTGATCTTGGCAATGCCCTGGTAACGTGGACGATGATGCTTCCTGGCCAGAAAACCGCGAGCGATCCGCTGAGCGGTCAGCACGCACTTGTTCCGATAAATAATGCGATTGCGTACTGAAGAAATAAGAATTGATTAATTATTAAATAATTATATACTCAAAGAACTACTAGGTAAAAATATAGCTAAGATATTCTTCAAAGATTGTACAAATTCTATGCAATCAAGATGATATTTTGTAGATATTTCTTATCTTCTAAACTTTTTTGTTGCTTATTGTGAGTGTATCTTTCGATATATAGATGTGATATACTTACATTTGATGACGCATAGGGCGCCCAGTGCCGATTTGACCCAGCGTGAGCGTATTAGCCACTTTTTGACCTTGGCCACAATGGCGAGCATATTCTCCGGATCGGAACGCATGATGCGATCAAATTCGACAAATTTGCCGGGTCGAAAGAAGACCTTGGTGATCCCAAATTTAAAATCCTTGGCGCTCAGATTGAGCGATTGAAACATGGCCTCGCAAAAGGTGCGAGCGGGCAGCGAGACGAGCTCTGGCGGCAGCACCGACTTGTACATGCTGTAGAGATCGGCGAAAAGGACCCGGGATGGATAACCGTGCTCCATGAGCTCGAGCACCGATATTGTGCCGGAGCACTTGAGTTGCGCCAGCGCCAAACTGCCCTCGAATTGGCGATCAATCATTTTGCTGTTCGGCTTGATGCAACGTATGAAATTGGTGCCCTGTAAAATAATTATAGTTCATTTATATATTGACTGTGAAAAATAACCAAAATCAAATTTAAATTAAAAATAAAATTTGGATATTTAATCTTCAATTGGAAAAACAAAAAAGACATATTTATAAGATTTCTGAGGATGTTTATGGAATGAATGAATGGAAGAAAAGCCAGAAAAAAATAATACTTTATGATCAAGAAATAAAACCCAAACAAATTAAAAGATATACAAATTATTACAATGATAAACAAATAATAATAATTAAATAATAATAATAGAATAAATATAAAATGTACAATAATAATTTTGTAATTTGGAATTACTCACATTCTGCTCGAGCTTTTCCATGAGCTCGCCGAGCTGCGTCTTAAATTTGGAGCCAACAGAGATAAAAGTGAGCTTGCCACGCACCGAAGTGTTGCTGCCCGAGGGAAACAGGAGTTTCAACAGTGGATTCTCGCACTCCTGCACCAGACACTCGAGCGAGGCATGCAACGCATCGTTGTTCTTCTCAATAAACTGTTCCGTGTTGTAGCAAACGGCGCCCGCAAAATGACGCACCAGAAAACCCTCCTCATCCCGCAGAGTGCGATGCGCCTTGAGCCGTGAGGAACGCGGCAAGCCAAGACGGTAATGATTCGCCCAAGATTTATGCACCTCGGCGGTGAAATGTGCCGGCGAAGATTTGGGCAACTTGGATTCCTCATCGAGCAGCGTAAAAATGCCATTCGATTTCGCCTCGATCAACTCAATTATGTCCTGATTATCCGTGAATGTTATCTCCGGCACATTGAGGCCCTCTCGCTTATACAGTTCCTGTTCATTCTTCAGTATATTATCGTTGAAGAACTTTTGCAACTTCTCATTGCAATAATTGATGCAAAACTGCTCAAACGAATTAACCGTAAAGTATTCAAAGCCGGCTATGTCAAGCACACCAATATAGAAGTTGGAGGCCTGGAAGGGTATGCTCTGATTAATCAACGCCACAATCCGATCGAAGAGCCGACTGTAGATGGCCTTGGCCAGAGCATCGCGAGCATGGCTCGCCTCATAGATCTTCAGCGGAACCCTAAAAGATAAAAGAAGAAGAAAAAATAAAGATGAGAAATACTCGTGATACCAGCTGACACCAGTTGCGGGATAACAGACTGGGTGTAGCCAAAAAATATCCATCCTTGAAGCAGGTTCCTACAATCATTTATACTATTTACTACTACTCTTTAGAAATTCCTAGTTTTTAGAAATGCATTGACTCCGTCAGGTTTATTGGTTTTAGGAGTCATCCAATTCTTTTTATCGGTGCTTAAGGAACATACTTTAATTAGGCACGATCCGAACATTTATATGCCGATCTTTGAAGGAGGTTTCCAGAAAGTTCACTGCTGATACTATCTTTCGGATTGTGGCAGTTGTATATAAGTATAAAGTATAAAAATATATCGAAGATCGTTCCTTCCGTAAACTTACATAATAACGGTGCCCTTGAAGCCACCGCCCTTGCTCTGCATGACACGCGAAACGAGAGCTGTTCGCAGCTCAGTTTGATCCACACCCAGCAGTCCGCTCGTAATGGTCAAGGACTGCTCCGATGCCTCAGAGACCTGACAACCACCACGGACATCGTCGGGTATCTCCTCGAAGGTAATGTTGCCCAAATGCAACACGGCCGCAACCAAAGTGTAAATACCCATCTTATCGGAGGCAGATAAGCCCAGGCGAGCCAATGCCTCGTCCAGATTGAGAAAATGCTGATAGTCATCGATAATGGGATCTTTGAGGGGACCCTTCTTCTGATGACTCGCCGATTTCTGGCTGTTCGGTATTAACTTTTCAGTCTTGGCATTTGAAAAATACTGCGTACAGCCGGAAAGGTACTGCAAAGCGCAAGGGAAATAAAAAACTAAATAAAAGATAAATAAATAATAGTCATTTTCTTGTTACCCGATAATCATCCGGTTTGCCCAGGCTGAGTTTGTCACGCAGCTGTTGAGGAGCGCCGCAGAGCAGCATGTAGAACACATGATAATTACGTTCCTCAGCGCTCTGGGTGCAGATACGACTCTTCTCCAACAGATAATGGGAAATGTAGCCACCAACAACCTGACACTTGGCATCGTAGTGCACCTCAATGAATTTGCCAAAACGCGATGAGTTATTGTTGCGAGTCGTCTTCGCATTGCCAAAGGCCTCCAGCACGGGATTGGCTAAGGAAGGAAAGCAAATATTAAACTAAATATAGTACATATGACATATATACTCGTATATATATACAGTTGCGAACAAAAAAACATTGAAAGTGGTGCTATTATTTTCCCCTAAATCAAATAATTCAAAATATATGAGATCCTACCATCCAATATTTTGGTCTCTATGGGGCCGGCGCTATCATGCGAATAGCATAAATATTTGAGCAAATACTTGGTTGACTCCGTTTTGCCGGCACCCGATTCGCCCGATACGATTATGGATTGTGATAATTTATAGACGCGCATATCGCGAATAGCCTTGTCCGCTAAAAAGAGTGATTAATTAGAAAGTAGAAACGTAGAATCTTCCAGTTTTACTTACCAATGGCAAAAACATGCGGTGGCAATTCACCCAAGGAGCGTCCATTATATTTCTTGATCGTATCTGGCGCATAGAGTTCCTTGATCTCACGATAAGGATTAACGGCAATGAGTATATTAGCCACATAGGTCTAGAAATGGTTAATAACAATATTAATTATGTGACATAGATTTTCTTTTTGTTTAAAACTCACATAGATCTTGTCTTTGTAGTAGCGTGTCTTCAGATTATCCAGAAAAGTGGCCTCGTTGAGCAGCATAAGCTCACCTGAAAATTGAAGTTAAGTAAATAAGCAAGTCTTATATTTTATACTTGTTTCTATGTTAACTTTCCCCCTGGGGTTAGTTTTGGGGATCAGGGGTCGGGGTTCATGTTTAAGTGCTTTACCGCTCAATTGTTTCACGCAGAAGCGTAGCTAACGATCCCAAACCAGATTTTTTATTGAGGTTTACGATGTGTTCAACTAGAGAAATGGAGCATCAAACTGCACGTGAGATTCTCCTCCTACACTAAAAGAAAAACTAAAAATCAAACTGAAAACTGGAAACTGGAAAGTTTTTCTTGTTTTTAGCAGTAACTTCAAAATTTAAGAAAACATTTTTCCAAAAATATAAGCCGCAAAACTATGGCCATTTTTTCTATTCTTCAGAAATACTTTCTATTATTAAGAAATGCATTTCTAAAAAGTAGAAATGCAAACCTGCATTTTTTAAAGTTTCTGTCTCAAATTGAGAAACAAGTCATGAAATTTACTGGATTCGTTTTTATATTAGAATCCCCGTAAATTGTATGCTATTTCAAATAAAATGATTTATTTTTATATGTGAAATTTCCAAATATGAATATTTATTAATGTGTTTTTTTTGAGTGTATCAACATTTACGATGTGTTCAGGTAGATTAGAAGTGGGGCATCAAACAGCACGTCAGATTCTTTCCGGCTCTAGCGGAAAGTTGCACAATTGCCTGGAACAGATCGCTTAACTGATCTGGCAATGAATTTTTAAGTTTTCACTGGAAAACCATATGGTTTAACTCGTTACGCTTTGTTTAGCCATAAAAGTGAATTCTACTTCAACCATCTTAGCGGCACTTTTCTAGATAACAAAATTGACCAAGCAGTTCCTATTTTGTGTTTTTCATATTATCTATTTAAACATTTTTGTGTTTTTCATATTATCTTTTAAACATTTTAGTCGTTCGGTTTGTTAGCTCCGTTTCGTTCTCATATAAAGAATTACTACACTCAACAAAAATGCATTCTAAATTTTCATACATTTCTCTAATTTTGGTGCCGAGTGCTGTTTTCTAGAAGAATTTTTATATTACATTTCTTGTTACTTATATAATTAATAAATATTAGTTTTTTGATATAGTTTATAAATTCAATTAACCGAATTTGAAAAAATTTACGATTGACGGAGATTCGAATTAAATTCTAATATAAAAGCCGAGCCAGTAAATTTCATCACGTGTTTTTGATTTTAGTAAGGGTTTTTCCAAAAATCAAAGTTTGCTTTTCAACTTTTTCTACGAAAAATAGAGTCTCCCTGTTTGTAGGATTTCCTATTGACTTTCCAATTTCTAGTAGTTTTTTCTTTTAATTGGAAATTATTTTTAAAAACTAGAAGAACCGACTAGTTTTCGGGTCAATATTTTTTTCAGTGTACTACAACCTTAGCGCCATTTTTCTAGATAACAAACTCGGAATTTATATCCAAGTAGCTATTCAAATATTTTAGTCGATCTAATCTGATAAGATTTTAGTTACACATTTGCGGTTTAGGAATACAAGGAAATGGCAAAAAGTTTATTTCTTTTTCTCATATAGGAAATACCTTTTGTTTTTTTTCACATCTTTATGTAACCACGTTCTAAGCAGACACAAACACACACAGAAAAACAAGCTAAACAAAAGATAAAGACAAAAAGCACACAAACACACACACACACACTTATATATATATATATATATATATATATAAAGATACTATAACTAGGTGTGTAATTATATGGATGTCTGGTTGTACTTACAGTTATCATCGTGATCCTGGGGTCCATCACAGGAGGAGTGAATGTCATCGCAGTGACAGGTGCGCTTTGGGAACTTCCGATCGATGGGCGTTACTTCGAATTCCTTGGCGCCGATTTCGGTGATGCGACCCTGAATATAACCATCGACGGGATCTCGCACCCAAACCAACTGGGTGTCCTCCAACATTTTGCGCACTGAAATAGAGAAATGTAATTGACTATTAGCAAAGAAATTAGTTGGATATTTTCTATAACGAATAATCATCATGCAAAATCTTATCAGACAGCGCTCGACACCAACATGGTTAAAAAAAAACACACACACACACGATCCGACTCTCAGCCAGCACGTCAGAGTACACAATGGCAACTGAACAACTTAGCAAATCAAGCAAAGCAGGCGACGAACGTAGCCAGGTGAGCTAGAGCTGCGTTCGCTAGAGCGGAGAGCGTGTTTCGTGTCGTGTCACGAACAATTGCTAATAATAGTTGGGGTTTCTTCTTTTTTTTTAAATGAAAATAGTCAACAACAATCAGACACATCAAAAATATTACTTTCAGTAATTAAAATATTTATGTAATAAAAAAAAGGGACTTCCATTTACTAAAAAATCATTCGTGTTTTGGCCCTCATAAAATATCTCTCATTAGAATATTGTTATTTTTATGCACACCTGCAAATAATAGTCGGATTTTCTACTAATAAGAATATATTTTTTAATACAATGATAAAAGTGTAAATTAATTACATTACTTTCAGTTATTAAAATCGATATATTTAGACGCCTTTTTGGTTTTAAAGATCATTCGTGTCTTGGCATCAACTCTCAACCTAACAAGTATCAAGTTGCTTTATTTTACTAATATTATTGCTGATTATTGCTTTTGTTTGCATTTCTATATGGAATATAAAAGTATAACTTTCAATTATTTAAATGATTCATGCCAAGAATCCTTAATAATTAACTCTTATTCGATTATTGTTATGTTCATGCACATCACTAAGCAGCAGTGATCGTTGCTCTCTCGCTCTCTCTCTCTCTCTCGCTCTCTCTCTCTCTCTCTCTCTCTCCCTCTCTCTCTCTCTTCTCTCTCTCTCTCTCTCTCTCTCTCTCTCTCTCTCTCTCTCTCTCTCTCTCTCTCTCTCTCTGCTAATTGCTCTCTTCCACTTTCCCACACACATAGACACACTCTCTTTTGACTCTGGACACCTTTGGCAATGTGCGTAACACAGTCATTAAGGCCGTTTTGCCGTTCTGCCAGTTCGGGTCGAGAGCCGGTGTTTTATGGCACTTCTTCTTGAGCATTTCTCAGCAATTAAACTTTACCTGCGAGTGAGGCAGAGAGTGAGAGCGAGATAGACTGTCTCTCAACTCGCTCACTCTTTGCCTACAGTTGTCTATTGTTCTTTGCCTTTTGCGCTGACGTTGTCTATATTTTTGTTGCTTTTTTTCTATATGCTGGCTGGTTGGTTACCTTTCTTGGTCATATTGTGTTAGTCTGACTCATGGGCGTTGTTGCCGTTGATAAGTTGTTGACAAATCGAAAAAAAAATCTGACCCTTTTTTCTTTCTTTTTTTGTTACCGTATAAACAAAAAGTAATACATATAAATAGTGGATACGTATTTACAAATGTATATAAGAATGAATGTCACTTGCACAAACCGCAAAAGTTCTGCGTTGCTCTCCCGCTCACTACTCCAGTGAGAGGGAAGGCGGTGGGGGTGAAACAAAGACAATAAATCAAGGTGAAATTCATTTATTTAGTTCGCTGGGTTAATGGTGCAGTTCGACTGACTTCGGCTGCGTTCGGCTATTGAGCTCGGCTCAATTAAAGCCCGCTTTTGGTGTGTTTCGCGTTTCCCACTCTCATTCGGCATTCGGCACAGAACAATGCAAAATAATAATAAAAAAAACAATGAGATCTTTCTCTGCTTCTTCTTCCCGCATACATTTAGTTGACATTTGCAAAAAGTGCTAAATTATTAAATGAATATTAAGCGAGTTTGTGTGTGTGTGTGTGTGTGAGAGAGAGAGAGAGAGAGAGAGAGAGAGAGAGAGAGAGGGGCGATGACAATGATCATGTTGAGTTTTAGGTGGGATTGTTGTGGGTGTAATTCACAAGTCTTTTTTTTGATTTGTGTTACAAAAAAAAAATTCATTTAACTGCTATATTTTGTGAGTGGTTCTTTTTGCTGATTTAATCAACCATTTACCGTTAAGTCATTTAATACTAAAGCTTTCAAGAGTTTCTGACATTATATTCTAATAATAAAGAATAAAAATAGAACGAATGCTAGTAATTTGAATATTCCAAAATGTTTGTTAGCATTCCCTATATTTTATTTAAGAAATTGAGAAAATAAGGTGAATGACAAACTGTCTCGACATCTCGTTAATCTCAAGATCTGCGAAAGGTTTTCTTGAGCCAAGCGATGTAATTCATTTTAATTTATTTTGATTATTTTTAATTTATGAATTGTATTTTTAGCAATTCCTACATTTAATTTGATTTATATTGCTTGTAATTTATTAATTTAATTTTAAGTACTGGCATAGCAATTATTGTTATTTATTTTTTCATTCAGCATGGGTATTATCATATGAACAGATCGAATGTGATTTCTCATATCTTCCAGTTGTCTTTCTTTTTTTCTTTAAATGCTGATATCGTCAATTAATCGAGTCGAGTCATTAACTGTAATGCATCCAACGCAATTACCCCCGATTGTGAGTAGAAAGTGGAACTTTAACTATGTATATGCCTCAAAAAATTGCTTTATAATGTGCAAGCCAAGCCAAGGCAAATTAACAACAATTTTTCCAACAATTTAACATAATCTTGATTATGCAGAGAGACAGAAAAAAAACCAGACTCACAATTGCATCCATATGCAATTTTAAATACCCTGTACATTAAGTAAGACCTGATGGAGTTTACTTAATAAGAGAATTATCATTCTTAATCTAATTGGGGATGCATGCACTGTGACCTACTAGATCTAATGTGCCCGCTTCTGATCCTATAGCACGGACGAGAATCTTTGTTGGGTTGAGGGCTTTTATGTCTTCGAAGCTCACGACAGTCATCCCCAGGCTGCTCCATCTTTTCCTAGTTAAGGCGACACACTCTGCTCTGATGTGCATTGAGGATTCTTCCTAGATTTCACAAAACCTGCATAGTATTAGATTCTTATGCTGAGCATATGTGCAGCATATTTACAGGGTATGCAAATATAGTCACTCATATTAATATTCGAGCTGCTTTTGTATTCAGCAACTTCAGCATGCCCACAATTTGTCTGACACTTGGAATCATGAAACTTTAGCGTTCTTTTTTTTGATTCTTTGCACGAGAGATGTCCACATAAATTACAAAAGACAACAGAAAAAAAAAAAATAAATGAGGTTTGCCTATAAAAAGAAGGCATAACATTTTAGCTAGGGAAGAGTGTATGTGTGTGTGTGTGTGTGTGTGTGTGTGTGTGTGTGTGTGTGTGAGATGAATGCCATATTTGATGGCCCGTTTACGTAAAGGGGATAGAAAAGAAGAAGTTGCCCAGCTGCATTTCTGGCTGAGATTGCAATGCAAACGTCTCAAAGCAACCCTGTCTGTCTCAGGGCAGGCAGCCAAGTGTGGCAAGACAATATAAAAAATAAAAAACATAAATGACTTGATGACGTAGCAAGTGCTTCAAAGCGACATTGACAATGGCCAAAGGCAGCAAAGGTGGCAAATGCAGCCAAGGTGTGCAAAGGCAACATAACAAACACAAACAAAGACACTGTCAACGAAACGTTTTCATACCCTGAACCCATTGAAAAGAGGGTATATTGATATTGTGCAAATGTATGTAAATGTATGTAACTGGCAGAGCCAAGCAACTCCAAGCCCATAAGGCATTTATAGTCTTGATCAGCATCGCGAGACGAGTCGATGTAGCCATGTCCGTCTATATTAAGAAGCTAATCAGAGAGTCTGTAAGAGTTAAGTGTGCTAACGTTTCGCGAAACTCGATACTTATCGATTGCTGCTAGCAATAAAAGTCACAATTCAAAAAGCAGTAACTTCTAATTGTTATACATACTACTGCAGTCAAAATAACATGTTTTGGAAAATGTAAAGAAAAATATAGTCAAAACCTAGTTGAAAAATTATGTGAGAAAAATTGAAGGGAATATAGTACATATCTATTTGCATAAGAAATGAGAGCAATTCCAAGCCAAATTCTTAAATAAAACTAATGCATATTCAACAACTGGCTGCAGGGTATATCGTTGTCGAGCATTCTCTCATGTCGTCAGTCAAACGGGGGAAGACAAACATGACAGTGCATGTCAAGTCGAAGGGCTTATGAAATGTGAGAAGCTCTCTGTGAATGGAAGTCACCTGCTGCAACTAGCAGCTAGTAGCTGGTAGCTGACTGCGAACTGGAAAGCGGCTTAGTTTGGAATGCGTTGACCAGGTCTCGACAATAACCGTAACCCGAGCAAGCGAAAATCCATCAATTAGCCCAAGGCGCACCCGGAAGAAGCAGACGCGACTGCGTCTCCGTGATTTTGTTTGTTTTTAGCCAGCTATTTAGTTAGTTACATGGACGTGGCTTGGCTGTAATCGAGTGGTGATATCATCGAGTACATCAACCGTACATCAGCACACTATACTTATCGCCTTCCGCCCACTTTTCAGCCACACTCGCAAAAAAATCACGGTGAAATTTGGTAACTCGCAATAGAAAAGTTATATTTCAAAAAAGAAATGTTTCTAGTTTTCGGTGTGCATTTTCTTTTCTTTTTTTGTGAGTGTAATGAATCAACTTGGCCAGGTTGCGTGCGTGTTTAGTTTGCCTTGCCGTGCTAGTCACTTATTACTGTAATTGAGGAGCAGGCAATTTGTTTACGCTTTAGCAAAAGTGCTGCGTAGAAATTTAAACGATTTTACTTTTACTTTATTGTCTGTTCCTTTGTATATGTATATATATATATCTATGTGAAACAGATACTGTATCGGGTTACTAACCTAGATATTTTATAAGCAGTCTTTAAATGTTACATTTTTATCAAAGTATATGTTAAAAAATTTTTATGTCAATTGAAAATTGTATTTTCGGTAAGAAATGAACTTCGCATATTATTATTATTATTGTATTCATCATAAAGAAACTATATTTTTGTGGGCAGTCGAAGGTTAAATTGGAAGAATCGTGTAAAATGCTATATATTGGATCGATTTGGTGAACTCAAAATCAAATAAAAAATACTTTTCTTAGAAATGTTATCTTTCATGTATCAGGTTTATTAGCCCGGAAATTTTTAAGTAAATAAAGTGTTTAAATTTATTTAAAATATGTATGAAAATAATGTCGAAACATGTTTTATTCAAGTAATAAAATTACCGTATTAAATATTTAATACCTAAAAAATAAGTTGAATTTAAGTTTATTGAAATAAGTTTTGATTCGGTGAATTTATCTAATAAATCAAATAATAATAAAAAATTCACCGAAATCTCGTCTAGTCGAGCCGATTTTTAATAGCTCATGGCATTTCCCTGGTTTGCTGTTTATCAACGAGTTAAAATTTAGAGGCAACCTATTTTTTTTACATCTGCTGCCCTCTCTACACGCAGCAAAAGAATCGCACTAAATTTTAGTAAATCATCCTAAAATGAAAATGAAAATGAAATTAGAAAAACTTGCCCTAAATAGACAGCCCCAAAAATATAAGTCGATTTTTCCTATTCTATTTTTTTCTGAGTGTACTAGGGTCAGACAAGCACTTATTACGCCCAAATTGACCAAAAGATAAGATTACGATTTTTTTCGTCACACCATTTTTTATACTGAACTCACCCGAATTGGGATTATGAACCCCAGTGTTATTATCGTAGAAGTCCATATCGTTGTGTGTGTGTGTGTGTAAGTGTGTCCTAATGAGTTAATTGCAGTGCAATGCACTAAGAGTTAGGGAGGTAAAACGAGGCAAAGGCACAAGGCGAAAAGAGTTGCGAAAAGAGATGGTTGCAGTTGAGTGCACTTTGACCCGAGTCTGAGAAACCGTTAAGTGTGTGTGTATTTGATTGGGCTTGGCAACAGCTGCTGTAATTTCCTGGTTTGATTTTCACTATCGATTAAACACACTTTTCACTTTGCATTGAATCATTTGCTACCCGTGAAAAATTCACTTTTTCGATTTTCGCTTTTTTTTCGCCGCAAAAATAAATATTTGTATATTGCACAATTTGCAGCAGCAACAAAACCAACTCTGCTGACTGCTGACCTACATTAAGCTGTAAACATAATTCTCATATGTATCTCACATTTATCTCATATCTCATATATCTCATCAACATCAACAATTGCAGTTTGAGAAAATGCAGATTTTGCCAGATGCGAAATATATATTTGTATGTGTGTCTGTGTTTTGTGTGTGTCTGTGTGTTTAATGTGCGTACGTGTTGAGTCTGCATTCGTTTGATTTTTTTTTGTGCCTTTTGCCGCTTTCACCCAGTAACCGAGTTCTGTTTTTCGACATCAACCCCCGCGCAAACCGTAACCCAACACACGAAACGAGACACGTTCGACTGCAATCGACGAGCTCACAAATTGCACTGATGCGTTTTGTTTTTGCTGTGTGTTTGTGGATTCTGTGCACAGGATGTGTTCGTCTACGATATTTGCTGTAGCGACATCGTATATCGTAGAGCAGTAGCAGTAACTGTGCAGAGGGATGTGCTGTTGTTGTTGCGCAGTGTATATCGTAAAACGTTACACAATATCGTAAAACGATATACAGCAGCATTAACTGCGCCGAATCGTCTCTTGTTGTCCGTGTGTGTGTGTGTGTGTGTGTATGTTTGTGTGGGTGTCATAGTAATACTTCCATTCGCGTACCCATTGCTACACTCAGAAAAAAATCTAACTACATTTTATTAAATCGACTTTTCGAAAAAATAAATCTAAAATTTCAATAATGTGGTGTTTTTTTTACATTTGTTAAATTATAGAGTTTAATTCAAATAATATAAAAATTCTTCAATAGAAAACAGCAACCGGGAAATTACACAATTGTTTCAGAATTTCAGAAAAATCCATTTAGAAATAAAATCATTGCTTTTTAGAAAGTCACAATCATACATTTTAGAAGTTTACTTTCTAAGTAATAACGTGAGTAGGTCTTGCAACAATGTATTAATATTTGCATAGTTTTTTTTCTGAGTGTATTTATGAATTTATTCCGAGTGTGTTTATGCTCCAATTGAAGACAACAACACAAAATAATGGCAAAAATTGTAACACTTCGCTGAAGTGCTGAGGAGTCAACACCAGGAAGTGTTGCAGAGACCCATAATGGAACACGCAGATATACATATATAAATATATATATATATATATATATATATATATATATGCAGTGCAATTGAGCTTGGCATGACGACATAACAACTTCCGGGTTGTTTATTGCCGGCACCCCCTGCTTGTTATTTATTTTATTACATTTCAAGTGTTCAAATTGAGAAGCTGCTTTGAAAGAGATGCTTTGTGAAAGCTTTCTATGCGAGCTTTTACTGCCAATGCAAATATTCATGGTAAATTTACATAAGATTCCACTTCTATGCAGTTAAGCGAAAGCAATGCAAAAAAGCTAATTTTACAAAGCTTTCTAATGTAATAAAGCAACGATAGAACAGAGCACAATAAGAGGAAGCGAGGAAGAACGGGGGAGGGGAAAAACTTTGTTACGCTATGTTTGTCACGGACATTGTCGGAGATATCGGAAGGGGGAGGCTCTGACGTATGAGTTAGAGGAAGAGGGCGAGAATTGTATGCGCTCATCAGCTGTCTAGCCAAAAGCATTGTGTGCTTTTGTTTTTTTTTTTCAACAAAACAAACTTTGCACAAGTGGTGAGTTAGCGAGATATAAAAATAGCACATAGATGATGGCAAAGAATTAATAATAAAAATAATAATAATATTAATTAAGAATAATAAAAATAAATACATATATTCAATAAATAAATAATAATAAAATAATAATATTAATTAAGAATAATAAAAATAAATATATATATTCAATAAATAAATAATAATAAAATAATTAAAAATACTTTCAGAAAAATACAAAAAAAAAACACCCGCCTGCAAGCAGCATAAGAAACAACAAAGCGAAGCATGCTATCGCTCTCACACACACATACAATGAAACACGCACCCTCTGCGAGCTGCACGTGTGTGTGTGTATACCTGAAAAAGAGTATCAGAAGCAATGCCTGCCAGTTAGTGTTGCTTATGTAGCACATTTGAACAGACTCGCCCAGCAAGTCAGGTTGGCCGAGCGGTCTAAGGCGCCAGATTTAAGCTCTGGTTCTCGAGAGAGAGCGTGGGTTCGAACCCCACACCTGACAATCGATGGAAGTTATTTCATTCCTTTTTTTTCTAATTCTTAACAATATTAATAAATTATTTTTGATAACAAACACAACTATTTTGGGCTAGATTAGCGATAGTATATATTAATAAGACAATTATAAGTAATTAATATAATAAAAATACACTTTACATAGGAGCATTTTTAATTATTTTGCTTGTTGTGTGTTGAGAATGTTTAATGGGTAAATACTTTAAAGAAGGGTAGTAAAAATATTAGCCTGGGTTAAAACATGAAGGAAATGAGTGTTTTAAGTAGTTGCAGTTGATTCATAATTGTTTGTTTATGGCTTATGGCCTGCACTTGCAGTTCAAACTGTAAACTGATAACAGCAATAAATAAGGGGATATATTCTTCTCTTATGCACTTAAAAAAAATCGGCGTAATTTTTAAAAAATATTCAGGTAGTATACTTTTCAAATTTATGGTTGTGGCTTTCTAAAAATCATGATTTGAATTTCTAAATTTCGGAAGAGTTTTTCTTAAATTTAGAAAAAATTATGTTTAATTTCCAAGATGCTGTTTTCTATAGAAGACTTCTTATAAAAAAATTTTTTTTTGGTTTTGGGTTTATGTATTAAAGGGCAAACATTTCTAATTTTTAGAAAAAATATTTCTTATATTCGCAAATAATATCTAAAAAATAAAAGAACTTTCTAGATTTCTGGGCGATTTTTCTGCGAGTGTAGCTCTTGTAAAAAACACCTTCCGGTTGACCAGGCCAACTTCAAGCTGAAGTGCCGTTGACTCTGAATAATTAATAACAACCAAGTTTGTTCGTTATGTGTCTATTGTGTTTTGTGGCCTGTTGCATTGCGCAATATTGAAAAGAAACAAAAAACGACAACGAAATAAAAAAAATACAAATAAAACTTGGTTAACGGTTCAACCGGAAAATAAATGAAAACTGTTTGCAAAAGGGGGAAATCAATTTGTCAAGCATTTTTGTCTATAGGCAGCATATTTGTGTTTCAGTATTGAAATTTTGTCGAAGAGATTTTCGAGTTGTCGAATAGACAAGTTATCTATAAATATTGAACGATTGATGCAACACTCATCAATTTAAAATAAAGACAGATTTATTTTTATAATTTTTTGATTAAACATTTGATTGTTGATATGGAAATCAATTTCAATTTGAAATGCTCAACAATCTGCATTAAGCAATAAGCGTTAATCGATTTTCTACAACACGTGACACAATTTGTTGCAAAACTGGCAGTTTTGTTGTTGCCTCGTCTTCTTTATTTTGCATTGCTTTAACCCATTTCTTTCAGTTTCACTTCCCTATATACATATATATGTATACAATTGCGGGAAAAATAATAGCACCACTCAGACACTTTCTTCCTACGAATGATAGAAGAAATTATTAATTTTGGAGTTTTTTCACATGTTTACTTTTAACTAAAATTAATAATGCTCTTGGAATTATGTTCAGTCTACGCAGTCTTTGTAAAAATCGTTTATCTGTTTCCATTTATGTATTTATTATATATATTATTTATTTATTTTCATAAGTAAGTTCATAAGGAAGTGCACATTTAAAAACTGCTGTCATTCCATATTGTGTTAATTATCTTGCTTTTTCATAAAGTTTAATTTTTTAACTTTAATTCAGTTGAAAAAGTTGAAACTCGCGAATAAAAATATGATTTTTCTCAATTTTTTTAAAAGTCTTTTTCCACTTCTAAAAACGCGTTCATCAAATTACCTCAAGCTTTGTTAGATTAAAATAGATTTACCTTTGAAAATATTTCGTGCGAATGTTACTAATATGTTTATCGCAACTGTATATGGATATATATACATATGTATACATCAGATTGCATGCAAAAGCACAGCAGAAAGCCAAACAATTGCCATAATTTCATAACCGACAGCTGAGCAAGTCTTGGCTGCCATTCTTCAACCAATTTCAATTGCTTGTGGCAAATAAAAAGAGACGAAAAACGAATGGAGACAACGAAAATTGAGTAATAATTGCGACAGTTTCTCTAGTTAAAAGTCATTAAAAAATGAAGCAGCTGAGAAGTGTGACGGCAAAAAGGTAAACAAAAGAAACAGATTACATTAAAAACAAGAACCAAAAAAAAAAAAAAAAATCAGCGAGGAAAGCTGCTAACTTGGTTATTATATTTTAACATAACGAGAAGAAAAACACGTCAAGAATTGTTCAAATAGTTATAACGAAAAAACAGATAGAGGAAAGGAGATAAGTAAATATCTTTAATACATGTTTTTGATGGTATATCATATTTTAATAACCTGCCTTTAAAATAAATTATAATTCATTTTTTTGTTAATTTTTTATTTAATGTCTACTAAAGTCAGACGATTCAAAATAATTCATATATAGAGGTATATTAAATATAATACATTTTAATTTAAAATATGTATATATATATATATATATATATATATATTTATATATATATATATATATATATTTGTAAGATTTCTAACGGATGTTTTAAATGCAAAAAACTCACAAAAAAAATCCCCATCAGAGAAAAAAATGAATTGATTAAGATTATAAACTTAACTATAAACCTAAGCTAAAGAGTATCTTGGTCTTAAAAGTCTCATAGAAATTACTTTGACCAACGCTTAAGAAAACCAAAAACTTGAATGCCTTTGTGGACAGTAAACTTAATATGACTATCAAATTTCAATTTTTGACCATAAATAAAGAAAAACCTAAATTATTTACCCCCTTCATTCATTCATATTAAAATAGTTACAAAAAAGAAAAAAGAATCCCCGTTAGCTCAATGAGGAAAGTAGCAAAATTTATATCTAAGATATGTTCCATCTGTATTTGGTGTATGAAAAGGTTATATAAAAAAAGTTGAGAAAATCAGCTAACTTAAATATTAATACTAATTAATATAAATTAATAATAATAAATATTAACGCAAACAAATTTGGTATTTGCTTAAAATACTTAAACAAAGAAATTCTTAGGAATTTTAAAGCACGTAATTCTTCAGGTTCTTTAAACAAAAAATGAATTAATAGAAATAAAACCCGTTTGGCAATGGGGCAAAAAGGCTTTTCAATTGGTGGCCAAGCAGCTCAATATCAAGTTCAACCAGTCTACAGGCTCAGGGACGCTAACGGTGCACAACAAGTGGCTGCATGTGGCATGTGGCTGGTACGCGAATGCCACATGCATCTGCAACTGCGCACGTATATATGTATATCAGTTGCACGGATTTCCAACTCGGCTGGTGGCAGGCAAGTGAATGTGCCGCCAACAACCAGTTCAACTTGTTTTCCCAAACACATATTTTTGCAGCTGCCCAGTTTTGCTCTGAACCGCAAAGGAAGTAGAGAAAGATTAAAAAAGAAAAAAACACATTCAAAATATATATTCCAAAGATGAAAAATATATGCGTTGTCAGCTTGGATGAGTCAGCCAGCAAAACTAGCCTCAAATTTTGATTGGGGAAAAAACGTCACTAAAAAGCAAATTTGAAACAAATATAAATGCTGTAGTCGAAGTGAGCTCGACTATGTAACACCCTGCAATCAGCTGTTAAATATATTCAAGTTAATTCAATTCAATTATATTACTTAATACTATATTTTAATTAAAACGAAAATGAATTAGATTCAGTTAAAAATGTACATAAAAGCGCTTTACAATCGCCAATGAAAGCATGCTTGGAATTACATACAGAAAATGCTTACAACTGCTTTTAGTAATGAGTTCAATATGATAATTGATTTTGGACTAGCATTTGGGCATATCTTATTCAATCTTGAGGCGATTCGTTCAATTGATATCTACATCTACAAAGTAAAATTGTGAAATATTAAAAATAACATATAAATATCATGTCCAGAATACAATATATTAATTTGTAAATATGGAAAGTTGGTTCCTAAATGCCAATCAGCTTTCTCTGAATTAGGATCCTAAGGAATCAATGCGATGTTTTACTCTTTAATCTTCAAATTTCCTGTTCTAAGTAAAGGAACTTTATTTTAATTTAACTTTCAATTACTTTTATCCACTAACACTATACGATTATCGATTGTTGATTTTCTTGATTTTGTCGCATTTCAATGTTATTTTCTGACTTAAGAGCATTTCTAACTGTGTTCTGTGACCATCCAACATGATATTTAAATGTTGTATTAAAATAATTCACAAGTTGTTTAACTGTCCAGCTGTGTATATAATAATAACTACATAAAATATATAAAAAATCTAACTGTTGCAATTAATTTCAGCATATCAATCTACCCCTTTTTTGCCACTTCTAAATGGGTAGCAGCAGCAGAGGAAATGCTCGCATAGCAATTACGTTTGCAACAATAGACACAAAGATACACAGATACACAAATACTCTGGATTGCACACAGCTGTAGACAGGAACGTGATTTCGGAACCGGGGGGAGTAGTTTCGGGGGTTGGGGTTACGGTTTAGGGTTACGGTTCAGTGTACCGTAAAACGCGGCTAACAAAACGCGGCGCAGGCGCAAAACCAACTCGTTTTTAGTTTTTATGTTTACTTTACTTTTTTGGCTACAATGCAGGTCGCATTATTAGCAACAACAACAAAATATTTCATTTTTTGGCTGCACTTTCGGCTTGTTTTTTATGGGGTTCAATGACTGGCAAAAAAATTGGTAACTTATTTTCTTTTGGTCGATAGTTGAAAAAGTTGCGCAAGTGGAACCAATTAATGCCGACACTAAATGCATGAAAAATTAAGAAGAAAAGGGGAAAACAGGAAAAGCGGAAAAGAGGAAAAATAATCAGCTAAAAGTGAAACAATTTTAAGGGGGATTAAATAAAACAAAAAAACAACCAGGAGAGGAAGTCACCCTTTAAAAATTTCACTAGGGGTAACATTATTTATGTAAGCATTTCTTTACACATGTTTACACAGACTCTGATTTTCCATATGGCATCTCAGAGGGCATTCCTCCTCCTCCTCCTCCCATATCCCCTGGAGTGTGAAAAATGTGACGCATTTGTACATTTGGCGGGTGTACAGAAATCATCAAGTGCACTTTTGGACACTTTTCTGAAGAAATATTCACAATTGCTCTTTATGAGTATTTTTATTATTTGACATTTAAAAATGAAATATATCAAATTGATGGATAAAGATCATTATCCGAAATGGGTCCTGAGTAGCATAGTTTGTATTACAAGTGTGCTGAAAAAGATATAAATATAACTACTATTCCACTTAAGTTAGAAATTGTTTTTGTACATAATCATTTTGGAGTTGGTCAGTTGAAAAGTTCCATAAATGCAAACATTTTAATATATATCTACAATAAATAATAAAATATATTTTCATATTGAAGAAACTACTAGCTGGTTACAGGGTAAATTCTAGTCATGCCTAGTTTCGAATTTTAATTTGTTTCATACGCCTTAATTCATATTTGCTCTTGTCAAACCAAATTGTACAGTTTTGTTATCAATTCCAGCAATCACATTTAATCTTATCTGCTTATCTCCCTCTCTATCTCTCTCTCTCTCTCTATCGGACAGCCAGATGGATGTATAAATATATATATATATATATATATATGTTTATATAAAAACAAAATACAGCTGACAAAGAAAGCTTAGCTCTTTTTATTAACTCAATTGATAGATTAGTAAATTGATTGGCTTTAATCATACAATAACCACACGCGTCTTAAAAACAAAGCACCGTTTTCAGTGATGATGTAAAAAAAAACTAAAACAAAGTACGTTAAATCCATTTCGGAAGTTTGTGTCAGAGTTTGTTTTGGAATCACTTCAAGCAAAAACTTTATTATGCTAATCTAATGGAAGACGAAGGCAGCAATTAATCTATGAACTTTCACTTTAGAGCTTTTTTCACATTGATTATATGCAAATTATTTCCAGTGCATGCCCAGTTTAAAGTGGGATTGACTGGAATAAAGCTGGGTTAACGAGCAGTTCACGCATATCAACAACAATAAAAACCCTTGGAAATCGCTGGAAGAAGAGGAAGTTGAGCAGCTGTCGACTGGCTGGCGCATGACAAAGGACAAAGCATACAGAGAGAGAGAGATAGATAGAGGAGAGAAGGAGAGAGAACAAAACAATTGACGATCGCCTTGATGTCAGCTGTGGCGCGTGCAGAAGCAGCAATCCCCCCCCCCCCCCCCCCCCCCCCCCCCTTCCATCCAAATACCCCTTCTCATTCTCTAACATAAACAGTGCTCAAAAAGAGGGCGGGTGTCAGCAAAATAAAAGATGTATTTTTTTTTTGCTTTGCTGCATAGCTAAAACCGTTAATTGCCTTGCGAATCTATCCAAAATAACTGTGTGTTGTTGGATTGGTAAGCAAGTTTGTATTGGTGTATTTTTTATTGCCTCCCGCTGAGCAACTGTGTAAGCACTGGCAAATAGTGCTGACAATTCGACTTTTTTCACGATCAACTTTCAGAGGATTTTTTTAACTATCTATATTTCGACGAACTTGAATCATAAAATACAGTTTTTCCGCTAAATTTAATGTTTAAATTCAACAATAAAAATCATTTATAATTACTGTCTACAAAATTTCTTTGCCTAAAATTAGCTCGCTAAAAATTTGCTTTTTTATACTTAGTTTTATATTATATATCAATACAGAAAAACTAACTTTCGACTAATTTTGATAAATAAAATCAACTCTAAGAATCATATTTTTACTACTGAAAAAAACTTGCTTTTTTTTTATTTAGCTGCCAACACTGCTGGCCAATGACTTCCACAGTTGCAGCTAGACTCGTTCCGTAAAAGGCATAAGCCAAGTGGAAGGAGTGAGTCTTCTTCTTCCACTTCCATGGAACGATGGATATAATTAATGAAAATGTGACTGGCATATCAATAAGTAAGCAGCGATTGCTCCTTGGAATGCCCTCCAATGTTTCTGCATTCGCTGCACACAAATTAAAATGGAGCCTGGAACGTGTTTAATGCTCAAAGCGCCTGCGTCGATGCAGAAAACACAAAAAAAAAATCTATCTTTGAACTTCGTTCTTCTTGCCTGGCATTACACACAGCTAAATATAGCGCATGTGTGTATGCGCGTGTGGGTGAAAGACAGCTGCTGGTGGTGACTTTTGTCTGTTGGGGGAGGGGTGAATAAAAGGAAGCAGCGAGGATGTTGCGACTGCGCCCAATTCACCACGCTGCGCTCCTCTCTTTTAATCTTTCACTGTTGACATACGCCAACGCAGCAGCAGAACATCAAATACGAACACGAAAATGGAGCAAATGAAAAAACTCATTATAGCTTCAAAAACAAGCAAATACCGAAGTGTTGTTGGTTTTGCTTTAGTTGCTGTTGGAAGAGCGTTGCGCTTACCTGTTGATGTTATTGTTGCTGCTGCTTCCGCTGGAGCAATTTGCCGCCGGCTTTTTTATGCTTTAATATCACGGTCACTTTTATATATCGTCTTTTTTGTTTGCCAAATTGGCAGTTAAATGTGCTGCAGCTGGCGAAAATGCGCCGCCCCCTCCTAAAAAACTAATTTTTTTTCGCCTGACTTGTTTTGAGTCGAGTGTTTTGTTTAACTGAAAATTTGATTTCTGATCTTTATTTTTTGTTAACAAGCTGCGCTGCGTGCGCGTAATACACCGACGTGTTCTGTATATTTAAGACGACTGCGCGCGATGTCCAATTCGACATCGTATCGCAAACTCAAAATGGCATGCTAACAATATATCGATATATCGATATCGGTTCATTTGGTTTGGCTACATGCTGTCATATGCGCTTATGAAGGCAAAGCTGCGACTTAATGTTGATACAACTGTGTTGCTGAAAATGTTGCATGTTTCGGGTAAAATAGCAACTTTTCGATAAATTGCAGTGATAGCGTTAGAGAACCTAATAAGAGTCGAATTGTTGGTGGTTAATATAACTTGAATTTTTATTAGCGAAATTTGCTTTTCATTTAAAAATAATGATTTTAATTTTAATTAAATTATTACCATTCCTAATAAACGCTAATTTTTAAGTAATTCAACAATCCCTAAAAGACGGCAATAGAAAAGCAAGCAGAAAACTTTTATTTTTGTATCTGCAATTGGAAATTTTTGCTTTAACCGATTTATACAACATTTTGGCCAGGTGCTTATTTCATAGCGAATTTGGGTCACACATCCAAAAGAAAATAATTATGATTATAAATAGAGAATTTTGAAAATTTGCTCACAAATTTGATTTGCTCAATTTAAGCACTATTCAATATTTATTTTTATATTTTCATTATTATGTTTTTATTCAATTTGATTTATAACCCGTTTCAATACACACACACATACACACTTACACAAACAGTATATGGCTGCATATTCCAATCGTTCCAGCAGCGAAGAAAGAAGAAATGGAATTGAGATACGCCGATTAATTAAGTTCAATTGAAGGCTGCTTGGCACTATAATTGTATGTGTGTATATATGTATAGATATACAGTTGCTGTCAAAATAATAGCACCACTCTCACAAAGAAATGTTTTCAAATGTGTCCTTTTAAATTTGTAAGTGTAACAAATAGTTATTAATAAGTTTTTAAAAGTGGAAGAAGACTCTTAAAAGATGTAAGAAAAAAAGAATATATAATTTTATGCAACGCTTACAACTTATTTAAATTTAATTAAAGTTCAAATTAAGTAATATAATTTAATAAAAGGGGGAGAAAATTAACAAAGAAAATAACAGCAGCCCAGTTTCCAAATGCGCACTTTTAATAATGAAAATTAGAAATAAATAAATAATTTCTATTCCAAATAAATATTTTGATACTTTTTGGCACTTTTCCTTGAAAAAAATAATAGTACATATATTGAAAAGTATTCCAGGAGCATTACTTACTTTAATTACTATATTAAACAATATATTAAAAGCGAATATTTTACAAATTACAAAACTTTACGATGCTTTGATTTTTCTAATTAAAATAATTTCAGGCGCTATTTTTTCTAACACAACTGTATGTGTGTGTGTGTGTGTGTGTGCATCTAGTATTGCAAACAGACGTCTGACTGATTTTGTTATATATTTCGCGACTCAATTGCCGTCTACAGCGAAGCAAAACAATAATTGCTATTGACACATTCCAATTGAAAAGGAAAGTTAAATGAACTCCAATCAGACATCAGCGCCAATAAGTCGAGAACGAATTCGATTTCGAGTTCGAATTGGAATTGGAAGCATGTCATGCAAACAAGTCGAAAACGATTAGCGTTAATTATCTAATAATTAATAATTAAGACAATATATTTAATATTAAGCTACTTTCAATACATTTAAGTTTTTTGCTTGTTATTACTAAATGAAAACACAATCTTTTAGTTTATTTATGTTTTGAGCTTTCTTTTTATTTAATATTAATATTTAAAACTTCTTTCATTATTGCTCAATTTGGCTTTTTTTACAATGAAAAATTCTCAAATCAAAATTCATGTGATAATGTGTTTAAATTTGTTTTAAATGAAGTCGCCACAAAAATTCTGGTTTCTTTCTTAAAGTCGATTTTATTTTATGGTTTAACTCAGTACGAGACACTTTGATAACCAATTTGAAATAAAACAATAAGCAATTAAATTAAAATAAAATGTATTCTTATATAATATTATTATTTGAAAGTAAGTAAGGAAAGAAGAAATGCTATTTTTACCAAGACTAACTAAATACATAATAAATTGTTCTCCTTCCAGTACTCTTTACACACATGCACATATATCACATGCGTGTGTGTGTGTGTGTGAGTTTATTTCAGTTATGCGTCATCGTTTGTCAGTTGGCCAGTCCAAAAAGTGAGCTGAAGACCCTCTGGAAACCCTCTTCAATAACTTTAACACTAATTTGTTGTTGCCTCGGGGTTGCTTTCTCGCTCTCTCTCTCTCTCTCTCTCTGTCCCCTTATTTTCTAATTTATCACAATAAAAAAAAGAAAAACAGACCCAGCGGGAAACTAATTGCTGAATTAAGTCATGCTGGCTGGAAATTATATAGAACCTTCTGCTATGCCGGCTAATATGCTCAGCTGTTGGTTTCGAGCGTTTTTTTTGTTTTTGTTTATTACCGGCAACATACTGTAACGATTCGAAAAAAAAAACAAAATCCCGCTGGGTATACCGAGACATAGAGAGAAAGAGCGAGAGTGAGTAAGTGAAAAGTGAGCAGCTTGGCTGGCAATATGCATGATGGCTACTTGTTGGCTCTTGGAGCATATGTTTATACATACACTCAGCAAAATAATCAACATAAAAAAATGAGATAAGGAATTAATCGCCCAACTTTAGACGCCAAGTAAATTTCTGTAATTTATTTTTGCAGCTCTCCAAAAAAAGGATTTCTAAATTTCGGAGTGGATTTTTCTAAGATTTAGAAAAAAATATGACTAGTTTTCGGCTTGGATTTTGCTATGTATGTTGAATTCTTATATAACTTTTTTATACTCAATTTATTACATTTTAGAAAAGCATATCTTAATTGTAGAAACTATTTTAGAGATTTGAAAAATCGCTATTATTTGGAATTAGCGATTTTGGGTAAGCTTTTCTAATTTTTCGAAAAATATTTTCTAATATTTAGACACTATTTCTAAAAATAAGAAAAACTTTATATTTTTACAGCGATTTCCAGCGATTTTTAGACAGTTTTTTTCTTGTGTGTATTTATAATTCTTAGAAATTTTTATTCTCGCATTGAAAAATTATTGCGAAAAAACAAGAAAAACTTTCCATTATTATAAAGTTTATATTGCTTAGTTCGATTTTTTCCGAGTGTACTCTTATATATGTATATTTATATGTGTGCGCTACACTAGAGTGCTAGTGTATGTGGGACATGCTATCGTTAGATGTATTGTCAGCGCTTATTGCCGCAACAGTTTTTGCGTGGCCTTCAATCGTTCAATCGTTGAGCTTTTTTGGTTTTCAGTGCTATTCCGCTTGCCAAAGCAGACGCAAGTTACGAATCAGACCATAATTTGGGGGTTCAAAGAACGCTTCTGCTTCTTCTTCTTGACGATTAGTTGGAAAAGAGATCCGCAATCGCAACACGTGTTGCGCGTCTTACTTGTTGCTGTTGTTGTAGCTAAACATAATTACGCTCTCGCGCGCTCTCTCTCACTCTCTCTCTCTCTCTCCGAGTGTTGCTAAAGTACACGTCATTGTCTGGCAACAAATCACGAGATGCGCGTTGCTTAAAGAAAGCTGCAATCGTTGACAAGCTTTCAGTGATTCACGCGACGTGCTCGCGGCAAGTGCTCAAAGTGGATGATTAGAACTATTAATAATTGTAACTATTTTTTGTTGAATCTCAAAATAAAATACGGCAAAAATAGCAATTTTAACAATTAAAATAAAAAATAATACAAAATGGGCTACGATGAGATTATTGTGGAATTGGGCGACTTTGGACGCTATCAGCGTATAATTTATGTGCTGATCTGTTTGACATCGATGCCGGTTGCATTTCACAAACTTGCCGGCGTTTTTTTGCTCGCCAAGCCAAACTTTCGCTGTGCGCTGTCGAATGAGACGAATCAAAGCTTTGAGCTAACGGAGGAGCTTTCAAAGCTCGCTTATCCGCCGGATAAAAGCTGCGAGCGCTACGAACTGGAATACGACACAGGCAACGAAAGCTTTCACAGGCTCAGCAATGAAACGCAGAGTTGCAATCGATTCATCTACGATCGTTCCCGTTACGCGAATAGTGCCGTTACTGAATTCAATTTGGTTTGTGGCCGAGAATTTCTTGCGGCCACAAGCGATTCAATGTTTATGCTGGGCGTCCTTTTGGGCAGCATTATTTTTGGCCAACTCAGCGATAAATTGGGACGGAAACCGATTTTTTTTGCCTCACTTGTCATTCAGCTGGTTTTTGGCATTACGGCGGGCTTGGCACCGGATTACTTTAGTTATACTTTGGCCAGATTAGTTGTGGGCGCCACAACGTCGGGCGTCTTCTTGGTGGCCTATGTGATTGCCATGGAAATGGTTGGTCCCTCGAAGCGTCTCTATGCCGGCATCTTTGTCATGATGTTCTTCTCCCTGGGCTATATGCTTACGGCGGGATTTGCTTATTTTATCCAAGACTGGCGCTGGTTGCAGATTGCGTTGACTCTGCCGGGTTTGATTTTTATGGGTTACTATTGGATTATACCCGAATCGGTGCGTTGGCTGCTGTCGAAGGGTAAGCGGGATGAGGCCTTGGATGTGATGCAGAAAGCGGCGAGATTTAATCGTGTGGAGATTAGCAGAGAGACTTTGGAGCGGCTTCTGGATGGGGGGGAGGAGAGGGAGAAGGAGAGCGAGAAGACGCAGGAGAAGCTGATCCTGAATAAGCAGATGGAGCTGGAGAGGAATCTGGATTGCATGCTGGAGAGGGAGCAGGAGGAGCAGCACCTGAAGGAGCAGGGCAAGGATCAGTTGAAGGAGCAGGAGAGGGGGCTGAAGCTGGAGAAGGATCTCAAGCTTAAGCTGAAGCAGAGCGAGCACGAGCAGGATCAGGAGGAGGTGGCATCCGTAGCCAAGCCCGCCTCCATTTGGGATCTCTTTCACTATCCGAATTTGCGCCGCAAAACGCTCGTCATTTTCTTCGATTGGCTCGTCTGCACCGGCGTCTACTATGGCCTCTCCTGGAGCACCAACTATCTGGGTGGCAATGTCCTGCTCAATTTCCTCATCTCTGGCGCTGTGGAAATACCCGCCTATTGTTTTCTACTGCTCACCTTGAATCGTTGGGGTCGTCGCTCGATACTCTGCGGTTGCATGCTGCTGGCGGGGATTAGCCTGCTGGCGACCATCTTGGTGCCGGTTGGGATGCAGTGGCTCATGATCACCTTTGCCATGTTGGGTAAACTGGCCATCACCGGTTCCTATGGCACCATTTATCTCTTTTCCAGCGAACAATTTCCGACTGTGGTGCGCACGGTTGGAATGGGCGCCGCTTCCATGGTTTCCCGTTTGACTGGAATGTTGGCTCCTTATCTGAATGCCTTGGCCAGCATTTGGCGACCTCTGCCATTGGTTATCTATGGCGTACTCGCTTTATCCGCCGGATTTTTATCTCTACTTTTGCCGGAGACGCATAATAAGCCCACACTGGAAACAATTGCGGATGGCGAGCGATTTGGAAGGAGGGAGAAGAACAGCAGCAGGGATCTGGAAGGGGGCTGGGAGCTGGAAACGCAACCACTCAATTTGGCCAATGGCCACAAAGCGTAATTTGTTAACAATAATAAATAATAGTAATTAATAATAACTGGAATTAATTAACATAGCCAAAGTCCACCTTCCTCTTCTCCGAAGTTATTCACTTTTCAATTCCAGTCGAGCACAAGTTTTTTACCATGAAGAATGCAGAGAAAGAAGAGAGAAAGAGAGGCAGGTAAATAAAGACAGAGTATTAAAAATTAAATTACTGAAAATCTCAGTTGCATACCAAAAAACAAAAAATAAATATCAAAAAGAAAAGACGAAAGAAAAATTAAAAAAAGAAATTAAACACAGCGCTTAGAAAAACATTTGCGCTTTAAGCATTTAGATCTGAAGTGGGGACAGTTTTATTTGGACTAACTGTGCTTGAAATTTGAAATGCTACCTAAACTGTTACCCATTTCAAACAAATAACAAAAAAATCGACGAAGCGAAGTTTTAGTAAGTCGCAAAGGGTTTCTCACCTTATTATTCCGAAATAGATTTTCTAAAACTAGGCTTGTGGCTGTCTTCATTATTCATTTTTTTGAGTGTATTTTCTAAAATTTCAAGGAAAAAAATATGTCTTATTTACAGGGTGTTGTTTTCTAAATTGGTTATTTTAGAAGAATTCTTATATTAGCTTTTTCTTTCTTATATTATTATTAAGTTTTTGTGATTTAAGATTTTACATGTACCACAATTTTAATTAGCTTACAAAGCAAAGAGTAATTTTGTTCTGAGTAGGTAAATAATTTCTCTTTATGCATTTAGATCTGACACAGAATTGGTTTATTTATTGTGTTCTCTTGCCGACCTAAACTGTTCCCATTTATATCACTAAAAAAAAGGAAAAAAAATAGGTAAAAATGTTATCTTTAAGGGGAGTTGTGCTCTCTTTTGAGAGCAATGCTTTTACCGCTTTAGATTTGAAATGCATGCGCAAGAGAGCACATCAGCACACATTTGTGTTCTCTTCCCTAAGTTGTTCCCACTTTATGTAAGAAATAGTCTCTGCTGTGTCTAAGCTGTTCCTGCCTTGTAGCAGCCTAAGCTGTGCCCACCCTAAGAGAGCGATAGATCGTGCTGTGCTCTCTTCTTAGCCTAAACTAAACTGTTCACATAATCTAAGCCACTGTTTCCCTAATCTGTATTATGTATGTATTTATATATATATATATATATGTTAGTATACGACAATTGTACTTATTTAAAATGTACTTAGTATTTACTTATTATACTTATCGAATTTTTAGACAATGTTCTCTTTATCGGCACGTACTTATTTTTGGCAAATATTGTATATGGCATAAGTAGGAAAAGTAAATAAATTCTAAACAATTATGTAAAATGTGAACGATTTACTTCATTTCAATCTAACTACAAAAAGTTCAAAAGTGTGTTGAAAATTACTTCCGCATATTTTGCTTTATTATTTATTTTTTAGCTGGGTTTTTTCGTTATCGGCAAGAAATCACGAGACTCATTTTCAGGCAAACCAAAAAAAAAAAAACTTTAGACGAAAATCTAAGATTTAATTTTAGAAGAGTTTTGCAAGCTGAGGTTCAAATGGACTCTTTATTTATTTATTTTATATATTTTTTTATTGTTTATTAATTAATTTATTTATCTATGCATTCGTTTTATTATTATATATATTTATTTTGTTTCTTTAATTAACATTTGTACTTATTTAGTAAAACAATAACAAAATATACTCATTTCTTCCCTTTGGGAGCAGTGTAAAACAGCTACACTCAAGCAAAAAATGATAATAGAAAAGTTGCAGCAACACTCAAGAAAAAAAGCAATAGATTAAAACAGCGCGTACAAATGTATGTAAAAAATAATTGAAAAACAAAAACATTTGTAAAAATAAATAAAACGTCTCAAACATCTCAAGCAATAAACTAATGACTTGAAGTTCAACTGGAAAACTTGTAGATGAAAGCACTCTTTTGTACACATACACATACATATACCCATATATATATGTATTATAGAAGAATTTTTATCATGCACCGCAGCGCATTTGAAAGCACGAATACACGTTATTTTTATTTATATTGTGCAAGGGCAGCCGACACAACAAATCAGATGACGTCTCTGCATACAATATGCTAATGAATTGTGGCTAAAACAAAAAATAAAAGTCAAGTTTGTTTATATGCAAATTTAAATTAGCTAATAAAGTCGCGTGTTATTTAGCTTGTTACGAAGCTCGAACAGAGATTGCGTTGAGAACGGAAAGAGAGAACTGACAGCAGCCGATAATAAGGAGGGAGCGAGTGAGTGAGTGGAAGAGCGTAGAGCGTGAGTGCATTTATGGAATATTGCCAATTGAACAGCAATTATGTTGTACATATTTTCGGTCAATGATCAAATTCTGCGTCACACACACACACATACACAAACATACACACATGCAGCGGCTCTCTTTGACCCTGAAGCAGCTGACTGAGCATCCTTAGCTCCATAAGCGCAATTGTGTAAGAGAGCAGCGATTGTACGCACACACACACACACACACATATATATATGCATATTCACTGAGCAGCGGCTCTCTTTAACCTTGAATTGCTCAAAGTGTGCCAAGTAGCTGACTGAGCATCCTTAGCTCAATTCGTGTGAGAGAGCAGCGCTGGCACATAACTGTATTTATTTATTTATATATGTGTGTGTGTGTGTGTTGGGAATGTGAATGGGGAATATGCGCGTGTTTTTGGTTACAATATTGTGTGGATGCATTTCTACTTTTTATACATGTTTTTTTTTAATAATACAAAATATTGAGAAAAAAAATGAAAAAAAACAACAACATGTTTTTGGGATTATCTAGTTTGTAGAACTTTGATTGCCATCTTCAAGAATGAACGTGTCAGGCTCTAGGCAGCCTTGAGGACTTATGCGGCATTCTCAAGTGTAGGTACTTGAGGCTATTTTTGGCGATCACAGAGGATCTCAGAGAAGGCGCAATCTGCAGCATCAGATAAGACACACATATACTCGTACATCCCGATTTAAGGATATTCTCGTTAGAGCTGTCGGTTCCAAATTAAACGACGAGACCTCGAATCCAGTTCTACAACATAATTTAAATTTTACAATAAATTATTATTGGAAATGAATATTTAGAAGTGTTTGCTAAAAAACTGGAAAAACTTCACTTTAGGGCTATTTATTAAGAATTCAAAAGGCATGCGAAAATATTATTTACGAGGCAACACGCTTAAAATTGAGTTCTTAACTATAGAAATAGAGAATATATTTAATAGCTGACTTAATTTTAAAGTGAAATACTTCATTAAACCTTACGTATTTTGAAAAGCTGCACACATTTTAAAGGGAAATATTAAACATATATTTACCCAATAAAACTAAAAATTAACCGATGAATAAATATTTAATAGATGACATCATTTTAGAAGGAATATACATTTCATAGTTGATTTCATTTAAGCAGTAAATTTTAATTTTAAATTTTCCATGAAGAGCATATTTAGTAGCTGGCTGCAGGGTATAGCCCAGTCGAGCTCACCATTCTTATTTGCTGGTTACAACTGTTGAGCGACGTCGCTGCTGCGTCGCCGTCGCCGTCGCCGTCATCGCCGTTGAGAGTCAATGTCGAATGCGTTCTTGACACTTTCGCTGCCCAGCAGCAAGTCGACGTCGACGTCGTCGCCGTCGCCGTCATCGGCTACGTCGTCATCTGTCAGTCGCCAACTGGCACAGATCGCGTGTAGTTGTTTCGCGTGCGCACCTTTCGACATTTAACCAGAAGAGAAAAAACAGCGCACGCGGCGTATACGCAATATGTATATATAAATGTTTATGAAAATTGAATGTTGCTCGAAATCAATAGAAAAATCAATACTCAGACAATTAATTAATTAGGTAATTAATAATTAATTCACAAAAATGAGCTACGATGATGTTATAACCCACTTGGGCGAATTCGGACGTTATCAGAGACGGATTTATTTGCTGCTCTGTTTGCCGGCCATCGTTTGTGCCTTCCACAAATTGGCGGGCGTTTTCCTGCTCGCTCGTCCCGAGCACCGTTGCCGCCTGCCACACGAGGAAGCGCCAGTTGCCACCTACCAATCGCTGCCGCCAGCTCACTGGCTGCTCGCCTATCCGCCGGATGAGATTACGGGTAAATTGAATACCTGTGAATATTACAATGTGGCCTACAACGACTCCTATTTGAGTGGCAACCTGAGTGACACAGCAAGTGGCACGCTGACCTGCAGCAGTTACCTCTACGATCAGTCGAAATACCGGAATAGCGCTGTCACGGAATGGAATATGGTTTGCGGGCGGAGTCTGCTGAGTGCCACAAGTGATTCATTGTTTATGGTGGGCGTGCTCCTGGGCAGCTTCATCTTTGGCCAGCTGAGCGACAAATGGGGCAGGAAGCGCACCTTCTTTGCCTCGCTCGTGATCCAGTTGGTTTTTGGCATTACGGCGGGCTTGGCACCGGATTACTTTACCTATACGATTGCTCGGCTGATTGTTGGCGCGACCACGTCGGGTGTCTTCCTGGTGGCCTATGTGATTGCCATGGAAATGGTGGGTGCCAGCTATCGCCTCTTTGCCGGCGTCACTGTGCAGATGTTCTTCTCCGTTGGGTTCATGGTTACGGCGGGATTTGCTTATCTTATCAGGGATTGGCGCTGGCTGCAAATTGCCCTGACTTTGCCGGGTCTGGTCTTTATGGGCTACTATTGGCTAATACCGGAATCGGCACGTTGGCTGCTCTCGAAGGGTCGCAGCGAGGAGGCGTTTGTCATCATTGAGCGGGCGGCCCGTGTGAATCGTGTCCAAATACCCAGCGAGATCTACGACCAGCTTGTCCGGGAGGAGTCGGCAAAGAAGGAGCAGGCGCAGACTGCCTCGCAGCAACCACCCGCATCCGTTTGGGACTTGCTGCGTTATCCGAACTTGCGGCGGAAGACGTTGCTCATCTTTTTCGATTGGTTCGTCAACAGTGGCGTCTACTACGGCCTGTCCTGGAACACCAATAATCTGGGTGGCAATCAGCTGGTGAACTTTGTCATCTCGGGGGCCGTGGAGATTCCTGGCTATACCCTGCTGCTGTGCACCCTGAATCGCTGGGGTCGTCGCTCGACGCTGTGCGGCGCCATGTTGGTGGCCGGGATTAGTTTGCTGGCAACGGTTCTGGTGCCCAGCCACATGGATTGGCTGCTCATCACGTGCGCCATGATTGGCAAATTGGCCATCACCTCGTCGTACGGCACTGTCTACATTTTTACGGCCGAGCAATTTCCGACAGTGGTGCGCAATGTGGGTTTGGGCGCCTCGTCGATGGTCGCTCGCATTGGCGGCATTCTGGCGCCGTATCTGAACCTGCTCGGCGAGATCTGGCGACCCTTGCCGTTGGTCATTTGTGGTGCCCTGTCGCTGACGGCGGGCCTAATGTCGCTGCACCTGCCGGAGACACTGAACAGACCCATGCCGGAGACCATTGAGGATGCCGAGAACTTTGGCAAAAAGCAGCAGCAGAAGCGGCATCCGAGCAGGAGGCAATCTCTGCAGGATGAGGAGCTGAGTACGATGATCAATGGCAACTACGGCGCGAAGGCGTAAGCTTTACGGAGGGACTGGGCGAGGCTGGAGGGGGAGAGACGGAAAGGATGAAGATGAAGAAGCAGAAGAAGAACGAGAGGCAGATGCATATAGAGAAGGAGAAGCACAGGGAGCCGGAGCCGGAGCCGGAGAGGGGAGATGAGGAAGGAGGTGGAAATGGAGATGGAGAGGGAGGCAGAGAGAGAGAGAGAGAGAAAGAGAGAGGGACAAATAGATAAAGAGAGAGATTAAAACGAAAAGAGGGAGGCGATAGGAGAGGGAGATGGGAAAGGTTAAGGAGAGGGAGGTGGAGAGGATGGAAGTGAGGAGAAGAAGAAGACGAGGTCTATAAGGAGAGGCAGATGAAGAGGCGATGGAGAGGGAGAGGGAGAGGGAGAGGGAGAGGGGAACCAGGAGGGAGCCTGTGAGAGAGCGCGAAATGCAAAGGGAGACGGAGACGGACAAGGTGAGGAAGAACGAGAGGGAGAAGGAAAGGGAGAAGAAGAGGAAGAAGGAAAAGTTGCGACAGAAGAATAGATAGACTCCTCTGACAAAGAGGAAGAGGGGCAGGCAGAGGGGCAGGCAGAGCGGCAGGCAGAGCGGCAGGCAGAGGGAGGCGTGAGGAGTTTGCGCCGCATGAATTTCTCGGAATTTAAGCAATTAGCATTTATTGTTCATGAGGAATATTTGCATTTATTGAATCGGAGCAGAAAGTATTCCAACTCATATGTTTAAGCATAGAAAAAGTCGCAGAAAACTCAATTTCAATTTATTTACATTTATTTGTTATTAAGTAAATAATAAAAGAAAACACAATATTTACCCAGCATTCGTTCTGTTTTTGGCATTCAATTAACTTCTGTGGACAAAGTGTCGTTTTTAAAGTTCACTATCGGAATCGGAATCGGAATCGGAATCAGAAGCTAAATTCCAAAATGTATTCAGCCCAAATAGCATCAGCAATATTATAAATATCCAGTGGAACATTATAATCGTAATTCTGACTTCAATCTGGCAAGCTGAAGAACTTTACTCCCAATTTGAAGTGAGTGGCTCTTACGGAGTCTGGATTCAGTAGTTCATGGAGAGCCAGGCGGAGAAGGCCATTCGCAATGGGTTCAGGGTTCAGGGTTCAGGGTTCAGCAACAAAACAATGCACAAGTCAAAAGAGTATTTTATTATTGTCTTATGTGTGAAAGTCGAAACAGAGCAAAACGTATTTTCGCATAGGAAAACAATTGCATGTTTTTCATTTAATTACCGAAGACAATCATTTTACAATTGTCTTCAATTTCGTATCGCGTATTCTTCTGTCATTGCATCAATCTGCCTGTGATTATTATGTCAAATACTGCATTTATTTGCCGGGTAAACGATGGTAGATTAATAACAAAATAATGTTAAGAGTTGAGAAACAAAATACCAAATTCGCTATCGCCATTTATATATACTCGAATACTCGTATATATATATATTTGGAAGCTCAAATTCGGTTTCCGTTTGACAATTCAACTTCTGAACAATCTCGTTATTTCGAAAAACATTTCTGCAGGTTGTTTTAGCTGTGTCGTCTTCAATTGCGGCCATAACACAAGAACAACATTGTTTTGTTCTTGTTTTTTATTTACAATTATTGTTCAATAAAGTTTATTAACTCAACTGTTGCCGGCAAGCAATGAACTTTACTGCACTTAAAAATACATTCGCGGAGGGCATGATAGTTATATGATGGTGTTTGTCAACCATTGAGGGTGACATTTCCCAACCCATAAGCAATGTTTATATATATGCATATATATATATATATATATATATATACGTAGGAAGTGCATTGCGAAAGTCTAGAAAATGTGGCTTGACTCTAGCAAACTCGGAAAAAAATCACACCAAATAAATTTGGAATGTTTTTCTGGTTTCAGAAATAATTTCTAAAGATTGGCAAATAAATTTCTAAAACGTAGCAAGACTTGCCTTTAATCGACATCCCCAAAACTATTGGCGATTTTTTCTATTTGTTTTTCAGTATTTCTATTAATAAGAAATGCACCCAAAAATGTTCAATTTACACATTTCTTATACGAGTATGTGCAATCTGAAAATACAAATGTGTATTCATAAAAAATACATTTTAAACAAATATAAATATATCTAAAAAAATAAACTCTGAAAAACAGAAATGAAAGATCTTTTTTATTAGAAAAGCACAGTCTTCAATTGCATAAATTTACTTGCTGAAAAATGAGCAAGCGAATTTTTTAAAATTTAGTGCGATTTGTTTTTCTGCGTGTATTGATTTAATCTTTGTTGAGCTTGAGCAAGTCTTATTTGGTTGCTTTGTTTGACTTGCGCCGCTCAACAGAGCTGGCGATCAGCTTCGAAATTGGGACTCTAGGTGCAGAAATGGAACGGAGACATCCGTAAGCCGCGACAGCTGATAACGATAAGAGAATACAGTATTATATTCCACTAAATATTCGTATACATACTCGTATGTGTTAAGTGTTCAGTGTGCAGTGTGCAGTGCAGTTCAGTGCTGGAGTGCTAAATAGTGCTATCAGCTAATTGCGTATTTCGATTGTATTAATGTCAACGCTTCTACTACGAATAGGTCAACTTATAAAACGACCATGTATAACTTATTTATGTAAATCTATCCCAGAGTCGACTATGCAAATTAATAATAGATGATAATAGATGATAATTTATTTTATTTTTTTTCATAGGAAAATAGGGACGATATATATTTGTTCTTGGCAGCAGCAGCAAAGAACTTTGAATTGATTATGAATCGAATACTTAGGGACTCCATCTTTTAATATTTAATTATCATCAGTGTGGATTGCTTGTGTTCTGCTTAATATAACTCGTTAGTGATAAGGTTTGCCACATTGTTGTTAATGTGTGTTTCAGCTTTCGGACTACAATGGAATTCCATATCGAATAGAACCACAATTTTAAGTTTAAGTTGCATGATGATTTGATTTGATTTTTATGCGTGTTGCTTTCTGTTTACTTCAATCAGCAGCGGAAATGTGCCTCGCACTCATTTTGTGATAACGGTGCTTAGATTGAAAGAAATTATGCTGTGCGTAAGCTCTCTGTGAGTTATAAGTATGCTTCCTTTTTTGTTTCTGTCTCAAATTTCGATTACATTTTTAATTCCGCTCATTTTTGTATTGTTTTTGATCATTAAACATGAATCTCAAGCTGACAGTTTGACTAAGTTGTAACTTAATTACATCAGCATCCTTTTGTGGGTGCACCAAGAATTTGAGCACTCTATCAGCGTTAGTAAGCTTTGCATACTTTCAGGGTCGAAATCAAATATGATGTGCACGCACAAGTGGAACAATTTTGGGTTTTAACATGACACATAACTGCAACATACTTTTAGGGGCACAAATAATTTGCTCCGAGTGCATTGTTTGATTTGCAGGCTGTTGAATGGAATAGGCTAGTATGTGAAACTAAATCAGTCAGCTGCACGAACATGGCAATTTTTCTTTGATTGAATAACTGTTGTACTTTTCTTGATCGTTACGTGCATTCGGGAAAAATAAGTAAACTTGGGAATCAGTTTTATTCAACTTTAACATTAATGCAGCATAGTTGTAGGAGCACCCACAAATATGGTCACACCACTTTATTTGCCTTGCAGGTTGTTGTTTTGGGTACGATAGCATATGCACACACCAGTGAAACAAAATTTAAATCTGATTGCAGCATACTTTTAGGGGGTTAGAAAATCAGATTGCTTGCATGCTTTGCTGGTGTTGTACCGGCAAGCATAGCGGATACACGCATCAGCGAAACAAAATTTGCCAATTACATTAAAATTAGTTATTAATTTGAAATTATTGCATGGAAGAAAATGGCCTGTTGTGCTAAATTAATTAATTTTTTTTTCTTAGCATTTTTTGTGACAAACTCAATTTGAATTTGCTTTCAGTTTTGTGTGATTATTATTAGTTTTTTAAATTGATTATGTCAAAACAGATTATATGGATTTACCTTTCGGCAACGATTTACCACAACTCGATATACTTATTGTGGGTGCCGGCCTAGCCGGTCTAACATCGGCCATAAAAATCCTATCCAAAGACAGTTCGCTCAATATGCGGATTATAGACGAGAATCGCAAGCCAGGCGGACAACTGGGCAGCAATGGTTCCCGCATTGTGAACAAGGAGCAAACCGAACTCATCGCCTTCCTCAGCCAGTTGAATGTGGCCGTGAGACAGCGCAATCTGAACACTGATCAGCTGAAGCGCTGCTGGGAACTGGATCGGGGCTTGACCTCAACGCCGGCCAGCTTTGAGCTATGGCGCTATATCGATATGCTCGATCTGCGCATGAAGAAATTTAATGGGCTCCGTTTTCAGTGAGTGACAAATTGAGATTGCAAACTGAAATTATACACTCAAAAGAAAACAGTCTAACTTTTCGAAAATTGACTAATTAGAAATGCGAGCTAAGATTATACACTATTAAAAATGACCATTCATTGACAATGGCATGTCGACTTAGGGAAAACCTTTCTAATTTGTAGAGAAATGTTTTCCTATATCAAAAAGAAAAACCATCTTTTTTTTAGGGCGTTTTATTTTGGCTGAGTACAGAGTTGAGTCCATGTACTCGTATTTATCGATAGGTTTCGCAAGCGAGTGCCAACAATGGAACGACATATTTCCACGAATCTGTTCTTCAACAAATCGCGTCAATTTATGTTCAACTTGGTGCTGCTGACTTCTGGCTTGCCGGCGAGCGAAATCAACTACGATGAGTTCATGTGCCTCTGCAGCAGTTCGGGGGGATTGAGTATCCTGGTCGATCTGTAGGTGAACTAGCGAAATTATATTGCTTCCCCCCTCTCCTCTCCTCTCCTCTCCTCTATCATTCCTCGCTTTAGATTTATGCGCCTGCCGTCGACTCTGATGGATGTGTCCTGCAAGGATCTGCTCGAAAGGCTGCTCAAGAAATTGAAGCATACAGATATCCGGAGTGGAGTTAAAGCTGTCGAACTGGAACACTTTAAGAACTATGTGCAGGTGACCGATTCAAATGGGGATCGACATATAGCACAAGCTGTCATTCTGGCCATACCCTGGAACAAGGTGAATCAGCTGAGATTCAAGCCACAGTTGCCGCAGCAGTTTCGGGATTCCTCAAGAATCAGCCGGCAATCCAAATTTGTCATCACTCAATTTACAATCGATTACGATAAATCCTATTGGTTATCGAAGGGCTATTCCGGTAATTTTATGAATATTAAACCGTTTGTCGTGGGCTATGAGCAAAATAAAAATGAATATGGCGGCTATATGCTGCACGAGATCGATGTGGAGATGGCGACTGTTCGAGATACAATCCTCGATGTGCTCGCCGATCAATTTGGTAAGGAGATGCTCGATCCTTTGGAATACAAAGAGGAGATCTGTGAACTGAATACGGCATTGAATATACCTCAAACCAGGCCCTGGCATCGCATCCTTTGGTCCAGTTCGGCAGCAGTCGCCACCAACAATCGGAATCTTATGGGTGGCGCCGTGGAGAGTGGCATTAGGGCCGCAATAAATGCTCTGTTTGTCATCCGGCCTCAGGTTGTGGATTGGCGAGATCTGCTCGATGTCCAGCAGAGGGATCGTTATGCTGGCATCAGTCCGGGTTATTTTGCCAGTCTGCTCAGTCGCCTCAATTTGTACAACGTCACCTTCTACGGCATCTTTGTCTTGGGTCTCATCTGTTTGCTCAACTTTGGCTATGACTGAAAAGGGTGCAAAATGTTCAATATGTGCAAAATGATATTAAATCAGTTGGATGTTTAAATGTTTCTTTGAAATGGCACTTACCAGGGGTATTCAAAAGCAATTCTTTCTCTGACTAATCGCCCAACTTTTAGCAACAAGTGTAGTTCAATTTATTATTCAGTAAGTATATTTCTCAAATGAAAGATTGTGTTTCTCTGAAAATCAGATCTATTTGGTTTCAACACATTTCGAACAAATATTTTCAGGCTGTTTTCTACGTGTGCACACCGCACCGAATATTTTTGCAACTTACATTATTATTATAAGCATTCGAGTTTTGAGTTTTCAAACAAACAGAATTGTTAAAAAGATAATTTATTATATATACAGACAATTTTATTTAAATTCTATATATGATGTTCACTTAAGGGGGATATTCAAAAATGTTGTGCTATTTTTTTCTGGGTGTAGTCACTCGGCACAGTCTCTCAAGTACTTTGTGCTAGTCACTGTTACGTTCTCATTTAATTGACTCAGTTTAGTCCACATCTGGGTCGTTGTGGACGAATTAATTTGCATTCTATATAAATGTATACAAATGCATATATATTCTAAGCTCAATCATTCACTTAAGCAGGCAGACAAGTCGAGACACGATTCCTCAACAGAGTCGCTAGTGAGAAAGCCACCCACTTCTACCCCCAACAAATTGGGTCTTATAAATCTCAATTATTTATCGAGTATCTCTCATTTTTTATATAGCGATGCGCAAAGCGCAGCTTCAATATATCTATATATACCTCTTCAACGATCTCAAATTGCAACTAAAATTTATTATATACAATTCTTGCATTAAAGTTCTTTTTGCGTTTGGAAATGCTTTGCAAATGAAACAACACTGTAAAATTCTTAAGATATTTTCGACATATGCAAAAATACAACTTCACTTATTTTAAAAATTATACTGAAAATAAATAAAGTAAATAGAAATCTATGTGCATAGGAAAAACCGAATATTATAATATTTTATTAAAACAATCAAAAAACAACAAAAAAAACTAAAGCTTGACTCATTGTTGGCTTTGTGTATGCTTTTTTACTTTATTGACTTTTACATTCTTAACTTAATCTAAAGATTTTTGTAATTTTTTGCCCAATCGACTATTGTTATATTAAACAAATAAAGTACTGTATATATTATATATATCCAAATCACAACTCTCATCTCTAATGATAACATCATAACTTTGAGCTTCGACATCAAAACCAGATTTCAACAATCACAGCAATTGTCGTATATATATATATATATATATATATACAGTATAAAAGCGTATATATTTCTATTGTGAATTTATCATGATAATTTAGTTTTATTTAGCACAAAGCCTAGTTCTATTTGAACGTCACTTGCATATTGGATAATAAAAAATAAAATGAAAATTTATCTTTGATTGAATCTGCTCAAATTTATTAGATTAGCGCCAAGTAAATATGATGAATGGGCACACTACTGATCTGGTGAATGGGCACACTATAATCTGCAGTACTAAGAGTGAAAGTGGTGGGCGTGGCAATTGGGCGCAGGGCTTCGTACGTGCATTGGATAATCTAACGTTTTAACTATTTGTGTGTGTGTGTGTGTGTATGTGTGTGTGTGTGTGTGTGTGGAAGTGTAAGTGACCTGCACGTAATAACTAAACCTAAAGACCAACCCACCCACCCACACAGTCACACACACGACAAACACGCCTATGTGCATGTGCGAAATTATAAATAGAAAAGAAAACAAAATAAACAAAAAGGCTAACTACCAATGAAAGCTGCTGAGGATCGTCGATTGTAGAAACGCCGTTAGACGCGCTTCGGCTTTGTGATATATTCGCAGTTGAATAGAATACGAAAAAAATGTACAATAATAACAAAGCGATGCATTAAAACGACAAAATTAGCAAACAGGAGTGCGAGAGAGAGAGAGAGAGAGAGAGAGAGATAGAGAGAGCGGGAGCTAGATTATAAAACACCCGATGCTCAAAGTAATACTATATTAATAAATAATTACTAGTATATGGTTTTTATTGTAATATTATTTTAAATAATATTTATATATGATTTTTTTGTGTGTTTCTTAATCAATCTAGATGAAATGTCGACAGCTTATCAAACAATACTTGTAGCTATTAATGTTTTTTTTTTTCAATAAAATGAAATAAACTTGGTCTGCCAAGAGAAATTATATTCTATAAATTAAATCTGTATTCTATTATAGGTCTCTTGCTCTTAAAGAATCTGAGACGGACAAACAGACGGCTAGATTTATATATATACCATATATTTACGTAATCGACTCTGATCAATAAGATATATAATTTATGTGCTCGGATATCTATTTCTGCATCTTGAATTCTCCTGCATAACGTCTTTATATCCTTTCTGCCCACTTTAAATAAGTACAGGGTATATGGGTGTTGCTCAAATACAATGTCGAACATTAAATACCCTTCACCCGCTCGGAATAAAAAAAATCCCATGGTTTTTGCTTACGTATTCTGATCGATTGACGTAGTTGAAATCGATCAATTGAGAGCTTTTTAAATAATATCTATATATATATATATATGTCTGTTAATACCATTAACCTCAATACTCAATTGGTATCCCTGAATGGGATCAATTTACAGAAATCGGGTTCAAGTTTCAGATATCATATGTATAGGCGAAGTTTGTCAATCTCAACAAACCAATTGAAGATTTAGGCTTAAGAGCCACCTCTCGTTGTAGATAACGAATAACGACCAGAATCGCTCAAGCGTAAACAATTTCCCACAGATAAACATGCCTGCACTCAGAAAAAATCAACTTACTTTTTAGTAACATTTTTGCCTATTGTTGAGAAAGTAAATTTCTAAAATATATGGCTGCAGCTTACTACAAAATAGGGTTTGCATTATAATTTATAAACATTTGTATGTTAAGATTTCACATATATAAAAACATTTTAGACAGTTTATAAATTTATATAATAAATTTGAAAAATCTTAAGGAAAATTTGAGTTTTCAATGATTTTCTTAATAATATAAAATATTTCTCAAAAATAAGAAAATCGCTCAATTTTTGGGATTGGCGATTTAGTGCATGCATTTCTAATTTTTAGACATTTTTTATAATATTCTAGATTTTCTATTTCCTATTTCTTTCTATTTGTTTTGTGCGATTTACTAAAATTTAGAATGATTTTTCTCCGAGTGTACAAATAAGTGTAAGTATTCAAATGCAACATTGTTTACAGAACAAATATACTTAAAAGGCAATGTAAATTCTAATTTCTTCCGCTTTCATGGTTCAACATACCATTAAAATTAACATTAACATTGTATACAAACACCGCATTCATTCACATTTTTCACATATTTAGAGAGACGCCAAGTGAGAGCACGACTCTTAATCATGTACATTATTCGCATTATGGATAACGCAATTCAAATATAATGTGTAAATAGAGCCCAGCGCTCAATTATCGCCTTTTCGAATGGTAACTATAATTGTAACAGAGACAAAAATGTAAATTATATTCAGCACCAATCTAAATGAATGCTCAAGTGCACACACACACACATATCCATATAAGTATTGTATGTAGCTAGAAATAGAGATTGAGAGAGAGAAAGCATGTGTGAATAGATTTATTACGGATAAGGGATAAGAAGCAAAAATAGATATTTAAGCCATGTCCTCTTAAGGGATGAGAATATGTGTGTTTTGAGTAGAGTTTTGAAGTATGATCTTGATATACATCAGTTTTCAGATATTTTTACTGATTAATATATTTACTAACGTCTTGATTTAAAAAAATAATATCCTTTTTTTACTTGGCTTAGAAATTCTCTCAAAAGCAAAGTCAACTCTCTTAAATGATAATAGGCTGCAGACACGTACACGTACACACACATCAACAAACTCAAATACCAAGCATAAGTAAATAGAACGGGAGGAGCCGAAGCCGAACGCAGCCCAAACCGAGCACGACAAAGACGACGCGACGGCGACAATTCGTATTTTCTAATGAGAGTACGTAAGTATGTGCGTGTGAGTGCTTGCATACAAAATGTTGCGATCGACCTCCCGTGGGCTTAGTTTGTGGGACGCCTTCGAAGCGGCAAGTAGTTGTTAGCGGACGATTACGAGCAATACCGACACCTGCATCGTCGTGCAGTGCTCGACATTTCATTCAAAATTAGAAACAACAGCAAAAATACAAATTCAATTCAATTTTTGTTTTCATGTTTATTCTAACATAAACGAAAAAAAATTTGACGAGCAAAGAGGAACACAGAAGAAAAAAAATGTATCAACGATAAGCGTAAAGCAAATTTGAAAAAAATAGGACAAATAGTTAAAAAAAAATTGTGAAAGTGAAGACAAAAAATTAAATATATATATATATATATATATGTATATAAATAAATAAGTTGCGTTCACAATCTCAATTGCTATACTGCATTTGTTGATCTGTATTTTTGTGTATTTTTTTTGTGGTCCATACATTCCGTATTATCAGCGTTTCTGGATTGCCGTAGATTATAGATTTATATGTATATATTTCAATATATACATAATTAGACACAAATCGAGTGAACGACCCACTGAACTTGGCTACACATAAAAAATATATTTATTTAAATATATATACTTAAAGTGAATTTAAAGTGTTATCAAAAATAGTCTGTACTATTTTATATTTTATTATAATCCTGTGGTAAAATATATATATATAAACTGTGATATGACCAAGTCAAATGATAATGTGGAGAAATCGCGGGAGCTAATCACGGATCAGGGCATGAAGGATTTGCTCACCAAGCAGCTGGAAATCGTTGGCAGTGGCGGCGCCTTTGTTTGGTAAGTCCCTCTAGAGGGGGTATTTTTCCCAGGGTTGACAAAACCAAATCGGAATCGGTATTAGAAACTAGATTAAAAATTTGTTGTAAAACAGAAATCTAAAGATGCAAAAATATATATATGTATTTAATAATATAATCTTGTCACTCATTGGCAACATCGGTAAAAAAAAATCGAAAGATATTAATAAATAAATATTTATAAAATATATAATATAATATGTATAATACAAAATAAACCTAGTCATTTATTAGCATTGGCATTAGATTTGTTCCGAAAATACTGTATCGAAATTAAAGCGGAACATTATAATGAAAGATGCCGTTACTTAGCTGCATACATAAAGTAGCGAAAAAAGAATATCACCATTTATTTATGCATTCATTGTATCAATCGTAACAATCAATGCCAATCGGTTCAGTATATAATAATTTGATTTGGTTTAAAATCCTGATATTTTCTATGTATTTCTACATAAAACAGTGCAGCAATTCGCGTACCTTTGTTGAAGGTGCTAAAATGTTAACCTGAAGTGTGCAAAGTTACTTTTCGTATCAAAATATCGAAATACAAAAATTATATTTCCAAAATTAATATTCGGTTTACCCAATAAAACCGTACTTGCTTGTTAAAAACGAATCGCATTAGACAATAAAAGGGTGAACGAATAACAGGATAGTATGCTTATCCTAGGCATGCCGAAGATTAAATACCCTTTTAGGCCGGAGTTAATGTGCTGAAATCGAATTTCTGTATGTTTTAAACTAAATTTGATTTGTAGTTTAATTTTAATTTTTTTTTTAATATTTCTTATTTAATTCAAAAAATGTTGTTTCGAACAAATTATTTTTATTACATTTGAATGTTTTCGCGTCAAGCAAATATTTATTAAACAAATTTTAGATACATTTAAATTATTATTATTATTTTATTTTATTATGCAATTTTCGTTTAAGTACATATTTTTTAGGAAATTGTTCGATTTGATCAAATATTTTTGTGGTGAATATCACATTTTACGTCCGTATATTAATTTAATATATCACATTTGTTGAAAACTTTAAAACAAAATTCAAATACTCTCCAAGGGTAAAAAAAAATCAGTCGATCAGTTGTAAAAATCATGATCTATGCACACAACAAGTTAATGTTATAAATCAGAATAGTTCAAGTTCAATGCCAATCTAAATTGCAATTTATACATGACTAGAACAAGTACATTTTAATCTGGTTTAGTTACGCGAAGCTGGACTGTCCAGTTAATAAATAAAATCGGAACGAAGTTAAGCCCATTAATTATGTAAAACGGTACGTGTACCGAGAATAACTGATTTAATAAATATTGGCGTGATTCCGGACGCTGTTTTGAGTGAAGCTACTGATATACATATATATATATATATATATATATATATATATATATATATATACATATATTAGTGTGTAGAATGGAATAAGTTAATTAGAGAATACACTCATTTTAGTGAATCGGTCGATATTTGCCTGAGTGTAGATAGTGTTACTTATTTTTAGTACTGTCAAATTAGTCGATTTAATTTATTTTTTTGCGAAATTAGGTTTAGTGACGATAATGCCGGAAACTCGAATCCTGATAACTGCACTCTAATTGAATCGTGTGTCAAGTCCACATAATCGTATTTGAAATTTGTTTTTAAACAACTATTATAAGTTTTGCTTTAGCAGACATCATTTGGGGAGGGAGAAGCAAAATATTTATTTGTGACATCTTAAAGTACAAATTTTATATTAATAATATAAGCAAGAAAAAATATGCAAATTTTCTTGAAATGAAATCAGACAATTGAATTAGAAATGTACTTTCTAAATTTTATTAAAATGTAGAGTGTTTTTTTTGTGAGTGTAGCACGCATTATTTGTGGAACAGAATTAGTAAGTAAGTCGTTATAAAACCGTTGAGCGGAGGTCGCATTCCGCCGTAAGACGGGCATTATGCGCAGCACGTGCAAAGGTTAAACAAAAAAAAAAAAACGAGTGCTTTGAATTTTGACGATTCTCTTCTCTTCCAGTATATTTTTGTTTTCTTCTTCAGATATGTAAATGTTGCGCAATCTGTTCCGGTTGCTAGGTTCGATTAACGATCGTCGACTCTCATTTACATTGAGCGCATTTTCAAAACATATATTTTGCACCATATTATCGGAGTATGATCTCACACCACGTGCTGAAATTTTCAATATCCAAAAATAAACCCCCTTTCCCCCTCACTCCTCCCCCTCAATGCTGGCGTTGTTTTTGGAATGTGTCACTAACCTTCACAACATTTGTATTTCCGCAACTATCGGTTTGCGTTCATATTTTAATCGCTGTTGATCTTTTTATTGATATTTAATAACTGCAAAAAAAAACTTTAGAAATTGTATGCTCGACTAGCAGATAGCCTGTTGGTAGATTGCCTAGTATGAAAATAAAATGCTAAATTTGTTTAAAAGCCAGAGTAAAATGTAGATATTTTCTTAGTTTTTAAAAGTGTTTTAATAAATAACAATCTAAAATTAAATATAAAATTATATCAAATGAAAAGGAAATTATGTAAAATTAAAGAAATTAAATACAAAAATTGTACATTTAAGCAAAAGAAAGTAAAATAAAGAAAACCGATGAAATACATTAATTTTGGGTGTTCAAATGTAAAATGAAAATTCTTAAGCGTTTGGTAGCTTCGTACTAAGGAAATAAAAAACTATAAAAGAGGAGAGATAGAAAGAGAGAGAGAGAGAGAGAGAGAGGGAGAGAGAGAGACATAAAATAAAGGCCATTCTCTGACCCTATGGAGTAAGATACATTTGGGTTTCGACAAGATTTCTATTGCTTGTTTTATGTTATAGCACAACTTCTGAACACGATTTATCAATTTTTAATTAGTTCATATAAAAGAAAATGTAAAAAGAAAGTTAACAAGGGATTAGCGTAATTTTCAATTACCAAATCGTGCAAACGTGAGAAAGATTAAATTCGCGTGTCGAAAACAAGCGACAGATGAACTTAATTATAGTTAACAATACTATTGATCTATATGTCAAATACATTATAACTTGCGTCAAGTGAAAATTTTGCGTATTTGGCAAAACAATTTGAACATAACCTCATTTTTCAACGTTTATTTATGTTCAATATTTGTTGATTATTATTATTAGAAAAACTTTAAGCACAATTTAAAATTGTTTTGAAAATGTGGCATTTAACACACATATTTTGTAGTTTTCTTTTTCGAAATTTTGATTTTATAATATACAACTAAGTTAGAATTTTAGTAACGAAATTCTGCAAATTTTATTAATTAAAAAAAAATGTTATAATTTAACCCACATACTTAATTAAATTAAAATTTATTCCCTGAATAAATAGCTATAGCCTAAAATAGCTATAGCCTAAGAAATGCTGCATAATCATAATTGTAAAAAGAAAATGATTTGTTTTTTGGGCTTTTTATTATTTAATGATTACTTAAAATGCTATTAATATTTAAAGTAACCAACATATTTTTTTTTATTACAAAGTAAAAAAAATGTAATTATTTGTTTAATTGTTATTTACATTTGCATTTTTAGGGTCTTGTTCTTTCTGTGCGTCACGCCTAACATATTGAATGGCTTCCATGTGTCCTCGTACACGTTGCTGGGGCATCTGCCCGACGATCAGTGGTGTGGCATCGAGGAACTGCAGCTGACCAACTGGACCCTGGCACAGCAGCGTAGCATCAGTGAGCGGGAACTGAACTCGGGTGGTTGCACCATCTGGGATTGGGACTACCAAAAGCTGAGTGGCATGTCCTATGAGGCAGCGCTCAAGTACACCAGTCATATGGCGCAGATCAATCAGCCCGCCGTGGTGTCCTGCAAGGCGAGGGGCAACTACGAATTTGCCCAGCCGGAGAGCACCTTTGTCGCCGAATGGGAACTGACCTGTGAGCGGAGCATTCAACGCACCTCAGCACAGGTCTCCATTTCCCTGGGCAAGTTCTGTGGTTCCTTCACATTTGGCATCCTGGCTGACAAGTAAGTTTTAACTCTAATGGGAAATGAAAATCTCGGCAAAACAAATTTCCCTGAATTTTAAGAAAACCGCCAAGAGAAAGTATAGTTCTAAAAATCAAAGGGTTTCCTTTTCTAATTTCGGTGAGCATTTTTCTGAAATGTACAAGAATATGTGAAATTTTCACGTTGTTTTTTGTCTTTTTTGTGGCTTATTAATAAACATTAGAGTTTCAACATATCACATATTCACTATATATTTATTTAGTTTATAAAAGAAGATTTTCTAAAAATTAGGGTTTCTATGTTTTTGAAATACATATTTAAATAATAGAAAATATTTAAAAAAAATAATATTTTACTTATACAAACATTTTAGATAGCTTATTAAATTATTTTATTTAATTTGAATACGAATAAACTAACAATTTTAAATTAAACGCCGAGCCAGTAAATTTCATTATTTGCTTCTGAATTTTAGAAAGAATTTTGTCGAAGAATTAGTTTGCATTTCTATCTTTTAGAAATGCGTTTCCTAATATTAGAAAATATATAAATAACGGCATTAATTTAATTTCAAATGTTTTTTTTTTTCTAGATTTGGTCGCAAAAGTTCGTTTACGTTAGGAGCGGCTTTCTTCATCGTGGGCAGCATCTTTTGCAGCTTCTCGCCGTGGTACAGTTTATTCCTAATTGGTCGCTTTGCCTTAGGAGCAGCCTCCTCTGGTCTCTTCTATCCGGCATTTACAATGAGTAGGTCTACATTTTTATTATGCTTTCAAACCGTCTGTAAAAAATCTCTCGTTTTTTATATGTTATTATTTTATTCACTTAATTTATTGCATGTAAATGTGGCAATTTGATTTCTAATTATTATTATTATTACAATTGGTTACACTGTTTTATCAATCGCTTTTTAGTTGTTGAGAACATTTGCTTGAGGCATCGCTCGTGGATGTCCATTGCCTTCTCCGCCTCATATCCTGTGGGCATGATTCTGCTAGCAATTACGGGCTACCTGATACAACCCTGGCGTCATTTGCAACTCGCACTCACAATACCCTCACTGCTGCTCATACTGAACTGCTAGTAGGTTCAACTAAATTATAAATATCTACACCTCGAATTAAATTCGAATTTATATCTAGTCTAATGCATGAATCGCCGAGATGGCTTATAACTCAGGAGCGCTACGATCGCGTCTATCGCATACTCTTCAAGCAGCCCAGCCACTATGATGTCCAGACAATTGCCGCCCCATCCACCGAAATTGTCAGCGATAAGAAAACGGTCAGTCCAAAGATCTACACTCTATATACATATATAGAGTACTTATATATATGAATATACTCGTAGTTGTCCACCGCCAAGAAAAATCTCATTAAAATCGTGTTTTGCAGCTGGAGCCAATCGCAAATGTTGCGCTCAGTCAGAAGTTGAAGAACGGTCCGTTGAAATCAATCATTGAGCTCTTTGCGAATCGCAATGTGCGCAAACTAATCTTCACCTCGTACTTTATGTTTTGTGTCACCTCGCTTAGTTACTATGTCACTGGTAAGATATTAAAATCAGTCTGAACTAGACTAGATTTTAGACCCTAGAAATAAAAGTAGTCTGTGCAACTTTAGGGAAATAAAAGATATGCAAGGGTGTCAATGAAATCTCTTTTCATATTTAATTTAATTGCAGATTTGAAAATAAATCTAAAAACTTTTTTCACTTTCGAAATTAATTAACTAGAAATGGAATTATGGTTATCTAGGTAATCTGCTTCTAAGATTCTCGAGAAATTTGTACAGGATATTTAAATGAAAATCTAAAGATTTATTTTTTAATTTACCTTTACAACTAACATTAAGTTTTGTTAACAATTTAATTACATTTCTTAAGCGATATTTTTTTTTATTTAATGAACCTGAAAGATTATTCTTCCATAAGATTCCATAAGATTCATCAGAGTTTGTTGACAATTTATTAACATTACTCAGACTAGATTTCGTTAGAATGAAAAAACATGCTTCCCGAAGATTCTCAGCCGTAAATTCATTTCTTTTAATATTAACTATAATACTAATTTAATTTCAGCTCTCAATGCCGGCAACTTGTCAGTTAGCCGCTATCTGTATATTATAGCGACTGGCGTTGTGGATATTCCGTCGTATGTGGTTCCGGTGATAATGCTGCGTTTTGCAGGTCGTCGCATAACGACAATGTTCCTCTTCATATGGACGGGAGTGTCGCTGTTGCTGGTACTCTGCGTGCCCGCTGGCAGCACCACGTGGATAGTTTCATTCGCCATGCTGGGTCGGTTTGGTATCAGTGCCACCTACTCCGTGGTCACCCTATATACGGCGGAACTTTATCCGACACAAATACGCAACTCGGCGCTGGGCACTTGTTCGACGTGGGCGCATGTCGGTTCGATATCGGCGCCATATGTCGTCGATGTGCTGGGCGCCCTTGGCTGGTACATTCCAACAACAATTTGTGGCTGCTGCGTTCTAGTAGCAGGTCTCCTAACCCTCACCCTGCCCGAAACGGGCGAGGGCAACCTCTCCGATAAGCTGGACCAGGCCCAGGCCAATGTTAATGAAGACGATGACGAGGAGACATTGACTTGCAAATCGGAGAAGTAGGTGAATTGTACTCCGAATATAGGCTTTAAGTTTAGTATTAATTGAACCATGCTACACTAGGAGAAAAGATTGTCGTTTACTTTAGAAAATCGCCAATGAAATTTAGAAAGTTTTTCTTATTTTTCTTCAAAATCAGAAAGGCTTGGTCTAAATCCACAATCCAAAAAATATAGATTTTTCTACTTATTAGAAATATTTTCTTCTGTTAAGAAATACCTTTCTAAAAAGTAGAAATGTAAATTATGCTTCTTAGCAACAAATCCTATCTGAAATTCAGAAAATAATAATCATATTTCGCCTGCTATATTAGAGTTGAGCTGCTATTTATTTCTTAGATTGGAATCCGCGTAAATCGTCAGTTTTATATATCAGTAAACTATGTAAAATTTGTTTGTATATGTGAAATCGTAAAATACCTAATGTTTAATCATTTTCTAAGTGAAAAAAATGTAGAAATTCTCTAAATACAAACATAAAAAAAGAAAACCCTGAAAATTAGAAATTAAAAATTTTAGAAAAATCCAGCCTGAAAATAAGAAAAGAAAACCCTTTTTTTATAACTCCATTAATTTCTAGAAATGGGTGTAATAAGGTGAGCAACACTTGGCGAACTTCTAAAGTTCAGTGCAATATTTTTTCCGAGTGTATACATACTTAGTATACTCTATGCTGTATACCGTATAGGGTGGATTGTCTATTGTACAATTACGATTGTAAAACTACTTGTAGTAAATTGAGCATATTTGTTATTTTTAGCTTGCATATTTGTATATTCGTATAAATGTCCTCTGTTTTTCACAAATACATATATATATTTATATATATATATAGTATAATAAATAAATTATATATACATATACATATATATACATATATATATATATATAGAGAGAGAGAGAGAGAGAGAGAGAGAGAAAACCTGTTAGGACTTTTGCAGATGTAGCTGGATCCAGTCGTCGTAGGGTTTAGTTACTGTATAAATGCTGGGCATACCTTTCATGCCACAGGTCAACCCATAAGATACTAATCCGCAGATATGTAGCTGATCTTTCGGGCCATAGTGGCACATCAATGGACCACCGGAGTCACCCTGACACGAGTCCTGGGTGTTGTTGCCCAGGGCACAGACCGTATTATCCCCGTTCTTGGGCGCCCAAATATGTCCAATAATATCCCGACACTGATTATTGTCAATTATACGTAACTCCGCTTCCGAGAGTCGCGTTTGGGAAGGTCCGGCGTGTCTGGTGGCTCCATATCCAATAATCCGACAAGTTGCTAATAATTAATGAATAATAATAAATAATAGAAATAAATCATAAAAATAAATAATAAGCAATATATAGTAAATAACAGATGGTTAATAATAAAGATTAAACAATACATAGAAAATAATAAATTATAGATAATATACAAAAATAAGTAATAAATAATAAATATTAAATAGCAAATAAACAATAAAAAATAAAAATAAATATTAATTAATAATCTATGGTTTATCTATAGGATTGTACAAACCATTAATGTTGGGTTTCATGCCTGGCGGCGGCAGTTGAGCAAATTGCAGATCCTTGGCCAGTTGGCTCTTGAAAGGACGACTTAAATAGAGCAGTGCAATATCGTTGCGATAGTTGGAACTGTATTATACAATATAAACACTAATTACTAAACCTTAGCATCTGTTTTGACATACACAGAATTTGACTTACGGTTGAAAGTAAATAAATTTGGCACTTTCCACATGATATCGCTCGAGGCTTTCCACGTTCTCAATGTTCTCATATCCAATGAAGGCCACAATTTTTTCAATCTTTCTGTTGGTCAAAATTATATTGTAGTTAAAGACTACACTACGAACTTTTTATAGCGTATGAAACAACAAAACATTGGTTTTGCAATTTGCGCAAAAGTTGATTATATATATATATATATATATATAAATACATATATACATACTATATATATATATATATATATATATATATATATATATATATAGTATACTATATATATATATATAGTTATATTTTTTTTCTTTTGAGGGATTCGGTGCCAAAATATCACCACTTACGCATTATTTAAAGAAATCGTTTATTTATTTCTTCTTTCTTTTCGTTAATAACTTGAAACGATGAATACAATTATGGTTTTTTGTTTCTTACTTTTTTTAAGTCTGCTAAAAACCAATTCATAACTTCCATAAACTTATAAATTTCAAAAACCTTTGCAAACGCATTTTGTAAAAGTGGTGCTATTATTTTTTTCACTACTATATATAAGAATAAAATTTAAGACCATATATACCCACTTTCGCCAAACACAATGGGCAGCAGTCAGAATCCAGCGATTACTAATCAAACATCCGCCGCAAAAGTGTTGAAAAGAATATTTTTCTGTGTTGTTATTTCCATATTCACACGCGAAATCCTGCAATGATACCATAAATGGATATTTTGTCTGACCATCTGCCATAATGACAACATTGTTTATACATTTTTTTATATTTTAATTTATTTTAAATACTGCCCTCGGTGAAAACGAAACGCCCGCCAACAATGGGAACTGCCTGAGATTCTGGATCGTCAAGGATTAATGCGATTAGCACAAACGGTAGTATGCATATTTGATGGTAACTGAATTCAGCCTTCATGCTGGCAGATTAACAATATACTGAACTGCTGAGTTGAGAAATAGCTAATAAATATGAAATACACAATTCAGCTAAGCGCAAACAAAAACACAAGCTGTGCAAATATCTCAATAATGTGCATGTTTTGAAATCTCTACTCGGTGGGCATAAGCAAACGTTTCAAGAGGCGAAAGCTAAGCATAACAAAAAAAACAAAAAAAAAACAAAGTAAGACATTATATGCCTATATTAATGGTAACACTTTTGGTCAAAGCACAAAAATAGTTTGCTTTAATTCTGTTTCTTTTTCAAATTGCAACAGCTTAACTTTGTATGGCCACACAGCAATGTGCAATGAACGATCTGGCAGCACGTTTATCATTTAGCTAGCCGTAACAAAAGCAAATCAACAATAAATATTGAATGTCAATTTAAGAAGATTTAATAGAAACATAAACAAGTTTAATTTAATGCTGCACTTATTTAAAGTGCAAACTGTTCAAATTTATATAATCACTAAACAAAATTCAACGATCTGACAATCTGGCAGTGCTGAAGCGTTACGACACGCTCCTCCCACTTACGTCTTCTACTTGCGTCTCCGATCAAAAACCATATTTAACAATATATATTAATAATAATTGCAATACATTGCATAAATGAACTAAAGTAATAAAATCACAAAACAGTTTTTTAAAAGGTATGCCTTTAAGATTTTACGGTTACACATCAAAATGCAATAATCTGGCAGCATTAAAGATATCATTGTTATGGCAGCCGCACACTGGTCACACTGGCTAGCTATGCTAAACAGCTGCTCAGTTGTACGCGAACTGTGTGAATGGTCAGACGCCATTGTGTACACGTGCGTTGCGAATTGTAAGTGCAAATTCTTCACTAATTTTAACAAATATGCCAATATTAAAACTATTTCAATTTCGTATTGATGTTAAACTTTGCGACGTTGAACTTGGCTGCAAAGTGTCGCATATTAAAAAGAAAACAAAACGCAAAATTGCGCAATGTTGTTTTTAATTTGTGTTTTTAGCGTTGAGTGCAAAAAGTGATATTAATTTAATAAGTTGGTAGAAACTGGGAATTTGATAACAATTATCAGTTAGTAAGCAAACTGGCCACGCCCCTTAAACAACAATCGCCTCGGCCTACTTTTTTTCGTGCTGACGAACGTCAAAATTTATATGAGTAGAAAATTTGTTTTGCTTTCTGTTATTTGTTTATTTCTATTTTATTTATATTTTTACAATATGATTGCAATTAATCAAATGTATAGCTGGCTGCGAGTTGAGCTTTTTAATGACATTTGGAATTTTTACAGTAGACGACGAACAATGTCCCAAGGCGGTGGCACTCCATCGGCGGCATCGGGTGGCAATCCAACCAACATCTTGCAACACGGTGGGAAGGTCTTCATACAGCGCGATTACAGCGACGGCACCTCCGTCAAATTCCACACACGGCTGCCAGCCGAACTGGATGGCATGGTGAGTGAACTGCGAATAAAATAACTATAATAATAACAACACACATCTGTCAGCTATCATGGATAATATGCAAATTACTGCATTCGTTGTGAATGTTTCCTAAATTATTTTGATGCTGTTTGCGGTCTATCACTAATAATATATTTTTGGCGTTCACAGCAAAAATGTAAACAAAGCCGTTAAAATTGAAATTACAGTTTAAAAAGCACTACAAATGAAAATGTATTTCATTTTCAGTTTTGCATTTTGTGTAGATGCAAAATTTCATTGCTGGCTTCGCACAGCTCAGCATCGAGCATCAATCATCACTTTTGATTGATGCACTGCCGAAAATTCAGCATAATTTCTACATTCTCTGGGCATATTAAATAAAATGTTTCATTATACTCGAAATACCATTGAAATTATAATTTAAAAATAACGATTCACGCACAAAGAACACACATTAAGCATCAATCATCGATTATCAATCATCAGTTTCGATTGATGCTCTTAAAAATGCAGCATATTTTCAATAATCATTGTGAATATTTCTCAAATCATTTGGTTGATGCCAGTTTTTCGTCATCAAGCATGCGGCATCAATCATCAGTTTTGATTGATGTTCAGGAATATTCCTAAATTATTTGCTTTTAGAAATTATAATTTTAAAATAGCCGATAATCAAAATGAATAAAAATCAAATATTATTTTCTCACGAGTTTTTAACAATTTGGTCCACATTCTAATGCTGGAGTGACACCGAGCACCGAGCATCAGGCTTCATCATCAGTTTTGATTGATGCAGTATCGAAAATTCAGCATAATTCCTACTTCAGTCAGGGATGTTTCTAAATCATGTTGTTTTACTTCAAATAGTCAGCTTTATTTTTGGGGTTCACCACATTAATTATATTGACATTCACATCCAAAATGTAAATAAAGCCAAATTGAAATTACAATTTAAAAATGACCGACAAGCAAGAGAAATAAAAATAGTATTTAAGTTAACAACAAATGCATCCTAGGCTTAGAAGGGGGCACAATAGATCAAATAGGTCGTAGTGCAGCTCCCCCCCAAAAATAATAACAACAAATTTCGTAAACAAAAACAAGAAAGAATTTTTAACTAGCGTAGAAGGTGTTCAAAGATATTAAATATTAATTTAATTTCTTAAATAACACCCATAATGGAATTCCATAAAGTGATTAATAATTATTTATTTAAATTGAAAAGTCGCCAATTTTTCTGACATTTCTGCCCTTTCTATTTGTTTCCTCTATTTTTTTATTTATTAATATTTTACCGATTTGATTTATTTCCTCTTTTTTTATTTTTCCATTATTTATTTTCTTTTTCTACCTGGCGTTTTTATTTATTATCTCCATTTAAAATTGTTCTGTTATTTGTGCCATTTCTATTTAATATCCCCAATTTTTATTTTACTACTATTGCTAGCATTTATACATATTTCTCCTTTTTTACAATATATAAGTGAGCAATTTGAAACCCAAAGAGATTGCCTTCATTTTCTATTTATAGATTGAACGTCATGTGTTCGAGGCAACGATTAATCGGCTCAACGAATTCTATGCTGAGGCAGAGGAGGGCTCCTGCGGCACCTACTGCGAGGGCTGCATTGGCTGCATTACGGCGTACTTGATCTACATGTGCTCCGAGACACATTACGAAAAGGTAAGCAAATCAAATCAATCAATCCCAATAATTATCCCAATATTTTATTTAATTTAATAATTTTCTCTCACAGACGTTGCGCAAGATATCCAAATTTGTTGCTTCTCAGAATGAGCGCATTTACAATCCAAAGGGTCTGCAATTGATCGATCCAACATTTCGTGGTCTTCGCGTCATAGAAATTACCATATTCGATCGTCCTGGGCGAACGTGACTTCCGCTTTCCCATTCTGCCAATGAGTTTTTCATGTGAGACGACGGACGGACAGACGGACGGACGGACGATAACTAAACTCTGCTGTAACCAACAACAAACAAGTCAAAGCCATTTTCCCAAGAAAAACCAGCCTCTATAAATTATGCAGCCTAAGCTTTAAAAACGTATCAAAAAGAAAAGTGCAAGATTTATATAATAATCAAGAATTTATGTGGAGCACGTGAATTAGTCGATAAGTTGAATGCAGTTGTTGTAGTTGTTGGCAAAGGCAAGAGTTTTATGGTAACAAGTATTTATGCGTTAAGTGAAAAGCTACTGAAACTGCATTTGAGCTAAAATTAAACATAGTTACATATATTTACTTATACACACACACACACACACACACACACACACACACATATATATATTTGCATATGTTATTTTGTTTTTACTAATCTAATAATTTGTTTATAGAGTATCTTAATTTAAAAAAACCTGTCTAAAATCATTCTGCTTTAGTGCAAATACAAAGTGTATAATTATTGTAGCACATAAAAAACCAAACAAAACAGCAATAACAACAAGTAGCAAAAACCACTTGAATAGTGGTAGTAAAGTACATATATATGCATAAAATTAAAAATAAATATATATACAACAAGTCTTCAGCGATTTCAAATAGCGCCAAATGAACTTTCATAGATATACACACACACACACACACACACATATATATATATATATACAACATACATATATATAACCAAGTGAAGAACTGTTCATTTTTAATAAAAGAAACAATCTACAACATTCAAATTGCTTTTTGGTTTGTTCTTTTACAGCTGTTTTCAAATTATATAATATTTATTTAGCTGAATAAAGGCGGGGAAAATAAGTTCAACAGAAACAACAGAAATAAAAGAATTTATACAGCTGCACTCAATATAATAGTACTGCTGCTTGAAAAATAAAAATTCTCAATATATTAATAGCTCGTCAAAAACCTTATTTTTTTTTTAATTTGCCTATTGCTTTTATTTATCTTCAGTTTTGGGAAGAAAAATTCAATTCTGCACAACAACAAATGGTTTTTGGGTACAAATGGTACTTTGTTATATATATTTATAGATAAAGAAAAATCCATCTCTTTGCACATTTTACTTTTCAAGTTTATTGATAAGTGTTACACGCTTCTCTAAAACCAATCGAGAAAAGTTAAAGCGAAAAGAAAAAAAAAGGTTTAGAATAAAGTGTCATGTTTTTGTTACACACATTTCATTTAATATATAATTTTTAATAGATATTACTTCTAAAGCGATATATGTATGTACTCTTTGTTTTTCTTCTGAATAGTGTCTTTCTCTTCTAAGTCATAATTAATCGGTATTAATCGGACTCCAGTTTAAATCCAATATCCACACAGCTCGTCACTTGCCAGCCTCGTTCATATTCTTGGGCAAACTGAGCAGCGAATTGATTAGCTCCGAGTTCCTTTTTGGCAAACGCATATTGCTGTCCACCGAGTTGCCCAAATAGTAGGGATATTTATAGGGTTGTCCGGCCACAGCATAGCGTGTTGCAGTAAGCCAATCGTACAGATCTCGATTGTAATCCTTGGACACATAGCGCTCCTCATCGGGTGCGCCGAGAACCGACGAGCAACTCGCCACCACCAGCAGCAGCGATAATGCCACAGCGTAATGAGCCATCATTTGCCACACAGAGAGAAAGTGAAACAGAGCAGTAAAGGATTAGAAACTGGACTATTCCGCTGTAAGCCTGCGAATGAGCAAATGTAGGCAACGCATCCTTGTTTTATATACGGCTGGAGGCAGTGAAATCGTTAGGTAAATCACAGCTGGAAACCGCATCAGGCGTTCCATGGCGCATCCGTGTCGGTTTCAGCACAAATATGTCAAGCGCAGGCAAATAATAAAAGGTGACTGGCGTTCATACACTCGAAAAAAAAATTGTCCTGAAAATAAGTACAATTTCTTTTTTTCTACTTTTCTTAGAAATTGTTTTTATTACAAAAAATGGATTTCAAAAAGTTGGAAAAAAGCCTTTCAGATATCTACTTCTCGGATTTGTAAGTTTTTCCAGCTTGAGTTTCATGAATTTTATAAATAATTTAAAATGTTTATACACATCTGGAAATACTTATTAATTAATAGATAGTATAAATAAAAAAGCTTGAATAAAATTTGTCTACTGTTAAAATTCTTGTCCATTATTATTATTTTCTATTGTTCTAAAAAGTTAAATCGTTGTTTTTTTGTAAGTTTACCTATATGAACTTATTAACTAAAATGTGAAATGTTTGTATATATGTGAAAGACTAAAATACAAATGCTTATTAATAAAATATCCAACAAGCAAGGTAGTATATGAATTCCTCAATCATTCTCGAAATTAGACATATTTTATTTTAAATTTTATAAAAACGCCAACCTAAAATTAACAAAAGCAAAGCCTGTTTTTTCTAGAAAGCCACAAATTTCAATTTCAGAAATTTACTTTCTCCATAATGAGATGATTTACCTATGGCAGTTTTAAAAAATTTAGGAATTGTTTTTCCGAGTGCAGCCAATATTTGAGTATGCACCATTTTATGTGCGTGCCACAAAAACCAACAGCAACAGCATCATCATCATCCAGACAGACAGACACAGAGTCAGTCAGTCGAGTTGCGCTATTTGATTACGTTGAGCATTCTGGGTTGGGTTTGACGACATATGTAAACATATATATATGTATATATATAGTTATATATCCTTTTCGTGCGACTCGACCGCGACTGATTAATTTTAGACTAAGAGCCAATAAAAATAAATACATTTGATATAATGTCTCTTGCGGAAATTCCTTCATTCAACAGATAGATTAGACAAACAATCTTATTTTTATTGAAGGCTTGCCGAAAACATAAGTCTAATATTTGCACAATAATAATTTTTAAACGAAATTTGGTCTTGTCGCGGCCTGTATTAAAGTTTTGTGATAAATGTTCATAAATATTAAGCTGGTTGTTTAATTTGACAGCATTAAACTTATCCCAACAAGTAGGCATGCTTTCGTTGAATGAGTATTAAATCCTGCAGTTAAATTGATTCTAGTTTCAGCTTGCGTGGATAGTACTGACCTCAATTTGAGGTTTTACACTTTAACTTGGGTGTTTAGTGTTCGATCTGACGATGATGAAATTTGTCCAGTTGTCAATATATATTACGAGTATATTAATAAGAAGCTACTAATAAAAATATATTTAATAAACAATTTTTGTAGAAATCGGTAAACTTTTGTATATGAATATCTTCTTAGTTTTGGGGTACATTTTCGAAATTTTACAAAAAATACGTATAATTTCCAGGCTGATCTTTTGTTATTGTACATTTCTTCCATTAAGTATTTTATATTATAGCTGAGCATTAGTATTTTAAGATTTCACAAATAGTTTCTAAAGTTAATATAATTTAAATCAATAAAGCTTAAGATTTGTCGGGAATTCGAATCCGAAGAGTAGATTGCAGCTAAACTCGTTATAATAATCAGAAAAGATTTGTTACCAAGAATCCTTGTTTAAATTTCTTTTTTTTGGAAATGTTTTTCTTCATAATTGAAAATATTTCTAACAAATAGAAACACCATCTTTTTAGGATTGTTGAAATAGGGCAAAGCTTTCTAATTTTAAGAAAAGAGTTTTTCTCTAGTTCTCTAGCAAGTTTGTCAAAAAACAAGAACAACTTGACAAATTTTCTGCTTGTAGCCACTTGAATATATATTGCTTCGGTTGAAGTTGTGAAGTTAGCTAATGTTGACTTAAGCGGATATAAAACAATAGGCATTTTTGCACAAATGAAAGTCAACAAAATAGGAATGACTAAAATTGTTTATTGACGGAATGTTTGGAAACAACTGTGCAAATTTGCAAAAAACTAGAAAAAAAAAAACGAACAAAACCATTAGTATAAAAGCAGAAAATTTGACACAATTTCAGCAGAAGTGGCAAGCATATTAAGATTGCAAAAACTAGAATGAGAATCTTTGCATTATTCCTGGGCTGTGCCATTTTGGCCATTTGCATGATCAGAGAAAGCGAGGCAGTTGCATGTACTGCTCCAGACGATCCCGTCGGCTGCACGGATTGCGACGATCCGTTAAATGTGGATAATGTTGACTGCGTAGAAGATGACGATTCTACAACAGAAACCGCAGCAGCTGCGATAACAGAAACAACAACCCAAACAGGTGGCGGCAACAGGAGGAGGAGGAGGAGGCGACGCATCCGCATCAGCAACTTAAGATACAGAAATGTCCGTCGCATCAGAATAGCATCAGCAGGCAACACGCTAAGGCGCAACAACAATCGCAACAACAATCCTCGTGTTATTGTCGTGGGTTAGAGTTGACTTACACACATATAAACATTATGCGAAAAATTCTATATGGAAATAAAGTAAAAAATAAGTAAGCATTGCAATTTCAAATTGGTATCGTTTGGCTACACTCAGAAAAAAATTACCCCGAATTTTAGATTATCGAATACCATGCGCAGATGAAGTTTGCTATATTTTATCGATAACTGTCTTCGTTTCTCGTATATCGATGCATTTAAATTTTCCATGGCAATAAATGCTACAATTTTAAAGGCCGAATCTTCTAATTAATACATAATATGCATATGCATATTATTGATCAACTACCCAAAATTGCATCCAGATCGGAAAAAAAAACTCCCAAATGATATTCGAAAATATATTATCATATTAATTTCATATCTATCAGCAGCCGCAGGCATTTTCTGTACGGACGCATCTGTGAGAAAGAGATGGCATGATAATCAACGCGAGCGTCAATATGTCTTGTGTGTATACTGCAGAGCCTCATTACCCCGTTGCGATTGCGTGTACGTATGTACGTCTGTTTGTGTATGTATGTATGTATGTATGCATTACAGCACTGTAACTTTTAAAATGCTATTTAAAATGCTTTTATATGTGACGTATAAAAAATACAAATGATTGATAATAATTGAAGTAACAAGAAAGCTCGAATAAGAACTCGTCGGTTGTATACACATTTAAAACAATAACCTGGAAACTAGACATGTTTTTTTTCTAAAGTTTTGAAAAATCCACCATGAATCGTAATACAAAAATATGGGCTGCTTTTCATGACTCTCTTAACTGCTTGAGTATTCTTAAGGATGATTAGTTAATTAATCCATCTAAGTTATGTCCTAAAATAAGCGACACGTTCTGCAGAATCCGTTTCGGAATGGTTAATGGAAACATTATGGTTTAAGATTCTTTTTTTATTATGCACAGCCTATATCTAGAGTTTAAGATTTAGTTCAACAGAGGTTATCCTTTCGATTACAACTCAACGTAGCCTTAAATGAGGACGCCTAAAGGTATGCAATTACATTTTTTCGGCAGATGGAAATTTAATCAATTCACCAACACAAGAATGGTGCGTGAATTGGCTATGCTTTACAGCAAAGACAAATACCTAAAGTGAATAAAGTTCCCAGCCAAGGTATGGAAAACAAAATTATTTATTTGTAATTTGTTTTGTGTGAATCTTATGTAATTGTTTAATTTCTGGCCATTATCTGAGCGTATTTGATTTAATCTCTGGTTTCAGGTAACAGTTAAGTCTCTACAGAATTTGCATTTTATTCGATTGAGCGGCTCACTGTTTAATAAAAATATTTCTCTTTATTTTGCAAAACTTGACTTCCATCTTTGAAGCGCAGGATAAGCAGCACACTCCTCAGAAACATATGATTTACCGTTAAGCAGATATACGAATTAATAATAAGTAACGAATTAATTTCTACTTATTCGTTCCCTTTTTGGCGATCAGGAGCAACAATTCAAATTGCAGAACATTTTGTGGAATTCCATTATTTAAACACAACGATAGCAGAGTCTAGAATTTTCAATGGTGTGATTTATTTTTGATTCAATTGCATTGTCTTATACAGTTACACAAATTATTAAAAATAGTTTATTAATTGCAGCCAAGTTATAATATTGATATATCGGCAACAAAAATTAGTATAGTTTTTAGTTTATTTCTTTTTTTTGTAAATAATAGCTGTGTTACAGATAAAGAACAATATAAATATTGTTTCGAAATGAACTCAAATTTGGTATTTGATTTACAACGTTGAGATAAGGTACTTAAATTTGTCCAGTGTATTGAGAGATATTTTTCAAATCGATTTTAATTGCAAAACATTCATAAAGAAGTTCTTAAGTTCGTTTATAAAGTTGTCTGGATTTTGATTCTCAATGGCGCGACAGAAAAGCTAGAAAAATAGTTTTTATTATTTATTTGGAATTTTAGAAATGAGGTGCCTATAATTTACATCGAAGCTTTAGCATTTAGTTACATACATACATATATATAAATATATATATATATATATATGTATATATTTATTTATAAATATGTTTATATAATATGCTAGATACTTAACCGCTTTATACACACATAAAGTAAATTTGTTTTTGTCGTTTTCTTTCTTTTTTTGCTCAACATTTAGAGAGAATGAGAATTTAGTTATTGTAACTAGAGCTAATCAATTTGTAAGTAGGTGCTAATATAGTATTTGCTAAATAGTTGCTTATTTGCCATTTAGATTTGAGTTGAATTCCAAAATTGACAAAATTTACATTCATTTTTTAAAACGTTAGTTTGTGTTTTTTTTTTTGCGTAGTTTAGAATATTTTTAATGTTGTGTTTAATTAATTTGCCATTGCCATTTTGTGCGTTTAATCAATCTTTTGCGGTGCTCACAAATGACAAAAAAAATACAATAATTTTTCTTTGCGTGTCCTTTTTGATATTTATATATGTATTATGTATTTTAGCTATTCTTTAAAATATCATATAATATTGCTATAGTTTATATTCTTCACAAATTCTGGTTTAACTAATAGCTACACTCAAGTGCGGCCTACTAAAAAGTTACACATATTTATTTAGTATATGGATAATGTTTAGTATTTAATTATGTCAACTAGTTAATAAGAGCTTTAACCACAAGTACAACACGAGTATATGGAGTTATCACATGCGGACTAGTTGTATTATTTTTGGGTACATCAACCTCGAAAGCAATTATAGACTCACAATATTTGTGTTTGTTTTGTTTTTCTTTTGTTGCTTAAACATATACAAAGTTATAAATATTTAAATGTATTTGTTTGTTTGGTATATAGTTGGTATTTTATACGTTTGACTAGCACGATTTGGTTTACGAAAGGAAAAACTACTTAACACAAAAATGCATTGATAATCTAATTAGATATTACTTCTTTTCATTATATTACTTATTTTTTTTTGTATTTGCTGCAAGTGAGTTCAAACACTTAGGAGCTAAAGTTCACATTCAATATAGCATTCATATAGCAAGAGAAAGAGAGAGACAGAGAGGGAGAGAGGGAGAGAGGGAGAGAGAGAGAGATGTGAAGAGATAGTGAGAGAGAAGGGGAGAGAGAGAATATACCAAAAGGTTTCATGCGCATGCGCTTTGACCTTTAGGACCTTAAATAGATCACATGATTTGACATTCACTTAGGCATAATATTGCAATTATCTTTGCTGTATGGATGTGTGCGGGTATGTGCGTGTGTGTGTGCGTGTGTGTGTGCGTGTGCGTGTGCGTGTGTATTCTCTCTACTTACAGACATATACACGTAGAGCAGGCAACCAAAATTGTTTGGTAACCAAAAATGATTTCATTCAAAGGTTTTCAACTAGTTTGAAAACTTTAACTTGTTACTGCATTAGCTACACTCAGTTCAAGAAATCGCACTGCATTTTAGAAAATCTCCTTGAAAACTAGAAAGTTTTTCTTGTTGCTTGAATTCGTTGATAAATATAAGAAAACATTTATCTTAGGAAGCCATGCTAAATTAACAATGCCAAAAATTTGGTGAATTTTTTTTCTTTCTAATTTTTAGAAATATTTTCTATATCAAAAAATGCATTTTATACAATAACTTTTCTGAAGTTTATAAAATAGTGAATGAATTTTATAACCTGTTTATGTGGAATTTTAAAATACTTTTATTCAAAATATAAGCAAAAAAAATGTTAATTTGAGAGTTGAAAAAAAAATACGCTGAAAATTAGATCAATTGTTGATAAGTTTTGGAAAAATGCAGCCCGAAAATAATCAAAGAAAAACCTTGAATTATAGAAATATACTCGTACATTTTCAATAATAAAGTTAGTTATGCTTGGCGCCAAAAGTAAGGCGAATTTCTAAAATTCAGAACGATGTTGTTTTTTGTCCGGGTGTAGACTAGTTACAGCATTAGTTAGTTAGTTCAATTTCTTTTTTTCTTTTTTCTTTTTTCTTTGTTTTTTTGTTACATGTAGGATTGTTTGGCTGGCATTCCGTTGCTAAGCACACTTTCCAGCCCGGTTTGGGTTTTGGTTTCGGATTCGGTTTCGTTTGTGGTTTGTGGGGTGTAAAATTAGAAATCGGTCAGCCCCCCTCCTGCTGGGGCTTTGTCAGTTTCACTGCCGGCCGCAGCAGATGTGGAGGGGGTCACCAAATTCTAATTGGATGGCTTTCGTCATAAGAGAGCGCAGAGCTTGGAACGTTTCTTGGTCTTGTCAACTGTGCCCGCCGAGGATGTGGACGAGGAAGCCGACATGCGACCCACACTGCCCGAATGCGGCTGAGATGGACTTGTCGGACTCTTGTCGTCCATATCCTCGCTGACATGCGATTCGAGCAGTTTGAGCGATGTCTTCGGCTTGGAGCCATCCATGCTGTTGTACAGTGTCTTCGATAGCTTGGAACGCACCACTTTGCCCAATGCGCCTGTCTTCTTGATGCTTAATCTGGAGCCACTGCTCCGCTGATGTTCCGGCGTATGGCTATCATCGCCGCCATGCTGTGATTGCGACTGCGATTGCGACTGTGACTGCGATTGCTGATTGCAATTGAGCGTTGTCACCGTGAACTCAATGTCTTTGATCTCCTCATCCGCGCAGCCGGCAAACTCCTCCACCGGCTTATCAATCGTATCGTGATCTATCCATGTCAGACCCATCTCCACTTTCTCCGCCAAGTCCTGCCAATTGCGTCGATTCTCCAGCGTGCCCTCGTACAGCGGCGTTATCCACGGGAAGGTGTCGCACAGCACTCGATAGAGCGGCAAGCAGATCACATCGATGAAGCCCACCTGCATTTTGGGCAGCTCATCCTTGCGTTCCCTGCGTTATTTATTTAGTTGATTATTCGTTTTAGTACTCTGTTACCGAAGGTAAAGGAGTATATTGATTTTGTACTGTGTCCATCAAGCTGTCTGTCCATCTGTCCCTAAATATAGAAACTTCTCATATATAATGGTCTGTGCCCGCGTCAGACAAAGTTAGTCAATATTGGTGTGCTACGTCCATTAGAAGGTTAGGAAATCGATAAAAATCGATAATCGCAAATCGATAAAGCCGCATACTCCAACAATTTTAAGGCTATAGTTACCAAATTTGATTAGTAGGTTGATGACCATGTCCTTCAAAGATCAACCTTAGTCACGCCCACCCCCACCTCCACCGCCCTCAGGCCCCCGTCTGGGCCACGCCCATTCCCGCCGCCAAAATTCACAAACGTCTATTGCTAAAAGTCTACATATATTACTTTTTTTTTAACTGATGCCGACTTACCTATCCATCATGGCCACTGGCTGTGTGTTCAGTTGCAGCTTCTCGAGATCGCCCTGATCGAAGAACTCATCGGCAACAAGTTTGGCAACACGATGTTGTACTTCCCACGGCTTTGCTATTGCGCTCACATCGCACGCCGTCATCATCATGCCACAAAGCACTTTATATATATATACATAAAGAGAGAGAGAGAGAGAGATAGAGAGAGATCGATTTAAAAATATTACGCATACGCAGTGTTTGCATTGAGTACTTACAATCCTTTTTCTCCTCGCCCTGCCAGTCGAATTCGCCGTTTTCGACTAGTTCCAGAAAAGCGTTGCGCTTCTTAAAATACATTGCCAAATCGGTGGAAAGTATTGCGCTCTCAACAGTCTTCATTACAGATCGATAATCCTCGGGCGAAAGTGCCTATCAACGATTTAAAATACATTTTATTATATATATGAAAAAAAACGATCTTCATAACAGATCGATAATCCTCGGGCCAAGCAAAAATTTTGAATTTATATTTGAAATATATTCTGACATAACGAAATATTTTAAGAGCCAAAAGTAATAATAGTACAGAAGTCTATTGGTCTATTTACACAATGCACAACATTTTTTACATTCACATTCTTAACATTTAGCGATTCCATTATAAGTCAACTTGGCATTTAACGTGTGTGTGACAAAATATAATAATCAATATTATTGATCGGATTATTTTTATTTGTCATATTTCCGAAATGATTGTTAAAACAGTTTATTAAAAAAGTTTAGTATAAAACCCTACATAATTAATAAATAAAAAAAAGTTGAATGCAAGAAATGTTAATAGTGGAAAGAGGCCATAAACTATGCATTTGCGACATCAAATTGAACCTGATTAATATAAAATACTGCTGTATAAAATAGATATGTAGGCCCCGAAGCATTTTTAGTATGCATTCCCATACTCTATCATAGACACAGACGAGCAATGACAAACTCCATTAATTATCAAATAATACGATAACAACGATAGGCTACATTCAGATAATAGGCACACAAAACTAGGGGCTGTCAAACAATTAATTTACAAAAAATATTTACTACATATATTTATTTATATATATATTTAAATTTGGAATACCACACCCTATCATATTTAAACAATTTGCTCTCTAAACAAATTGACAAAACTTTTGAGAGGATATAATTATTATGAAGATAATCTATAAATAATCCACATTTCTTGTTGGTTTCCGAATTATTATATTATAATTTAATATATACATACATATACACATATATATATATATATATATATATATATATATATATATATGTATATATAAATTTGGTATTGCTTTTCATTTGCTCAAAATAGCAAATTACTATACGAAAGAAAAAAACAAACACTTTTCTGTGCTCTCCATAAAATTTGAAAAACTCTTGCGACGATATAATTATCACCTGGAATATGTTGTTGCCCTCAGAGTTCAGAATCATGACACACTGATCGAAATGATGATGCTCCATTGTGCTGGTTGTGTATAAAATAGCTAGAGGTGATTCAGTTTTGGTCTGGAAGGCATTGTTGGTGCCGCGATGATCCAGATCGTGGCATAAACAGGCCACCAACAGACCCAATATCTCCAGATCTGTCATAAACCGTTCCATTTTGCCCGTCTTCAACATGGCAAACATGGTTTGAGCCACATTCAAAGCATGCCGCCAATTATGATATTTGACGGGTCGATAATTCTTCCGTACACTCAACACCCATCGACAGAGAACCTGCATTAGAATTGAGTACGATTTGATGAGTACTCTGTATTTGTTTTGCTGATTTACACAACTTACATCGTAGGGTATATGAAATTGTGAGACCAGATTGCATTGCATAAACATGCGCAGCACAGCACGACAAGTGTCATCGTCAACCAGATCAAAATCTGGAGGGAGTAGATATAATGATGGTGATGGGTTTTGTTTGATATGCTTCGACTTACCCGTAAAGGTGAAGCTGTACAAGTTATAGGACTCGGCCTCGGCAATGGGATCCTGGGTGAGTTTCTCTGTCTGATCCTGGCTGGCCGTCGCATGGTAGCTGAGACACTCCAGCGCCACCTTCTGCTTCGCCATCAGCTTGCAGGCGTTCTCGTACATCTGCGTGTTGTGGATGCCCAGGCCACAGAATATGGCAAATGCCTCGAATATCGACACGTCCGATTCGGAGAAGGGTAATCCGTTCGCCTGCATTCAAACAGAAATTAAATACTATTTATTTATTTATATATTGGTAAGTTGTTGGCGATGTCCTTCAAAGATCGGTGTATATATTTCCAGACCACTCAAACATCCGACGCCCCTTAAGTTCTGAAATACCCCGATCTTCCATCATTTTCGAACTCGAGTCACAACATTTTTAAGGTACTTTCCTTGTAACTCCCAAAACCGATATACATATTTGATGGTGTAGGTCGATAAAAACATCAAATTATAAACGCAAATCTGCGAAACATTACGATTGCTATAAAGAATGCTTTTCATTACTTAACTGACCACGTTGGATAATCCTATATATTCCGCAATTACTGAGCGAAAAGAGAGAAGGTAGATAAAAAGGAACCTCGTCTAACACACTTCTTGCGGTTACGCCCACTCCTGTCCCAAAATTCTCAAAAGCCTATTTTTAGAACCCTCCCTCAGAAATCGGGTAAAAAAAGAAATAGCTGGTATTATTTGTTGGTATAAGGGTATTTCGCAGTCGATTACACCTGCCATGTTCTCTGGCTTGTATTTTGTACGCACCTTGTTGATTAGCTGAGCTACGCCAATCACCGTCTTCTGGGCATTCACAATCGGCATACAGAGTATGGCATGGGTGCTATCGATTTCGCTATCCCGTATCTGATTGTGATCCCTCACCCACTCGTGGACATCGCAGATGTTCACCGTCTGCCCGGTGGTGGACACAAATTGGGCGATTTGCGCCAGTGTCGAGTGGCTCAGTTCATTGATCGAGGGCCGGGATACATTCGCCGCCTGATATTCACCGCCCAGCTCGAAGAGGACGGTGAAACGATTTCGCATCTTTTGCTGAGCGATCACAAAACAATTTAAAATATTTAAAACTCAAATTTCAATGCATGTGTATTTACCTGCTCCTCGAAACTATCGCCGCCTTTAATGGCGCGCATGGTGCGCTGCTCCTGCTGATGGGGCTTCTCGATTATCTTCTCCAAATGGCTCTGGAAAATGGCAAAAATGCAAAGTACACGAACATTAAGTGGTTGCCGCAAATGTGGCATCAACATCTCCCCGAGCAGCTGCAACGGTGGCGCCGCTGATAAATTGCCCTGGCTGCCGCTGGAGTCTCTTATCATATTTGTTTTTGTTGCTTTTCCTGCACATAATTAAATGGATAAATGCTACACATGACTTGGCATATTTATTTTCAACAGTTTTGGCAGCCTGAACTGGGCACATACATATATATAAATACATGTAGAGCATATATATTTTTATTATCGCACAACAGATAATTGGCAATTTGAACGGTAATCGAAGAGCAATGAATAAATTATCAACAGCAATCAGCGCTTAATTTAGCTGAACCAAAAAAAAAAAATGTATATAAGTATATATTAAAATGAAATAAATATAATTCCGTATATTGATTGCATTGCAATTAATAAAAATAATATTTGCATACTTTACACTCGTGGCCCAGTTAAATATTTCATATGAGCACAACAATTTTTGAATGCATATTACTTATAATTATATGCAAATTATAAGTACATACAACAAAACTTCACTTCAGTAAATTATAATTTTGAGCGCCGGCACTTAAAGTGAAATTTAATGCAATTAAAAATGCAATGTGATTAATGGCTCGTATTAATTTGATAAAATGCTTCAGATGGGAATTAAGTTGTTCATGCTAAAAAATGTGTTTACGAGTAATGTGCATGTTTATTTTACGGATCTCAATTATTGTATCAATTATATAGATATTAAGTTATATTTAATTTTATTTCAATTATGGTTTTATATGTTTTTTAGTTATATTTATAGAATTGTTTTGCTGTATTAATTAATTTATTTTTATATATATAAAGTAAAAAACTAAATTTTTTTCCATTGATCAATATTTTTTGGGCTTTCTATTATTGTATATTATGATATAGATATAAGGCAAACAACTCAAGTTTGTGGTGCAAAATACACAATTATTGACATGGAAAAAAGGTAGTTTACTAATGAATTTCGTACAATTTCTGAATTGAATCATTTATTTGTTTAACTGGATTTCAACGGTTCTTAACAGTTAGCGTTTGTGGATTTTATGAATACTTTGCCATTAGAATGCTCGCAAATCTGAACTGTTTACAATTTAAATGCTTACCCACGTGTTTTTATTAAAGATTTTTTACTTGCACAATTATTTTGTATTGACAGAGTTTTATTGACAGTGTTGAGCTGGTGGTTTATTTGACAGCCAGGCTAAACACACATTAAATAAGTGAACAGGATGCCATAGAAATGTGCCTGACGATTACCCATTTATAATATTATGGGGAGAGTGAAATAAAAAATCAGGCAATGGAACAGGTTTATTGGTATGAATGAATAGTATGTTAACCTTACAATAGTATGTTAACTTTACAATTCTATTATTGTACTATATTATAAGATATATGTAAAAAAAAAGTAAACTTGTTTCAATTGCTGACTTTTCTTAAATAATTTTTTTACTGCACTTTACTGTATTATATACAAATAAAGTAAACAAACTAATTGGTTTCTATTTCACATTTTTCGAAGATTTCTATTAATATATTAAATACTTTTTCATTGCATATTTAGTTATATTTTTCTATTAATTGTTTTTTTAGAACAGTTTTAATATTGTACAATATAACACACTATTGTTGAACATGAGAAACAAATATTAAAACATTTATTTGTTTAGCTTCTAAAGTTGCGTGGGAAATGAAATTAAAATTGTTTACAATTTAATTGTCCGCGTGTATTTCAAAGGTGTTCGCTTGCACAATTGTTTTATGTTGACTCATGGCTTATTTGGCAGCCACAAACACACGCTAGACACACATTAACTAAGTGAACAGGAGGCCAGAGAAATGTGCTTGATGATTACCCGTTGTTTGGGCATTATATTATATGAGAAAATGAAACCAAAAATAGGCAAAATGAAGCACGTTGCTTAGTAGCTAAATGGGAATTGCTTTGTTACTTTTACCTTTTCGCTGGTTATAAAAGAACAAAGAAAAAACGCAAAAACAAAAAAAAATATGTAAATTGCTCCATTTTAATTTCCTTGGGGTGTGTTCACTTCAAGTTGTCAAACAGACAAAATGGCCGCGTTTGCATTTAAAGCCACTTTAATTTTAATGAAACTGACAAGGAAACGACCACGCCCCTAAGAGTGGTGCGGACAAGCAAGTCAAAATACAAAGACATTCATTTTGGCAAATAACTGAACAATGTGTAGAAACAACAACAACTGTTGTAAATATCATCGCAGTAGGAGCTGAGCTGAAGTTGCTATGGCCATCATTACACTAGTTTCTAAATATAATCGATCAATGCAAAAATATATTGTTTTTCCAATATTTTCTATTATTATAAAAGTTTACTGGGCGGCTTTCATATTACAGTTAGCGCAGTTGGTCAAATGAATTTACATGAATTTAATAAACTATGCAAACTATTTTTGCTTATGTGAAATACGCAATACACTAATGTTTAATAATAATTTAAATAATAAAAACTCTAATATAAGAATGCTTTTATAGAAAATACAAATCAACATCTCAGTCTTAATTTATAGAAATTTACTTTGTGAATAACAAGGCAAGCTCAACACAAAAAGTAGGATTCTTGTTCTAAGGTTTTGTTCGTCATTTCTTCTGAGTGTAGGCATTAAAATTTCAAAATTTTAACTCACCTCCTCACAGCAGTCGAGATCCACAAGGAACACCGAGCAGCGTTCACATTTGAGCAGCTCGCGTGCCTCTGTCATGATTTTGGTGACGAGACACTCGAGATTGTTTTGCTCCTCGAAAATGCTGCGCGCCAGATTCAAAAGGATTTGATTGCGTCTGTATTCCTGGACGGACATTTCAAAGAGCTGAGCATTCTGTATGCCAATGCCACAGAATGTCAGATATATGCGAAAGATTTCCACATCGTGCTCATCGAACTCCATGCAACCTAAACCAAATAACACACAAACACAATTGAGTTCATTTCGCACTTGGATTATTTTTATATTTTGATACCGAGGTTGTCATAGTATATTGCTTTTGTGCAATGTCTGTGTTTCTTTTTGTCCGTCTGTATCAACACAACGTTTTTTTGACGCCTTGTCTGCCATATAGGGACTTGGCAGACAAAGTGTAAAAATTGGATTGCCACGTCTACTAGGGGGCTAGGAATTCGATAAAGTCGATATTCGAAAATCGAGAGTGCAACATTTCTCCCACAATTTTAAGGCTAAAGTCAATAAATTTGGTTGGACGGTTGTTGGCGATGCCACGCCCACCTCCGCTACCTCCAGTCCCCCTGCCGCCTTAGAGTCACCAAATCTTAGTGGTATATTGCCAGTAGCACCCTTCCAAAAATTTGGATTACGCCCACTCCCGCCCCTAAAGATGATATAAGCCTATATCTCCCGGAATTTAAGAGCTACAGTTACCAAACTTGGAATGTAGATCACTAAGATCGTACTCCAATAATTTTGTTGGACACGGCCACACCCGCCACAAGTTTGTAAAATCATATATCTCCCTTAAATTAAGAGCTAAAGTACCAAGTTACTAGGAACCTTCTCTTATAATTTTTTTTGCCCACGACATTTTCAAAATCTCATAAGCTACTAGCTTATATCTATCGCAATTTGAAAGGCAAACTTGGACAGTATTTGGTGGCTAAACCCACCCTTTTCTTTGCTACATAATATCTGCTGGTCTAACTTATGGTATCAAAGTATTTCGCAACGTTCTCTCTTGTTTTGAGTCGTTTTGTTAGGGTTGTTGCCGATTTACCATTGGTCTTATTGATGATTTGTGCGACGCCAATGATGTCGCCTTCGTAATTGCAAATGGGCATGCAGAGTATGGCGTTCGTTTTGTAGCCCGTCTTCTGATCGATTTCACAATTGAAGCGCACATCCTGGTACGCCTCCTTGATGTTAATCATCTCCTTTGTCTGGGCAACCATGCCAGCGATGCCAATGCCAAACGGTATGATTATCTCCTCGGCTCGTGCACGAGTCACCGCATCCTTGAGTGCTGCAAAGAGGCCGCATAAATCATTAAGTAAATATTTAATTTATTGACAGTCTGCCACGCATAAGATACCCAAAAAGCCAGAAAAAATACAAAATAAATACCAGTTGAAAATCGAGGCTAAAAGTCAAATGGAGTCGATGAATTTGCATCGCCAATTCATGTGTATACGAGTATGTGTGTAATTGAATTTGCATGTGCGTGTGTTTGGGTGTGTGCGTGTGTGCGTGTGTGCGTAGCAAGTAAACCTTGCTTATGCCCTAGGCTCTAATCTTTCCTTTTTGTTCTGTCTTTACCCACCAACAATAAGAAGAACATTTTGCCAACTGAATTATGTAGCGGATGAGGCGGACTTAACGCACGAGACACACACACTGAGATTCATTATATATAATATATATTTATATATAAATATATATATATATATATATATATATATATATCACTGTGTGTGTGTGTGCCTGCCTGAACACGTTTTAGCCAGCATCTATTTTTCATTCGATAGCAACCTTTTGAGTTTTATGGCCAAAAAACTTTTAATGCCCGCTTCCGTTTCAGCTTAATTTGCTAATGCGTTCCCCGATCCGTGGGCCAAAATGTACCAAGTGGTTGCCCGAGCCGCTAATGAGCGCCAATTTGTGTGGGTTAACGAGTCGAGAATTTTATTGGCACTTGTGCCTAACGCATATTTACACTCAAATAACGTCTACAATCACAAAAAAAAAAAAAAAATTAATTACAATTTCTCAATTTTTATATAAATTTTACAAAATGTTTAATTGCTTAATCCAATAAGTGGGAATATCTAAATATAGCTAAACGTTACAATAAACTGTTTTTTTAAAATTCATTTTGAATAACTGTCAAATAGTCGAGTCGAGAATTTTGGAAATTGCACCGCGACCTGTTAGATCTATTGTACCCCTTCTGAGCCTATAGCTCTTCCATCAGTTCCAGATCCCGTAAGAATGCTAGGATCGTTGTTGGGTTGAGGTCTTCTACGTCTCTAAAATTCAAAACATGCATCCCAAGGATGCTAGCTAGAGCGACACATTCTGCTAGGACGTGTATCAAGGATTTCTCCTCTCTTTCACAGAACCTGCAGCGATCGTTACTATATATACCTAGTCTAGTTAGGTAACTTCTTAGTTTACAGTGTCCCCTCATTAGACCGGGAAGTATTATAAGATTGTTCTTTCTCATGGTTATAACCTGCTTAAGTCTTTTAAGATTATAACCACGTAGGAGACATCTGGCTTGCCGGAGTCCTGCTGCCTCTGACCAGCTCTGCTGCCGTAAGTAAACATCTTAGGTAAGTTTCTTAAAAATTCAAAAACACTATCAAGTATAATATGGAGATATGGAGAGATTGAAAATGTTGTGAATTTATTATTTAGTTATTCATTTAAAAAGCAAAAACATAACATTCGGTATTTTAAAATACATTATCGACTTAGATACGAGTAAGAGCCACTATTTCTGGACATAGATAAATGAGAATATAGATTTTCAAATATTATTTAAACTCAAGAATCTTGGCTCAGTTTTTCGAAATGCAACAATTTTATCGAAAGCGTAGTAATGAAAGAGTGACAAAGTCTATTCTCTGAATTTATTTTTTACTAACTGATTTCAAAAGAGTCGCTATAGAAAAAATCCAGCACATTTATTATTTTGAAATATATTCGTGATTAAAAGCAAATATCGCTAGCTGCAGACAAATGAAAAGATAGCTTAAAAGTGAATTTTGCTGAGATGCAGTCATTCATTTTAACATTCAGCATTCAATTGATAGTTGATTGGATTTGTTTCCTTTTTTGTGTTAATTAAACTAGATTGCAAATGCTGTCAGTTTTGCCATATTTGTCCTTGTTGCCTGGCAACATTTGAACAATATATGTAAATTGAAATTCAGATTGGAAAAAGAGGAATGCGCTTTTTAATTGCTCACCTGTCTTTTGTGTGACGTCAAACAGTTTGGCCACCAGATACTTGTTGTTGGGCGTGCCCTTGGCAAGGAAAAGGGAACCGCGATCCGCATGGGTTAGCAGGCCAACGTTGACCAATATCTTGTGGCAGAGCACATCGATGTCCAGCTCATTGGCCACATCCCGTATCAGCTCCATGAACAGATCACCCTCATCCAAATCCATTAAATGCCGTCGACCCTCTGGCAGTGCCTGCACCGATGAACTGGACAGTCGGCGCGGTGACTTCTGAAAAATACCAATACCAATAAAAATAACTGAAAATGGCTTAAATTGTATACAGGACGAAGCCAGTTCAAGCCCTAAGGAAATAATTGAATTCTGCGATGGCCGCATTTAATTAACTGCTGTAATTGCTCTGCCAGTCAGCATTGATATTAATAGAATGATAAGTTGCCGTTATTAGAGGCGTCTCCAAATAAATAAAAAATAAAACAAAAACAACAAAAATACACTCACAGACATACATTATTAATAATTGTATTAATCTCTATATTGTTGCATACGCATACGTGTTTTTTCCGGGACTATTCCGATTCCACTGACCACCACAATTTAACCCATGCGACTTGTCATGTGGCCTGCGCTCCAATTCCAAATAAAACTGAGTTCGCCCCGTTCAAAGGTGACCATTAGCAGTCTGCTTTAAGCAACTGCCTCGACCAAAATGCACTCAAAAAAAAAAAAAAAAAAAAAAACACACACACAAGCGCCCTGAATTTTAGAAATTCGCCAAGTGTAATGTAACTTATTATTCTCAAAGTACATTTGTAAAAATCATGATTTTTCTTTTCTTAATTTCAGGGTGCATATTTCTAAAATAAAAAAAAAGATTTTTAATATGTAGGATGTAGTTTTTCGTTAAGTATACCCATTATATAAACCTATAGAATTCATACATCACAGTTCTTGTATTTTTATATTTATAATTAAATATTAGTATTATTTGATTTCACATATATAAAGATTTTTTTTTTAGAATCTAGGTACGCATTTCTACTTTTTATTTCAAATAAAAAAACCACCATATTTTTCGGATTGACGATTTACAGTTTTCAAATTTTAAGAAAAATGTTTTCATATATTTTGAAAGTATTTCTAAAAACAAGTAAATATTGTAAAATTTCAGTGCGTTTTTTTTTCTGAGTGTGATAATTGAATACAAAATGCCGTCAGGCTGCGTGCGTGGGTCCAATTATAACGAGGCAGCCACGGCCCGGATATATATGTATATATATATTATATATTTGTATATATATGTGAATCTATGGATTGCGTGCTGCGCAAATATTCACGAGCAGGACTTGAGCTTCGTTTTAGTCTTTATCACTGCCTCTGCCTATCTCTATCTCCATCTCTCTCTCTCTCTCTCTCTCTCTCTCTCTCACTACCTGACCCACTCTATGTCTCTCCTTGCCCCTTCAACAATAACCATGTTGTGGCACAATTCCGCCAAATAAAGGCAATTTGTTACTGTTTTCAGCTGTTGTAGTTGTTATTTTTATTGCCTTTTGGCCTTGTAATTGTTTTTATTTTCTACGGTACACAAACAAAGTTTTGTGTCGTGCACAAAATATCGATAACTATTTTTAAAAATACATAGATTGTACATGTTTAAGGTTTTTCTTTGTTTTCATATTGAAATTCAATTCAACATTTAAATCAAGCAAATTTTAAGCCTTTTCCAGGCTTGTTTTATTTGTGTTCTTAACGTCAGTAATGTCAAGCAGCATTATAAGATTAATAAGGTAATTTAATTTAAAACATTGTTTCAGTAGTTGGCAGAACAAAAAAAAAAAGCGAGACCCGGAGAGAGGAGGGATAAAGTGAAACAGAGAGAAATAGAGAAGTGTGGAAATGGCAAACAATATTTCGTATCTCTACCATTAATCCTACCACTTTAAAGTACCCTTTCAAATAATCAACCCGAAACGAGTAGCTTTGAACTTTTGAACCATGGCGGGCAAAAAAGAAAACAACACAAAACAACAATAACAGAATTCGAAAATACTCGAAAAACTTTTTAAAGCTTTTGCTGTTGACAAAAGCAAATGAAAAAATGCAGAACAAAACACAAAGCCAAGCGACTTTTAATGGGTTATTGCTCGACTGCAAATGAAAAGGCATCCACACGTTGCAACTCTGATGAAATGTTGGCCGAGAGCTCCATTTAAGCCAGTCAATAAGACAACGTCAACAGCAGCATCAACAACAACAGCTGCTTGCATTATGCAACATGTACTTAAACAAATTGGTAAGGCAAAACAAATACGATTATATCGTTCCCTTAAGTATTTAAGTAAACTTCATTTATCAACTGTAGTCAAGTGAGCTCGACTTTGTTAAATATATTCTAGTTTTATTGGCAAATATACTCGTACGCATTAAAAAGTCGAACTCAAATGTAAGTATGCTTGGAAGTACATAAAACAAAATACTTGTGGCTGCTGATACTAACGAGTTCAATATGAGAAAAGGTTTTAGACTTTATCTTGGGTCTGATCTGATGCTAATAAAATTTGAACAGTTAATCAATAATTTATCGATATAAATTAAAAGCCACTGCCTTGATAATTGTAACTTTTATTGTAATCGCAAATCGATATACATAAATCGATATTCGCGATCGAGAGGCAGTTATCAATTAAATGAAGCAAACTTGATCTGCACACTGCATACGAGAATTTATATTTCTCTTGTTCCTGAGATACGCGTGCTCACACAGACGACCAGACGGACATGGCTATATCGAACCTTATAGTCTTTTTACCCATTTCTAGAGTATTCAGGTTAACATTTAACATTGCATGCGACACTTGCCTGAGCCAAGGTAATTGCTTCAGGTTAGCCATGAATAATATGTTTATTAATGAACTCAAGTCCCTTCTGACTTCCATTAAAGGTTAAATATTACCTTTGTTAACTCAATACGCACGTGCCTTTAAATCTAAATTTTAGAACATGTACTAATAAAAAGCATCTGTTTTGTGTTTCATCTATTGGCAATCTTTAGAGGAATATTTGGTTTTGTTTTTGAATCGGAAATGTCAATTTGATGAATGCTGATTTTTGTTAAGTAATTGTTCAAATATTAAATATATGAAATTTGCCCCTGAATGAAGGTTTCACATAGTTTCAAATCTCAAATTGTGTCTTTAAACTCTCATTGACTGTCCGTCCTCTATATAACTGAAAACAGCGGTTTAAACATTTAATCGAAAAAGTAGGGAAATCATATTTTTAATGCGTTTGCTTAGCCAGATCTGAGTCTAAGTCACTTAAAAGTATTTCAAATTTACCTTATATGTATTATAAATATATTATAGATTCCCATTATTATAAATAATACCATAATTTTGGAATATACAATTTTTAATTAGTGGCGTTTGTGATTGGAAAATATGCATTGAAACAAAAATAGCTACCTTAAGTCAATCTAGACCAACAAATTTATGGACTGAACTTAACGTAGTGTCTCATTTCAATCCAAGCCATTGGCATCGCAATGAGAATCCTAACGGTGATCCTAGGCTGTATTTTTTTGGCCACTTGTCTTATTGCGCAATGCCCAAGTCCAGTCGATTGTGATAATTTGGATTGCGAAGGAGAATCAGAATGCATAACAGCAACCACCACAGGTACAATAAGTTGCAACTTGTTCCACTGTACTGCAAGTGCACACTGTTCTAGCTCTTGCAGCCACTGCTCAACATCAGGATTTTTCGTTCCCGTAAAATTAGAAATTAGCCCTCGAACTCTTTCAATATGAACCAAGACCTATTTTTGGGGGTTTTCATCCCTGGGACAATTTAAAGCGGTGTCAACTGTACCTCAATCTCTTCCGAGTCTCATCATCATCCCGAATACCAAAGTGAGCAAATAGAATACCTTGCAGTCCGCATTTTTGAATAGCTATTGTTAGATCTAGATCTGATTGTGTTGAAATCTTGACAAAATGCATCTATTAATTACGCATCACAGCTAGGTCAGTAATTCAAGTAAATCCCAATTGAAACTGCTGGCGATATATGTATGTACCATAAAAGCTTTATTTGCTCTGCACACACACACACACACCCACACACACACACACACATACACACACACACTGTCAAGTTTTTATTTTGAAATTTGTTAAGCGATTGTTTAATTATGAAATAAAAATGTGTCTTTGAATGCATTTTTGACGTAGTTTCAAAGCTCAAATGACATCAGTCTAAAAGCAAGTCTTATTTTTCTCACACCTGTATAACTATGATTCGTTACAGCGAAATACTTAAATGCCTAAGTTATTCCAGCGGATAACAAGTAACAAATAACAGGGTGTAGCCAAGAACTACTGTCCAAGCTTGCCTTTCAAATTGCGGTTCCTTCGAAGTTTGTTAACCGTAGCTCTTAAATTACGGAGATATTGGATTTTGGAAATTTTGAGGACTGGAGTGGGCGTGGCCGAAAAATTGATTAGAAAAGGTTTATAGTAATCTGCCTTCCAAGTTTGGTAACTGCAGATCTTAAATTGCGGAAGATATCGGCTTTTATCGATTTTTATCGATTTTTATCGACACTAACAGGTGTATAGGTGTATCGGTTTAGGGAGGCGGAGTGGGCGTGGTCATCCAATTTCTTATCGATCTCTTAAGGGTCTTACCAGTAACATTACTTACCGAGCCTCCTAGTTGAAGTGCCAATCCAATTTTTACACTTTGTATGAGGCGGGCACAGACCAGTGTATGTTCCAAGTTTCAAGTCTCTATCTCTAAGGGTGTCGATAAAAGTTGCGTTTATACAGACGGACAGACATTGTCGGACATTGCACAAAACCAATATACTATGACACCTTCGGTATCAAAGTATAATAAGTGATCGGTAATGAAAATCTCCATAGAAAAGAAAAACGGTCTCGAAATATTTCGTTGCGGAACCTTGTCGGTGAGTTTAGAGACCGCAAAAGTAAAATCCATAATAGCAAGAGCATCGAAATGCAAATGGTAAATTATGAATGGAAAATAATAAAAATCTTTAAGAAAAGAGTGTGCTTATCAACGCCGAAAAGGCGAGAAACTTAATTAAGACTCTTTTGGTTTTTATGTCCCACGATCGAAATGTTTTGCAAATGGGCTTCAAAAAGTCCACAAATATATGGCAGCACTGCCAGAGTGTGTAGGCCGGGTTTAAGGAGAAAAATGTAATTTCAAATATTGTAGTATATTTATGGGCTGCTCATTTAACTTTTGAACCACATACATCTCGACGTAAATAACAACGTAACATCAATTGAATGGGGTTTCGCTTTATCTTTGCTTCTCCTATTCCTGATCCCATTAGCAGGCCTTCTTCTGTTCATGTTCCTGTTCCTGTTCCTGTTCATTGCTTGACGCATCATTTGGTTACGTCTTCTGGCAGCACGCGTCCTCCTACGAAGCATCCTCTGGCGTCTCCTCATACGACGCAGCCGGCGCCTTAAGCGTCTCGCCTGAGCATTGGAACCCGAACCGCCGTTGTTCGCCGCCGTTGTTGCTTCGCCTCCTCCTGATGGGTTGCTTGGGTTGTTTGGGTTGTCATCAGGTTTGGTTGGGTTGTCATCAGGGTTGCTCGGGTTGTCATCAGGGTTGCTTGGGTTGTCATCAGGGTTGCTTGGGTTGTTTGGGTTGTCATCAGGGTTGCTTGGGTTTTCATCAGGGTTTTCTGGGCAAGATTCTTCTTCAGCATTGTCCGGATTAGCGCACTCCTCTGGAGGACACTTGGCTGGATCGTCGAATGCCGCATTACTGCTTCCAATAATGCAAATCGCCAATAAGGCACAGCCAAGGATCATCGTTTAGATTCTCATATTGATGCCAATGATTTTGATTGAATGTCTTACTGTGGCTGGGTCTGTACATTTTAAAGAGAATTTTTGAACCAGCTGGTGCTACTTTTGCTGTTTTCAACTTTTTTTTTCTTATTGTTTTTAATAATCATAGTTATACAGCTGTGAGAAAACAAATACTTTAACACGTCAAACGTTCATTTAAAGACACATTTTTATTTCATAATTAAACAATCGCTTAACAAATTTCAAGATAAAAAACTTGACATTTCCGAGTAAAAAATAAAAACAAAAAATTCACGCTAGAGATTGTCTATAGATGGAACCCAAAGCCGATACTTTTATTAGAAATTTAATAATAACCCAAAGTAAACAATTTTATTTGAAATTAAATTCAAATTTATTGGACTTCTGTTTAGTAAGTAAGTTCAATTAGTTAGTAAACAGTTCAATTTGAAATTAGTTTGAGCTAAAGAGACTTCTCAATAAATCAGCTTTCACTGATTATTTTAACAATAAATAATATGATATATGCGCTTAGTCCCCAAATTATCAACGGCAACGAAGCGGGTCGCAACTGCGCGATTTCGAAAGCTTTTATTCCAATGTAAGCTATTATACATATAGAATAAATGATAATTTTGCTCATAATAATATATATTTATGCACATGTGTGTATTAATATATTAATATATTTGCTCTTAGCATATTCTGTTCTTCTTTAGTCAAGATTTCAGAATCGAACTTGAATGTGAAGAATTATTAAAATTAGTTTTGCTTATTAAAATTAATAGTTGTAATTTTTGCTAATTTGCTAACTCATTTTAAGAACAAAAAAAAAATTGAATTATCAATTGTAAACCAGCATTAAGTTGCTGCCATTTAATGCTGTTGGGTTTGCTTAGCAGCCAAAAAATATGCTACAATATTGGAACATACATTTTGCTCTTGGAACATACATTTTGCTCTCTAAGATCTATTTGCTGAAGCTAACACTTAAATGTTTTCTAAGACCATTCGTTGCTTTACAGTTGAAAGGGAGCAATTTCAAGACGTATATCATGAATTAAAAACTGGAACGAACTGTTATCTGAGGTAGGCCGAACGTTGCATACCGGAATTAATCTGAATACGTTTCAATTCTTGTTTGGAGTTCCCATAATACTTTCTCTTTTCATGAAAAACGTATTCGTTTTAAACAAATATTAAAAAAAAAATAAAAAAAATGTTTCGCTTAAGACAAATATTTTTCGTCTGATATCTGTTTCACGTTAGGCTGGTTACTGAATATTCCACATTGGACCGATTGTTCCAATGGCAGCTGTAAGATACTGCGGTTCGATGATGCTGCTTTATTTACTTATATATTTATTTTTTCAAAATATGAGAAACCTAACCTCACGAAAGTCTTGTGAGTGTTTTTTAATACGAGAACAAATCTTTTGTTGTTATTCTAACAATACACACGGACAGACTGCCAGACGAAAATGGGCACATCGACTCGGCTAGTGATGCTGATAAAGAATATATATATTTGAGGGGGGTCGGATATGTTGCCTACAATGCATAACAAACTCTAAATCAAAATGATAATATCATCTACAAGGACATTAAAATGTATAAAAGTCTGGTGGTATATTTAGTCGAAGCTTTATAACGCTTAAGAGCAGGACTAAGAAAAGAGTTGCATTTTTTATGTTTTAAGGATCGGTATGATTTTTCCAAACAATTAAACGATATATACACAGTAGAACATACAAAATTGCTACACAACGTGCTGCTGCAGAGAGAGTGGGGCATTCAATTCAAATCACTGGCATCAAGATTAGAGCCCAAACGGTGATCCTTTCTGTGCCTTTTTGGCCATTTGCCTCATTAGAAACAGCAATGCGGCATGCGAAGATCCATCCCAGTGCAGTCCAACGAAGTGCGCTGATCCCGCTAATGCCGCAGAAGCAACTTGCACACCAGCACCTGAAAAGCCTGCAACAACAACAGCACCTGCACAACCCACTTCGCTTGCAACAGCAGGGGAAAGAACGGCGCCGAGCAGTGGCACAGGAATAGATCCAGCGAACCCCATTGGAATAATTTGAATAAAATTTGATTGTGCATTCCAAAATCATATGGATTTATTTCTTCCTTGGCTCATTGTGAAATGTAGAATTATGTGTCGGGCTATACTTAGAGAAGTATCAGTATCAATATCAGTATCAGTTGTGGCTTAACCGTTTTATCTTAAGAGCCACATTCAGTGCTGTTAGGTGCACTTAGAAGCCTTTAAATATGTTTGCCAACCAAAACTCGTGCAACGAAAAGTGGATTTCAGTTAAAACTTGAATGTTTGATCTAGTTTTTAGGGCCCTGAGTATGCAAAACTTCAAGCAATGTAGCAAAAGCAATTCTAAGACGGAAATGATGACTTTAAAATTATAAGGCTGTTCTCAAGCTGTCAACAATCTGAAAAAAGTTTTCATTTTGGTTTATAGCCTTGAAAGTGAGCCGGATAAGCATTTAGGTAAGAATATTGATTTTTCCAAACAATTGAATGATATTTTTATCTACTGTTTGTTGTCACAGCTGCGTAAATTTGAAAATTACAAAAGTACAAGCAGCAGTTCTTACAAAATCGCTATAAAAGGTGCTGTTGCAGAGATAGTAAGACATTCAATCCAAACCATTGGCGTCGAGATGAGAATTCAAACGGTGATCCTTGGCTGTGCCATTTTGGCCATTTGCCTTCTTAGCGGCATCGATTGCCAAACAAGCGATTCAACGGAGGCCACATCAGACAGTTCAACGGAGGCCACATCAGACAGTTCAACGGAGGCCACATCAGACAGTTCATCAGAGGACCCAGGAACCGATCCAACAGAGGACCCAGGAACCGATCCAACAGAGGACCCAGCAGCCGATCCAGCAACCGATCCAACAGCCAATCCACCAGCCGAAACACCCTCACCACCTGCAGGAGGTGATTCGAGTTCCAATGCTCAGGTGAGGCGCTTAAGGCGCCGGCTGCGGCGCATGAGGAGACGGCTGAGGCGGGCTGCTCGCAGGAGGCAACGTGCTGCAAGAAGACGTGCGCAGATGAGGCGAAGAAGGAACAGAAATATTCGCAGAAACAGGAATATGAATAGGAATAGGATAAGGAGGAACAGGGGTTAAGCAAAGATTGAGCAAAACCCCAGTTAAATGATTAATTTTTAAATTAAATTGTATATTGCATTCCAAAAACATTATAGATTTATTTCTTCCTTGGCCCATTGTGAAATTTAGAATTATGTGTGGGGCTGGCTATACTTAGAAAAGTATCAGTATTAATATCAGTATCAGTTCTGGTTAAAAGTTTAAGCTTATGGGCCATTCAATGCTGGTGAGTTCGCTTAGCAGCCTTTAAATATGCTACAATGTTTTCAGTTAAATTTGCACACCTAAAAATATGCGACAAGAAACGGGTGTTAGTTAAATCTTAAAAATGTGTGATCATTTTTGGAGCTTGTCAATTTTTTTTTTAATTTAAAACTACAAACAGTACAGAAAATGGCAGTCAATCCCAATACGGATATTATGATTTTAATCAAGTAAGACTGCTGTAGTCGTGTAAGCTTACAGTGGTGCACATATATGAAAATCAATGATAACAGAGAAATGTATGAAAATAATTCGTTGCTGTTAACGTTTTTGTAAAAACGATCGTTACGCAAATAACACCTGTTCAGTCTTTAAAAGTGGCAATAAGCAAATTACAATCAATAAAATTGTGTTCGCTTGTTGCTCGTTGTAAAAAATAACAATAAATAATACAATAAAACATGCACCATTTAATTCGCACAAAATTGCTGCTTGGCTCCTTGTGCGATTAAGCGATTAATATATATACGAGTACATGTGGGCTGCGCTTATTAGCCTGCATTTGTTGGTTTGGAACGAATAGTTGAGGCAGTGCTGCGAAACGTCGATGAGAACCAGTAACTGAACCTACTCAACAGTTGACTACCACGTAGTTGAACTATAAGGTCAAATTCTATTACAATTTTATTATTAATCATAATCATCAAAAATAAAAATAATTAAACAATAGTAAAAATTAATTCGAAATAATTCAACAATAAGATGGTCTAAAGAGCTTGTAGCATGGTTCGGATGGGGCTGAGCTGAGGCCACTAGGCGGGTTGCGGATATCAAACCGCATACCCTCAGGGAGATTTCTCGTAAATAAGCAGTGCCGGACAAACATCAGGTACAGTAACGTTAATCGTATTGACAAGGTGTAGTTGTTGCCGCCTTTAAAAGCATAGCCACACACAACCCCAACCTCTTCGTATCATAACAGTGTTCGGCGCCGGGTGGGTCGCCGATATTGTATGACCTGCTTTTTCAGATTGTTGACCGTCTTACAACAGCCTTACAACAGCTTACCATAGCTGCATTACTTGTAGCAGCCTGCTATCGTAAAGTAGTACCAGTGATGTTAAATAAAAAATACTCAAGGCCCTATCAAACATTCAAGTTTTAACTGAAACCCACTTTTCGTTGCACGAGTTTTGGTTGGCAAACATATTTAAAGGCTTCTAAGTGCACCTAACAGCACTGAATGGCTCTTAAGATAAAACTGTTTAACCACAACTGATACTGATATTGATACTGATACTTCTCTAAGTATAGCCCGACACATAATTCTACATTTCACAATGAGCCAAGGAAGAAATAAATCCATATGATTTTGGAATGCACAATCAAATTTTATTCAAATTATTTCAATGGGGTTTCCCTTTATCTTCGCTTAACCTATGATTAAGCGGCCGGTATTCCTGCGCCTGTTATTCGTGTTCCTACGAATACCATTTCCTCCTCCTATCCTCCTGTTCCTTTGTTGCCTTTGCAGAATCATTCGGTTACGTCTTCTTAAACGACGTTGCATCCGGCGAAGCCTCCTCTGGCGTCTCCTCATGCGCCGCAGCCGGCGCCTTAAGCGCCTCACCTGAGCATCGGAATCACCCCCTGCAGGTGGTGAGGGTGTTTCGGCTGGTGGATCGGCTGTTGTATCGGTTGCTGGATCGGCTGCTGGGTCCTCTGTTGGATCGGTTCCTGGGTCCTCTGTTGGATCGGTTCCTGGGTCCTCTGATGAACTGTCTGATGTGGCCTCCGTTGAACTGTCTGATGTGGCCTCCGTTGATTCGCTTGTTTGGCAATCGATGCCGCTAAGAAGGCAAATGGCCAAAATGGCACAGCCAAGGATCACCGTTTGAATTCTCATCTCGATGCCAATGGTTTGAATTGAATGTCTTTCTGTGGTTGCGCCAACACCTTTTATAGCGATTTTGAACATGCCAATTTTAGTTGTCTTTTTGTCTTAGCATTCAAATTTACGCAGCTGTGCCGACAAACGGGACATGAAAACAGTTTTCTAATTCTTTTGATAGATCGGCAACACAATAATAATAATCAAACAGCATTGCCAAATTAAGAGGGTATTAACACTTCCACATGCAACTCTGTTAAGGAATGAATGAGGCTAATAGATCGAACTACAATGTAATTTACCACAAGAATGTATATTTTTCATAAACATATTTCTAACTCATCACAAATGTAGTAAAACAAATTGTTCGTTTATAATGGTGATGTATTTTTGGGCAAATTATATTTTGGCAAGGGCATTTAATAACCGCCACAGCACAGATGATAGTTTCTCCTATTTTTTTTATGAAATATTTAATCAGCTGTTCCTGGTGTGGATAAGTTATGCAAATAAACAAATTCAACCACATTAAAAACACGCACATGTTGTTGTTTGGAAACCTTTGTACATATCTGATGGGTATTGACACTGTTGAACAAAAGTTCTAATTGCGATTCTTCACCGTTGAATTTGTGAATATGAATATTTATATATTGCTTTTAATCAATTTTAAACGAATCATTGTATAACAAAAAATAACAGATTTTTTCTTGTGTTTAAATACAAAAAGGATCTTTCCGACCTGTTATCAGCTGGTGTTACTCTATTATATAACGATCTTATATATTTTTTCAAAAATTGTTTATTATAACATATTAACTTTTCTACAAAATATTTATTATTAACAATAGAGAACGGGTCCGGGGGTTTTTTTTTACCGGATTTTTAAATGGCATTACTAGCAATATACTTTTCAGATTTTGTGACTCTAGCTTTCAAATGAATTTAAAATTAACATGTGTATCGGCCAACCAATTTTTTATCGATCTCTTAGGCAAGTTACCAGTAATATACTTTCAAACTTTGGTGATTCGAGATTACAAATTGTGGAAGATATGCGCATTCCAGATTTGTAGGACCCAAGTTCCTGGCCCGATCCTTGGAGAAGGCCAACAGCAAGTTACCTTCCAAGTTCGGTCACTCTATATGCGAACTTATCGACTTACACTTTCCGAAATACCGGTATTGGGGATAATGGGCGCAGGTATAGGCGTGGCTACAAGTAATATTCCATCCAAATTTGACGGCTCTAACTATAAACTGAGGAAGATATAGCCATTTAAAATTTGTACGGCCGAGCGGGTGGTGTGTCGAAGGTGGGCGTAGCATACGCCAATCTTTGAAGGACAACTCCAACAACTTACCAACCAAATTTTGTTACAAGGTTGTAGCCTTAAAATTGTGGGAGATATGTGGCTTTATCGATAACTTCGGTATCAAAGTATAAAAATGAATTGGAATCGGCAAAGTAACAAAATGAACACACATTATTTAAAATTCCCACCAAAGCCAATTCATAATACATGCAAAAAGCAAACCATGAGAATAGGAAGACTACAGAAAATTCTGGTGAATCCTTAGCAATGCTACTTCCAACAATAACATTAAATATTCATATTCACAAATTCAAAAGCGAAGAATCGCAAGTACAACTTTTGTTAAACAGTGTCAATTCCCGCCAAATATGTACAAAGGTACACAAACAAGACACATGCTTGTTTTCAATGTATGAATTTGAATTTAATTTGTTTAATTGAATATTTTCACTCTATTTTCGCGAACAGTTGTTTAAATAATCCATAAAGAATAGGAGAAACTATCATCTGTGCTGTGGCGGTTATTCAATGCCCTTGCCAAAATATAATTTGCCCAAAAATACATCACCATTAAAAATATGTTTATGAAAAATATACATACTTCTTGTGGTAAATTACATTGTAGTTCGATCTATTAGCCTCATTCATTCCTTAACAGAGTTGCATGTGGAAGTGTTAATACCCTCTTAATTTGGCAATGCTGTTTGATTATTATTATTGTGTTGCCGATCTATCAAAAGAATTAGAAAACTGTTTTCATGTCCCGTTTGTCGGCACAGCTGCGTAAATTTGAATGCTAAGACAAAAAGACAACTAAAATTGGCATGTTCAAAATCGCTATAAAAGGTGTTGGCGCAACCACAGAAAGACATTCAATTCAAACCATTGGCATCGAGATGAGAATTCAAACGGTGATCCTTGGCTGTGCCATTTTGGCCATTTGCCTTCTTAGCGGCATCGATTGCCAAGAGGCCAGCAGCCGATTCAGCAGCGGAGGCGCAGCGATCCAGACAGTCGATCCAGCAGCCGATCCAGCAGCCGACCGCAGCCGATCCACGCCGATCCAGCAGCCGACCGCAGCCGACCAGCAGCGATCCAACAGCCGATCCGCAGCCGACCAGCGCCGATCCAGCAGCCGACCCAGCAGCCGATCCAGCAACCGATCCTACAGCCAATCCACCAGCCGTCCAGCAACCGACACCCTCACCACCTGCAGGGGGTGATTCCGATGCTCAGGTGAGGCGCATGAGACGCCGGTTGCGTCGTATGAGGAGACGCCAGAGGAGGCTTCGCCGGATGCAACGTCGTTTAAGAAGACGTAACCGAATGATTCTGCAAAGGCAACAAAGGAACAGGAGGATAGGAGGAGGAAATGGTATTCGTATGAACACGAATAACAGGCGCAGGAATACCGGCCGCTTAATCATAGGTTAAGCGAAGATAAAGGGAAACCCCATTGAAATAATTTGAATAAAATTTGATAGTGCATTCCAAAATCATATGGATTTATTTCTTCCTTGGCTCATTGTGAAATGTACAATTATGTGTCGGGCTATACTTAGAGAAGTATCAGTATCAATATCAGTATCAGTTGTGGTTAAACAGTTTTATCTTAAGAGCCATTCAGTGCTGTTAGGTGCACTTAGAAGCCCTTAAATATGTTTGCCAACCAAAACTCGTGCAACGAAAAGTGGATTTCAGTTAAAACTTGAATGTTTGATGTAATTTTTAGGTCCTTGAGTATTCGAAACTACAAGCAATGTAGCAAAAGCAATTCAAATACTGAAAATATGACTTTAAAAAATATAAGGCTGTTCTCAAACGGTCAAGAATCTGAAAAAAGTCTTGATTTTGGTTTATAGCCTTGAAAGTGGGCTGGATAAGCATTTAGGTAAGCATATTGATTTTTAGTCGTTTTAAGAATTGATATGAATTTCCAAACAATTGAATGATATTTTTATCACAGCTGCGTAAATTTGAAAATTACAAAAGTACAAGCAGCAGTTCTTACAAAATCGCTATAAAAAGTGCTGTTGCAGAGATAGTAAGACATTCAATTCAAATCATAAGCATCGAGATAAGAATTCAAACGGTGGTCCTTTTCTGTGGCTTTTTTGCCATTTGCCTCATTAGAAGCAGCAATGCGGCATGCGAAGATCCAGCCCAGTGTACTCCAACGCCAGCCGGCGAACCACCTGCAGGCGGCGACCCACATCCAAGAGGAGAACCACTATCGTCACATTGATACGAACTCGGGTTTGGGCTCGGCTTCGGGCTCAGGGTCCAATTCTCAGGTGAGGAGCTTAAGGCGTCAGTTGCGTCGCATGACGAGACGGCAGAGGCGGGCTACTCGCAGAAGGCAACGTGCTCCAAGAAGACGTGCGCAGACAAGCCGAACAAGGAACAGCAAAAGAAATAGGAATAATAGGAGGAGGAACAAGGATTAAGCAAAGCTGGAGTGAAACCCCATTTAAATGATTTCAATAAAATTTCATATAGGCTTCAAAGAGCATCATCATTTCATAGTATATTGGTTTTGTGCAATGGCATATACCCCGCCCAACGTCTAAATTTTAAATGGCTATAGATTCCGCAGTTTTTGAGTTAGAGCTGTCAGGTTAGGTAGATATGTTATTGCTAGCCGCCTTTAGAACCCGACAAAAAATTTTTATGGCCGCGACTATCCATGCGCCCATAATCGTCAAAGCCGATATTTCAGAAAGTGTAAATCAATAAGTCCGCATATCTCCCGCAATTCTAAAGATAGAGTAACCAAACTTTGAAGGTAACTTGCCATTGACCTCATCCAAGGATTGGCCCAGAAACTTCGGCCCTAGGAATCCGAAATGCGCATATCTCACACAATTTGAAAGCTAGAGTCACCAAATCTTAAAGGTATATTGCTACAGTTATCAAACTTGGAATGTAGATTACACAAAAACATTTTTTTGGTATAGCTTATATCTCCCGTAATTTAAAAGCTAAAGTTACCAAACTTCGAAGAAACGTTACTAGCTTATATCTATCGCAATTTGAAAGACAAACTTGGACAGTACTTCTGGGCTACATCCACTTTGTTTTTTGCTAACTGTTATCAGCTTTTATTACATATGGTATCAAAGTATTGCGCAGTTGGTTACAGTGTTTTTCCCTAGCTCATAAAGAAATGTGGAATTATGTTTGGGCTATACTTAGAGGAGTATCAGAATCAGTTGTGGTTTATCAGATTAAATTTATGGGCCATTCAATGCTGTTGGGTTCACTTCTCAGCCTTTAAATATGCTACAATAGTTTTTTGATAAATATGCACACCTCAAATTGTCCAACGAAAAACAGATTTGTAGTGAAATCTTAAGAGTTGACTTTAATTTTTTTATTTAATAAAAATTAGATATAACTTGTGATTTTTCCTTTTCTTTAGAAACAGTTTAAAACTATAAACAGTGCAGCAAATGGTAATCAATTTTAATATGGAAATTTTGATTTTAAACAAGTAAGAATGCTGAACTCGAGTAAGCTCGTCTCATATCCCTTAGGGTAACTTACCGTCTTTATTATTCGGAAGGTATACAAGCATCAAATAAGAATTTTTCTTCCTACCTCTTATCAATTGACTTTTAAATAAATAATAAAAATTAAGAAACACTTGTCCTGGAGATAGGGAGGAACATATTTTAATTAAACATAGGTTACTAAACAACAAGAAAACATATTATAATATTTAGCATTTTTTCGCATTTGCAGGAAGATATACCTGTTTCTTATCCGATCTTGATGCATTTTGACAGCTGATTATATTGGAAATCGATTTGTAGCGATATTCTTGAAATGGTGGAGTTATCGAAAATGGAATATAATATGGTATCTGAGTACTTATATTCCAAACTTGTTACAATATGAAATATAATATGAAAAAAGACAAATAGTACAACTTTTGTCCAACACTGTCAATAGCCTCGGAATATGTACAACGGTATTTAAATGACAACACGCGCCTGCTCTTAGTTGAATTTGTTTATTTGCAGAACTGGTCCACACTAGGAACAACTGAATAAATATTTCATTAAAAAATAGGAGAATCTGTCATCTGTGTTGTGCCGGTTATTAAATGCCCTTGCCAAAATATAATTTGCCCAAAAATACATCACCATTAAAAATATGTTTATGAAAAATATACATACTTCTTGTGGTAAATTACATTGTAGTTCGATCTATTAGCCTCATTCATTCCTTAACAGAGTTGCATGTGGAAGTGTTAATACCCTCTTAATTTGGCAATGCTGTTTGATTATTATTATTGTGTTGCCGATCTATCAAAAGAATTAGAAAACTGTTTTCATGTCCCGTTTGTCGGCACAGCTGCGTAAATTTGAATGCTAAGACAAAAAGACAACTAAAATTGGCATGTTCAAAATCGCTATAAAAGGTGTTGGCGCAACCACAGAAAGACATTCAATTCAAACCATTGGCATCGAGATGAGAATTCAAACGGTGATCCTTGGCTGTGCCATTTTGGCCATTTGCCTTCTTAGCGGCATCGATTGCCAAACAAGCGATTCAACGGAGGCCACATCAGACAGTTCAACGGAGGCCGCATCAGACAGTTCATCAGAGGACCCAGGAACCGATCCAACAGAGGACCCAGGAACCGATCCAACAGAGGACCCAGCAGCCGATCCAACAACCGATCCAACAGCCAATCCACCAACCGGAACACCTCCAGCAGGCGGTGAAACAACAACGGCGGCGAACAATGGCGGATCGGGTTCCGGCTCTCAGGCTCAAGTGAGGCGCTTAAGGCGCCAACTGCGTCGCATGAGGAGAGCTGCTCGCCGAAGGGCTGCTCGCCGAAAGGCTGCTCGCCGAAGGGCTGCTCGCCAGAGAAGACGTCGGATGCAGAACAGGCGACGAAGAAACAGGAACAGCAACGGCAGGAGCAGGAATAGATCTGCAAACAGGGGCAGGAGGACTAGAGGCTAAAACATAGCTAATACGAAACCGCATTCTAATAATATGAATAAAATTCTATACTGCATTCCAAAAATGTAGGGCTATCCTTTTAGACGTACCAGTATCAGTACCAGTTATGGCTTAACCGTTTAACTTAAAGAGCCATTCAACGCTTTTTGGTTTTCTTAGCAGCCGTTAAATATGCAAGAATGTTTTTACATCCTGAAAATCGTGCAACAAAAAATTCGCTTTCGTTAAAACTTGGAAGTTGCTCATTTTAAATGTCGGTCTAATTTCCGCCCGTCTGTCGCTTTCTATGCAAAGTGGTCCCTCAGATGTTAAGCTATAAAGATGATGACTTGTTGCATATCCGTCCCTTTGCTGCAAGCAGTGCATTAGATAGCGGCCATGGAAACAATCGATCGAAAGATGAGGTTTTGTACTCAAAACTTTTTTGCTTAACCATTTATACGAACCAAAATGAACAGTAATGCGTGTTTTTGTGCTTGTAAAATTTGGAGCTGAGAATGAGAATATTTTTTTTTTAGCTGATATTGAGTCTCCTCTTATTTACTAAGGTCGAATGGATGATAGGCAAGGTATAATCAACATACCCGGTGTAATAATCATTTGGTGGGTTTTAATTATATTATTGTGTAATATTCATTCACCATGTATTCATTCACCATGTATTATGATGTTAATTTAGTGAGTTTTATTTAGTTACGAATTTGTTATATTCATTTGGGTATTTGTTTACTTATTATTAATTAAAGTGATCACTTTAACTTTTATTAAGATCAGCACATATTCAATGAGAAGCTTATGCCGTCACTAGCATACTTATTTATATATATATTTTAGTGGGTCAATCTCAAATACAAATACAGTATATTTGAACTGGGCTAACTAGAGGAATATATATATATATATATATATATGTATATATATATACATATGGACATTTTTCCAATACAACTAGAATATATTTAACAACTGTGTTCGGGCTAAATCGTAGTCGAGCTCACTCTACTAGAGCAACATGTTTTTTTGTAATCATTAATTTCTTAAATAGTAATTTCGGAAGTGCATCTAGACGAAATTTTCGAAATCGATAATTGATTTTGTGGAAAAAGTTATAATGGATTTTACCAATTTGAGAATGTTTTAGAATTATACCAACTAAGTGAGGGTAATGCAGAAACTGCATGCTGAATCGACGAGCATTTTGTAAACCATTTGACGTGATGTGACATGATAAGATATCCATATCGATCGATATCAATAGTGGTGGATCATTGCTTGAATGATTAATAAGGGAAGTAAGTGGATGTGTTTAGAGGAGTTATTGAATTTAGTCTGAATCGTCTGAATAACCTGGAAATTAGACATTTTTTGTTACTAAATTTGAGTCAAATCGAACCTGAAATTAAGAAGAGAAAATCCCTTGTTTTTAGAAATATACTTTCTGGCGGAGATTTGTATGAGTCGTTAATTTTTCTTCTGCTCTGATAACTTGATTGATATGCCCGTGATATTGGTGGAGGAACAAATCAATCCTTTACGTGATTCCTTCATGTCACGAACCTCGTCCATGGAAAATAAACAAAAGCTGATTTAACAATGGTGGTTTTTTGACGTAGAATATGACCTTAAGGCAACAATAGAAATACGTATGATATTTTCTGCATGTGTTTTAAGAAGTTGACTATGTTTGTACACATAACTGCTCCCAAATATTTTAAAGAACAGTTGATTAAATATTTAAGAAAAACAATATAAGAAACCGACGTCTGTCGTGTGTTGCAGATTCAATGCACTTGTCAAAATGAAATTTTCCCAAATCAGAAAACGAAGAAATTGATTTGATACTTTAACAATTTTGTTATATAATTGATAACTTTCTGAATGAATACTTAAGAACTCATTGGCATATATAACGGTTGGATACACATAGTTCGATATATAAATATATATATATATCAAAACATACGAATTCGGCAATGCTATTTGATTTAATGATAATAGTGTTGTCCAATCTAACAAAACTACGTTTCTTAATTGCGTAAACACAGCTGCGTAAAGGTAAATACTGAAACAAAATTAAAAATAACAAGTAGGTGCTGTAGTCGAGTGAGCTCGACTACGATTTACCCTGAACACAGCTGTTAAATATATTCTAAGACTATTGGCAAATATACCTATAATAAGTTTTGCACCCAAATGTGAGCAGGTCTGCAAGTGCACTCATTTCTTATAGCAAGCTCAGGTACTGAAGAGTTAAAAAACGAGGAGCGCATGTTTTCATTCGCATGCCCGATCTGATGCTAGCTGATTGGCAGTAAACACGTGCATATACTTAAATACATACATATAAACGTACGGTATAACGTAACGGTATAACGGAGCTCTGTAGAATACACACAAAGACAAAGATTGACGCTCGCGTTGATAATCATGCCATCTCTTTCTCACACATGCGCTCTCATATTTATGCATACAGAAAATGCTTTCGGCTGCTGATAGAAATGAGATCAGTATGACGATATATTGTCGATTATAATTTGGCTGTTCCTTAACCTTGAAGAAATTTGGGAAGTTGACCAATTATATGCATATGTATGTACTGTATAAGTCAGAAGATTCTGCTTTTAAAACTTTAGCATTTATTGCTATCGGAAATTTAAATGTATCGATAATCGAGAATCGATCAAATAAAGCAAACTTCATCTGCGCCGGTTTACGAGAACCTATATTCCAAATTTGAAGTCTCTAGCTCTTATAGATTCTGAGATCGGCGTGTTCACACAAACGGACGGACGGTCGGACAGACGGGCATGGCTATATCGACTCGGCTGTTGACCCTGATCAAGAATATATATACTTTATGGGGTCGGAAATGTTTCTTCCTGCCTGTTACATACATTTCAACAAAACCATTATATTTTTTTTAACCATTTTTAAAGGCAAATGCAAAATTGCTGAATAATAGAAAATCCAATTCACTCATACAAAGTTTTGCACAGTCAAGCGTAGAAGAACTGATCTTCGTATGGTCGGTACAGTTAATTGATATGTATCGATGTATGTATCGATCGCGAATTATTAAATATAATTACAATTATCGATAAATTGAAATTAACTTAATCTGATCGGGGTATACGAGAAGTCTCTAGTTCTTATTATCTCTGAGATACATTTGCTCTTGTAAGACAGGCATCCTCAGCAGTTGATGCTTTCCAAGAAAATATACGCGGAGTCGGAAATACTTTCTTCTGCCTATTAAATCATTTGCACAAAACTATTATACCCCTTTTTTATAATATATAGTTTTACTAATCATATATTTATAATGTAATACGACTTAAAACTTAAAAATCACTCGGCATTAAATAAATAAAATATAAGGCAGCATTGTCAGCGCACCTACCGGACTTTAGCTTAAAATAAATCGACACGCCTAAATTCATGCTTTTAAGAATTGTATTCTCAATACGAAAATAAAAACCTATGTCAGCTTTATAGCAGCCAGCCTTTGCCTAACATTTGAACGATCCACAACAACTCAACCAATATTTTAGAAGCGGTTGTTTAATCGGATAAAGTGCATTGTCAATAGGAAAATACGTTGTGTTTAACCAATTGTATCTACATGAAATGTATCTCTTATTTTCTAGTTCTTAAGATTGGTGTGACTTGAATTGGTTCACGAATAAAAATTAGAATAACATTGACAACTAAACATCAAATGCTATTCTCAATCGATTATTCACCAAATCGATTTGTTCCTTCGCAAAAAAACTAAAAACTGTTTTACTGTTAAAAGTGAAAGTAAAGACATAAATTTTAATGTTGCTACAGTAAATTAATTTTAAATAGGTACACAATCAAAATGCTTACTTTATTTAGTCAAACTACCAAATATAACAAACAAGAAGCGACCAAATATAACAAACAGCTATCTGGCAACGTTGTTGCCATTGTCCCGATACTATTGAGAGTTGGTAATCGAGTCAGCAGCGATATCAGTACAACTATCGATCTGATTGGCATCGAGGCATTCAGTTGCAGCCAGTGGGAGAAAGACGCATGAAGTGCAATAAAACATAAGTTCAACTTCATTATCAATGAGCACAAATATACCAATTTATATAGTACAATAAACAAAATATATACAAATGTTCCACATAGCAGCAGATATATGGACGGACAGACGGAATCGACTAGTGATATGCTGATCAAGATTGTAAATTCCCAATAAGGTCGGATTTATGCTAAAATGTTGAACAGGCAAAATGAAGCATATTCGATTTTATAGATTTCCAATGATATATAATAAATGTGGACATTTTAATGATCAAGCGCAATATATATATATATACTCGTATATATGTAAATAAATATATATATATATATATATATATAATATATACAATATATATATATGTATATATATTGATTGGGGGATCTGTGTGTGTATTCTCTCCACATATGTAAACAAATGCAGACGCTTGCAAATAAAACATACGCAGTGTTAAGTTCATGGTTTTTTCAGTGTCGACGAATACATTTGTATGCATAAATGGTCCAAATAATTTTAAAGAACAGCTGCTTAAATATTTAATAATAAAAAGTGAGAAAAGTTGCCTGCAGCGCTGTGCCGCTCATTCAATGCCCTTGCCAAAATGTAATATGCCCAAAAAGGGAAACGAACAATTAGTTTTACTACATTATTAAATTGGTGACAATAAAATACTATTCATTTAATAATAATTGCTAACTTTTCTGATGAACTCACAGGCATCTACAAGAACTTATTGTTAACACACTTAACACTCGATGTAGTCAACTCGTCGATTTGCCCGTTTGCGATATGAAATGTTAATGCCCTCGGTTGATAAATACGAATCCGAATATTTGCATTGTGATGCTGATCTATCAGATGCATTAGAAAAGTGAATTATTTAATTGTTTTCATGCCACACTTGTTGGCACAGTTGAGTAAATTTAAATGCTAAGGCAAAGAACTCAAACCGAATTGGCCAATGCAAAATCGCTATAAAAGGTGCTGCCACAGAGGCAGTAAGACATTCAAACCCAACCATTGGCATCGAGATGAGAATCCAAACGGTGATCCTTGGCTGGGCCCTTTTGTCCAGTTGCCTTATTGGAAGCAGCAATGCGGCATGCGCAGATCCAGCCCAGTGTACTCCAACGGAGTGCGCAGATCCGGCAAATGCCGCAGACCCAACCTGCGCTACAACAACCACAGAGGCGGCAACAGAGGCGACAACAGAAGCTGTAACAGAGGCGACAACGGGGGCTGAAGAGGAGGAGACAACGGAGGTGCCAGAAGACGCAGAAACAACAGCAACCCCTGCAGACACCTCTGACACTGATTCTTTACGACAAATGCAACGTAAAATTAGAAATTTGAAAAAAAAGCTCAGAAAGTGTTGGAGGCGGCAGAGAAGGTGTCGAAGAAGGTTGCGCAGGAGGGGCGGAAACCGTGGCGGAAACAGACGTAGAAACGGGGGTCGAAACAGACGCAGGAGTGGGCTCGGGAATAGGCGCAAAAACGGTGGCCGAAACAGACGCAGAGGAAACAGGAGATTGACGAATACGGCGGGTTAAGGAAAGCAAACCAATGAACATTTTACCATTAAAATTTCAATAAAGATCCAAAATAACTGGAATAACAAATTGTTTTTATTTTTTCTGTAATTTTTTCTGAGATTGCATTAAACTGGGCTTTTTAAAATCCATTTGCTTTTAATGAGTTTCATAGAAAATTGAGATTTTACAATGTTGATAAAATGGTAAATAAATCGATAATCCGAAACAAATTTTCCTTTTTTTTTAAGAAATATTTTTTTCGTTAAGAAATGTATGTAAAGTAAAGTAGTGAAACTCCATTCGAATCCCCGTAAAATCTTAAGTTTTCTCAGATCTAAGAGTATATAATTATATAAACTATGTAAAATGATTGTATATGTAACATCTGAAAATGGTAATATTAACAACAAGAAAGCTAATTTTAGAGTTGCTTATATGTAGCACATATGAAAAAAACACCCTGAAAATTAGAAAAATAATTGTTCTAAATTTTAGAAAAATATACGTTGAAATTAAGAAATTAAAAAAGCCGGAATATTTAGAAATATACACTCAGAGTAATATGCTGAGTTACACTTGGTGAATTTCTAACCTTTTGTTTGAGTGTATTAGCTACATGATTTGATGGAGACTTACCTGTTGCAGGGTGGGCATGGCCATGCACTGCTGAAACAAATCGGATGTGACAGAGGGACGCTTGTGCAACTTCTTGCGGCTCTCAATGTAGTCGTGGAGGCGACTCAGCGCCTCTGGCGGTGCACGTTCCGTTAGCCATTTCTCAAAGGCCTCGGGCTTCTCCTCGAACAGGCGAGCGACCTCGTCCACATCGGACTTGTTGCAACTGGCACTGGAACTTGCCACGGGACTCGAAGCGCAGGTTGCCGCAGATGGCGTCGTCTCCGTGGAGGAGACCCGTGGTGACATTTCCCCGACTGCATTTTGATTGTTGTTACGCGGCAAGTGACGCTCCAATTTGGCTTGATTGCTTGTGGTTGCTGCTGCTGTTGCAGCTGTTGCTGTTGCAGCTACTGTTGCCGTTTGCGGGATCTTGTTGGCACCATTGGTTAGTGGTTTTGTTGACGACATTGCTGAGACTGCTGTTGCTGCCGCTTCTGTTGGTGCTGCTCCTGTTGGAACTGTTCCTGTTGTTGTCGTTGTTGTTAAGGACGCCGGCCCAAGTGGCGCCTCAGTTTTTTGTATTTCGCCGGCGCCGTCTGTTGCAGCTGACACATCGGTCATGCTTTATTTTTGCTCAGTGCACTTGGATATATGTTTTAGCCACGTTTCGCGAGATCTTTGCAAGCATCGCAAATGGCTGGCAAACTTATCGCTGCTACTGTTTTTGCTGCTGCTACTGCTGCTACTTTGTTACTGCTGCGGAAACTACTGCTGCTACTCCTTTTTAAACTGTTCCTACTATAGCAATTGCTACTACTCCTAATGCTACTCCTGCTGCTGCTACTGCTTTTGCTGCTCCTGAAACGCCTACGGCTTCTGCTACAGCTACAGTTACAGCTATAGGTACCGCTACTTCTCTTGCCACTGCTGCTGGTGCCACTGCGGCAGCTACAGCTGCTGCCACTGTTTTTGCTACTCCTGCTGCTGCTACTACTCGTACTATAGCTACGGATACAGCCACAGCTACAGGTTCTGCTCCTTCTCCTGCTACTGCTGCTGCTGTTGCTTCTGTTACTGTTACTGCGTGTGCTCCTGCTGCTGCTCGTATTGCTACTCTTGCTTCTGCTACTGCTCCTGCTCTAGCTACTACTGTTGCTTTTGCTCCCACTTTTACTCCGGTTGCTTGTGCTGATTAAGTCACGTATTTGGCCACTTATGTGGTCTTTGCTCGCAAAACTTCTGGCTACCTGTTGCTCTCCTTCGTTGGTTGTCGTCCGTTCCTTTCCGTCCGCCGTCAACTACTCCGGCTTTGCTTTTAAAGGTCCACTGGCAGGGGTAATTGATGAGACTGACTCCAGCTCCATTTTGGATTCACCGTGTATCATTTGCAGCAGTTGTAGCTGTCGCTGTCGTTGTTGGGTTTGTCTCATTACATTCGTGCCTAGATTTGAGTTGAGGCACGTTCGCTTCAGTTACATGAGCGGCTTTAAATAACCACTTGCCCTAATCCTTGACAGCCGTTTAACAGTAAACGCTTCTGTCTGATATGTCGCCACGTCCTGTTATCTTAATATAATTCAAGTTTGCTCTAAGTCTGTAACGAAAAAGAGAGAAAACAAAAAAATTTGTATAGATACTTGAGTGCAACAAAAATATATATATGTACATCGAATTCATCTATACTTGATTTCAACAACTCGGATTTGCATAATCCTGGCAAAAGCACCAGTCACTTTAGATTTTATGATTTATATAGCATATATACATATAGAAGTTGATGGATACCTCCGAACATCTATAATATCAATGTTATGCACATAAATCATTTCAATTGGAGAGGGTATTCAAATTTTGGCATCAGCAGCTCTGAGAGCAGCTACGTGTAATGAAAGAGCAAAATAAGAAGGCGATGGATATAGCAGTAGCACAGACTGCTATGCTCTAGCTCTGTTACCGTTATTTATGCTATTGCTACAAATACAGCGACAGCACCATGAAGATTTTTTTATAATAACAATTTCAAGCAGACAAAAAATATTCAAATGAAATTGGCTTGCGCTGCAGCGAAGCGAAACGGGTAAAGGGGATGAGTGTCTGTGCGTGGGTAGGGGGAGGGTGGCAACAGCTGCCACTTATGCACATTTGCATTAAAATGGCTGTGGCATTTACATAGAAAGGCTTTGGCGCATTTGTTGCACTTATCTTGACTCGAACTGTGAATAACTTTCGGGAGAGAAAGTCGCAGACAGTCTATCAACATGTTTTATTTCCCCCTATTTTCCGTATTTCCCCTTTTCTTTTGCCCCTGAGTCACTCGCATTGATTTTTCACTATTTTCACCAGTTTCAGCACTTTCTGTGTGTCCAGGCAATGTTTGACTTGCATTTCCATGCGATCCACCTCCTGCTGCCTTTCGTTCCGCTTGTCATAAACAATGTTGTTTTGCATCAAGCACAATGTGCAAACAAAAAGTTAGAGGTGCAATTTTATGGCAATTGCTCGACTAATACCCTGCCAAACTAAATTCTACGTTCAGAAAACCATTGCCCTTTTTTGTGGCAAGAATTCCTCAACTTAATATTCAGAAAGTAATTTCTAAAACTTAAATTTGTGGATTTCTTAATAACAGGTTTTATAAATTAGTGGTGGAGTTTTTCTAAATTTTAGAAGAATAAGTATACTTTCCAGTGTATTTGCCTTCTAATTTGAAATGTATACATAATTTAACCAAACCTTGTAAATATTTCTTATATATTTAATAAAAATTAAAATATTTCATTTTGGTTTCAACTTAATTTATTTCCTATTTATATTCAATAATTAAATAAATACTCTTTCAACTTTACGGTGACTTGAACAGAAGAAACTGCTAAATTTCCACTTTTTAGAAATGCGTTTCTTATTTATAGAAGAAATGTCTAAAAAATAGAAGAAACAAACAGCATATTTTTGGAATTGTCGAATTAGGGCAAAGTAATTTCTTATATTTAGAAATTATTTCTGAAAACAAGAAAATCTTTCTAATTTGTAGGTCGACTTATTATCTGAGTGTATATGCACTCGCATTGCCTAGTGCACAGGGTATCTATGACAACAAGAACTAACTCGAGGTTTATCACGCACTCGTTTGCAATTTCAAATTGGGTAATAAATTTTTTAACCCTGCATGGCTGTATCCTACTCTCTCCCGCTCATCTCTTGTGCGTATATGTATATGAGTGTGTGTGTGTGTGTGTGTGTGTTTGTGTGTGTGAGTGCGCTTCACTTTACCATTCATGAGCGTGTGAAATTGCTTTGTTCTCGCCCAAGTTTTATGGGCTACTCTGTTGTTACTCTGCTCCCTTCGACCATTGTGCTTGTAGATTTACTGCCCACACTGAAGATTAAGACTTAAATGCGCTTTTTGACTAACAAATTTTGCTCTAAAGCGGAGAGGCAAGGATTGCTGAATGGCCCCGAAATTTGTAGAAATAATATTGTTGCACTAACTAATTAAAACGATTGCTTTCGAAATTGCAGTGCACAGTTCTTGTCTTTTATAGTCTTTATTCTCTGTTTGTAAGTAATGAAATACTTTGTCAGAAAATCTACCTATCGATATATGCAATAAGTAAAATAAGTAAATCTAAGGAAATGACTCTTGGAATAAAGGATTTAGATTAAGAGTTTCCTCAATATATCTAAGCTACAATTAACACTTTTTCGTTACTCCCTTTTTTTTTATCAATACAACATATAAAGTACATCTAAAAAAAAATGATTCATTGAATAAAGAATTCAGATTAAGGCTTTCCTTATTACTTCAAAGCTTCCTCCGACAATTTTCAGCTACGCGCATTTATCAAAACACACTTTAAAATTGAACTTAACTGAATGCGCTCCAATTTGAAAACATTAAAATTAGTAGAATATTATATTTTCCAGTCGAGCGCTTCTTGTTGCAGCGAAACAACTTCAAATTGCATATTGGCAAATGTGATTTAGCTGCAAGAAAACTCTAATTGAATGAAGTTAAACTAATGGTTCAAAATTTGCAAATTTGCTTAATTAAAACTATGCAAACGGGCATACAATGTGCACTCAGGTACTTGCAGTAAATATATCTCGTGTCCTGTATCCTGAGCCACGCGTCCTTTACTCTATTTTGTCTGACTGTCAGTAAACAAAGCGTCGTTGTAAATTTGCATAACTTTGACAGCTGGCAATGTGGCTGCCACAAATATGGCTAAATTATGCAAAGACTGCTGCACAATATAATAAGCAACAAAAAGCTGATCAATTTTTGACGTGCAAAACAGGAAATGGGCAACAGTGCAATTGGCAGGCATCGATGCATTTCAATGTGGTCAGGCAGGCAAACACAAACAAAACCAAACAAATTGGTCTTCTAGATATTGGCCATAATTGTGGTCAATACACACACACACGCACACTCACACATTCTCTTAAATATGCGCATAGGCAAATGAAGCTGTTTAACACTAGCAAATTGCAACAAGGCGAACAAAAACACGAAATGCCTGTTTGCATTTTGCTCGAATCTCCGTTAATTAAAAAACGTGTTCTCAATACTCTGACACCGAAATGTAAATGATCATATTGTTCTGTGCAACAACTCTCTGCTTACTTTACGTATATATACTTTTTTATAATACTTTTTATCACTCTCCATTTTATATAAGAATATACGAGTATAATAAAAAAAATAATAATAATACTAAAAATAATAATGAAAATAATGATAATAAAATAAAATAATATTAACATTGATAATAATAATAGTACTGATAAAAATAATAATAATAAAACAAAAATATTAATTGTAATAATAATAGCTAATAATATTTAAATGCTGGATATCTCCCAGTCGAGCTGTACCTGTTTTGCTTTCTTCATCATTTTAGTTGAGCCTTATTTTTAATTGAGAATGCGCAGCAAACACGTTGTTGAGCCTTAGCTGCCGCCAAGTCAGCCGACGTCATTAGTTGCAACTGCAACAGCGGCATGCATGAATGCATGCAAATGCAGATGGGGGAAGCGGGATGCTGATGCCAACGTGCCCCAAAAACAGTGTGCAACCATAAATAGCCATAAATGGTGCGCGCTTTGTTGTTGTGCATGTGCAGCTCGAAATTAGTGAATTAGGGCGCAAAGTGCGGTCGCCATTTTGCCAACGGAAGTACCCCATTACGTGTAAGTGACGTGCGTGCGTTGGCAACTCTGACACGCTGCAACTAGGCAACCAGTCAACTCTGCTGCACGGCTACGGGAGACGCAAATTAATTTTGCGGCTACTTTGTAGCGTTCTTGGTTTCTGTTTGAATAGCGCTAACATTTTCGTGCTTTCAATTTGGCAAATTGCAACATGGAAACATTTTTGGTCTTGGCCATCAGCGACGCTTAGCCGCTGCTGCTTTGAATGTGGTAAGCCAGACGTATTGGCAACACAGTCACGTAGCCACAACACACACACACCAATACACACACAGAAATATGCACTTGTGTTTTTTGTCAGTATCTGTTAAAGTTGCGGCCAAACTAATAGCACCACTTCCACAAGAAATGCTTTCAAAGGTGCTCTTTTATAAGTTAAAGTTTAAGGAATTTATGAATACGTTTTTAGAAGTTTAATAAGACTCTTACAAAAAACTGAGAAAGAAAAAAAATATAATTTTCGTCACCGTTTTCAACTTATTTAAATTTATAGAAAATGTATATTTACTAATCAAGTTTTATGAAAGAGGAACGTGCACTTGTAGTTATGAAAATTATAAATAAATATATGATATCTGGTGCTATTATTTTTGTCGTTATTTTTAGGCACTGTTTCCTCTCCAGGAGCAGTACAAACTTTAATTTATACATTATTATATATATATATATATATATATATATATATATGTTTAGCTTCGCAATTTTAGCTAATGGTTTACTTTTTCATACTTAAGAAGAAATGTCAAAGTGATGCTATTATTTTGTTCGCAGCTGTATGTAACAAATGCGCCTATGGCAAGAGGGAAGGGGAGATAGTGTGGGCGAAAGTCAATGCTGTATGCGGCATGTACTACAATGGTGTTGACATGCACCATTCATCGCTCATCGTGGCAGGCAGCAATCACCTGTCTTTCCCCCGCCTTCCCCTGACTACCCCTTCTTCCCTGCCTAGGGCATGTTTGTTTGCGGTTTTCCACTGCTGCGGTAATTCTAATTTTGCATTCTGCTACACGGCAATCCCCACACACAAACACATGCATATATGCACGGCTTAAGCTGCTCGGTATTTTCCCCAGACAATACTTGTTGCATACAAATTGCGAAAAAAATCTCAAGCACGAGAGTAAATTCGAAAAATGTTTCACTCTAAATTTAAGACGAATGCCCTTGATATATAGGTGGTTTCATTTATTTATTTTTTATTTATAATTTTAAGGGATTTCCGTAACATTTTTGGTAATAACAAAGTAAATTATTATTTTTAGTGCTCATAAAATTAAATCCACCCGAAAAGTGTAGCAGGCACTTGTAATATATAATCAATATTGTATTTTGTATGTATATTATTTTATTTATCTATTTAAAATCTGTTCAAATTTTGTTATAATAAAATAATATATTAATGCTACTAGTGATGACAAAAATAAACTCTATCCATTTGTCGAATCTTTCAGCTCGCATTATGGAATATCGTAGCATACTTTTATGCGCAGCCTTTTCAATAGAAGAAATGAAAAGATGGCTGCATTGTAATACCTGAATAAAAGAAAGCTAAGACAGGCATAATAAAATGAAGATAAGTAGTTTTATATTGTCACGAAACTCAGCATGTGACTCATCCTTGTTGTCCTTTTGTCTCTTAAGGAATTATAAATTTTCTCATGCCAGCTTTTAATACTCAAAAAATCTTTTAAATGCTTTTCAAACAATAATGTTAACAATTGTGAACCAGAAATTTCAGATGCCATTTGTATTTAATTTTGTCATTGAATTCCGAAATATATATTTGCGTTTTCTCTTTGCAAGCAATGCGAATTGTTGCTAGGTAAATTAAAAGCTGAAATTATTTGGCATTCAATAACTTTAAAGATAATTGGTTGCACTTTCTGCATAAAATCGAAGTGAAATGAAATTATTTTTAATACCTGCTGCTTGTATTTCTTTATATATATATTTTTTCCAGCTGCCATTTGCATTTAATTATGCACATTTTACAATTGAAATTTATACTATGAATTTTTGTGATTTCAATTTGCTTTGGCTAACAATTGGGATTATGATTTGGTGAATTAAAAGCTGAAATTGATTTTGGGTTCTTTCTAAAATATAAATGCAATTGCATATTCTGGCAGCAATGAACTTAATAACAATAAATCGAAAAAATCTATTTAAATTTAAGAAAGTTTCAGAAATAACTTGAGGACTATACGCAATGATGATTTATTTTAGTTTTTGGCAAGCGTGGAGAAAAGTGCTCAAAGTGCTTTCACAAATAATTCACAAGTTATTCAATTATCCGAATGTCTGCTGCTGCAGCTCAACCCTGAGACTCAATCCAATTCAATAATTGGTCAATTTAAATGCCATTAATATTTGTATTTTGTCCAAATTTGCACTTTGTGCAGCGTAACTGCCTGATACTTGTTAAAGCAAAATAATTGAAAAACTTTAGTCGCACTAGGCTCACTCAGAAAAATAAACCGCATCAAATTTTAGAAATTCCCCATACTTACTATAAATTTATAGAATTTAATCTTTAAAAAACTTAATATTATTCGGAGATTCGGAGAATCATAAAGCGAAATTACCAAAACCTTAGCACAAAAATAAGTAAATAGAATTTATTTTAAAGAACTTATTCTACTCATCATCATTTTTTTGGGGGATTTTTAGAAAAATGATTTGTAATTTTTATAAATTATTAAAAAACAAGAGAGAATGTTGCAGTCGGGCGTAACCAACTGCGAAATACTTTGATACCATACGTAGTAAAAGCTGATACTCGGCTACCAGTAACATACCTGCGAAATTTGACGGCTCTAACTTAAAAACTTCGGAAGATATAGCGGTGGGAGCATGGCATCTGCTCATTCTTAAAGGACATCGCCAACAACCTACCAACCAAAATTTGGTGACCTTAGCAATGCAACTTTACACTTTATCTGACGCGAACACAGACCAGTAGTGTTCCAAGTTTCGAGTCTCTATCTCAAAGGCGATAAAAGTTGCGTTCAAATAGACCACATGACGAACATTGCACAAAACCAATAAACTATGACACCTTCGGTATCAAAGTATAAAAAATGAGAAAATCTTTTTAGTGTTCAGGCAGATTTTCTAAAATTAAGTACAAATTGTTTTTAAGAGTAGTCAAAATACTTGCTTGCATTAATTGAAACATTCACCAAGGATAAGTATAAGGAGCAGTGCACCGCCGCAGCTAGAACTATTCCTTTTCTTAAGCATAGCAAACCAATTTTGTACTCAAGACTCCATCTGTGTGCTAACTGAGCGCATTTTGAGCTTAAGTCAGAGACGCTGGCTTAATTCCGTATGACAGCGGCAAGCCCAAAGGAATGCAGGACCTGCTGACTGATTTCTGCTGACCCCTGGCTGCTTGCAACAGCCAGATGGCGCATAAATGTCAACTAAGTTGACTCGCTGCCACATCACAATGAGGCGAGGGGCGGTGGGACACTCACTTGGCCAAGTGAATGCGACAGGCTGCACTCGAAATGCGGCACAGCCAAAAGCTGCAAGACAGATAGAGAGTGAGTGAGCGAATGGGAGACAGAGAAAGAGAGAGCATGCAATTTGAGGTTCTAATGGCGATATGAGACCACCAATGACACAAGCTGAAACTTGCACTCAATCAAACAAATCTGTTTGCGCTGTATGCTCGAGCATTTAATTAAGTTTACGCTGGATTATATTCGTTTGCAATATAAATATATATTTATATTTGAACTGAACTAAGAAGCTCCTATATTAAGCGACGTTGTGGTTGATTGTTTGAAATCTCTTAAGTTTTCTGACTTTACAATTCTTTTGATCGATATTTAAAGATATGGAAAAGTTTAATTCATTTTTTGTCATTTTAATTACTCTGTCTCTTCAAATTTCCTTATAAAGTTTTTTAATCTTTTGCACTTAAATTGGTGGAGGTACAAATCGTACATAGAGATTTGAGCGTTTGACAAAAATTATTTGAATTATATACAAAAATATCGAAGAGGCCGCCACCATCATCTTTATCATCATTCATCAATAGCCAGGCCAAAACGGATTCTCGTTTAGATTAATACTAAAGTTAATTTTCTTTTAAATTTGTTTCCAAATTTACGTCGAAAAGATAAAAAGAATGAAGTGGCAGCTGCACATGCTTCACCCTATGCCCTGCTCTGCTATGGTAAACTATGGCACCCCTAGATTAATAATGAATTCAATTATTTTTAATATAAAAAAAGAACGAACGAAGAAAATCCTTAAATTTAAGGCATGCCAAAATGGTTTCACCTCTAGAATAAAACTAAATTTAATTTTCAAAAAGAGAAATATATTAGACGCATTTAAACAGAGATATACGAGTATGTTATGAAAAATTATTTTATTTACATATAATAAGAAAATGGATTCAAATCTAGATTAATAAAAAGTTACTATTTTTTTAAACAACAATTAATAATTTATCATTTCAGCTCTTATCATTGGCACTTTCATCAGATCTCTTTGCATTCCTGATACTTTGGCTTGGCATTAGGCAATTTGTCATTTGCATACACAGAGATATGCATAAATATGATTTCAGGACATGGTATTTGTTGTGAGTGGTGTATGTTGTATGTCTTTTGCTTGAGGCAGCGGCGTTTGTAGTCACAGCCTGAAGGCGCAATTTAATAGCAATTTTCGCTGTGTTTGAGAATATGTAACGACATTTCTTATTCAATTTGCGCGTGTGAAATATTTGAGGAAACACGGCCACAATAATAATATTTCTGCATAATTTCATAAGTGTAAATGTGAGTACACTCGCTCGGGGGAGCGGGATGGAGAGGGAGTGGTGTGGCAAGTTTATGTCAAAGTCAAAGCTTGTGTCGTCGATAAAGATGCCTCGTTTGGGGCACGTTGATGGCGTTGAGATTGTCGCCTGTCTATTTGCACACGCCTGAGTGGCAGTGGCATTGTCTGTCTATCTGTCTGTGTATTGTGTGTGTGTCCCATAACAAATACAGCAAATAGAGCATGCCACATGCCACATGCCCCATGACGTTTCCGCTTCCGCCCGCCATTGTTGCCCCGGCTCGCCCTATTGACAGTTCTTCTTAATGGAACCACAACATTTAGCTCGGTATTTGCTTAAAGACAATTTATGCTTGATTGCATTGATTGATTAGCCGCAGTTTTTGTACACACTGCTACGCCCATTGTGCATTTGTGTGTGCCCTATTTTATTACATTCACTTGGAAAAATAATGGCAATGAAATTTAGAAAATATTCTCAAAAATTAGAAAGCTTTTTTTGTTTTTAAAACTAATTTATAAACATATGAAAATATTTTTCTTACAACCAAAAAATGAAGAAAAAAAAATAGAGAATCCGAAATATATGTTGCTCTCTTATATTTTTTAGAAATATTTTCTATTATTATGAAACACATTTTTAGAAAGGAAAATGAAAATCCATATTATTATATCTGTTGCTTGAAGCCCCATAAAATCTTAAGTTTTTGTTAGATTATTTATTTTTCAAAATTTGAAAAAGTCTTCTCTGAAATTAAGAAATGCTAACTCTATTTTTTAGAAAGCCACAAATCTCAATTTCAGAAATTTACTTTTTGAATAATAAGATGAGGGACCCTTTTTAAAATTCAGGGCAATTGGTTTCTCTGAGTGTAAATAAGCAAGTGGCTTATAATAAATTTACCTCTGTTAACTTTTGGGATGAACATTTTCAATTTGAAGCAGCAAAATGTTTGTGTAAAACATTTCTACTTGATGATAAGCCATAAAACATGAGTAATTTTGCTGGCAACTTTCTAATTAAAACTTTGAAGTATAAACAACTAAACTAATATTGAATAATAAATTGTTTTAAGCTTGATTTAAAAGTTGCCAGTTTCCAGATTTCAGTTTTTCGCTTTGGAGCATGCTTTGAGTTTTAAGGCTTTCGGAAAATTGGCTAATTGGGTTTGGCTGTTGTTAAAAGCTTTCAATTAATGATTTTTACAGATAGATTGCCTAAAAAAAGATAGAAAAGAAAATCAATTCGGTGAAGCAATGTCAATGTACGCAAGCATTATAAAAGCTGATGCGATATATCAACTTTACTGCATAGGGCAAAGGTCAAGGGATTGCGCACAAAGTTAGGAGTCCTTGGAGTAGGAGAGAGTTCAATGTTTAGCCTAAGCCCCATGTATGTATGATAAGCATAAAGGACATTAATTGCCTGACTTGCTGGAAAAAGAACTAAAAAAAAAAATAACTTGATATCAGTGCGTGTGTAATGTGCTTGAGTTTATGTGAGGCATGCCACTAACTATAACTCATTACTATGCATTCCACATACACATCTGTACATATATTTACATATATATATATATATATATATATATATACAAATATATATATATACATATAGATAAAGATGTTTGTCAGAAAGCAAATCACAGCGTCGCTTGTCATTTTTCAAATAAGGCGAATTTCGCTTGAGTTTTATGCTTAAATACATTTTATTTGCAGATTTGTTTTATATTTATACACTGCACTCAAAACGCATCATAAATAAAGCACTTGAGCAATAACTATATAAGTATTTATACATATAAATATATACATATGGATGTGTATAAATCAGATTTCTTATCGTTTTCTACATATTTTCAATACTCTTTTTTCAGGCATTTTTTCTGTTTTTCGAGCATTTTTTTAGTCTTTTAAGCCATGTCTGAGCTGAGTCAGCAAAATATGAACATGAGCAGCCCTTTTACTTAAGCACTGAGTGACTTCAATTTCGATAGCATACAACAAAATGTGGCTGTCATCTCTTTTAGCCACAAATGACATCAGCTTTGGTTTACAATCTCAACCCCACAAATGACACAGATCCATTGATGATGATACTGCAGAGACAGAGAGTTGAAGTAATTCAACCCAAAACATAAAAGATTTATTGACAGTTGAATAATTCAATGAACGACTGCAATAAAGAAATTTCACATTTTTGCGACATGAAATTTAGAGAATAGTTTAGCGTTTGACAACAATGGTAGTGCAACTTATTGTTTAAAAAGTTTTGTGTCGGAAAAAAAAGTTAATTTGTTATTTATTCCGGGATAATTTTCTTTAATTTAGAAAAAAAGTCTAGTTTCTAATTTGTTTTTATATATTTTCTTATAATAGCTTTCTGTTTCTTATATTATTATTAAATATTAGTATTTTAAGATTACCAAAATTCAAATTTATAATTTACAGAGATTAAAACTTACGACCTTTAGCGGTATCTAAAGCGCATAGACTTTGCCCTCAATCCAAAAAAGAAATAAATAGAACATTTTTTAGAATTCATTCTATATATTAAACTATTTATTCTAAATAATTTATTTTATTTATTTCCCATTGACCCTAACCAAAAACTTAAGATATTTACAGTATTTGCTCTAAAATAGAAGTTGAATTGAATTGAATTTGCATTTTTTACCTTCCTTCCGAATTTTATGTATTTTTGTATTTCTTTATAATAGAAAATAATTTTAGAAAGTATTCACTTATTAAATCTATATCTCTTAACAATAAAAGACATTTCTAAATATATACAAAACCTTTCTAATTTTTTGAAATGTTGCTTGGAAATCTAATAATTATGACTAAAACCCAGAAAATGTTTCTAGTCTTTAAGCGATTTTTATTCAATGGGCCAAATAGTGGTTAATTACATTTTCTTTGTTGACTGCAGTTGAATCTTAGTTCATTTTGTTTACCCAGTGATATCTGAGCTTTTTTAGCAGAGCAATTAGCAAACTGAGAGGCGCCTTCGGCTAGATTGCAATATATGTCAGGTGCATGAGGCATGTGGAATGTTACATTCTGCATACCTTCCGCTCTATTAGTTCAACTCTTATTTAGATCAGTTAAGCACAACCCCTAAGCTGTGTGGGTCAATCATTCATGAAACGGACATTGAAAAGCCATTAGGATAAGCACACGCTGCGTTTGGTTAACCGCAATAAAACTGAACCCATGACAACCCACAATGCGAAAGTACAGTCAAAACTCAGTAAATGGTCCCTGCCTGCCGGCTTTGTGGTTACAAAACCAAACAAACCCTTGCAGTTGACAGCAGTGTTGAAATTTAATTAAAGTGCCACAATCCCCTTTTATTTGTTGCAAGTTTGTTGCTGCATAAAGACTGCCTCAATATTGAATATTAAAATAATGTGCTAAAAATGTCACAAAATCAAGAAGAAATAATATCTTACGGTTCGATTTGACAATCAACAATTTCGCACATTCTCGAATATCAGCAGTATGTACAATTTTTACCTCTACATTTTTTCATTAGGGGCAACATTCTGTACATTTAACATTAATAATAAACTGTTGAAATTTTTAAAGAGGTAAAAGTTTCTTTCCAAATACAATTATAACTTAATTTAGCTTTTATGATTTATTATAATTTAATGTTGGATGCAAAATATAAATGAAATCGTTTTTAATTTTTAAATTGGTCTCATATTTATTGGGTTGTGGTTTGCGTATTTTATATTTTAATTAATTGCAATTGGCATCAAGCCTTAATATAAACAAACCATTGTCGTGAATAAGAGGCTAAGCTCCACTCCAAGCGTATTTGAGCCAGAAGAACTCCACTGGAAGATGCGCCCAAGTCCGTCATCATTTTAAAATAATATTAAATAAAATTAAAATATTCGATCAGAGCTCTGTAAAATCTGGAAAACTTATTTGTCTTAAGCAAAGTTAAGAATATGGAGTCCAGCTAGCTGGCCTTAATTGTAAACCATTTATAATATATGACAATAAATTAAGCATTACAGTAAGTGAAGTGACACAGAATGTGACCTTTCGCCTATATCGCTTAAATTTCATAAATCTTTCGCTTATATCAACGACAGCTCCATGGGGCATTGCCATGTGCAACCCAAAAATTATAGCAAAAAAATATTTTGCCACATTGTTTTCGCACAATGAAAATATATATCTATATAATAACAATTTGTTTGGCACATTGTTGCGTATATTATTTGCCACTTTGTGTTGCATGCCCCACAAAAAGTAGCGCTGTCTGACAAAAGGTCAAATTGGAAAGTTTTAAAAGCTTTTTCACCTGAGCTACTTATGTGAACTTTGCACTCGCAAAAACTGCCTCTAAATGCCGAATAAACAACAACAATAACAACCAAAATAATAACAACAAAAAACAGCAACAACTTAAACAACAACTTTTGCCTTTGAACTGAAGAGTTCCGTTGCCCATTTAAAGAGCAGCTGCAATTCTTCCCTAATAAAAGTGTTAAATGTTTACATTTGGGATTCGGTTTGGTCTTGGCAACATTTGTGGTTTCTACATACAGTGAGAAAAACAAAATTGCCATGAATTCTATGCGAAGCGTAACTCGTGTTATTAATCAGAAAGTAATTTTCTAAGCTTGCAGGATGCGGCTTTCTAAAAACCAATTTACATTTTTCAGAATTTCAGTAAGTGTTTTTGTTTTTCGAAAAATCATGATTTGAATCTCTACCTTTGAGAAATGCATTTCATAACAATAGATTTTTAAAATATAAAATAAACACCAAGTATTTGGGATTGTCGATTTCGTGAAGGCATTTCTAATTTTAAGAAAAATCTTTTCTTATATTTACAAAATATTTTTATAAACAAGGGAAACTTTCTAGATTTGAGCAGAATTTCAAATTTAAAAGTAAGTTTTTCTGCTGAGTGTAAAGCTGATTAGTTGGCGGCGCCATTTGAAGTGCATTTGCAGAGAGAACTTTGGGTGCTTTGAGTGTTTGGCGAACGTGAAGTGCTCCATAAATTATCAACAAGTCAATTTAGCTGCACCTCTGTCAAATGTACTAGCCTAGTTATCGATTAGTCACTCTTCTAGTCTATATATACTCGTATAAACATACTTATGGCCCTAATGACGCTGAATTGCCGTTGCAATGTTTGTCAAGTGTTGGCAGTTAATGTAAATTACGGTTACAGCGACTTAGACTCGCTCAGACCGGCACCCATTAGAGTATTAAACTGTTTACACTGTCAACTTTATACAAACAAACAAACATGAGGGCGGGGAGGAGGATGGGCGGAGTTGTAAGTCAGCCACAAGATACTTATATGAAATTATATACTTATGTGTGTTGTCAGATAAGCCGCTTGGCTCAAACTGTGTCGACTCACGTTTTAATGGAACTTTTTTATTACTTCCTGATGTTCAGCACAGATTTCAAATTGCCCTCATTCAAATGTAATGGATATTTTAAAGCTCTTACCATTCGCACATTACTAACAAGCCAAAGCTGATTATACAGATGCGAATAAATATGCATATATATATATAGTAATGTGTGCAGCTTGCTCATATAAGTTAATTGGTTTAATTGGCTTTCAAATTATTTATATATATATATATATATATTTTATTTATTTTAAGTGCATACAAATGCTGTCAACTGATCGATAGTTGTATTTCAAAATGTACTTTAATCAATTTGTCAAATGCTTACCGATTTAAAATGTCAGTTGAGTTTTCAAAAAATGAAGTTTACAACACTACTCAAAAAATGTATACTCTTATATTATATATACATATATATATCTATATATGTATATATAGCAAAAGCCATCTATATTTTCTAAGCTTGCAGGATATATATATTAATTATTAAGTTAAAAAGTAATAACAAATGGCAGTAATTATATATAATATGTACATATACTTAGAACTAGGCATTCAAAATTTAAATTAAATAAAAATGTAATTAAAACAATTTAAAACCCAAATAGCGGAAATGATTCTATTTCGTACGAAAATAACGTATCGAAATCAAATCATCGTAGTGTTAGATTATAGTCGACCCTCTTATTTACAAGTAAGTATATAAGTAATAATATTCCAAAGCGTGTAGTGTTCAGCTCTTATAGTGTCTCAAATTCGTTTGTTCATATAGACAGAAATACAGATTGACAAGACTGGAATGACTCGGCTATTGAAATCCGGAATAAATTGACCTTAAGGAGCCGCAAAAGGTTCTTATTTTTAATGAGTTCAGTTTATAGCAAATAATAAATTTTATTGTAGGTACGATGAAGATAAACTACCCTGGGAGACATCGTTTCAATTTCGTTATAAATTTAACAAAAACAGAGCGAGCTAAATGATGTGAAGATTAGTTCGATTTTGATAATGTTTTGCTGAAAAAGATGGTATTCACTAAGGTCAAAGTATTCCTAAGTTCTTAATAATATTTTAAAACTTTTGTAAATACCATATACCATACCATATTATATATCTTAAAAATCCATCAATTAAAACGTAATCGTAGAATGTCCTCAATAAAGATTGGAAACCAAATCGGAAACCATATTCGTTTCGGCTTTAAATGTTTTCTACAAATTCAAATACAAATATAAATATAATTTGTACAACTAGCAGCTGCCAGTTGCAGCCGCTACAACATCAGTATTCGAATTCAAGTCGCAAAGACAGAAATTTTAAGCATTTTTTTACGGGTCTTTCAAGGGTGGCTGCTGTTTCTTCTGCTGCTGTTGCTTTTGCTATTTATGTGACTGTAAAAGTTATGGTCTATACAAAAAACGACGAGTTATGGTCTATACAAAAAACGAAGCATGTGTCGCAGCTTTAAAATCTCAAAAGCACACCCACCTCACACAGCCATATGTGAGTGTGTTAGATAACTAGGTATGCCGCAGTGGGACCCAATAACAGGTAGGTGGGAGTAGATGGGTTTTTTGCAAAAGCACCTTTTCATGTTGTTTCACGTACAACAGATAACAAGCAAATTAATTAATTAAATGTTACTTAATTCGCATGTTCGAGTGTCGCAGCTGCCGCATCTAAATCTCATTAGTGGGACAACATCTCTCTCTCTCTCTCTGTCTGTACGGGTGTGTGTGTTTTGGGAATAGTATTAAAAGCGAGCAGGCGGCAAAAAATATATCAAAATCTCTATTGACAGCTGTGATTTATGCGTGTATGTATACACTCAGAGAAAAAAATACCGTCATTCATTTTAGAAAATCCCGCTAAGAACTAGAAACATTTTGTGGAGTTGGAAATATTTTCTAGTTACAAAAAACATAACATTATAAATATAACTATAGAAATAATAAAAATAAAATTTATAAATTTATTTTTTCCTTTTTTTTAAATAATTGTTTCTTACTAATAGAAGAAATATATACAAAGAAAATAAAAATATATAAAAAGTAGAAATGCAAAATCTTATTTTTAGAAAGAAAAAAAGCTTTCTGCAATTCACATAATAGTAATGATATTAGATGCATTATAAAAGCTATTAAAATAAATGTCCAAGAATAAAGCAATAAAAATCCGAATATTATAAAAGTTAGGGAATTAAACATAATTTTTCAACATTTTAGAAAAAATTACCTTGGAATTAAGAAAAGAATAACTCTAGTTTTTGATAACACACAACCTTCCATTTCCAAAATATTTCTGAATAAAAAGTTGAGCTACCCTTTGCCAAAAATCTGTTTTATTTTTTCTGATTGCGTGCAGCAGTTTATTGAGTTCATATGTTTTATACGTTCACCTATTTTTAGCTGACTTGTAGGTATCTCACTTGATGCATGCAAAGGCCAAAGGATATAGAATAATAATGGTAATATCTCAAATCCTGTGCAGAGCCAATGCTCAAACTAAGGGTCAACATTTGCGTAAAGTACATCTTTTGCCTACATATGTAGGTGTGTGTGTAACTTCAAAATTTGCATGAATGCCAAAATATTTGGCTTTTGTTCGTCAAGTGGCAAGGGCTCTCGAAAATGTGTGTGCCATGATTGCTTCGTTTGTGCATGAAAGCAAAGTCTAGACTAGACTAAAAAAAAATGTAAAATAATCATGGTTGTCCCAAAGAAGACATTGAAAACATATATACATATATTGCATACCATTTGAGACAGTCTTTAAATAAATGGTAGTTATTAAATTTTGCGTTATTCCTATTTCCAAAACTCATAGAAAATTGGTAAAAAGAGTACAATAAAGTTGTGCAAAATATGTAACAAGCTGAATTTATTTGTCTATACGTCTGTATGAAACTAATCGATCTGAGACTCTATTAGATTTTGAATATAAGATAGAGTTTATTTTAATTTATCGGTACAAGTCACATTTACACGAATATCGATGTAAATCGAGTTCCGATAGTAGTAAAAGATACAATTGTATGGATAAAACCTTCCTTGATTAATATATATTCTACCCTCATATAGTTTTTATTTATTTATTTAATGTCAACTAAAGTCAGTAGAGACAAAATACAAAAACTAGATTAATTGAACTAGTAGTTGAATAAAACTTTAGTTTTGGCTTTGTGAAAATGTTCCTAACTTTATTAATATAATTAAAACCTTATATAGGGGTATCTGCTCGTCGAGCATTCTCGCCTTCGACCATTCCAGCTTGTTGTATTGGTTATTCAAGTCAATTTTAATATGCGCTCGACTTTTTCAACAAAATTTGCATTTTGCATTTTAAACGTGTGCACAACAGAAAAAAAAGAAGCACAGTGCATGTAAATATTTGTACAAGTGTCACAAATACAAAATGTATATTAAAGCGTGAAATTGTGATTTGAAAAATACTTCTTTTAACGAGCCAGTTATTATTCTTTCTTACTTCATTTGGAAAATGCCTTGTGCTTCACACATAAATTATAAATTTTAATTAAATAAGAAGACAAATCAACTGTGAGCTTGTTGAACTTTTTGTTGATGTATATATTTATAAAAGTTACACAAAATAAGCAAAGAATTGAACATTAATTGTAGGACAAACTCAACTTCCTTTTGTGGCCTAAGTTGACAATATTAAATTAGAGCACAGCCAATAAAAACAAAGCGCAACAGATTAACCAAAAGACCCGAAAATGTTCGCAACTCCATCAAGTCCGAAGCAAAAATCCAATAAGGTCAAAAGCAAACGAAAAACGAGAAGAAAAATAAGAAAAGGAGAAGCAGAGTGGGAAGGAGAAGAACTGCAAGCGAAAAATCCAACTGAAACGACGGTAGTTTCATTAAACATTAATTTTCATTGAGATTAATAACTGAGTAAATGCTAAAGATTATGATGGCAGTTAGCTTTCGATTCCCTTCTTCTCTCCTTCTCCTCTTCTTCTCCGTCTCCCTCTCCCACTTCCATTTCCCTTGTCTGAATTGACGCAAATCATCCTGCCGTGTTTCGCTCGGCGTTAATTTTATTTCTTGTTAGCAGTCAAATGCCTCCAGCTGAGCCACTCAATGCAATTTTTCCTGACATTCAAATTTGGTCATATAATTAATTGAGTGTGCGTTTGCCGCAACGTCTAATTAACATAAATCAGTCGACAACATATATTATATATATATATATATATATATATATATATATATATGGAATATATATATATATTGACTAACATACCCGTAAACAATTGTGTAATTGCATATTTGACCAATTGACATTTGAAATTGATGTCTTGGGCAGCAGCACAGACACACAGAAATTTATATTAACTGGATTCCCAAATGTGCGCACACGCTGTCTAAATGGGCTTGTTGTCACAAGCATTATAGTCATAGTCCTGGCTATGGTCCTGGCCATAGTCATAGTCCTGGCACAGCAGTCCGTTCGTCATTTGGCCGTGTCCCCATGGAACTTCGCACAGGCGACATTGAATTGAGCTACGCGTGTTTTGCGCCTATAAAGTGTATTATAATTTTGCCCTTAATTGTGTTACACCCATATACAATCAGAAGAAAAAAAATCGAGTTGAATTTTGAAAATAGAGCAACTTTCTATTTTTTAGACATTTAGGGTAAGGCGGAAAGAAATCTCTCGGAGAAAAGGTAAGAACGATTTTTTCTACTTTATTGATTTATTTCCTATTATTAAAAAATAAATTCCGAGGTATTAAGAAAGGAAAACCCCTGTTTTACAGAAACAAACTTGCGCTTTCTAAATATGATTTCTGAATAATATTTTTATCTTTCCTTGACGTCAAAAATATGTGGATTTTCTAAATTTACTTTTAAGTGTACTTCTGAAAAATTCATATCTAAGAATAGAAAACATTTGTAATTAAAGAATAATTCTTTATAGCGTTAAGAATTTTTTGTTTCGTATATTTATAAACTATTTCTAAAACCCAGAACACTTTTTCTTGGATGCAAAGAGATATTAATTTTATGTCAATTTTCTAATTTTTAGTGGGATTTGTTTTCTAAATTTAGAAATTTACATCGTAATAATAGAAAATATTTCCAATGAATAAAAAAAACCCTTATAGCTTATAGAAATTTCTTTTCGCATACTTTAAGTTTGGTTTTAATAAATTAAATATATTATACAATAATATACTTAGGAATCAAATTACATTGTGATTTTGTGAGGGTCTACTTAATATTCCCTATCAACAAGTAGAGTTGAGTCGAATCTAACTGTTTTTATTTAATCTAGTCTCTACAGTCTGTAAGAGTATACAATTTTCGGTGTGCTGTAATTTTTGTTATTTGTTGTTTTGCTTCCCGCATTTGTTTGTTTGTTAGTTTGTGTGTTTGTGTGTGCCTTGGCGCTATTTATCATGCAAAAGCGCGTTTATCATTCCACGATAGCTAAATGGAACGGAATGGTGGGCGTTGCACTGCCCACCGCTCCCTGGGCGCATTAGCTGTGGCAGCTTAATGCGCTCGTCTGGTGGCCCCCAAAAGGCAGCGAAACAATTTTTGCGTACATAAATTTCATTTATGAAAATCATTTGCACACAACACGCCCTAAAAAGCAGGCAACAATATTCGACACAGTGCGACAACAGTGCGTGTGAGCAGTATTTGTACAACTATTTACGCATGTATATTATGTGTGTGTGTGTGTGTGTGTATTGTGTGTGTTTGTGACGTACTTGATTGATGTATGACAGCGCCCTAAAAATTTGACGTTGGCATTTTACTTTTATGTTGGCAGTTTTTGGGGCAACCAACAATGAAAACCTTGTTGATTTTTTTACGATTTCAATCAAGACAAGTGGATTTGCATCAAGTGTTCAAGTGTGTCAATGTTCTCATTTATTGCCTCCAAATATGAAGTCAACCCTCGCCGAGTTGTATCCGGGGAAAGTTATTATCGAGGGACCGAAATCTATGTGGGTCAGCGGCAATAACAATGAAAACAACTTGACCAAAAAGTTGCCTGCTATTTCTCACCCTCCCCAGAGACTTCAGCCATCTTCTTTTTTTATTTTTTACAGGTCTTGGCCATGTTAGCTGCTCTTGCTCAGTCTGGAACACTTGTTACCATTCATTGGCAACTCCAGCAAGGTGGACGTGACAGTTGCTTAATTATACAAAAATAAAATCAACTCAAAATATATAAATGTTAATTGATATCGATTATTGACAAACTTAATTTGACCAAATAAATAAATAATAATATATGATAAGAATAAACTGACTAATTATGACTTACCTAAGCTCAAAGCTGGATCTGTAAAGAAATTTAAGAAAATGTTAGTTCAACACTCGAATAAATAAATAAACACTGCCATTTAAAAATATATTTTCAAAGTTACCCGAGGCGTTTGCAAAGTTCAGGAATCAAATAAATGCTTGAATTTGAATTTGAATTACCAAATAAACAAGAGTCGAACCTAAGACTTCAAGGCTAAACACACACATGTAAGGCGTACTGATTATAATTCCATTTGAATTTAAGGCTCTGGCACGCAGTGGCCATAATTTTTTGTTATACCCTGAATCAATTAAAATAGATTAAAAGGGTATAATAGTTTTGTGCTAAAATATGTGACAGGCAGGAAGGAAGCAGGATAGACACCGTAAAGTATCTATATATATGCTTTAAATTTAAAATAAAATAAATAAACTTGAAAAACAACTTCTTTTTACACTGGTAAGATAAGGTTTATTTCACTTTATCTGCACCTAAATATCTATACATATCGATTTCAGATAGTAATAAAAGCCATCATTTTAAATTTGCTCCATTCGTTATTATTATTTATTGATTATTATTTATTTTAATTATTTTATTTAAAGGGTATTTGGCAATAAAACTAGAATATAAAATGTAACAGCTGGCGGCAGGGTACATCCTAGTCGAGCTCACTGGACTAAACCATTTTTACTTAATTTTCTTTTGGGCAAAAGCATTTTTGTGTTCATGGGAACAGGCCAGCACCGCTCATCTCTTTGCACTCGATCCGAGTTAATTGAGTTACAGCAGAAAAGTCTCATCTTAATTGCCGACAATTTGCAGAATTTATTTTTCGTTGCTTTTTATTCATACGCCGTTCCCGAATCCTTTTGAGCGGAAGTTGAGTTGACATTGACAGCTAAATGACAAGGATTTATTCTCTGCTTTCGCTCAATAAATTTTAATGCGCATATTGATAAGCGATGACTATATGCGAATATTGGAATATTGCTCAATGACATCTGCTGAATGTGACATTAATGCAGCAAAAACAATTTAATTGGCTTAGCAGTGGAATTTTTTAAGAATATTTGGCGACCATTTTCATTTTGGTCAGGTAAATTATTATGGTAAATTATTAAATTAAAATCTAGCAACTTAATTTTTGAGTATTTATTTTGGGCAAAATTGATCAATTCAAGCGTGGCAATGAAATTTTTGTACAAAATTTGGTGAGAATCTTTGTGAGGAAACTTAATCAATATTTGGTTTAGCTTAGCTTTTTTTAGAAAAATTGTTATTCTTGGCAAAAATGTTAAATTTCAATTTAGCTGTGAAATCCTAGGAAAAAGTCTGGCGACTTTATTTTTGAACTAATATTCATATGAAACAAAAATAAAAAAATAATATTAACATTTAAATTTGTTATTAGCACTTAAAATGCTTTTTATATGATAAGTGGATGACTCGAATAACATTTTTAAAGTTGAAAGAAAAGCGAAACAAAAGTGAAATATGAAATATTGCAGGAGATCTGTGCAACTTTGTATTAAACAACCACATTGGGACTGGCCAGATAAATTGTATCTATGAATGTATATGTGACTCTTGTGGACTGTTATTAAGCTGCGAAAGTGTGTGTTTACTACACATATACAAAGACACACAACAAAGTATTGCCGTTGAGGGAATCTTGAATTCACCGAGCATTTCCATCGACACGTAAGCCGGAGAGTTGGGGGTCCTGGGAGTCCTGGGAGTTCGGGCAGCCTTGAGTATTTATATATATAAACTGGCTGTTCTTATTGTGGATGGATGAACTGAGCCACCCGACTCGGTTTGCATTAAGCGGCATAACAAATTTAATCAAACGGCGAGCACATTTCACCTGGACAGTTGCACACGACTGCTTCACTTGTTCATCGTCCTTGTTGATGGATGTCCTTGATTGAGGTCTTGTTTTGTTTCTCGGTTGTTAGGCACAACAAACGGCACAGTCAAGTTTCTACTTTTATTTTTATTTGACTAGCAATTGGATATTTTACCTTATAATCAGTTGCAGGGCCAAATGAAGATTGTTTCCAATTTCATATTTATGTCTTTTTCAAAAGGGGAAAACAGTCAACAGGCTTCGGGACTTTTCATTTGATTTAACAACTTGTTGAAAGCCCCAACTTAATATTTATTATTGCATTTATATGTATATCAAATTTGTGAATCAAAACTGGTTGGTAACTAAAAGAAGTATATTTTTTAAGCCACTACACAAATGTGAGAGAAATGCGAGAAGCTTAATTTTAAAAAATTATTATTTATTTACAATCAGTCTAGGACCATTTGCATTTACACAAATGTGTGTCTAGATAATGTCCTAATTAGGTTAAGAGTAAATTTACATAGTTTTAAGATAGTTTTAAATGTTGTAATGAAATATATATATATATATTAGTATATCAGGATATATATATCAGTAAGAATTCTAAATCGATTCCTTTTCATTGCTATTAATTGCTTAAATTCATTTTGATTTTTGCTGCTTAAAATATATTTGACTTGTCTGAAATTCCTTCTGCGCTCTTCAGTTATTTACCGTCTTTCTTTGCCACAAAATAGTTCTGGTTCCTGTTGGGGGTTCTCTGCGCCCATTCTCGCCTGTTTATCCAGTAGAGCAAGTTTTTTGTTATTATTATTATTACTAATTTATTATTATTATTAGTGCATTTAATACTGTATGAATATTGGGATAAAATGACAATATCCACGGTTGGATAGGAAATATGCAAATATGCTACTGAATTTCCTCTAGAGGTTCATGGCAAGATATCTGAAGGCCCACAACTCCAAGGCTATTTTGTGGTGTGTGGTTTCATAGAGTAAACCTCATCAAGTGACGTTCATTCCCTCCTACTACTTATCTAAACTGCAAAATGTTGCATCAGCATATTTTCAGCTGCTTAGTTAAATTTATTTACACACAAAATAAAAGAAAATAGTCGATAGATAAATTAATTTAATGTAAATATAAAACTAATACTAATGCTCTAATACCAACTAAAGGCAAATTTCAATGTAGAAAGCCAGTGGCGAGTGGCATGTGTCGAGTGTTTTAGTTACATTTGCAACCGTGTTGCAAGCAATGTCAACAACATACACCCGTTTTGTTTGTGCTATTTTCCAGTAGGTCGTCAATAAAACTCAAAATGTAGCACAATTGCAAGTTGTGCAGTATACTCTCACATGTCTTGTGTATACACAAACACATACAAACACACACAAGGGAATACACACACACACATTAAAGAACATATGTGGGTCTGATTTGGAGTAAAGCAAATCCAGTACAACAGCTGTTGCTCAAAATATTTTCATGTACCACTCAAGATGCTCTGATGATGTAATTTCCAAAAAAAAATATAAAACATAAAAATAAACTAAAATAAAAAAAAAACGTATACGACTAAGTATCTGTGTAATGCATGAGCGAGCAATAAAACGCCAAAATGCAACACTTAAGGGCTAAATTAAGCTGAAAATCAAATGGCAGCAGCAGCAGCAGCAGCAGAAAGCAAAGGAATCAAGAAGGCGACGAGGCTTGTGCTGCGCAACGATATTTTCATTATATTTCAAAGCAAGGCAAAAATAAAAAATTGACTCTCATACGTTGAGGCTTGTGCTGCGCAACGATATTTTCATTATATTTCAAAGCAAGGCAAAAATAAAAAATTGACTCTCATACGTTGCGAGACATATAATTTTATAAGGCCATCAGCAGCATCGACCTTCCTGTCTCCCCAAACATGTCGGTTATTTTACAAGTTCCGTGACCCGGGTATCTGTCCCGGGGCCATTTTATACGGCAAAGTCGCTCGTGAAATTTAAACACTGATGTGTTAATAGCCCCCACCGCGAGTGCAGACCAACACTCGTAAAGTTAAGAGCCACCGAATAAATGCAACCTGTCGGGCCAAACACAAAAAAGAAAAAGGCATTACACACTTTAACACACACACAAAATTTGTTTGAGCCATTGGCAAACATCAAAGCAATTTGTGCCTGCCTGTCAGCCCAAACGGATAAAATAAATTGCCAAAATGTCACACAAATGAAATATACTCGTATATATTTTAAGCTCAGACGATTTGATTCAACACTCAGCAAAAAATTGCACTAAAATAAAAGCGTAAATGAAATTCTGCAACATGCATACACTCAGATAAAAATTGACCTATAAATGAAAATTGCTCTAGAAATTTATTCTAGTTTTTAGAAATTATTATGAAACACACGAAAGTAAATTTTAAATTTTCTTTCCATTTGGTGCATGGATCATGTTGCCCAAGGTTCAACTGCCACAATTGGGACAGATAAAAAGTTGGCTTACAAGTGGCAAGAGTAGCAAATTAAGATTTCGCTTATGCATATTCCCCTATTTGGTGGAATACTTAAATTCCAATTTTCCAAAAATAGTTTAAGTAATAAAGGCTGGTTCAGTTCACTTTACTATGGGAGGCTTGAATGAAAATTAAAATATATTGTTAAAGAATAAAAAACCGACAGCTGATAAAAGTGACATCACGTAATACGACAAAAAATATGTTTAATTTTCATTAGATTTGGTTTTGTCTATATTTTTTCTAAAAACTACTGTTTGCAGCGATGTCATGCACATGTGGGTCTATTATAGATATAGAGCTTAACACAGGGCATTTCGTAGTCGAGCTGTATATCTCTCTCTCTCTCTCTCTCTTTCTATCTCTATCGATATAAGACTCTCACTTGCTAGTTTTCGATTTTCGATTTTCGGTTGACGCTTTCATGTGACCATAACAAGTTAACAACTGAGTGCTGGGCATGTTGGAAGTCAGTAGAGCACTATTGACTAGAACATATTTACTTTTCGCATTTGACTAGAAGACGAACACGGTAATTAGCACATCAAAACATCTGGAGTAGCTCGAGTAAATCTGTTTCAATGGAATTAACAGTTTGAAGTCGAATTAGTGTGTGTGTCTGTCTAATTGATGACGTTAGTAGCCCGTGGCACTGAGCAGTTTTTGGCTTACATAATTTTGCATAAATTAAAACATCATTGACATGCAAAAGAGGCTGAGAAAGTGATTTCAAGTAGCTGCCGCTGATGTGCTGCGGAAGTACTTCTATGAAGTAGTTACTTTAACTGCGCTTTAAATGCTGATTTCATCTTTCACATTGGCGTTTAAGTATTAATTCGTTACTTATATATTTTTATACCCTTCACCCATTTAAAATGTGTAAGAAGGTATAATGCTTTTGTGGAAGAGCTTGTAAGTGGCAAAAGGAAGTAACTCTGAGCCCATAAGATATAAATATTCTTGATCAGAATCGAGTCGATATAGCCGTGTCCGTCTAAATGAATAAGAGACTATAAGAGCTAGAGAAAATACAGAATATATTTTGGAATATAAGTTTTCGCTGATAAAATTTATTTCATATTAAATTGGCAATAAAATTGGCTTATATTTAACAGAGGGAGTATAGGGCATCACATAGTCGAGTACACTCGAGAATAGGATGCTTACTTGTTCTTCTGCGCCATATTACAAGCCACAGAGACAAGCAGAGCAAAGCGTCGCACTCTGCATATCAATCACATGCCAGGACACTGTCAGTCTGCTGTCACATTGTGGGGCGTGTGAGAATTTTGTGGCAAGCCGAGCGGCGAAACGTTTGCCCGGACATACACACATACACACACATACATACGCATCGTATACATACGAATTGTATGCATTTGAAAAATATCAAATGCTCGCGTTTAGCATATTTATTGTGTGTTCTATGCTCGTCACTGTTTGACTTTGTTCGTAAAAAAAAACCCATACCCCCCTCCCTCCCTTGCGGTACGCATTGTCCATCCGTCATTCTGTCCGTCGCGCAGTCAATCATTCATATTGAAATTCTATGCGCGTCCTCTGATAACAAAAATTCAATTAAAATGCGTTACGTGCCGCAAATCAGTTGACTATATTTTTGAATTGATTGTGGCATACATTTTTATTTCTCTTCGATTTCGAGCTTTCATTGATAAGCATTTTTCAAATGTTATTGGAAAAGTTTTTGACAATTGCTACAAAATAAATGATCTGACAAGTAACGATTTATCTAAGCCACAAATAAATCGCTGACAATACTGACAAATCATTTTTATACACAGACTGTAAACAAACAATGAACTGTATTTTTTATGTATGTACGAGTATAGTAAATATTTAATTTATTTCGAATATTTTCTGTATTTTATATACTTTAATATTATTGTCATAATAAGCTTTAATGACTTGCTAGTTATAACAATTAACTAAGATTCGATTTTAAGTAAAAATCAATTATATTTCTCTTTAATTTTTACTAACCAAGAAGCGTTAACTAAAATCAATTACAATATATCAATTATTTAGTTATAATTTTCCACTAAGAAAGCTTCTTAAACACTCAGCCTAAAATAGTTTTGACTTTGTGTGTACCATAAACCCAACAAACCATAAACATACAGTATACAAAATCTTAGAGACTACAAAAGCCAAATTCGTCAAATTTTGAATAGAAGTAAATTTTATGATATGTCGATTTCCAACAGCCATAAAAGACAAAATTTTAATAACACAGATTTGTAGATTAGATATAAGAAACATTGATATATAATTCATCAACGGGACAAATTTCATCGAGATGGGCCAAGTTGTAGTGCAAACTTATTCTCATATTCATTTTATTAATATCAGCATGAGCAATAATTTTCTTTATGCACTTTTGTATGTACTTCCCTGCATGCTTACATTTGGGTGTGCAAAACTTTACAGTGGTGAAATTTGACAATAAGACCATAATAAATTTTGCAACTGGCTGCAGGGTAACTCGTAGTCTACCTCAATCGACTACGACACGCGTACTTGCTTTCATTTTGGACAGCAATTAAAATTTCTTTGATATTTATGACCCGACTGTGAATGCAAGTAAAAACATAACGAAAAAACTCTTATTGCAGGCACCAATTTATTTTCAACTCAACCAATAATTTTGCTTGAATGTGAACACAAAAATTACGAAAACCTTCGTTGCCCCCAAACTCCGAAGCGAACGCATTTCAAGCGTCTGCGGATTGTGGCCGTACTAAGAAAATCTGGCCACAAATATGGCCGGCAGAGATATGTATGTACATATATACATATATTCGTATATGTATTTAAGTTCAAAGGAACAGATGCGTATCGATGACGTTATCAACTACAATTGAAATTGCTTTCCGAGAGGCAAGTGAATGGATTTAAGAGCCAAACATGTAAAGGACATGAATGGAATATTGAATGTTATGCTTATATGTAAATATAATATTATTGTCATTTTGTTCATTTGAATTTCATCTGCCGCAAACAAAGCGTCCTTCGTCTTCTGCAATACTTAAAGTGTTTGGGTCTGATTAAATACCTGATGTCTAAATAATTAAAAATATGCCAAATATAACGATATTTATTTGAAATATTTTAAATTCTTTTATTTCATGAAATATGGAAAAGTTTAATGATTTTCAACTGTCAAATAACCAAATAAAAACCTAATTGAAATTTCCAATTTACATACATCTTGTAAAATATCTACAAATATCTCAATATAATTGTTTCTATACACATATAGCTTTCCGGGTAGTCAATTAAATAGTACTCAATTCGAACAAATATTTGAAGTACGTCTATCTGAATAAATGTTGAAAATTACAATTTTCAATTGTCAAATACTCAAATAAATACCTCATTGGAATTTCATGTTTGCATATAGCTTAAATAGTAGCCATTCCGGTCAAATATTTTAAGTCCTTCTGTCTGAATAAATATTTAAATAATCACAAATTTTCAACTGTCAAATCTCTCATGGGAATTTAACATTTACATACAGCTTTAGAAGTAGTCAATTAAATATTTTGAATCGTTTCGTCTGACTAAATATATATTAAATATATTTACATTTGTCAAAAGCCTAATGTCTCATTGGAATTTTAAATTTCTATTAGAGTAAATATCAAAATTGTCTGGATACATTTATATATCAACTTAAGGGTAGTCAATTAAATATCATACAAGGGCAAGTAGCAGCTGGAACATGGCACAACTCTTCCAATTGTCTGCCACATGCGCACATTGTGGTCAAATATTTGCCGTAATCCATCCATTTTATTGACGGGCCATTGGCAAATTTACATATCAAGAACCTATTAGCAGCTAATAGATTAATGCCTTGTTTGGTTTGTCAAAACGAAACACAAGACAAACAAATAATATGCATATATTGGATATGGTCAGTCAAGCTGAGAATCAAACAAAATTATACATATATATATATATATATATATATGTATATCTATACGGCGCAACTTAAATGTTTAAAGTGAGGCAAGTGGCGCAAGATCAAAGCAAAATAAATGGCACTTGGCTCTGTTGCCGTGCAAAACATGTTGTTGAGCTGCAAGTAAGATTGATTGAATCCAGAAGTGGCGATAATAAGCACAAAGTGAAATGGTAAAATGGTAAATGGAAAAGCAAACAGTTGAAATGAATTGAATGGCAACGGAGCAACGTGTGGCACGTTGGCAAGTATATACAACATGTACATATACAACTATTTGGTTTGCCACACGCACATGCGTGCTATTCAAATGTTGGCTGACGCCATTTGAACATTTCGTGGCCCGCCCATCAAATTTATACTCACGTTTATTACACAGCGTGTGTGTGTATGTTTGCGTGTGTGCGTGCACAACTCCTGCCAAGTAAAAATAAATAAATTTCATTTCTTATTTGCTTCTGGTGTTTACTCCACCACAAAAGTCTTTACTCAGTTTGACTCTTTTCTTGAACTTTTCGATTTGCGTTAAAAAAAAAAAAACAGAAAAAAAGTGTAGCACACGTTGGGCGCCATCTTATTTATGTGTGTATGCGTGCCTGTGTAGGTGTGCAATTTTTGGTTTGGTTGGCATGGTTTACCAGTGCTGCGACGCAAAGGTAATTAATTTCATTTTTATTGCATATTCCTAGTTGAGCCTTCGCCTCTGGCAACATTTTTTTTCTCTTCCTCTTACTTTTCTTTCTTCTATTTCTTCTTCCTTTTTTCAGCGACTGCTTGGTCCATTTAAATGTTGGCGCGCATTATTTTTCGTGTCCGCTGAGGCCATGACGAAAAACTGTAATTAAACATGGAAACTAGTGTCACATGGCGTATACGTGACGTTGTCCGCTTTCTCGTTTAATTGTCAGCTCGCATTGCTCATACGCAGCGTCTGGCCTTAATTCATAGATGCGACAACTATTTTCGAGTAGCAAACCCATTCGAAGCATTTTTAATTGAACTTGCACTTGATATCCTTGACTTTTCAAGTTTTCTTTCCACCTTTTTTTTACTTCTTTTTCAGCACTGTCATGCTGTTCATGTAAAATTATATGCTTTTATATTACTGGTTGGGTCTCTATAAATATTTTGCTAAAGTATTTAAGTGCAATATTTTACAATCGATAATGTTGTGACAAACTCAACTAAAGCATTTCTCATTTTTCATCATATATATATATATAAAGATTCTACTCTAAAAAAATATCATTAAAAGGGAGCTTATTAAGACAACCGGACATTTTATACAGCAATGCATTTATAATCACGGTTTGCTCTTGAGATTAATACGATATTTACGAATATTTATTCTACTCGTATACTCGTAGATAAATTTCAGGGCAATATTTTAATATCGAAAAGTTTCTCTTGAGACAACGTTATGAAGAATTTTTCGTTGCACAAGAAAATTTCAAGTTAATAAAGACCTTTTTTTTATTATTATTATTATTTATTTATTTAGTTTTTTCTTTTAAGATCGTCAAACATGTCATAACCGATTTTCAACAGCAACCTCAAGGTCTGCTCTTTCAATTACTACCACGTTTAAGTCGCTTAGATACTCGTAGTTGTATTCAAAAGCAATGTTTTATAATAGACAAGTTTGGCTGGTTACAGCATTAACTAAATCTAATTAGATGATGGCTGTCGGCTGTGGTTATTAATTAGTTTAAGCGCTTGTTAGTGCATTTTCATGGTATTGTTCCGAAAAACACAACTATTAAGTATTTGCCGGCGATAAACTTTGGCTGGCAGCTGCAGGCGCGATTGCAGCAGCAGCAGCAGCCGTTGAGCCTGTTGAGCCGCTAGGATTTTGTAGCTCAACAAGGGGGGCCAGGAGTCAAGAGTCCTAGCAAACGATAGCAAACACTGAGTTGACAGCAGCTCAGGCATAATTACACGAACGTTGTTCAGATTGTTGTTGCTGGCAAAATGTTTATGGCTCTTTCTGCACACATTTTGTGCACTTTTTGCCTGTTGTTGTCTGTGTGCTAGACAGGCTAACTGGCTGCTGTCAGTCTTTGCGTCTATCTGCTGCTGCTGCTGCTTCTTGCCTGGCAACCTCAACTCAAGCACTGCCACTTCGACGGCACACAATGCCCAACGAACAAACACGGAACGAACAAAAGCGCATCACCCTTAAAACATACAAAATACTCACTATATATACACACATACATATATATAAATATACATACATAAATAGAATAGCATGTACACTCAGAAAAAAAAATTACATACAATCTAATATAAGAATTCTTCAAATGCAGCCTGAAATTTCGAAATGCAACCCCAGGTTTTTAGAAAGCCACAAACATAAATTTGGGAAATCTATCTGAGTAATAAAGAACCATTGGTGCCAAAAGTACGACGATTTTTTTCCAGAATGTACGAAATGGCAACGCCAACTAAAGTGCTTAAAGCTAACGAACTAATATTACGTAGATTTTTATATGGCATAAGGAGCACAAATCGTTGATGACTTGCACAGATACAAAAAAAAGTCCACATAGATACATACACGCACACATACGCCCACACACAGATACGCATTAAGATAGAAGCTACGCAAAGATTCAGCACATTCTCAGTTGAGCGTGGGCACTTAAGCAGCACAACAGAGCAACAGTCGCGGTTAAGGACAACTGGGTAAAGAGGAGTGAGCGGGAGAGACGGAGAGAGAGGAATGGGTGGAGAGTGGGAGTGCGGGCCTCTTGAGCCCCTGGAACTGCGAAGTCACATCTTGAATTGCAAAACCGCAAACATACACAAAAACACACACTCACACGTTGACACTTTAAATATGTCCTTTTAGCAGATTTGTAACTGTGTGTGTGTATGCACAGATTTATCCCAGCTGGACCCAATCGTATGTGCTTTCCTCAGAAAAATATAGTATACAGAATGGAATCTAGTAAAAACAATAATATTCTTATTTTTTGTTTTTATTTTAAAATAATAATATTACTTCTTTAAATAGTCTTTTTTATTTTCTTATTTTGCCTAGATTTATCCCAGCAGTCATATGTGGTTTCGTCACAAAAAAATGTACTATGCAAAAATAACAGTATTCCTATGAAGAAATAATATATTTGCAACAATAGAAAACATTTATTTGTATATACAAGTTATTTCTGAAAAACAGAAATTATTTCTAGTCTTCAAATCAAATAAAATTCCACGCATTTATCTTTGTAATGGTGTCGTAAGTTATGCTTCTGTCATGCGATTAGTTTGATTGGGTTTGCGAGAGTAAAAGGCTCTTAAAGCAGGATATGTATTTGTGTATTTACAGTTACATTTGCTGCATAAAATATTCATACAATCGTGAGCACTTATTTCCAAAGTGAGTACTTTTGTCGCGCACTGTTGCTCCTTCAGGAGGTGCACAGATATGTACATATATACATTACTAAGCATCCAGCCCGGAAATTTACATGCTCTGAGTTTTGCATAGCTTTACCCCTGCTGCTTTTGAACATCAGCAGCAATGCGTGACAAAAATTTGCTTACATTTCACAAAAAAATTTCAACACGCCCGGATTTTGTTGGCCGCACTCCAAAACATTTTGTTCTTATTTATTTATTTATTTTGCTAAAAGTTTGCAAAGTTTGACAATGATCAACAATTTGTCAAACCGCCTGCAAATTATACGAGCATAAAAAAGAATGTGATATTAGTTAAATATCTGAAATTAAATACAATATAGTTTGAAAATGTTTGTGGCAACATGCGTCTAAAAAATTTAGTGCAAATACCAATCTTTAATTATTAATGTTTTTCAACTGTTCAGCCCTTAACTCCAGCAAATGATAAAAACAATATTTCAAAACTTAAATAAATTGAATATTTTAATCAACATATTTAAGTGAATTAAGCGTTTTAATTACATACAGTTTCAAACAGTTTAATTTTGAGTAGTTTTATCGTGAATCTAAACCCAGTTTGTGTTAGCTTTAAGATTCAAATGAAAATATTTAAAAGCTTAATACTTTTCTCAATGAGTATTTTTGGAGCATAAAACAAAGCCAATGCAATAAATTAAGCTTAATTTTTAAGTGCTCTTTAGAGCATAAATACAAACACTTTATAAAAGATGAATTCAAATGCTTAAATGCAATTGCTTAAGTTCTCAACTCGAAAATAATATTCACTGATTTAATTAGAGACCAACGAAATCGTGTTAGAAATTGGGTCAAACTTTTAACAACTTGTCAGCCTGAATTAGATTCAACTAAGTTGCAAAACTTTGAAATTCAAAATAAATATAAAATAACACCGAAAAATTGTTTTTTTTTTTTGTTAATTTTTCGAGTATTTCATTTAAATAAAAAACAAAAGGCAAGCTGAAAACGGCAGTGCACAAATCAAATTATGTTAATTAAAGGCAGCAAAAAGCGAAGCTGAGCCAAGCTGAAATTTTTGTTGGCTTAACTCTTTATTGCCGCACGATTAAACTAACAGAGCGTAAGCCATGGGGGTGGCGGGGGCAAGGTGTTGCTCAGGTAAGTGTTATTTATTTTTCGTAGCTCGACGGGAGGTGGGTTAGCAGCTGCAGCAGCGGCAGAAATAGCAATCCTCTCCCTTAAATTGGGGGGGCTCCAGAGTCAACACAAAAGCGCAGACGTCGCTGCTACAACGCAGTCACAAATTGTCGCAAATTAACTCAATGAGTTTGGGAGCCACAATTCTCACGAAATAATTTAATTATGTTGCCCAACTCTAGCGTGCTTCTCGACACTCGGAAAAATGAATAGTCATGAATTTAAGTGAAGTTCCCAGAAAACTACAAAACTCTTCTTTTCTTTCTAGAAATAAATTCTAAATATTAGCAAACAAATTCCTAAAAATTGGAAAGGCTTGTCCCAAATCAATGGAAATATTTATATATATTATTATTTATATCTATTCTTAACATTATGTCCAAAACAAATAATAAAATATACTTATCCGGCTTCTATGATTATTTTTTTTTTGAGTTTTGAATAATATGGTGACCAAGTCTTGGTTCCATTTGCTCGTAACGATTTACTAAAATTACGGTTTTTTCTGAGTGTACGGTGTAAAGGGTACCTTTAAGGAAACCACTTTTTTGGGCCACTCAGCGTATACGTGATGTTATTCAGGGAAAAAATATGTATATATATATGGCATGTCCACGTGCCAGTATCAATGATTATATAATCGATATGAAAACACGATACTTGTCTTCTTGTCTCTGTCCGTTTACTACGCTCATGCAAAACAAAAGAAAGCAATACGATGCGAATGCTTTCAATTCGAAACCATGCGATGTAAACAGTTCGCATTTTGTTTTTCACCAATACCAAGGGTCAACTTTATGTGCCAAATTACCGAACAATAACAACAACAACAGAAACGATACAAAAACTAACAGCGACCAAAATAAATGTTGGCCACTAAAAATAGCACTCAAATATAATCAGCAAAACCAACTACCAAAACAACTATAGCATAACGAAAAGTGGTCAGAATGTGTCTGCAAATACAATAAAGAAAAACAGAACAGAAGAAAATAGAACACAAAAATGGGAAAAAATAGTTAGATTGCTTCAAAAAGTTTTGCTCTAAGCATTATTTGAGAGCAAGGATTGTTTTGTAGTCTTTTGGGTTGAAACCATTTATAGTTTTAAAAGTTGCTCTCTTATGCAATTATTCTCGAGGTGTTTTAAGGATGATACTGAAATCTGATTTAAGCCACATTTTTTTACTCTAGTAAAACAAAAATTTTAAATATATATAGAAATAGAAAATTAAACATTTTTTGCAAATAAATTTATGCGATAAGCAGTGAATAATTTTTGGCATATGGAAATTATTTTAATCATCGAATATTTTGTACACTTTTCGGGTAAGACAAATAAATAACTGAAATTGTGTAAGTTTCACTTTTCAGCAATTATTCTTGCGATATAAAAAATTTCTGAAAATTGTACTAGGCACTGCGTGAAGCCATAAACTTGACTCTCTATCACTAAAATAATAAAAAAAAAACAACTCAAAAAAATAATCTTGATGCACATAATATTATGCGATGAGTATAAGAACTATTTGAGATTATCGAATTTTTTTGGTAACTCAACTTACATAAATTACACTGTTTTAGGGCTCATACTTGACTATAACTCAAATATATATATATATGTAGCATTACTTCTACACTTTTGCTCCAATAAATATTTGCAAGTTTCGAATATCTTTTAGGGCTCTGAACTTATTTAAGTTTCATATTCAATCAATTATTCTTCAGATGTTCTAAAGATATTATTCAAATCTGCCTTACGCCACATACTTGACTCTCTATATAACTAAGCATATATAGATTTGGCATCAAAGCAATCCCGTGAAGACTTATATGGTCCGCTTTTTTATTTGTGTGTAGATATATTATATATGGAAGCGCTTTACCTTTGTTATGCCCGCACAGCACGACCAAGATTAACAACAAAAACCACTACCTCCTTTCGGAGCACAAAATGAACAAAGGGTTAAAAAGCACAAGCAGTATCTGCTTTTTTTTTTAAATAAATCGAGAAGGGAATTTGGCGAGAAAAACACGGCTAAAAATGAGGGTAAGATGGATAAGCGCCGCATAAAAACGACTGCGGATAAAGTTTTTCAATGGCTTCTCATCCAAATGGAATAACACGTTGCTAAAACTAGACGAACAAGAAAAAAGAAGACACAAAAAAAACAACGAAAAGAACATAAAAATGTGGCAGCTAAAAGTCAGACAACGGCAGAGTCTGCTGCAGAGTCCAATTTTACCCGGTATTCGAAATGGCGACAGCCTGTGTCTTTCATAACAATTTCAAACTGGCAAAGTTTTCTCTCAAATCTTGGCTCGATATTAATAGTAATTTCGGCGAGGGCTCAAATGCAATTTCTTATGAGCAATACTTGATTACAACCGCCGCATTTATTGCGATACACTAGGCGTATACCCAATTTATGAAATTCATTACAAAATTGTAGGCTAAAAAATGGAAGGCAATATTGGGCAATTTTTCTTAATATTATTTCTATTTTTGGTATACCATACCATAATCAGTATCAAGTATAAAACAACGATTCATCCAGTTAATACCCAAATGCAATTAAATGGCTTTAGATTTATGTTGGACAATAATTTGGTAACACAATAGCGAATTAGCTTCAATTGAATCAATAAAATCCCAAAAAGAAAAGCACCCCAAGGTCAATCAAGCTAGGCACATCACCGAAAGAAATATAGAGACGTTCTTATAAATGAAAATCCGATTAAGTTGAAGTTGGTCAAAGAGAAAATGAAAAAAGTAGGCCAAGTAGGGTAAAAAACACCGCGCAGTCTGCCAAAAAATTGTGAGACAATATAAAAAATGGCGAAAAATGTACTTTAGTCTATTTGTGTGTGTTATCCGGTACAGGGACTTAGGTGGTGTGTGTGCCACAAAATCAAGCAACGCAAAGTGGCTCTGCCGGGAGACAGAGAGCGAACTCGACTAGCAGATACCCAGTTGTCTAGTCTTTAGCTAAAAATATTTCTTTCATTTATTTAAAATCAATTTACAAGTTAAAGAAAAACTAAAATTTTATTGTTAAAATTAAACATTAAACTAAATTATAAGAATGCAAAATGTAAAATTTAATTTTACAACAAAGTTAAAGCTGCTCAATTGTAAATGAAATTTGGGATTACAAATCAAATGATATAAAATGAAAATTGAATAATTAAATTAAAATTTAAAAAATAATAATAATAATAGCAATACTACATATAATAATAAGTCCAAGGATTTGGGAATAACAGAAAAAAGTAGCTTAGTCATATTAAAATAAGGAAAGTAAAAATATGTTTTTAAGAAATGTTTTTTTTTTTCAAAATGATGTGATTCCACCAATGTTTTTCAAGAATATTGACTCCTGCTGATCAGGAATTTTTATATATAAATATATTTTTTTTAGGGTCGGAGTTTCTTCCGTCTGCTTCAAACTTGAGGGTATAACTAGGCAAATGACTGTCACAGATGTGCACGCAACCAGCAAAATGTACGCAGAGACACCATTTTATAGCCGATGATGAAACACATGCCGAGCAGCAGGGCGAGGGGGGAGGGGGAGAGATGGGACTGTGGCAAGGACAAAGGCAGGGGCAAGGACAGAGTCAGAGGCAGAGGCAGAGACGCAAGTCAAGGCTGTGAATGAAGGAACAATAACAAAAAGAAAATATCCGACTGTAAACCCCACAAAAAGCCAATGAACGTCCGTTCTTTCTCTCTGTATTCGTTGCTCTCTCAATCATGGAATAGGAATAGCAACATTTATAAGATTGGGGGAGCAGGAGGAGGCACCATGAATTGTAGTAACAAAAGAGAATAGCAAAAATGCGTAAAAAGGGAATCGACGAGGAATATTTAAGCACTGCACAAAGGCCCGACCCGAGGACAAATTGAAAAGTGGCAAAAACTTCAGTGAGTTACACTATGAAAAAAATGGCACCAAGAAATGAAAAATATAAAATGTGAAAATAATTAAGTCTAGAATTAAAGTTACAAATTAAATAAATGCACAAGTTTAAAAAGAAAGTCGGATATCTTAAATTAAATATGAAATTAAAGTTAAAACTAAATTATAAAAATGAAAAATGAATTATTAAATTAAAATGATCTAGTTCTTAGAGATATTTGCTATGTCTTTACGAAAAACATATTCTGAAAATTAGATAGGTGTTTTTTCTATTTGTTAGAAATAAATTAAAATAAATCTATAAAATATAAATTTAAAAAAATGTTTTCTTTCAAATCCCTTGCAGCTATATTACCCCTTCGACTGTGTATGATTGGATTGGATGAAGTTTCCTAGGTTGGATATCAGAGAGTTCCGATATATCTCCGACAGAATACATATGAAATATAAAAATAGCAATGTAACAGAAAACTTAATGTAAAAATTCTGTGAAACCAAAGTTATTCTTCCATTTAAACTAAGAACGATTTTCTAAAAGTCCTGTTCATTTTTTTCTCAGTGTAAGAAGGGTACACCTTAATAGCTGAAATCACTTTTAAGTGCTAATACACTTAGCGACGTGTATAAGCTTGAACCCAAACAGGGATGGTTCAAAATCGTGAAGACATATTCGTTTGATTGAGTTTTTTTTTTTGCTAAATTATTGCAGTTGAGTCACTAAAAATTGAAACGATTTGATCAAATCAATTCACACAGTTTGTGAAAAAATAGCTATAACATCAAAATGTGCACAGAAGCGTTTAAATTTGTTATAAACGTTTGGTTTTGGATATTGCAAACACTTTTTATTTAATATCAATAAGAAATAACGGATATTTCATATCAAGAATATGTGTAATATTTTTGCGCTTAGAAAGTTTAACAACGTGTCACAAAAAATGCATAAAAAATAACTTATGAATCTGAATCTGAATAATTTTTTTAATAAAAAATGGAGAAACTAAAATTAACAATATTAAGAAGAAGTAAGAAGTAAATTGATTTATTTATTTATTTTTTCATTTTAAAATAGATCTAGGCAATCATTACAATTTCCATTTTAATTACACAATAACAGATTGATTTGTTTGGCGTGTCTCCAAAAGGGCAACAAGAAAACTGTGCGCGCGAACGAGAAAAATACCCAAAAAGAAAACGCTGCGTGAAAAGCAATTTTTAAAGTATTTTGCGTTACACGTGAAAGAAAAAAAAAAAAAAGTGGTTTACTTTTTATTTATTTTTATGAAATTTAAGGCAACAAAAAACTGCTCAAAAGTAAAGTGCTTTTAGGCAAAAGCCCCTCACGGCCTCCCTGGAAACCATCCACACACCCATTAAGACACAACATTTGCATTCGAGGGTAAAAATATTGTCAATTTTGTTCTGCGGGTGTTTTTTTTTTGTTTTGATATGCTCTACTAATTTGTGAGTGTATGAATTTGTATTTGTACCCTGAAAGAAATGAGTATATAATTATTTTGAAGCAGATGTCTTATATTGATTTATTTAATTATTTATTTGCCCTTAAGGTATACTGTTTTACTATTATTAATTTATGATATGTTATACTATTTTGAAGCAAATGTCTTTTATTTATAAAAAATGTTAGTATGAATTAGTTGAGCACATTTTGAATAAAGCTGTATATATACATATGTATATACATATATATATATATATGTATATATATCTTGATCAGCATAACTACCTCAGAGTATCATGACGAACCTATCTGTTTATCGGTCTGTGTGTGTTTATGCAAACTAGTCTCTTTGCTAAATTTAGCTCTTAAATTGCGGCAGATATAGACTCAACCGATTTTTCTCGTTGACAATAAAAAGTATTCATTGTTTGAGTAGAATATAAGAAATGATTTTTTCATTCATTTTTATTAAGTAGAGTTTAAGAGATCACTTTTCGACCAAGATTTATGTCATTTGCCATTAATAGTAATTTTGCAGCAGCAAAATTACTGATGATAATTAAAATTGTATGTTACTTTTATGTAATTTGAACTAATGTCTCTTGGTGTATTCAAATTCGTAAAGACTCAAAAAAAAAATTGGTTATATGGGAATTCGTCAACCTTTTTTACAAATGAATATACTTATCCTTATTATAGAATTATTTATGTTAAACCTGAGTGCAGCATAATTATATTATTACTGAGAAATGACCAGTCAGAATCGGACGAATCGGATCTCTTATATGATATGATACCGTAAATTATGAGTTCAATGTTTTTTCTAAGAATTACTAACCTGGAATTAACACAATGCAATATATAAAATACACGGTTGCATCTCGTCCTACAGAGAGATAGATAACAGAGATCGACAGCTATAATTAACATAAGCTATTACCTAAAAGTACATTCCGAGTAATTGATAAAAACTGTAATTAACATAAGCTCAACTCAAAAGATCGTGAGGAAATTGAGATAAACTGTGCTTATAAAATAATGAATTAAATTTTAAAAGAGAAATGAATGCGTGTACATTAATTCAATATTTCCTGCGGGCTTAAATTCGGTGTGGGAATCGAATGAGTTCTCTGTAAGGGGTATATCAATTTCGAGATAACTGTTCTTTCAACATTTGTTTTGTGTTTGTTTTGCCTTAGCTACAGCTGAGCTGAGCTTAGCTGGAAAGCAAATTCATACACAATACACACACACACGCACACGCACACGTATGTACTCAAAAGCTACTCACCTATAATAACAAAATACACACGCACACACATACATAGAGAAATGCAGTATTTTTGTGTCTCGCTTTTATTGTTATTATTCGTGCTTCTGTTGTTGTTCTCGTTGTTGTTGTGATAACAGTCTGGCAACGATTGCGTTTAAGTGGAAATTAGAATTAGATAATAAAAAACGCGACACTGCATTTGTTTATAATTTTTGTTGTTGTTTTTATTTATTTTTATTTTTAATATTTTTTGACAACACTAAGATCTGTTGTTTAAATTTATTTTTTTATTTATCTTTGCCATATATATTATGCAAAAAGTTGTCTGCTCTTCGGTTTTACAACCGGCGGCGGCAAATTTCGCAGCTTTTGCGGTCCCGAGCGGGGGAGATAAGGTGGGCGGTGGGCACTAAGCTCTGTTTGAGTTTCCGTTAGAAGCGTTTCGCACAGCACGACGACAAGTTGAGCACTGAGCACTGCCAACACAGAGAGAGAACAAATAAAAAAAAATTCTGTGCGGGTCTTTTAGCTAAATTACAAAACGTAACCAAAATATAATCAGTCTCACTCCCTTACACTGCTGCTGCGTATGATATGCCAGAGCTCTCTCTCTCTATCTCTCTCGAAAGGTCGCTCTCGCTCCCACTCACTGCTGGTTGTGCAGCTTGTGCTCTGCCGCTCTCTTCATCGCTACTGCTGCTGCGTTGCTCTAGTTCGCTCTGGCGCCAGACATCAACTGATATGGCAACTGCGTAGCTGGCAGCAGAATCAGCAGCGGCAGCTTTGACGCTGGCGTTGGCATAGCATGTGCTTTGTTTACTGTTATTTGGCACACGCTGGTGTTGCTCCAATTTTGCTCCTCCAGCTGCGTCTCTCTCTCTCTCTCTCTCTCTCTTAGGAGCAGGCGTTCGATATCACTCTCCTTCCAGTGACAATAACGGCGGCAACAGTGTTGCCAAAGCAATTAATATTTTTTGCAAATATCTATTATCTATCTATATATCTATTGCAAATACATATTAATACAATAAGAATATTACGAATATACTTAACTATTAGTATGTATTTTATTTAAAATAGTTTTTCAAATCTATTAATATAATGTCTGCTGACAATCAATTATAATAACAATAAAATGTATTAATGTTTTCTGCAGACATGCAACTAAGAAAATTACCAGTTTGCTTATCTAATTTGAAGTATTTTATTTTATTTCTTTAAAAATAAATGATTGAGTGATCGATCTTTACTTATGTGGATTTGGTTTTCCTCTCCAATCTCTCATTCATATTAGCACGACATTTCAATATGTTTCAATCCACTGTGCGCTGCTCTCTCTCTCTCTCTCTTTTTTTGCATTTTGAGCAGCGCAGGCGTAATAATTTTTTTTGTTCCTCACCATTCCTTGAGCTACAAGGCGCTTATTTGGTTGCTCTTAATTAAGAGCAGCTTAAGGCAAATTAAGAGCGGCTTAGACAAATGTGTTTTAAATTGTTAAAGGTTATGTTTCAAATTAATAAGAGTATTTATAATAAACTATTAGATATATCAACAAAGCAATAAAATAATTTCAGGTCCATGAAAATTATTAAACTTCGAAAATGTTGTAGCATAATTTTGGGCTTGCTTTTTTGCCAGCTTTCCAGAAATGAATAAAATATTAGTTTTGCTTGAAGCTCTAATCAGTCAACTAGATGAGCTCACTGTCGCTGGTCGCAACAATATCCGGCGATGAAGTAGCCAACTCCTCCTCGGCCACCTGCTCAGAGTCCTTGTTTTCATCCGGTCCGGGTACGACTTCCTCTTCCGCCTCACGCACCACACCATCCTCGCAGACAGTCAACGGCTTCCGCTCCAGCAGTGGACGCGGCGTTCGACCCAAAAATGTATTGCACACGGTCACAATAGACTCGCACCCATTGGCAGCACTTGTGGCGGTGGTCACAATAAACACGCAGCTCTGGATGACATCGTGCGGTGTATTGTCCAACAGCTGGAAGACAATGTGCTGCTCCTCGATGTTGCCATGCGTGACAAGTTTGCCCCGCAATCTGAACTCCAGCAAAAACCAAAAAAAAAAAAAAAACAGGAGAAACAAGTGAGAGCAAGTTGCAGTCGAGCGTAACCGACTGCGTAATACTCTAGATAGCAACAACTAATACCAGTTGGTAGTTGGTAATTGGTATCCATCAAGTTTGAGTTTTGAGTGATATATATGGTTCTGTGGATTTACACTTAGAGGTGTATCGGTTTGTGAATCGGTTTCGATACTTAAAGGCGGTTACCAGAAATATACCATCTTTGAAGGACATTGACAACAACCTACCAATCAATTTTGGTGATTGTTGCCTAAAAATTTTGGTCGATATGTGGCTTTATCGATTTGCAATTATTTTGAATGAATCTTATCGAATTCTTTGCCTACTAGGTACGTAGCTCTCGTTTTTTTACACTTACCCAAGGGGTTCACCGTTAATTTTCATTTCCAGCTCAGCGTATTTGGACAGTACATAGGCGTAACGTTCCTTCACATCGCTATATTCCATCTGGGGAAAAACTTCAACTGGACAACGACTACACTCAGCAAAAAACTCACCATAAACTTTAGTAAATCGCCATGATTTTGGAAATACAATTCTTATTTTAATTTCTAAAATTCATGATTGTGGCTTTCTAAAGAACAGAATTGCATTTTTTACAATTTCAGTTTGAAATTCTCTAAAATATAGAAAATATATGTTTCATTTCCAGTGTTTCTTTTTCTATGTGTATACCATAGAAGAATTCTTATATTAGCTTTTTGTTATTTGTATTATTATTAAATATTAGTATTTTAAAGGTTTCACATAAAGAAGAAGAACTTTCTATTTTTTAGGGCGATTATTTTGCTGAGTGTGCGAAATTACCATACTGCCTACTTACGTCCTCAATACAGTGGTTGGGCGGTATACAAATCGATAACTGCACAATTAAATGATTTATATTAATTACAGAAGTATTTATGTGCACATATTTATATATATATATTTATATATATTGTCTTAATATACAGTTGCGAAAAAAATAATAGAACCATTTCGATAGTTTTACCAATTTTTAAAATGTTGATTTTTAATATAAATGGCTTATAGAAACTGTTTATTAGTTGATATTAAAAATTCGTTAAACTTACAAGTTTCAAAAAGATACCATTGTTTGTGAGTGTGGCGATATTATTTTTTCACAACTGTATAAATATATATATTATATATATTTATTTTTGATTTACACACCGTTGTCGGCACAAATGCCAAGCAAATCAGGTAAACGCTGATTATTCGAGTATAATCCATGGCTAAACCGCTCAGAGATCGGCTCCAACTCCAACTGAATCGCATGAATTTTATGCATTGTGGTTTTCTTGTGACTCGCTCTGGAAACAATGTTGACGTCATTACAACTAAAACTATGGAGATACAAAAGCTCATTGACTAAAAACTCTCACGCTAAATTTCAAAGTTAATTGGCTGGAAATTTAATTATTACACCATTTTTGTGACAAATTGATTGAATTTTAATGTTAAAAGCTAGTTTTACACACACCCCAATAATTATTCAATCACTCTTGTCTTACAAATGTTTCATCTTTAAATTTAAAAAAAAAAATTTTAATTCAAAAAGTGGAAAATTCATCTTTGGCGTAGGAAAAAATTAATTTTAACAAGTTTAAAAAAACTTAATTTACAAACATTATTTCATAAAAGAGAACAACTTTCAAATTAAATTAAAGAAAATAGGCACTTTTCGTTTACAATTTATTAAAATACTACTATAATAGAATAATTTTTGGTCTGCAATTAATGCTCGTTTTTTATTTCACTTCATAGCCTTTGCGTTTAAGGAAAATAAACTTTATTTCTTTATTTTCATGAAGGAAGACATATAACAGCTGCCAAAGTATGAAATGAAAAGTGTAAATATTGCACTGACCGTATTTGAAGTTTGTAAATAGGGATATATATATACATATATATATATATTTCTTTTTCTTGTCTTTATATTTAAATTCCATCTCCGCATCTGCCATTGAATCTTCTTATGGTGATTGGACAACTTGTACAGATATCTGGCGCTGATAATATCAATTTCATTTACTATAAAACTAATTTGGATCTTATAATCGCAATTATTGATGTGCTTTTCAATACCACAAATATTGTAAAAATATTGTAAAGTAAGAGTTTATTTATTAACTGCAAAAAATAGATACCACAGCTTTATTTTTTGGTTTTTTTTTTAATGTTTGAAAATCTCGGAAAATTACTTATAAACTTTTGAATAAAATTTATTTATATTCAGTATGTAAATTAAGCATAAACTGTTCACAGAAAAATCTTCAATTTAATTTTAAGTTTTTTTTATATAATTCTATGATTGCCTGCATCTATCTACTAAAGTTCAAGGTTTATGGGCTGTGCTGCAAAACGTTGATAAGTGGTTAACGCAAGCCATTTGTGTTTGTTCTTAATTGTTGGGGTGATTAACTCATTGAAGGTGAACTAAGTTTCTAAAGTAGTATTTACTTTAATGGAATATTTTGATCTGTTTGACAATCGATATAAAATTGCCAAACTGTTCGACTTAGAAGAAATTCAAAACAGCTACGCGCTTAAATGAGAAATAGTAAAATAATGTTTTTAAACAAATAGTTCGAGAAAAATTAAGTATACTTCAATTATAATACATAAATAAATATAAAACAAAACTCTTTCTTCATACCCTGCACTCATTACAAATGCGTAAAAAGAGTATATTGTTTTTGTTTAAAAGCATGCCTAAGGCAAAACGAAGCAAGTTCGACCCCAAAATTATATATATATATTTTAATCAGTATATATAATATAACCTCTCGAATGAATACAATTTTTGGATGTATTCTACTACTATCTATTTTTTTTCGGTCGGTTAATATAAACTACATTTTTAATTAAATTTAATCTACTTTTTACTTGTTATGTTTTCCTTTGTGTCGACTGAATTTACTTGACATTAAATAAAATGACTAAATACCCAAAGTAGATCAAGATTATTTTAACTTTATTTTGAAAAGTTGAAATTTCGCCTTGTTGACTGAGCAATCTTCGCGTCAGGTTAAAGCAATGCGAAACTGCCAATTGGAAACAGTTCTTCAGAACACCTATACAAATACAGCAATTAGCTGTTTTAAGGTACAAACAAATGCAAATAAATGATTTTTACTATTTTTCACTATAAAATGCCACACGATATCACGATATCACGATATAGATGCAGGGCAAACCATTCTAATTTTTGGAAAATGTATTCTTATTTTTATAACTTATTCCTAAAGACGGAAATAACTTTCTAATTTTCAGGTCAATTTACCAAAACTCAATTTTTATATATTTTTATATGTGCATTGGCCTGAAATCCATCTTAAGCTAATCCCACGGAGCGACATCTGGCGGGGCGATTAGGTATTCTTCAAAGATACAAAACAGCGTGTGATAAATAGGCAAAATCAGCATCAGTCACAGTTCTTGGTTGATACACAAACTATAATAATTTAAATTTAACTTTGGGTAGAATTTCGATGTTGTTGTTGCTATGTATAACGATCCACAATGTTTTCCAAAATCAGGGCAGGTATGCACGACTTCACCCTTAAAATTAGACATATTTGTTCACATTTTAGAAAAATTCAACATGAAATTAAGGAATGCAAGCCCTGGTTTTCAGAAAGCCAAGTTGAGAAATTTTCTTTCTGAATAAGGTGACCAAAAATATGGCGAATTGCTACAGTGTATGCCAATTTTATTCTGAGTGTATTTATTGAGGTATATTTGATAAGAATTTTATAATTTAACCGAAACGCACATTGCGATTTCTGTTCCTGCCGTTCCTTCCATTTCTGGCGATCCTGTTTTTCCCGTCGTTTCTCAAGCTTCTGACGTTTATGACAGTTACGCCGTTTTCCAAGTTCCTTACGTTTCTACCGTTCCGCATGTTCCTGGTATTCCTTCTGTTCCTGGTGTTCCTTGCTCCTGTAAACGTAACCGTACCCGTACCCGTACTGGTACCCGTACCGACACCTGTGCCAGTAGAAGATCCGCCTCCGCCATTACGATTGACACGAATGCGACGCCTTGCGGTGTACCTCAAGTTACTTATGCGTACAACGCGAACTCTGGAACGTTCAGTTGTCGTTGTCGTAGTCGTTGTCGTTGTCGTTGTCGTTGAGGTTGTGGAGACACAGTCCTCATGGTTAGCATTGATCGCTTCCGTACAGTTAGTGCAGTTGGTGAGGATGGTTGCGGAACAGGCCACAGCATCGGTGGTCCTCACATGGAGCAGCGTGGCCAAGAAGACGACACCACAGCTCACAATGATTGCGCTGTAAGCTCTGATTGCCATTATTTGATTTATATTTTTTCTTTAATATTATTATTTTTGGTTGATTTCACAGGAGATTGCTTAAGGTTTCTGATATCGTTCAGCCAAATAATTTGGCTTTTTATACAGAAAAATAGTAAAAATCATTTATTTGCTTTTTTTTTAACCTTAAAAAATCTAATTGCTATATTTGTATAGCTGTTCTGAAAACTGTTTCCAATAGGCACTTTCGCATTGGTTGTCCTTCAACTTGACGTGAAGTTTGCTCAGTCAACAAGGCCAAATTTCAACTTTCAACATTCCGTTTTTACTTACTAGAAAATAAGTAGGCATACTGTGTGAGAGTAAGCTCGACTACGATATAAATAATTCAAATATATTTAGCTAGTTTTATTGCCAAATTTCTATATTAAGAAGTTTTGCACACCCAAATGCAAGCATACATTCTCTTTAACGTTTGGTCTATAACTTGCGTGCTTCTCAGCCGATATTGATGAAATTTGGGCAGTTTATCAATAATATGCAAATCCATATTATGTATTCAGTGGAAGCCACAACTTTTTTGCTATTTATATTATTATTAGATATATGTATTTTAAGATTTTCACATTTACAAAATTTTAAGACAGTTCTAAAAAAAGCTTTTCGATTTCTAAATTAAACAGTTAAACTCTAATTTAGCAGTTGAAATATCAGATTTAATATGGATTACCTCTCTGCTTTTAAGAAAATCATTTCTTCATACGAGAAATTATTTCTAAAATATATAAAAGAGAAAGTCATCTGTTTTCTTTTTAATTGTTGATTTAGGACAAGACTTTGTAATTTTAATAGATTTTTTCTACGAATCCCGGTTTGCATTTATATTTTTTTATTAAAAAAAAAAACACACAACATATTGGGGATTTTCGATTTAGGACAAGCCTTTCTAATTTTTGGAACAGATGTTGTTATTTTCATAAATTATTTCTAAAAACCTGAAAAACTTTTTTAGTCCGATTTTCTAAATTTCTGGGTGATTTTAATTATGAATGTAATATATATAAATCGAAAACACATTAAATTTTTATGTAGCGTGTGCATTAGGCTGAAATCCATTAAAGACTAAGACAGAGCGACATCTAGCGGGGCGAATAGGCAAAGATCAACATCAACATCATCATCAAACTACAAACTATTTAGTTGCATACGTAAATGAGTTCAAATTGAATTTTTACGATAATTTCGATGTTTTTGTTTGTATTTAAAATTTCTCAATCCAAATAAACAATAACTAATTAATTTTTTGCACCAGATTTGTTTAAGTTTTCGAAGTAAATACCAAATATTTTTGGTGGTGGATGGAAAGAAAATAAATTGAAAGTATTTGGAGTGCAGCAGAATGATTTAGGAAATTACTATGGAAAGAACTTGAACCGGAAACCGTAAAAAAGCTGGGAAACATACCAGAATCTTTTCCAGAATTCTTATAATTTACCATAACGGCAACATACATCACGACAACATACTTGACTCGATGTGTTTTATTATTATTTTTTTATATAAATATATATTTTTTCAAATTTTCCGGTATTTGAAGTTCAAATATTTGGATATTGCTGACACTGAAACGAAGTTGATGTAAGCAATTGTTGGTACAAGTGATTACATATGAAACATTTTGATGAACACTTGTGTGTACTCAATTCTGTAACTGTAACATATATGTCGAAATCCGAAATATGAAAAAATAAACACAATAATACAGATATCCAAATAAAATGGTAAGAAATCTCTATAAATAGACAGTGTCGAACAGTAGTTCAACATTCGAAACCAAACAGTGGATTAACAATGAAGTCTCAAACGGTTCTCTTCGGTTTTGCCATATTGGCCATTTGCTGTATTAGAAGCAGCGATGCACAGTGTGTTAACCCCGACGCTTGTACTGCGGCCGAGTGCCTGTTACAACCCGACGAGCCAAGTTGCAGTACCACATCAACAACAACAACAACAACAACAACAACTGCAGCAACCACACCCGCAGGCGACACAACCGCAGCAACCCCACCCGCAGGCGACACAACCGCAGCAACCCCACCCGCAGGCGACACAACCGCAGCAACCCCACCCACAGGCGGCCCATCCGGAGGCGGTGCAGCCGCAAGACGGCGTCTCCGGCGTCGCATTCGACAATTGCGTCGCCGCCTTAACCGCTGCCGGAGGGATGGCAGACGCCAGAGAAACACACTGTTGAAAAAGATCAAGAGCCTGTCTTCAAAAAAGTTCTTCGGTAATAACCTTTTTTCGAAATCATAATACATACATCATAATGCCCACTTTTCTTTGGAAATTTCAATAAATGTTTATTATGCAAAATCATTTGAAATTTGTTTGTTACTTTCTTTTTTTTTTAACTATATGGATATATTGAAAAACTAGTTTATATACTTGGGGAAAAAAATAATAACACCATTGCGACATTTGAAAATCAAACCATTATATTTGCAACGTTTTCAAATTTTGATTTTTAATATATTGTTTATTAGTCTGCTTATAAATTAAAATTCGCAGCTACTGGAATCCCTTCAATTTATAGTTTTTTTTTCATTTGAATGGAAAGCGTTAAAAAGGAAAATAAGATAATAAGATTTTCATAAGAAGTATCTTAATTGTTTTCTTTTTTTTAAATTAAATTTAAATAAGTTCAAAATCGTAAATGAAACTATGGGTTTCTTCATTTTCATTTTGTTAAACTTGAATTATTCAAATGAAAGACACATTTGATAACATTTCTTGTGAGGGTGGTGCTAATATTTATTTTTTTCGCATCTGTATATATTTAAAAAAAATGTTATGAAAAATAAAAATTGTATATAAATCGAATAAGACACACCCAAGTAAATTTTTAAAATATTTGGTGATTTTTTTACTCCTAGACCTTTCGCACACATAAGTATAACCCAATAACTCCTTAAATCTTAGTTTAGAAGTTTTTCCGACATTGTTATTAGTGTATACACGTCAAGGGCAACTCCCCTTATTATTCAGAAAACATATTTCTAAGAAATAGGCTTATTCTTATTCTTAATTTCAGGGTACACTTTTCTAAAATGTAGAAAAAAATATGCTTATTTTTGAGAATGTTTTTCAATACAATAGAAAATATTTTTAAAAAAATTCTTTTGGTATTGTCGATTTAAGACCTTTCTAATTTTTATGAAAAATATGCTTTCTTCCTTTTAGAAATAATTTCTAAAAATAAGAAAAACTTTCTAATTTTCTGAGTAACTCTCGTAAGTGCGGGGCGTTTTTTTTTCTGATGGTATTGAATAATTACGATTATAATAGAATTAATTAGTAATCAAATAATTACAGACAAATTCTAGATATACGACAATTTGACATTGCTTAGGAACTGTGCTGTTTCTCAATTTTATCGTCGGGGCAATCAAAAGTGACTCGGGTGCCGTCTTCAAGCCAGGGCCGTGACAAAATCTCCACATTGCACACCTTCGAGTTGCTCTCATCGGCGAGTTCGGCTACATAAACATATTTACTGCCCGCAACAAGCTGATAGCTAGCCGAGATTATTTGAATCAGTCTACAAGAAAAACATATATTAAATATTTTTAATTTTCATAATAACGATCAGAACTCACTGATAGTTTGGGCCATCGCCTTCAGCCAATTTAGCTAGAGATATGTTTAAGGTGTCCTCGGCCTTCTGCAGCTCATCGCCACTGAGTTCTTTTGGTCTCCCTTGAGCAGTTGAAGAAAATAATTGAGTACAACTTCTACTTGTAGCCTGATCAATTTCAAATCGTTACTAACGCGAAGAGAATCAACCGCTGTCATGGCCAGGCCCAGAATAAAAAGAAGCTTCAGTGAAAACATTCTGAGAAACTGTTTCCATACGATACAAAACACGAAATCAGACTGAATATTAAATAGCTAGATTTAGTGGCTTTTATAGCCGTAGATGCATCGTCAAGCGAAATATGCAGTTAACACTATGAATTAGCATACTAAACGAAGCCAAAGTGCGAGCAAAGGTGACAAACCACAAATACGAGTATTATCAGAGCTTGCAAAACAACAAATTGGTTTATACTTATGCATACACTCAGAAAATGAAATGCCTCTGAAATTGAATAGATCACACTTAAATGAAAAAGTATCTGAAAAGAAGAAAAAATTTCCGTCAAAATTCTAATAATAACTTCTAAATATCCGAAAACGAAATGTGAACATTTTTCTAATTTTAAGAAACAATAGTTATAATAAATAAATATACACACTTATACAAAGAATACACTGAAATTTCAAAATATTTCTGTTTATTTAGAAATCATTGCTAGATATACGAAAAAAGTGTTAAAATGAGCAATCTTCGTCGATTTTCAAAATATTAAAGAGATTTTTTCGAGTGTAGGTGTGTGTAAAGTACCGACCATTATTTGCTAATCTGATATGAAACGTGAGTATTTAAAAATTATTAAGCGAAAGTGTGCATATAATTTGTAGATATAAATTATAATTAATATTATTATTGCAATTTTAAATTGATATTAAGTGCATGTTTGTCGAACACTTTCGATTAGTACCGGTTGAGATAAAAAGCAAAATACGATGTATTTGATGCATATTTAAGAAATAAGACAACTTAAATATCTATACTCTGTTACCGAAAATATACAGAGTATATGTCCGTCATGTTGTCAGTCCGTCCTTATAAGTGCAACTCTTAAAGCTAGAAACTTGAAGCTTGGTAGATATTTGAAATCGATATCGCTTTAGGGTATGGATACAAAGAATTTGTTTATCTGAAAGTGTATATTGATAAATCCGCATATCTACTATAATTTTAAAGGTAGAGTCACCAAACTTGGAGTGTAGATTGCTGGATAAAAAATTTGACAGAAAGAAATGAATAAAAAAGTCACCTCGCCCACTAAGTAATAAATAAGTCCAGATATCTCATACAATTTGAAAACTAAAATCACCAAATTTTAAAGTTGGAGTCAAGCGGAATACGCCCATGCTCACCCACAAAAATGCTAACAAGCTTGGAAAAAGATTACTAGAAATCTCCTTCAATGATTGGTAAACCATTTCTTGACTGAGCCCACCCGGTTCTCTGACACCTGTTATCTGCGATTATTATTTTTGTATCAGTGAACAACATATTCAAAGATTATAAAGCATTACAGAAAACTAAAAAGTTGTTCTTGTTTTTCGAAATAATTTCTTAATATAAGAAAATATTTTTCCAAAAATTAGAATGCGTTAAGCCGCAAATACCAAAAAATTTTGATTTTTATTTTTTCAAAATAATTTATACTCGTATTACTAAGAAATGCATTTCTAAAAAGTAAAAATGCAAGCACAAATTTCTACAATTCAGTGCGAATATTTTTTCGAGTGCAGCATAATTGGCACAAATATACAGTTGGATTTAATAAATAAACCTCATAAGTGAGAGGTCAAGAGAGTGTTCAACCTAATAAACAAACAAAAATAATTTGGGCTAACATTCAAAAAGGCTTCCTTATCAGCACCTCATTTTGGAATGTATTGAATGCTGAATTTAGAATTGCCTTGAACTTAAAAAAAAAAAATGTTTATGCACACATTAATTATCGCTTGCTTTTTATTTGTTGATTTTTTTTATTTTTTTTAAACGTTTAATACTCTTGCCCGAACCGAAATCATTTTAGAATACATTTTTATTATAATTTGTATATTTTTTTTTATCAATTTGAAATGTACAAGAAATTGGTTTTATTGGGAAATAATGGCCATAAGTAGGGGGTGTATATACTAGCATCTATTCAGTTACCCACAAAATTGTCTTGTCTGAACAAATAAATCACTGAAAGCCAATTAAAAGGCTTAACTGCCTTACAATGGCAGGTCGCCTACAGCAGTGATTGTGGAGCAGTTAAATTTATAGTGCCCACAATGGTGATTGCCATGTGTGTGTGAGTGTATGTGTGTGGGGCAAATGTACTTTTTTTTTGTCTGTTTCTCTATGTCACAAAAGAGATCGTGCTGCAAATAGAAAACAATTGCAATTTGCATTTTGAACACAATGAAAACGAACCCTTTAAAAAATTAATGAAAATCTTCTAGTCTACTTTTGGGTAAATAAATATTATTAACCACATATAAACATTTCTTAATTTTTCTAAATTTAAATACATATATAATTTTATATACATATTTCAATTATTTTTTCCCCTTTCTTTTCTTGTTATTAAATAAATAAATCAAAACGATCTTGATTTGAGATACGACTCGATTAATTGTTGAATTTATTGAATAAATTCATTTGGATAACAAGATATTGTTAATCAATTAAAGATATTACTTAATTTTTAAAAATTATTAATATAACATTTTATTTTTATACATATAGAAATAAATGTTTCATCTGTAAATTTATTAATGATTTAGGTCGGCATTAAATAAATAAATAAATAAAAAAAAAACTTGAAGTGAGACATGACTTGATTAATTGTTGAATTTATTCAATATATTATATTTTACTACAATTATTATACTATTTCCGATTTATGCACATATTATTATCAACTAGTTCACCAGGTGCGATCCAATTTGGCATCATCGCCCTCGCAGGTAATTTGAATGTTGGTGGCGTTCTCTTTGAGCCATGGCTGGGACCAGATTTTAATAATGCACTGTTGATGGATGGTCTCCGTGTTCTCCTTGGTCAGTTCAGCAATGTAGGTGACAAGAGTGCCAGCGACTACCTGAGTTGTCACCTTTGTCACTTTGGATGCCCTAGATAATATTTAATACAATATAATTTATATTTAATCAAGTGAAATTTGTTTGAAAGCTCACCTGAAATTGGGCCCATCGCCGGCTGCCATTTCATAGAGAGTTGTGTGTAAATTATCAATGGCTTGCTCCAGTTCAACGCCACTCAGTTCCCTATGGCCACCAGGTGTAATCTTTGCAGGCTCTTCTTCACTGGCCACCAACACCACAGTGCACACGATTGCGAACACTGTCAAATAATAGAATTTATTGCCCATCTTTTTTGCTCAAAACTTATCCATCAACTGAACAATCAAGCGCTGTAATTGCCCTTTTATGTTTGTCGCACTCCAAAAGTCTTTCTCTGAGAGCATTTTTCCGAGCTATGCTCGATGTGAGGCCTTTGTTACTTATACTTTGACATCAAGTGGATTCAAACATATACAAATACTCGTATATATACCCTTGCTGTAGGTACATAAATTTTGATATCTATTGATAATTAAATATTTTTTTTATTTCTATAAATTTAAATATTCAAATTAAAAAATTAATTTAGATCCTCCTATTTAAATATACATATATCATTATATACACCATATATATACATTTTTATTTTTAAAGACTGATGCATAAATATTATTGAAGGAATATCTTCCTATTTTAATTAAAGGCCTAATAAATATTTGTTTTATATTTATACAAATATAAATAATTAAAAAAAAAACAAGATACAGCCAATTTTATATTCGATCGATATCAATAGAGGAGTGCACATATATTCTTGATTGAACGTGGAATGTATCCATATTTTTTAGTGCATGCAAAATAAATAATTATTGTATATTTCTATAAAATGTATTATTATCATATATACCCTTTTCATAAATTTTGATATGAATTGACCATGACATGTTTTTTCAAACCGCATTTATTGATTTCTTCATAGAACTTCAATTTTTTTTACATTATTTTTATTCGCATTTTGATATCAATATTTTCGTCTGTTCGCATTTCTTGCTTTTTTCTTGGAATATAGAAAATACCTGCACATAGTGAAAGTAATGAGATCAATATGGGAAATGGTTTTGAACTATAAGTTGTGTATTTTTATCCAATATGAATGAAATTTTTGCTGTTGATCAATAATATACACAATATAATATTTTATTTTATATCAATTGGAAGGCTCCGACTTTAGAATTGTTGTTTTTATTGCTATCGCAAATCGATATTCACTAAACTGACACAGTTATGGGTAAAATGAAGAAAGCAAAATCTGCGCGGGGTTTCGAGAATTATTATTCCAAATTTAAAGTCCCTAGCTCTTATAGGTCCCTGAGATCGCCATACAGACGGACAGACGGAAGTGGCTATATTCAATCTGCCTTTTAAATTCTTTGACATAAAAATCGGTTTACCTTTTTACCCATTTTTAATGGATTCAGGGTATTAAATAGCCAAAGTATTTATTGCTACTTACCTATAAAAATAAACTAAACAAAAACATAAATTTACATTTTGTAGATTTTAAAAAATATACAATAATCAAATACAAGATTATTTGGGCAACCGAAAAAGCTTGAGTTACGATTGTTTATGATTAGGAAACACAATCAACTAATTCATTCCAAAAAAATCATATATGTATAAAAATATATAATGATATTTTCGAGAAGTGCTAACTTATGTCAAACTTATCTGAACTTTGCAGCTGCTGTGCAAATTACTTAATATGAACTTTTAATATCTTTTTGTGATTTCTTGATATTTATTCACATTTAAATCAGATTATGAAACCGGAAATGGAATCGGAACATATACATGTATATTTTTAAATTTGTCTATTGATTGCCAAATTACAAGTAATAATTCTAACTGCAATTTGACTGTATTTAATAATAATATTAATAAGTGATCACTCATTCGCAAAATAAGTTAGCATGTTAGTGGCAAACGAATGTGTGCAAAATGTTTAAAAAAAATCATTTTTATGGCTGAACTATATTGATAAATTAAATGAATTTCGACGAAATTATAGCCACTCTCTAATGGAGCTTTCCAAAATTGATTTAAAATAGCTGTCGATTCTCCCACGTAAAGTGAAGTATAACAATTTTTCTTTTATTCGTTTATCTTCAGCTAGTGACTTGAATTTATTTTTTTTTTTGTGCTTGTTTTCATTATCACTACAATTACCAGAAACATATTTGGTCTAGTTTTTTTTTTGTCATTTTATACATCAAAAACTTAGCATCACACATTAATGTATTTGTATATATTTTTCTCTAAATGGGTATATAAGTTCGTAACTTGAACAAATACGCCCAAGTAATAACAGTTCCTGTGCTTGGGGCTTAAAAAAAATATTGTACTTAATTTCTGATTTTGATTTCGATTTTATTTTTCAATTCCGATTCCTATAACCGGTTTTGATCTGAAATCAATTATTTATCTAGAAGTTAAATTAACTATGAACTTAAGAGCTTTGCTCAGCTGTCTGACGTCAACTAATTAGACAAAAAACTAAAAACCATATTTGTGAAATTGAGATATGCATACAAAATTAGTTAAGTTAAGTCAACAACAACTATTAAGAGAGCAGTAGAAATAATATTCATTTGTTATCTAAAGCAAAACTGGTATTCCCACTTAGAGCTTGGAGATTTTATTGCAAAAACGGGTATGATTAAGAAATTGTACATAAATTGTGATTACCAGGTGGTGTCCACCTTGACATCATCGCCCTCGCAGGTAATCTTCACATTGGTGCCGTCCTTCTCGAGCCACGGCTGCGTCCAGAGGGACACCGTGCACAGTTTGACGGCATCATCTTTGGAGAGCTCAACGGTGTAGGTTACAAGTGTACCAGCCACAACTTGAGTTGTCACCTTCGTCACCTTGTTAGCCCTATAGAAAAATGATGATGTTTACTAATAATGTAAATTGGAAATGAAAATTTGTAAGGACTTACTTATAGCTGGGTCCATCACCGGTTGCCAATTTGGCCAGCGTTGTGTCCAAGTTCGCAATGGCCTGCTGCAATTCCTCGCCGCTCAGCTCCCGATGGCCGCCAACAATATGATCAACTCCAGCTGCCGCCAAGCACACCAAAGCGAACAGTGTCAAATAGAAAAATGTATTCATTTTGTAGAATTCTCGTTTAGTCAAACGCTGGCAAACAACTAAATTCTCTGGAAATGTGCGAGCTCTTTTATAGCGCCGCCACCTGCTCGGAGAACGAAACTGATAGTAAAGTATATATATACATATACATGTGGCTGCATTGCTGTTGATTTGGGCAGTGACAACCGATTTCTACGGTTGCGATACAAATAATAGCAACACTCTCACAAAAAATATTTTCAGAGCCGTTCTGTTTTCTAACTTGTAAGTTTATAGAGGTGAAAGAAGAGTCTTAAAAGTGAGAAGTGAGATAGAAAAAAAAACATCATTTATCCACCGTTTGCAAGTTATTCAAATTAAATTTTAATTTAAAAAGAAAAAGGAAGAAGATTAAGAAGCAAAACAAAACATTAGTCTGACAAGAAATGTTCTCAAATGAGTGCTTTTTAAATTTGTAAGTTTCAGGATCGTTTTTAGAAGTGCAAGAAGACTCCCATAAGAAAAATGACAAAGAAAAAAATAAACATAGTTTCATCGTTTCCAATGAATAAATGCAGAAAATTAACGAAATAAAATAATAAGACAATTCTTCAAATTTGAACTTCTAATTTATTTTTTCACAACTGTTCATGTGCATGTGGATGTGTGTCTGTATTTGTATTTGTTCGGATTGTTTGAAAAGTGCTGTTGATTTGGACAGCACTGTCGTCGTCGTAGTTGTGGCAACTGATTTGTATGTTTGTGTACAAACTTTCCCCAATTCTCATAACGCATTGTCGAATTACAATTCCATCCGCTAATTTTCCATTGTAAACAAATAGAACAACCGAAACGAAGGCAACTCTTGTGGCAATCAATAATTAACCCACAGAGGGCAGCTTCGAGATAGCAGCATTTGTTTCGTAAACCCGAGCAGAGCATTAATCAAAAAGTCGTATCGCTTCCAGTCGTCTTTCCCCGCTCTACTCTTCCTCGTCTTTCGAGGAATGCAATGCAGCCCAGCAGCAGCAATAAAAATAATGCCAAATATCTAAAATTATTCATTTTTTTACTGTGATTGGCTGTGATTGGCCAAGCGCAGGAACTCATTTTTATAGAAAAATACCTCATTTTGTTAGTCGCTGCTAGTTTGAATTAAACGAAAAAAATAAAATAAACAATAAGAGATATAGATAAAGATATAGATATATATAACAATCTTTAATGTAGTTTAAACATGCATGGTCTGAAATTATATTTGTTCATTTGCTTAATGAGACCTCAAATAAAAAAGTGTTCTCATCTAATAATAATATTTTTAATGCAAATTTAAGTTGCAAATTATTACATATATATTTTTTTATTATATATAAGTTATATGTCTCTGTAACTACTTAGCTCTTTTTTCTCTCTGTTCCATCATTCATATGCTTTATAAATATTACATATTTTTCTTTCTCTCTGCCTTCTTTGCTTTCTACATATACTTAATATATATTACATATATCATATTAAAAAATGCTCTCGATTTTAGTATATTCATTCTCGCATTGCAATTGAAAATCGATGCCACCGAAACTGAGCCAAGGCTGATGCCAAATTCTCGCATTGCACAGTTTACTGACATTGTTTTCAGTCAATTCCACTTAGTAACTCTTTTTTTTGGCCGACACCATTTGGGCCATTACCACTGAGATGTTAACGACTCTTAAATTGGCCAAAATATTTATTAACAAAACATGCAAATATTAAGTTAACAATCTCTACTTATAGTTGGTAGGAAACCCTGAATTGTTGGGCAATTTAGCAAGTGTGGCATCCAAAAATTCAAGAACTGTTGCCTGCTCCTCGCCAGTCAGCTCCTCTAATTTCATTATGGGGTAACTATCTGGTGCTAACTTGGTGCAATCAGAGTCAAAAGATACAATAACCGAACGCAGCACATTATTCTGGCTAAACTTATTTGGCTGGTAAACAGATGTGACTATTTATAGGCGAGAGTACACTTGGAAAAAAATTACCCTCAAAACTAAAAAGTGTTTTTTTTAGAAATAATTTCTAAATATTATTAAATAAATTTCTAAAGACTCCCAATAAGAGTGTGTTTTAACATTCAGAAATTAATACATGAAAATAGAAAAAAAGAAGAGTGCTGATTTTTAGAAATATACTTTCTGAATAATAATAGTTTTCTTGAGTGTATTAATACGCTTTATTATTAATTGAACAAAAAATGAAGTTATTAAATGCTAATTTGCTCTCAACACGCGGAGAGTGGATTATATTTGTTTAGAACGTTCTTTCAATCACGTTGTTATCGCCCTCGCATTTGATTGTTATGCTAATGCCATTTTCCTTCAGCCAGGGACGGGACCAGATCTTCACAGAACTATCCTTGACTGCTTGTCCCTGCGACAGTTGCACCTTGTAGCGATAGAGTTGGCCAGCAACCACCTGTGCAGTAGCCGATTGGACTTTAACAACGCTGCGGACAGAAGAAGCCAAAAAATATATATATTGCTGTATTACATTTTTAATTAAAACCAAATTTAACGCAAAAAAAAGGGCTAATTTCTAGTGGGATCGGCTTAAAGCAGTGGTTGTCAAAACATTTTCTTGACAGTCCAGTTGGGGTTTTTTTTTATTACCATATCAAATATCAAATTAAAAACTCACTGAAAACTTGTTTCATTTTTATTACTATATTAACTAAAAACAGAGGCAAAACATCGAATATTTTTTACATTTTTTATTACTATTTTAACTATCAAATTAAAAACTCAACTGAATACTGTGTATATTTTCAATTGCTAAATTAAATATCAAATTGAAAACTCACCGAAAACTGGGTCCATCACCAGTGGCCAAAGTTTCCAGTGTTGTTTCCAACAGTTGCAAGGCCTGTTGGAAAGCGTCGCCGGTCAGCTGCGAAATGCCGCCGCAAACAACTTCGTTCTGTTCCGCCATAATAAAATTCTAATCAAATTTACCTCAAAATAACAAATAATCAAAACTGATTTCACTAGCGCAGTGCGAGCGAGACGTAAAATAAGAATTTTAATATCACTTTGCTTGGGTCACTCGACGTTGAGGGAGCAACTGGAACTGGAATTGGCATTGGAACTGGAAGCTTGTAATATCGTCTGGCTTCCCATTGTGAGATCACTTTGTGTGCGACAACAAAGGAATTGAGCACAAGTGTATATTTAGCTTTGTTCTCACTGAGAGCATGTATGTAGCTATATATATATATATCTATATCTACATATACTTCCCATATGTAAACTTTTATATATGAATCATAAGCAATGCTGCTGTTGATATAATTGAAAATAAACAGTGGCAACTGGCAGATGATGGCAACAACTAACGATAACGATAACGATTGCCGTAGATAATTTCAAGATCGTTTGTTGTTAGATAATTATTATTTATAGTGTTGGAATAATAAGTAAAAAAAAATCATGAATTTATTTACTTCGGCGCACATAAAATTATTTTTTGTATCATCCATTTTTAGTGTGGATTAAAAATTTGAATATTTTTTATAATTTATTTACTAGTACTTCCAATAGCAAAGACCTTTCCACTTTCCCCTTCTACTAGCAGCGTTCCAGCAGCTGTGCGCAATCTGAAAAATTTGGAATTTCAAACTCATCGCATTTAATGATAAAAAAAAAATCATTGATATTATTTAGTTCAGCATATCAAATTCTCTTTGTTTATTTTTTTATCATTAATTTGTAGAATTGTTTTTAGAACGAAGTGACAAAGCAGTTCCCACTTTGCACATTCCACTGCTCTGCTATATATTCCAGCAGCTGGAAATTTTGAAAGCGCGCACTTAACTGAGATGTCAAAGAATTTTAATTCCCAACTCTTCGCGTTTAATGATATACAAAATATATATTTTTAGTTTATTTGGGTCAGCACATATGAAATTATTTTTTGTTTTCATTTATTTTTAGTATGGAGTCACGAAGCATTTCTAATAAAGAATCCATTTATAGCTGTGCGCAATCTGAAAAATGGGAAAAACCCATTTGCCAAAGAATTTCAAGTTGCAACTCTTCACATTTAATAAAAAAGAAAAATCATTTTGAATTTATTTAGTTCAGCATATCGAATTCATTAAAAGGAAAAACAAAATTGAGGTACAAATTTAAAAAGCCTCACAGCTAAGCTCTCCCCTCTCGCTCTATCCCTCTCTCTATTTCTGTCTCTTTCTATATATATATTCAATTTAAATAACGCATTAATCAACGATCTTTCGATGTTATTTCTATATTAGCATATGTATTAGGTGTATATACTATATAGATATTTTACTTGTCTCGCAACAGCTATTTCAATTTGTAATTGAAATTCGTGTTAAGTAAATATTTCAAAAAATACGTTTACCCCAAACGGCGTGTAACTTAAGCCAAAACTTTTGCAAGTAGTATTTATAACTGTTTTCTTTTTTTTATCAATCATGTTTATAGCATAGTTTTTAGTATGGAAAGGCATTTGTTACTGTGCTTTGTGACCAGCTCCAATAATAAATTTCTACTTTCCTCTGCACTGCTAGATGTATACCTGGAAAACTGGAAGCACACAGCTCACACTTATAGCAAAAGCACTACCAATCAGAAATTCCCACTTTCCGCTTTCCCCTGCTCCACTATGTATATATATATATATGTATATGTTCCAGCAGCTGTTCCACATTCTCCACAGAAAATGGGAAGAGCACACTCCAATAACAAATAACCCTTTCCCCTTTCCATTTTCCCGTCTCTACTAGATGTATGTAATCTGGAAAATTGGAAGCGCACATTTCTCGCACAGATTTAAAAACACTTTCAATAACATCTGCCTTTCCACTTTCCAGTTCACTTCTAGATGTGTATATGCATTCAATCCAGCATCTGGAAGCGCACATTTCTCGCGAGTGAGTTCGTCTCGCTCCATTTCCAAGAAATTAATCATTTTCCACTTTCCAGTCTCCACATCTAGATGTGTATGTGCATGTGCTCCAGCAGCTGTGAGCGATCTGGAAAATTGGACGAGCACATTTCGCATTCAAAGCAGCGCGTTCTTCGCTCCGTTTTGCTGGCTGCTGCCGCCGCCGCCTTCGCAGCTGCATCGGCAGCATCCGCTGCCGAGACGACCTCGGAAATGGAAAAGAAACCGGAACTGACATCCGAGGAGCCACTGGCACTGGCTGCCACGCCCACATTATAGGAGTCGACGCCATAGCTGAGATAAGACGATGATGAGTTGGCTTTGCTGCTATTGGAAGTGGATTTCTTTGCAAGCTGCTTGCTGGCATTGCGCTTGGCAGCGGCTCGCGTGCTGGCAGCGGCACTCGAACTGGAAGTGGCAGTAGAAATGGAACTGGAACCATTGGCAGTCAGCTGTCGCAGGTGGCGGGAAGTGCGTGCCGCCGTTGAGCAGACGGCGGAGGAGGATGTAGACAGTGTGGCTGGTTGCTGGCTCTCAACCATTTCGCGTAGATCCGGTGACGTTGGCTCGATCTTGATGAGATGCTGTTCCTCGTCCTCGCCGGGCAGAAATTGTGGCGTCGTCGACGATTCGCTGATGAAGCGCAGCCGTCGATCGTTTCGCTCATGCTTGGGAGGACTACGCAAAATCTCCTCGAGATCTTGGACAATGCTGGGATTATATTTCTCGTAGGTCTTCTCACGCAACAGGCCCGCATCGATGAGCAGATGGCTGTCATCGAAGAGCAGTTGGACTCGCTGCTGATGCTGCAGCTGCTGCTGTTGCTGATGATGCTGTTGATGTTCCTGCTCCTGTTTGATGTGCAGCGGACTGGAGCTGATCTGATTGGGTGGCTGTGTGGCCGGTGAGATGATCTCGTAGTCATCCACAATGCGCGATTTGATGAGGCTTGCTCCTCCTCCTGGCTGCTGATGCTGCTGCTGCTGCTGTTCATTGGTGCTGGTGCGTGTGGCATAACTCCTTGTGCGGGATTTCCTTGACGTTGTCTGCTGCGACTTGGACGTGTGTATCATGCGGGGACGTGGAGCAGCAACAGCTTCTACTACTCCTGCTGTTCCTCCTGCTGCTCCTCCCCCAGATTTGCCTGCCCTTCTTTTGCTGCTGCGATTGACTGTTTTGAGTTTTTGCTCCTTAATCTCTGCCTGCTGCAACTTGGTCGTGGCACCACCAGCATCAACGGGCTGCAACGTTTGATCATTGACCACGACCAGCGAGTCCATTTGAAAGAAATTCTTGTAGGCCTCATCGCTGTTCCCATTGCTCGCCTGCTGCAGGAATTTCTCATCCCACAATCTTTGCTCATCGTCGGTTTTATTTGGCGCTTTGCGTTTGCGTTTCGCTTTTTTTGTGGCTGGTGGTGGTGGCTCTGCGGCTGCCTCCTGCAGCAGTTCATCCACATTCTCCACATCCAGATCGCAGTAGTCCAAGTCGCTGCCATAATCCTCCTCCTCGCCTTCGCCCCCGCCAGCCTTGTGCTCTGCGCGCATGTGCGCAATCTCATGCGGCTGCAGTTTCCGGCGACGTTTATATTTACGTGGACCAGTCTGTAACAAAAAAAAGCAGCATAGTTTGAATACGGCTTAGTTTTGTGCCTCAAAATTACGGACTCGGTTAGGCTCTTAATTTTCAGGCTCGACGGAAATGCCCCACTTTACATTGTTCGACTCAAGTCGAAGATTTAAATTTACTTCATGAATATTAATTAAAATTTTGTTAGTCATATTAAATGCACTGTCAGCAAAAACACTAAATTATAAATAGAAGAAATAGAAGTAGCACAATTACTGTATTAAACTTGTTTAAGCATAAGATCCGACATGGTTATGGATAGTTCGAACTACGAGTTTGAAGAGAAAGAGCTGGAAAATTTGGTGTACTCCAAATTGGAACTGAATTTGTCTGATTAACTCAAAAGAAATAATTGCATCATTTATTAATTGTTCTACGATCCGTAAATGAAATTAAAAATATTTATTATTTTTTCGTCAAAGAATTTCTTAGTTTTTCCTCTGCGTATCTATGACCAGGACTCGGTTGTATTACCTCCATACACCCCATCTATAAGTAAAGATCTACTCACAATTGGCTGTCGCTGTTTGGCTGTGTTCGTATCACTGTGCTGGATGAGATGCTGGATGAGGTCATTCGATGAGCTCAAATCCGCGGAGCAGACCGTGCAATGATACGTGCCACGTGCCGCATCCAGAGCGGAATGATGCGACCGAATGTGTTCCCGCAACACGACACGCTGATTGAAGGCACGCGGACAGACGGAGCAGGCATAGGGCTTCTCGCCCGTGTGGATGCGTTCGTGTTTGCGGAGAGTGCCGCCATCGGCGAAGGCCTTCCAGCAGTAGCGACAACCGTAGGGCCTTTCACCCGTATGGATGCGCACATGAATCTGTTGCGAGCTGCGCGACCCAAAAGTCTTGCCACACTCGTGGCAGGGAAACAGTTTGCCCGGCGACGTTGTGCTATGGGAATGCCGATGATTGGACAAGGTGCGTCCATCTGGGAACTCCTCATGGCACACTTCGCACACAACGGACTTGTCGCGATGCGATGCCATGTGTCGTTTCAGGCGCGCCTTGTTGTGGAAATTCTTGCCACACTTGGAGCACGAGTGGCACTTCTCCCGTGAATGATCCCACGCATGTTTGATCAGCGCCTTCCGATCTCGACACTCCTTGCCACACAACACACACGAATTGGGCTTCAGCTCATGCGGATGCCGCGTATTCAGGTGCCGCTTTATGGCCTGCTCCTCGTAGAAACTGACACCGCACAGGACACATCTGCAAGTGTCAACAATTAGTCAGCAGTTCAAAATAAAAACAATCAAATAATAATAGCGAATCATATGCTAAAGATTGTGTAGCTAATTTTAGCTAAAATTAGAAAATAGGATACTGCATCTTTTCCGAGTTACGTCGACACACTCGGCAAGGATGTGCACTGAGAATTCTTCCTCGCTTTCACAAAACCTGCATAGTTCGCTACTATAAATATCTAGTCTAGTTTGGTGACTTTTTAGTACCCAATGTAGACTGGTTAGTATCCTCAGCCTATTCTTTATCATTCATTTCAGATCTTAAAACCAATATATCTAAATATATCAAAGTTTCTGATCGATTGAGAGACACTCACTTGAATGGCGGGAAGCGTTTGTGGATTTCGGTATGGGCGAGCAGTTTGAGTACGCTGAGAAATGATTTGCCGCACGTGTGGCAACAATGTGGCGCATCTTTGGCATCATCAGCATCGGCATCAGTTGGAGCTGCATCTGCATCCGTTGTTGTTGCAGTTGCCACACTGTTGTTGTTGTTGTTGTTGTTGTTACCAGCTGTTGTTGCAGGCAGCTGCTTGATGTGCTGCTGTTTGCTGTGGCGCCGCAACAAATCCTGCCGGTGAAAGGAGATGCCGCATTCGCCGCAGTAGAAATTACCGTAAAGCTGTTCCGCTTCGGATTCGCTTGCCGTATCCTCATCGCCCGCCGATGCCGGATCATATTCCGAGTTGCTCTCCTCGAACTGATGCGTCTTCTGATGCTCCTGTAGACTGTAGTTGTCCCAGAACATCTCCTGGCACTGATTGCATTCAAACGGCGAATCGACGCGATGATTCTGCAAAGGATTTAAATGATATTAAAATTACGCTTAGATATAAATTAATACAATTTTTAGATGTACTCGTAGATCCATCTAATATCTAGATACATTACACTACTTTAGCCCATTACTGCACTTAGCTGCAAAATGTCACCGAATTTTAGCAAATCACCAAGGAGAACTCAACTTATTATTCAAGTAAATTATAAAAAGTAATATATCGCTTAAAACGATTATGAAAACGATTCTAAAGTTCAGGGCGATTTTTTTCTGTGTGTATGCACTTCTACTCTTTAGAAAAATGTTTTTCGATTTTAGAAAATATTTCGAAATAAGGAAAAATGTTTTCTCAAATTTAGTATTTCTAAGAACAAGAAAAATGTTATCTTCAACTTGAAAATTATTTTCAATAACAAAAAAAAATGTTTCCCTATTTTAAGTTAGATTTTTTTTTTGCAGAGTATACTCGTAGCTATTGCTAATTATGATTCCGCCCAGGGCATACCTTGATGTGCGAGACGAGAGCCTTCTCGCGGGCAAAGGCCAATCCGCACTGCTGACAGACGAAGGGTTTGCTCTCGTCGAGCACGGGAAAACGCAGCGTTGCGTGCCCCTGCTCCTCTGCTCCATCAACATCATTGTTGGACGTTGATTGGAGTTGGTTGTTGTTGGTGGCAAGTGATTGATCGCAATTCGCCTCGCAATGCATGTATTGAGGCGACTCCGTCTCCGTCTCCGCTTCAGGTTTATCGGAGGCAATCACAATATATTGCGAACTCTCCTCCTTGAGCTTTAAGCGACTGATGCGTCCCCGGGCAGCGGTTGGTGGTGCCACCAATTGTTGCAACAGCTGCTGATGCTGTTCCAACTGCTGCTGCTGCTGCTCCTCCTCCTCGATCTGCTCCAGCTGCTGTTCGACCTGCTCCTGTTCCTGTTCCTGATACAGCGGCCATTCCTGCTCACAGAAATGATCCTCAATTTGTCGCTGCTGTTGCTGCTGCTGTTGTGGCTCAAATTTTATGGCTGCCGCAGCTGCCTCTTCATCGGCGGCCACCTGGGCATCCGCGTGCGCCTTGAAGTGGCTGATGAGCTCCGCGCGACGCGAGAAACGCGCCCCGCACAGCTTGCAGAGATGGGGACGATCATTCTGATGCGCCAGCATATGATTGTTGAGGCTGGCCTTCTTCCGAAACCGTCGACTGCAAAAGTCACAGGGATAGGGACGCATCGCCATATACTCATTCTGTTGCATGTCCAACAGCTCCTGGGAGCTGCCGTTGCCAGCGATTTGCTCAGCGGCAATTTCCACTCTGCAAAATAAAATATGCAATTTACATTTATTTTCCATTTTTTTAGCAGCCACAATTCGAGTGTTTAAATTTAAGTTTATATCTTTTTATTAACTTTAAATGTATTTCATTGTTTTTAATTAAAGTTATAAGTTTTTTTTAAATTTAAATTGTATTCTTTTTTATTACATTTTAATTTATGTACTTTCTGTATTCAAATTACATTTCTTTCTTTCCTTTTGTAGACACTGTTTTTTTATTCATTATATTTACATTTTTTTTATTTTCGCAGCAACTAAACTTTTAAAAAGTTTCCTACATTTTAGTAAAGTTTTGGCGCAAGGTTTTCCGATTGTATTATTCGGAAAGTAAATTTCTAAAATTTGAGAGTTTACTAGAGCGTTCAAATTTAAGTTTGTCTCTTTTACTTATTAAATTTAAACCTAATCTCTTTTTATCAGTCACTACTCGACTGATTAAATTTAAATTTATTTCTTTTTTTACTTCCCCTCACTCACCGCTCTGCACCCTGATGCTGGACCCAATCATCCGTGATGATCTCCTCGGTGACGACTTGGGCATCATCTTCAAAGGACTCGGCGTACTCGACACCGGTATTTCCATCGCTTTCCGTGATTAGCACTGTGCTGCTGCCGCCATTTGCCTCATTGGCGGCGATGATTTCGCTGAGTTGGCCGTCGCGTGCCATAAAGATGAGATTCTCGGCTGCCATATGATCGAGATCGTCATCGTTGGAAATGCTTCCATTGGCGTCAGCGTTGACCAAATATGCTGCTGTCATCTCTGATTCGCTATCGTCGACGACGGCGCTGCTTTCCTGCTGTATCCACTGGATGCCGCCATAGTTCGGATTGTTCATAACTCAACACTGGCCTGGAAGTGTTGTTATTGCAATTATTGGAAATACTAATAATAATAATAATAATTAGCGCAGTGCAACAATCGGCTTGGAAGGCACATGTGCTCTGTGCTTAAAATTGTCAGCGGGAGAGGAAGAGATAGAGCGAAAGTGACGAGAGCGCAGCGCAGCGTTGCCACACAGCCGATACAATAATCAACAACAACAGATATTTACATTTCTCAATCAAAAATCAATTTCTCAGAGTGTAAATACAAAATGTAATTACAAAAAATTATTAAAAACACATTTGGCTAGTCTTTCCATCAAACAGATCACTTTTAATTAATTTTATTTTACAAGTACTTTGCACTTTCCATTGACCTGGCAACGCTGCGCACACTTCTAGCTAGCACACACACCATCCGTCTTGCTCTCGCGCACGTGTCGCGCGCACAACTTTTGCACTTGTCAAATGTTAAAATGGCCAAAATATTTTTGCCCTAAAACAATAAGTCTCTGTTTTATTTATATTCTAGACTGTTGTTGCACATAACCTCAAGTTCAAAATAATAAACAAACCGCAAGCCGGCTGTTTAAGATTTATTTTCCATATACAAATTTATATGCAATGGGTGGCACGTTTAGACAATAGATGGCGCTGGCGTGGCACTAACGATTACATCACGCCCAAAAATTCTCATTTCTCATTTCATATATAATTTAATTTGTTTTTAATTTAACAGCACATAGCACTCGCACCGGCCATTAAATAATTACCTTCTTGCTACTTTCAACTCTACACAGTTGTCATTATTTTAAACGCAAACAGGCCGTCTTTTGGTTTTTATTTTTTATTGCAGCAAATTGTTTTCCATACGTTGTCAACGAAATTCCGTAGCAAAAATCTTACGCTTTTTTCCTTTTCTTTTTCTTGTAACAGCTGTTGCTGCGCCTTCAGTGCGTCAATGTTTGTGTGTCATGTGAGATATGTTAACACACGCACATATAGCGCTCATCACTTCTCTTGACTGTTAAATAACAGAGTGCAAAAAGCCTATCACTGGAATATATTTAATATAAAATAAATTAAGTTTTCAATGTGGCTTGTGAAAATGACTTTAATTTTAACTTTATAAAACAAAAGATTGAAGTAGATCTTATAATAAAAAACAACAATACATTGAAATCTAGAGTCGTTTATAGGTATTTTATCGTTGCTTACTCAAATATTTATAAAGGGAAAATAAAAAGTAAAGTAACTGTGACATCTTAAAAATTTAGCAGTGCTATAAAGGAATTGTGTGCAAGTTGCAGTGTTGATCAACGCAATGCAAACTTCAAACTCGACCGTTAAACTTCGTCTACATTTAAATGCTTAACCTATTTTATATTATTATGTATATTATTTTTATCAGTGTTATTGATATTATCTTTATTAATATTATGACTATCATCATTATTATTATTTTTGTTATTATTATAATTATATTATTACAAGCCAAAGAGCAAATTTATTGCTGAAAAAATTATGCTTTTTCAATAAGTTTTTGTCTTCCTTACACGCTTCCAGTGCGATCTCTTTCCATTGCCAAGGAAGTCCTAGAACAGATAATATATGCAGAAGATAATACAAAAAACTAGTTGTTGGCAAAAGAAAACAATTATGTGTTTTCTTATTTTATTACATTTAATAATAACTTGCAGTAAATCATTCTTTTCTAACTATTCCAGCAACGTTTTGCGTGCGTCTGGCAATGCGCTCAATTTCCGATTTCCACTCCACAACAATAATAAGAGCCCGATTCTCTTTCGCGCTGCGTGCTTCTCTTTCGCTCTTCAACCGAAGAAGAAGAGAAACAAACAACGAAAATGCAAAGCGCGCCAAACTTTCTGTTGTTGCCTTTGCTCTGCTTTTTTTTATTTTTTTGTTGCTTTTTGTGTTTGTGTTTTGTGTTGGGGGCTTTGGGGCATCGTCAGCCGAGCGACTATTTAATTTTCGTTTTGCCGTGGAACCGTTTGGCGGCCCGCAAGCGATGAGCGCGTTTATCAATATTTTTTTTGTTTTATTTTCTTTTTTGAAAAATTTCGAATAAAATCGCTTCGTGATACCAATTTTGTTTTACAGGTCTTTCCAACACAAACACACGAACACACATACATATGTACGTTAACAGCTGCTGCGCCATCTATCGCTGACATTGGCAACTAGCGTTTCAACAGTAAGTACTAAAATTATATAAACAAATATGCACAACAACATCAACAATAAAAATATGTATAGAAATAAAAATAAATATAAGAAAAAAAACCGCCATCCTTTGACAGTTGGCGACGACATAAAATGTCAAACTGTCGATCAGCGATCAAGGCGAAAAATGCAAGAAGCGTGTCTGAAATGCAAAAGAGGGCGCTCTTCTGTGTGTGTGCAGTCATTTATGTAATGCTTCCCTCACACACACTCACATGCATACAGCTGTGGTCAATATAATAGTAGTGTTGTGTTGTACGTTTAAAAAATACTTTAAATATAGTTTAAAAATTATGAAATATATAATAAATAAATGCATACGAGCATTTACTTCACTAAGATTGAAAGTCGGTCAATGATAATAGTAATACAATATTAGTAAAGACTTCTTGAGAGTTGGGATAGCTATATAATTATGAACGGAAAAATTAAAGTTTTTAAACTTATCACAAATCAGCCTGTCCAAATAATTGTAAATATTTTAAAATTGTTCAAATATAGTTAACAAGTTATGAACGTTTTCATCAATAATCACTTCAATTATTTTTTTGAGCTGAAACTTTTTGTATTGTTGGTTTTGTTAATATGGATTATGTTCTTCGACTTCGAAATACTTCTTTAAAATCTTTCGGACGGCGGCCGATAGTTTGAACACTCAATGTAAAGGTTTTCTTGAAAATAGTATAGTATTATTGTGTTTTATTCAAAATCTCTTAAAAAAAAAAACTGCATCAGTTGAAAATATTTACAATATTTTCGCCCAAACTTTCTTAGAATATCGATGACTAAAATAGTACAAGAAATCGAAGGGTTTATGATATGTTTAGGCTATAGAATTTAAATTGATGCTCAGTATTTTAAAAATTTGTGTTTGCATTACGACTTTTTAAAAATGCATTTTTTTATAATGAAAATATATAATTTTATTAGATGAGCTATAAAAGTATAGGGTGTTTGCATTGCATGAAGTAGCGCTACTAATATTTTGACCGCAACTGTATTTACTGCTCCCACACACATACACACACTTGCATATTTACTCCTTCGGCGCTTTTAATCTTGTTGCTGATCTTTTCTCGGATTTCGCTACGCGTCGTTCATGCCTTCCAGTGAGATTCCAGTGTGCTCTTCTCGGCTGGAATGCGTTTAATTTTGTATTTGGAATTTTTGTATTTACTTTTTATTATTTGTTTTTCGAGCGTCGTTCGCTTGTTTTTACAACGCAAAAACACTTGTTGTCTTGGAAATCAAACTAAGCGCAAACTTTAATTAATATTCCATTCGCGATCTTTTTCCCTCTCTCTCTTCAACGCACACACTTGCCAGCACACTGTGAACAATGTTGTTATTTGTTTTGTATTTTTGTATTCCTCTTGTTGCTTTTGGGCTGCTGGAATTTGGCGCTTGCTCAACACTTTTTTTCCTAATGAGCCATGCTTCTCTCTCGTTCGCTCTCACTCTCTATATTTATAGAGTTGCACTTTGTTAGTGTTGTGAAAGTTGATTAGATAAGTACTCAATTATAAAGAAATGTAATAAATTGCTGAAAAAAAAATATTGAATTGAAATTATCATTATCATTCTTAATTATAAGGAAATATAATTAAGTAATTGCTAAAACTAAAAATTTGAATCAAGAATAGATATATTAAAAATTATATACAAATAAAACTATAATTAAATTTTTGACTTGATTTTAATTTTTTTAGAACGAATTAAATTTATTTATATATTCTTGCAGACGTTTTTTAAGACGTTGTAGAAATTTGGTAATCGTTTTTTGAGCTCGACGACGTGTTGAAACCTTTTCCGTTGTTGTTTCATGTGCAGAACTTTTGGCTGTTGTTGTTGTTATTGTTGCTGTTGTTGTTGTTGCAATGCATTCGACGTGTGTGGGAGCGAGCAGGCAGTTGATACAGTTAGGATCCAATGGGGCTACATCACAAGTAACGGCCGCAACATCTTCCAGTTGCGAATACAAAATGGCGGCCAACAAGACCAGAATTTTGGCACATCTCATTTTGAGGCTTTAAAATTAAGAACTAACTTCAGTTAGCCGAAAATCGTTGGTCTTTATTTAACGCAATTCGAATTTGGCATCTATTTGGCAACAACTAAGCAAACTTTATTCAGGTGTTAATTAGCCTCCACAATAGAAACTTGCGTTGAACTTTATATACTGAGAGACAGAAATTGGAATTTATAAGTATGATTTATCTCAATCATTTTTATATAAATAATTTGAAAAGGGCTGAACAAAGATATATTAACTACTTTAGCTAATAAAAAGAAGACCATAACTTAATATCAATAATATACGCTTAATTAAACAAAAAAAGGATACACAACTTAAAGTTTAAAATATACGCTGGATTTAAGATGCTGAACATCATTAAAAATTAATATTTATTAAAACATTTTTAAAGCACGTTTCAATATTAAGATATTCAATATTAAGATTATATTAATTATGCTCTGTAAAGAAGTTGAACATATTAAAATAATAGTTAAAATTTAAAAAGTTGGTAAACGTAGAAAGACCAAACATATTTAATATTCTTCCAACGAGTCAAAAATATTAAGAATGTTTACTTGATTTAAGACAATTCTACTCTGTAAAGAAGTTGAATATTAAAAGAAAAATATTTATTTCAAATTGTTGGAGAAAAACTGAAAATTCGTATATATATATTTTATTTTCTGCAGCCAATGAAGAAAAATAAACTTAATATAAAAAATAGTTATTCAAGTGTACATTTTGTCTGCGTATTTCTTGTTTTATTTAAAAACTTTGAATAATTTGGCATTTTTCCATAATCCATTTAATGTTATTCAACTGACTAATGACGCCAAAGTCGTTGTTGGCTTTCTTAAACAAAGTAGCCGTTTTTTGTTTCGCACTTGAATAAAGTTTATTCAAGTGTTCGATAATGGGAATTACGCAAAGCCTTAAAGATAAAGGTGTACGAAAAGAATAAAGAAAAAGAAAAAACCCAACATACTTTGGATACCAATGCTATGAAAATAAATAGCTTGATATCGTTAAGGAGTGTAGAAATACCACAAGAAATACATTAGCTGTACACTTAGAAAAAATTAAACTGAATTGAAGAAGATTGCGCTGAATTTTAAATTGCGCTAAAAAACTACACAAAAAATTTGAGCTAATACATTTTTAAATATAGGAAAACAAATTTGTCATAATTATAGATGTTTTTTTTATTCTATTGAAATGTTTTTTATTAACAAGAAATAAATTTCAAAAAACTAGAAAACCAGTGCTATAAAAACAAATTGCATGACATCTTTAAGGCATGCGGAAATACCACAGCTACACTCAGAAAAAAAAATCACGCTAAAATGAAAATGACACAGAAAACTAGAAAATTTGTCTGGTTTTTGGTTTAATTTCTAGATATAAGAATATAATTTTTTTTTTGGTGTCATAGTTTACTAATTAAACTCACTGACTGAACTGCTTAAAAAATATATTAACGAATAAAAATTCTGAGAATTAAAAGTCTTCTCCTTTATTATATATAAGGAAATGTTTTATATTAGGAAAAAAAAAATATTATAGAAAAGTATAAATTAAAAGCCGTATTTTTATAATATCTTTTCATAAATTCTAAATTTCTATTTTAAATTTCAAGATAACCTTTTTTCTCAGTGTAATTATGTCTATCAATTTGTGTGGATAGATAGAAAAGTAAGCCACTTACAGAGCCAAATGCAAATGGCAAATTGAGCAGGTTGCCAATGAGGAGACGTTGACAAAATTGTGACAATGACAACAATTGAACAACATTTTAATTGCTAGCCATTTGCATAGAAAAACACTTTTCCAATGTTGTCGTTGTATTTTTGTTGTTGTTATTGTTGTCGTTGTTGTTGTAGATGTTTTTGTTGTTGTTATTGTTGCTATGCAAAGACCTACAAATTCAACAACTTGACGATCTCATTGATGTTTTTATGTGCTTGTCAGACATTATTTATGCATGTATGTCTATACATATATATGTATATACGAGTATATATATATATATATATATATGTATTATATATATAGGTGTGTGTATTTGTACACTCAGAAAATAATCGCCCTAAATTTTAGTGGTAATGGTTAGTCATTTCATAATTCAGGAAGTACATTTCTAACATTTCTGCTTGAGATTTTTTAAAAACTGAGGTTTGCATTTCAAAAATTTGGGGGTGGACTTTTATGAAATTCAGAAAAAAATGTTCCAGTTTCCAGGCTGTTGTTTTCTATGTGTATAGCATAAAATAATTCGTATATTAGCTATTAATATTATCATTATACATTGGTATTTTAAGATTTACATATAGTCAAAGATTTTATATAGTTAATAAATTCATTTAATTTAATAAATTATATTGCTTGTTTCTGTGTTTTTAACAAAGATTGTTTTTATTTTTGGGGTAAACATCTTTTCTACATTTTAGAAATCATTTTCATAAAATTTAAAAAAAAATTGTATTTTTTTCTGAGTGTATGTAGAAGATCTGTGGGCACAATGTAAAATGTGCCTGGCTACTGTGTGCCGCTGTGATGCGATGTGGCGCTCTGTGTTGTGTTGCGTTGTTTTCTTGTTGCACCCACATAAAACATTTTGGCACAAATACCAACATTAAATTGCGGTCAGTCATCGATCGCGATAAGCAGCAAAAAAAAATAAATAAATAAAAAAAAAAAAGCAAAAAGCAAAAAAAAACATGTGAAAGTCGCAAAGACTGACACACAAATGCCAGTCTCTCATCGAATAGCAAATACCAAAAATCAAAAATACAAAAACCAATACGAAAACAACAAAAAAGAACAAAGAAGTGCAGCTATCTTAGGCACATCGAAGATTAGATACCCTTTGATAGAGATAGTAGATCTGCAACTGCTAAAGGCAAAATTTGATTATAAATATGAAAAACATGAACATTGTGATATAGTAGTTCGATATTGATGAATATATTGGGTAACTTAACTTAACTTAACTTAAAGGTTTGTCATACCAGAATTTATCTTTCCATCGATTGTTGCTGTGGAGATTTATAATATAGTCGTTCAATCTCAATGCTGCATTGTCAAATTTTAGGAGCAGAAATAATTGGAAATAATTGTAAAACAAAAGTATTTTTCATACAAACCCTCATCCTTCTGCTGATTGTTTCTATGGAACATGGATACATGATACCTGATTCTACGTTCTCAATGATCCTAAATCTTGTTTGGTGAATATATATTGTTAAACAAAAATGCTTTATGTTTTGATCGTTTGTTCCTTCGAAAGATATATGATATATATCCAAACGGGGTGTTTTTTAAGTAACAATTTAGCAACTAAAAGATCAACTAAAAGATCATGATGTTTGGTTGGAGTAGTTTACTAAACAAAAACTTTTTTTATTCTATAACTCGTCTATTGACCAATTGTTTCGATGGAAACTATTTAATATAGTAGCCCAATCTTAATAATTTTTAATCATTTTAAACAAATAAGTTTTGTAGACAATAATTTAAATTTCGAAATCTGGTTCGTTTGACTTCGATATATACACAAAACATGTGCCATTTGCAATTGCTTCTGACTGATTATCTTGTTTATCTATGCGTATATCTATTCAAACTGCAAAATACAAAAACAATGATCCTAAAATTGAGAAAATCGCCAATTCGGAATACATTTTTAAAAAGTAAAAACGAAAACTCTTTTATAACTTATAAAAATACTTTCTAAAGTTAAGAAATTACAGCTTCTTTCCCAACTTAAGAAAGTATTTTTTAAGAGACATTTAGAAATTCATTTCTTCTATCTATATTCCATATATATATATACATATATATATATATATGTAAAGGGTATAAAAATGTCATTCTGATATGCGTCAGAATCAGACAGACAACAAACAGAAAATTCTCACGAGCTGGTTGCATGATTAATTACATTTTAAACAAATGGAAAAGCCAAACAAGTGTGTGCATATGTGCGTGTGTGTATGTGGGCGATATTCTAGACCAAAAACGGTACAACATTGCGTATGAGTGTTGAGATGTTGTTTATTTGCCAGCTGTTCTAACGTGTCTCGTGTCTCCCTCTGACTCACACACTCTCTCCCTCGCTCTCTCAGTCTGCTGCTCAGCTGTTTGCTGTGATACATTTTTCTCTTTATGTTGTTGCCCCAATTTTCTTGAATAAAATATTCGCATTCTCATTCGCACACAACAAATTCATTTAAAACAATTTGTGCTTTTTTATTTATAAATAAATTAGCAGGCGAATGTTTTCTCTGTTTGGCACGCTCTTTACTATCTCTTCCGCTCTTTTCCCTTCTCTGACTCTCTCTCTCTCTCTCTCTCTGTCTATTTATTTCTCTCTCTCTGCCTCTTTGTGCTTTGGGCAAATTTCTTTTAATTGTTTACATTTAACGAATCTTTTGCTTTACGGCTCATTTTAGTTGCTTCTCCTCCGTTACTCCAACCTCAACTGTGTTTTTTTTTTATTGAATAAATTTATTGTTATCAATTTTATTGGCAACTAGCAAAGCGTGCGTCAATTTATCAATATTATTTGGCCGTTTGACAAATTTGAAATTGGAAAAAGCAGAAAAAAACGCTTCAATTGATTTATTTGAATTCTTTTCGCGCTCAATTGCCAAATAATTGTTTTGTGGGCAAGTGTGTGTGTGTGTGTGTGTGTGTGTGTGTGTATTGTTGCTGTGCAGCAAAACGATCTTGTAAATCGCATCAATAAATTTAAAATACATTTTCATGTAAAACGCTTCGATTGGACGATTTTTGACGTTTGCAAGTGCTAATTGTATGCAATTTTTACGTGCCGATTCCAGAAAATGTTTGCCATAAGCCAATAATTGAGACATATATGCATATATACATATATTCACATCCATACATTTAAACATACATATATGGTTCGAGACCACATGGATCAATCGATAATTTTGTTGTATTGTTTCTTATTATAAAAAATAAAATGAATCAATTTCGGCACGAGCAATAAGAGATTGTTTAACAAATTTCAAAGAATAAATACTCTTTGATATCTCTAAAAATTACAAGTGAATATATAAGAAAAGCCTAAAAATTTGTAAAAAGTTTCCTATGTCAATGCCCAAAGATAATTTTATAATATATATTTATAAAATTGGTAGATTCTATTAAAATAAATTATTTCAGAGCTATCAAATAGTATTTATTCACTTTAATTTAAGCTTCGGCTCTTGTTTAACTATCTTAAAAATAAATGTACGTAATTCTTTAGTATATAAATTTGAGTGTCTGCAAATCTATTTCTCATTGCTTTCGACACTTTGAATGCAAACACTAAGAAAATGTCTACAAAAGAAAACCAACTTGAAGCATGCCTAAAAATAAATTAATAAAATTTGGCTAAAAAGTAAGTCACATTTTGCCAGCTCATTTGTTGAGTGAAATGTGTGTGAATTTCTTATTTAAGCTGACTTGATTTATTAGCGACCTTAGTTCATATTTATAATATTTCTGTACTCAGTCAGAAGTAGGCATATATATTATGTATATTTTGATTTCTTACATATTTATTTAATTAGCATCAATAGACATGTCGGGGTTTGTCCATTTATCCTTATTTCTGTTAGTCCTTCTATGTCAAGTTTTAAGCAAACAAATCGAGTTATTTTTAATTTCATCGATAAAAATTGATTGCTGATTGTAGTTTTAAGGACCGCTGCGTTCTTGTTCAAAGGGTATCATTTATTCGAACTTTCTTTCTCTCTCTCTTGTTATTGTTTGGAACTGTTTACCACTAAGATTAAATTTATGGACAATTGCCATAAAAAAGCTTAGTCAGACATTTGTCTGATGCCACTCAGAAGAGTTTAAAATCAATCAGCTTTTTAGTTTTTGTTCTTTTTCTTTATTGTGATTTTTTGTCTTTTTTTTGAGCAAGATACCAAACAACTGAAGTCTTCCCCCGATTCCCCCGACACATGCCAATTGTATGCAAGTCCTGCATGCTCCACTTGATCTTGTCGCTGTCCCCAGGGATATATATATATATATATATATATATACATTATATATATATAAATATATATATATATATATATATTTATATGTATATTTACATACATTAATCCCGTTTCATGCCGGCTGCTGTGCCTGGTGCTGATGTTGCTGTTGCTGTTGCTGTAGTTGCAGTCAACGGCGCATTTACCTAAATTGGAATTTCCGGTAAACCGTAATGAAAATCGTAGCAATCAAACCGAAAAAAAAACAAACAGACAAACAACAACACGAAAAAACACTGAGCGAAATTCATAAAGAAAACAAAGACTCAAAAGAAAAAAATGTAAATGGCTGTATCACAATCAAATATATAAAAATAAAATAAAATAAATATCTTTCATAGCTCAAAAAAATAACGGGCTAAAATGCTAATGAGTCTGGGCATAAAACTAGATCAGTTTATATCTAATCTGAACCTTCCCCCACGAAATGACACCCCTTATTTTTATTTATTTATGTTCTTATTTAATGTCAACTGAAGTTAGTCAACGGAATATAATACAAAAAGTTAAAAATAGATTAAATGAAATTATAAATAAAACTGAACTTTAAATTTATTTATTTATTTAAATTGATTTATTTGAATTCGATGGGTCTCTAATCTGTTTTCTACCGTCCACTGCTCTCAGATCAAATATGAAGGAGCGTAGATTTTGGTTTCTAATTCAAATATATTCAATAGTTCAAATTTTGAGTGGAAGAAAGTCTGAAAGTTAGGCTTTAAAAATTAACATAAAACGATTGATCGAATAGCAACATAATTCGGGCTTTTTGTTTTAAACCAATTTAATGGAATATTTTTGCGAAAACGTAATTTTAGAAAACTCAGATTCTATTTAATGTGAAATTACTTTAAAAAGAGCATATTGGATTATTTTAGATTAAAAACTAAATTAAATAAGATATAGAGATAAATATAGATGTAGAAGTAAATACAAATATTGATTAAGATGTAAATATAAATATAGATATTGTATATATATAGATATGGAAATAGAAATAGTTATAAGTAGAAATAGAGATATATATATATATAGATATAAAAATAGATATAGATATGTATATTACTCGCAGATTGGATACATTTTGGCCAAAGAAAAAAGCTTAAAACACGGTTTGCTTGAGTGTAGAAAATAAGGTATATTATAGTAACACTTCGAGTAGTGCATACAATTCAGGGCACAGACTCGTATATACCCTAGAGATACCCTAACCAGCCGCATTGATATGCAAATGAATGTCAACGTCTTAAATGAAATAATCGTCTTAAACGAGCTTCGTGCCGGCTGCCTCGCTAAATCGCTCGACTTAATTGCTTTTCTCCAACTACACTCAGAGAAAGGGAGAAACAGCGAGACAGAGAGAGAGAGAGAAAGAGAGATGAGAGAGACAGACAGAGAGAGAGATAGAGAGAGAGAGATGAGTGAGGGTCGAAACGTTTAACAGCTTATATATATATTTTGATGAGCGCCTTTTAATGACTTATTTACTTCATCATTTTTTATTGCATATCACAAAAACATTTCTCAGACACTTTCAATGTCATTCATTGGGTGTTCAGCGTTGAAATAAAACAATTTAGAAATTCTTTTCCAAATTTAGATATCTTAAATGTAAACATTGAGTTGAAAATGTAGCCACAACTTAAAGAACTCTTTGTAATTCTATAAACACTTTTCTTTTTGGCGAAATTGGGTTACACACCACACGTCTGTCTGTAAACAATTAATGCAGCATAAATTCTGTAAAAACTGTTTCTCTATTTTTCATGGCTTTTGATCAGTTTTTAAACTGTAAAGTAATCAAAAAATATCTGAAAAAATTGTTGCGCAAATATTCAATTTATTTACTAGAGGCAAAGAAATCAATCATTGTTCATTTAAATTTACAAAATATGTCAGTAAGCAAGCTGCTAAAAAAACATCTAAAAATAATACTAATAAAGAATGATTATTTAAGGATCGCCGAAGTTTATATACCCAAAAAAATATTCTCATTTTAAAATGTATATATTAATTAAAAAAAAAAGAAGCCCAATACTAACAAAGGAACTAAGGACGTAGAGTGATTAAGTTTCTTAGGAAATAAAAAAGATTTTTTTTTTATAGAAGAACTTTTCTTTAACTCATAGCAGATATATAATGTATCCTTCCGTTTTGTCAAATTTCGGCATATCAAAATGAGTACATTTTATTATTAATATAATAATATATTAATACAATAATAATATAACAGTAAGGTAATGCACATAGCATAACAGAGATGGATATACGTACAGTCTTCTTTAATGCTTAGCACATTTTTTGGCAAGAGCATAAAGAATTCCATAAAATAAATGTTGATACATTAAAATAATCTACTATTTCATCAAAAGTCAGCAAATATGCAAGTCTCCTATAAATAAATACATATGTATTGATATATAAATAATTCGTCAAAGCTACCGGTAAAACAATCTCAAGAGAATTGATAAATACTGCACCTAAAATAATGCCTTAGTTCAAATAGTAAGCTAGAAAGATGGATATAGATAAATTCCTCTATCTACTCTGTTACTGATGCTGATTTAGAATATACATATATGTATTTATTTATATTTTACGAGCTCAAAAATATCTCCTTTAATGCTTAACACACTTTCTGGCAAGACGATAAAAATACCACAACAAATTCTTTAGTACATCAAATCAAATCTACTATTTCAGCAGCAAAATGCAAGTCCATTTATATATATATACGTGTCTATATATATATAGTTCTTCAAAGCTACCGATATAACGATTTGAAGAAAATTGACAAGTGTTGATATACGAATGCCAAACGATTGCAAAATGGTCCCGCGAACAAATAAGAATTCGAATTCAACTCCGAATCCGAATCCGAATCGGAATTGCGGTTTGTTGTTGTGTGCCGTGCATATTAATTGACTCATAAAAAATGATGTAAATATAAAAGAAATATGCCAATAAAAATAAAAATATTCAAAGCTGTGGCGCCAACTACAGAAAATAAAAATGCCTAGGGCCATAAAATATTTGTTTTTTTATGTCTTTTTGTACTTATTAAATTGTGTGTACTAATTGCGGTTACGGCGGCAAGTGCAGAGTGTAGACATCGTTTAAACTGGGCCTGTGGTTTGTTGTGGTTTTTCTAGGGGTTTTTATGGTTGTTGCTGCAGTTGAAGTTCTTCAAATTATGTTGACTAAACAAACTTCAGGCCACATGTGCTTATTAAAAATCATTTTGGGCAACGTATTTATTTATTTTCCCTCGCTGCAACGCTTCCGGCCACAATATCCGTGAAAATCGGCTGAGGGAGAAAAAGCTTTATGTTTTGCTTCCGCTGGAAATGTTGTAGAGTTTTTTTTCTTTCTATTTTGTATGCAACGGTTACCGTTAGACTCACCTGCCACTTTGCCACGGCTGCCACTTTAGTTTTAATTTTTCTCTAGCCACTTTTATTTATGGTTTACCATTGTTTAACCATGCGCATAATTAATTTAAATATATATATATTATTTTTAATAATTGCTATGCTTTCCTATTTTCAATGTTGCGCAGGTTTGTGTGTCCAAAAAAGAAAAAAAAACTTTGACTGGCCATATCCGCCGGAAGCACCTTAACGGGCCAGAACAAGTGCAAAGCCCCTTGAAATATACTGAGTGGAGCTCTCTCCTCGCCTTCCTGCCCCCCTGCTCACCTGCACAACCCTTTCCCCAAATGACAACAACAGTAGCTGAAAACTGAACAACCCAAATATATTGTGCAAGAGTTTCAAGGCAATTATCATCATGTCATTGGGTAAGTACTGAGCAATTAATCAACCATAATTTAACAAGCACAACATAATCGTAAATTCAAAATAATAAAATAGGTTTTTTATTAATTTGTAATGGTATCTGTAAGATACACATGTTGAATCCATATATTCATAAATATTTCTGAATAATAATCGTTATAGCTTCTCTTGTTGCAAGCTACTCTTGGGTTATGGGAAAAAAATCTATAAGATTCGTATATGGTATTATTAATATATATAGACATACATTGATATAGGGACAAATTTGATTATACGAGTAATAATTAAGAATTCCCTCGTCGTGATAGTTCGACTTGGTGATGTCTTCTAACAATATTTTTAATTCATAGAAGACAAGGCAAAATCCCACATTAACAAAACAAGTTAAACAAAAATTCAATGCCAAAATCAAACTTACGAGTAAGAACCCAAATTATAATATATCAAACAAACACCTTCTTAAACTTTAAGACCACATTTTTAATTCACTTGGAATCATTCCATTTCTGACTTGCATAGAAGAGCCATACGAAAATATCAATAATATTTCAGGGTGTATTCCTTATCAATTGGCAATTATACTGTATAATTGTGTTTTTTATGGCTAACGTAAATCGATTTGTATTGATAAAATGAAATAAACTTGATTATATCGACTATTTTATTGTTGCTGATCAAGAATATATATTCATTATGGTCTCGCACTTGCTTCCTTCTTCATTCTATAGTCTACTCAGATATTCTCACATATTTGGAAAACCTAAATAAAATTAAAAAAAATAATAAATGGCTTAATTAGTAGCACCTGTATTATTGCATATGGCAGCACTTTGCTTACCCACTTTTCCAGAGAGAATATGCTTACCTAAGTGTTGTTGCACTGAGGCATGCCCTAAACATGGCATAAACATGACACATTCCCCATTCACGCCTCGACTTGAATTTGACACCGAATCGAGGCCTTTCTCTGCGACGAGCAGCGCTAATGAGTGTTTAACCCATGGAAAACAGCTAGTGGAAAAGTGCACGACAATATGCAGCATGCAACATGCAACATGCCACATGAATGCACATTAGCAATTTCCCAGAACGCCAACGCATTTATCTTGGACTCGTACACTCAGAAAAAAAATTGCACTGCATTTCTGCAATTCGCCAAAGGTGACTTAACTTAATTAAAGAAAGTATATTTCTAAAAATCGGGGTTTTTCTTCTCTTAATTTTAGGATTTTTAAAATGAAAAAAAAAAATGTATAATTTTCAGGGTGTTTTTCTGAATATGTAAAATTATATCTTTGTTGCTTATTTATATTATTAATAAACATTAGTATTTTAAGATTCACATATACATAATTATTAGAAATGCAATTCATAATTATAGAAAATATTTTAAAAAAAAACATTTTTTTGGTATTGCCGATTTCTAATTATTGAATTTGAATTATTTTTATATTTAGAAATTATTTAAACACAAGAAAACATGTATAGTTTTTTTCTATTTAGTTGGATTTTCTAAAATTCAAATACATTTTTTTTTGTGCGTGTACTATGACTAAGGCTACTCTAACATTTACCAATAACCGTACCCATCACCCTCCTCTTGCCCTTACGCATATCCCTTAACCTTCCCCTGTTGAGTAGCCACGCCATCGATTAGTGCGAACAACCCACTGAAATGTAATTCGAATTGAAATGGCAACAAAACCAAACAAAGAAACACACAGAAAGCAGGAGAAATGGGCGTACTTAAAACATGCCAAGATTGTGTATTAGGCACGCCCTCCTGGCGGTGACGCCCCAACGTCACCTAGAAAAAAGTGCCACTGCAACAGCAACTGCAACTTGCCACTGGAAAGTGCGGCAGTTTCCCAGCGCTGCAAATGATGCGTAATCAACTGAGACGCCAGTTGTTTTGGGACTGCCTGGGAAAAAAGCTGGCACAGATACTAAAAAAGCAGCACTTAGGAAAAAATTTACTTTGAATAGTAGAAATAAGTTTCTTAACAATAGAAAATATTTCTGGCAAATTGAAAATGTTTCCTATATTTAGAAAATATTTCAATTTAAATTTCATTACTTGAAATTTAGAAAGTATTTTTTCTCAACTTCTTAGAAATGTCTTTCTTAATAATAGAAATCATTTCTGAGAGATATAAAAGTAAATGGAAATTGTTTCGTATATTCCAAAATTATTTACTAAAACCAGAAAAGCTTTCTAGCATTCGGTGCGATTTTCATGTTAGGGCAATTTTCTGCATTTACGAGCAATATTTTTTGTTGAGTGTATACACTGCATCACTTATCCAATATAAACCAGCTCCAGACGCAGACCCAGACGCAACTGCGTTCAATTCTGACTCACTGACGAGGTCATCCATTAATTTGTGAACGACTCCGAGCAACACAACAATAATAATAATAATAATAATAATACGTAATATTCAAAGGACAGCAGCGTATGATAATAAATAGCAAATCAAATGTCGAGCTAACCATGTAATTAGTCAGATTTGTGGCATGTAGCAGCAATTGCCGGCGTTGCATGCCCCACACCACTGACTAGACTACAATACCAACCATGTCCAGCTTTTTTCTATACATATTTTTTTGTTTGTTTGTTTTTATTTATGTTGACTAGAACAAATAATCACAGCGCTGATATGGGAAATGGCGCAATTAAAACACAAAACTCTCTCGCATCGCATGCAGTCAGTCAGAGACACACACACACATATATATATATATATATGTAATTATATATAAATATATGTAAATATATATATAGTCTCTACTGCTCGTCCAACCCTCGTCCATCCCTCCTTGTCTGTCTGTCTGTCAGTCAGTCTCTTTGGCCCGCATCGTGGAATTTTTATAAATAGTTTGTCGTCATTGTTGTTGTTGATTTTGTTGTTTTAGTTGTTGTCGCTTTGTAAATTCATTCATTAAATCTGCATTGATTCATTTCATTTCATTCATTTCATTTTATTCATTCATTTTTAATTGCATCCATTGAGTTCTGCTCGCATCTTGTTTAGTGTATATTTATTTATCATTACTATTCACAGTTGGGAGCACACCCAACTCATTCAGAATAGTTGTAACTGTGATAAAGATTACAGTTTGTTGACTTTGCTTGATAAATATATAAGTTAACTTTATTCATATTACTTATTATAACACTTAAAAGTTTGTTTACAATTACAATTCACCCTAACTTATTCACCATAACTTAGACAGCTATAAGGCTGACTTTGCCTCATAAATAATTATTTTGCTAATCGCATTTTACTTATATTTTATTTCTTTTTATATAAAGCCAACTTAAAGCCAAAAACTTGATTTAGTTTCTAAATATGTATCATAACCATTAGGTGGGAGTAGGATTAGTATGGAGCTTGTTGAGTACTCGTATTTGCTTCAATCAGCTTACAAATTTACTTTTCAAATTTTATACAATTTATTGGTACATATTTTATTTACTTAGATAAGGTTAAGGTTGAGAGGAAGTTGATAAGTCTTCACAGATTAAAGAATTTGACAGTATTTTATAATATGTTCAATAATAATATGTGCTTAGGTTAGGCTACACGGCTGTTAATCTATAAAGTCATCTCACTTATGCCTATTATACGAGTATCTAAGGCAAATGCAGAAAGAATTAATACAACTTTGGTCTCGACTTATACGTATTTGTTGTAAAAAAAATATATAAAAAACACCCTGCAAACTAGACTAGAATTTAAGAAATCGACCCCGTTATTGATAAAATTTCGTCATAACTTTTTCGTACATTTTATTGAATGATGGTAAATATTAGTTTAACAAGTTTAGTTTATTTTTTTTTGTTCTCTATAGCTTTTAACAAATAAATAATATGGATTATATGGTCGTGATTTTGCTTTATCACCAATTATTTCGAAAATAAACATGTACATTTTTTGTTTTCGTTATTCTAACTTAATAAAAATTCAACACTTAAGCATTAAGTGTAAGTTAAGGGCATAAGCATTTAAAAATGCATACTCAACAAATAAAAATGAATTTCTCTCACGACTAATTTCCAGGAATATGGACATAATATGACTCAGTCGAATATTTCGATCGATGCGATCGATACTTTAGTTGTGCATAAAGTAGGCGCACCTTCAATTTTTAATTGAATGTTTTGTAAATATTTGCACACATTAAATATTCACCATGCAGCAGCTGCGAATTGCAAGTGCCTTTTGTGCTTGCCCCCAAAAAGATGCCGACAAAGAGCGCAAGAAGGGAATCAATAATCAATGATCAAGAAACGATGCAAAATAATTCACAAATTGGCAACGATAAAGAAATATATCAGTGATATGTGGACCAATGGCCCCAATTGAATAGCCAGACAGCATCCATCGGCCATTGCCAATGACGACGTCACAGCAAAAATATAATAATAATAAAAAAATGAGAAAACACTTACTTATAATTTCACAGTGCCTATGCCAATTTAAATACACTCGGACAAAATATCTGATATTTAAATGAGAAAATCTGGTTTTTAGAAACGAAACCCAACGAAAAAAATAATCTTACAATTTTAAAAGGTTTTTTATTGTTTTAGAAATATATTTTTTTTTACCTAATTTGATAATTTAAATACGTATTTTTATTGGTTTGAAATTTGTTTTTTATTCATACAAAATACATTTTTAAAAATTATAAATATGAAAAGCAGTAATAAGTAATAAAATCTCAACTGTCATGCTATTTTCAATTTTAACCGTTTTAAACAAAAAAAATCTTAAAATTAGGTATATTTATACAACATTTAGGAATAATATATATATACTCGTATATATATATATAATAATAAGAAATTGGTAAAAGAAAAACTCTGGTTTTTGGAAACATGCTTTCTAAATAATAATTTGAGCATGGCGAATTTCGAAATTTTAGAGCGTCTTTTTGCTCAGTGTGTGCTTAATTGTCGGAATAAATGAGTTGGGTGCTGAAAGCCAACAAGTTCTTAAATTGTAAATTGAAATAAAAGTCGTTAAATGCAATTATTTGTGTAATTCTGATGCCTCAATATTGTTTCAACGAAAATTTTGTAATTACTGGGCTAGGCCCTTAACCAGTGCATTTTTAGCTCGATATATGGCCCAACATAAGTCGAGACAGAGAAAGAGAAAGAGAGGAGTTCATTTATTCCATCTAAAAATAATATAAGACAGAGACATTAGACGCTCTCATCTGCTACAAATGATTCTTCATAATTGAATTACATGACCGTGAGATGGTGATGGGGACAAGAGCGCAAACATTTTAATTACACACCTCATAATCATTTGGATCTGTTGCATTTGAAGTGGGTGCACAACTTGGAGTAGGAGCTGTGATGGAAGATGTTCTCTGAGTCCTAGCTGAGAAACTTGATCAAATTTCTGAAATGAAATTCAACGACGCATGTCGAGAATGTCCCCAAACTCCGTGGACTGTGTGGGCTGTGCCCAGATCAACGACAGACTTATGTGTATATATAATATATATGTATATATTTGTATATTTTCTGGTCTATGTGCGCGTCAGGGAATATTTATTTTGACAGGCATGAGGAAATGTAACATATTGTGTCTACTTGTAAATTTTTAAGCAAAAGTTCATAAAGAATATAGGGAAATGTATTCTACAAAATTTATACTCGTACTTTTAATAAAACTAAAACTATAATCTTAAATGGCAGACAAGCTAGAAAGCTCTAGTCGAAAGAGCTCGACAAAAATATTATGATAACTGATAGTTGTTTGTTTAATATGATATATAAACTCGACTCTAGATGCTAATCAGGAATATAGATACTTTATGGATTCGAAGATGATCTCTTCTCCTTTTTCAGTACAATTGCATACATAAAAATAAATATAAATATATATATGCATATTGATTTACACTTAAATCTAAAGGATGTCTAAAATAGTGAGCATTTCAAGAAGTATTTTAATTCAAAATGAGACAAGCTATGATGAATATAAGATCTTTCCTTCCACCTTCAGGTATGTGTTTGACTTAGACAGCTCGCATATCTATTTCAGTCATTTCCAAAATGTATGTACGTGATATATATGATCCACTATATATATTCTATATTTAATGGCCAGACTTAGACAGCCGCGGCAAGTGTGTTTTTTAACCCCGCTCTGCCCCGTGTTGTGCCTGATCTCATATTACAAGTGCAGTCAAAGCTAAATAAATCAAATTTTGAAGTGGAATCTTGCAGCAAGAAAAGAAAAAACCAAAGAAAAAATAAGAAATGAGAAAAAATAGAAAATTGGACGCTAAGTGCAAAGCGTAACAAGATCAACAACATCATTAGAGGCATCAACAGGGAGCTTGGGGAGTTTTGTTGTAATTAATGCGCCACGGATCCTCTGGGGTATGCCAATTGACATTTAACATCAACCTGTGGTTTCTGCCACAGCCATGCTGGAGACATGGATACGGACACGGCCATGCTTGCTACACACTCTACACTCAGAAAAACAAAGCTCTGCATTTTAGAAAATCGACCTGAAAACTAAAAAGGTTTTCTTTTCTTTTTTACTTTTTTTACTTTCTCTGACTTAGAAAGGGTTAATAAGATTTGATCTCTCGCAGAAGAGTTGAGAGTCAATACCGCAAAATCTTACGTTTTCAGCTCAATTTATATAAATAAATATATAAAATAACAACAAATTATTAATGATAATATAAACAGAGTTCCTTGTTAAGAATAGAAAAACTCTGATTTTCAGAAACACACTTTCTGAAAAACCTTGAGTTAACTTTGGCAAATGCCTAAAATTCAGGTCGTCTTTTTTGTGAGTGTACTTGTATAATTTATAAGAATTTTCACAACAACTGCGCAGAAAGTAATGTGCCCCTGCAACTACCACTGCCCCTGCCTCAAGCACACACATGCAGCCGGCATTAAAAAAAAATGAAGAAATATGCCTAAAAAGACACGCGCTCCACAGGCGACGCTGCTGCTCGGGCTCGTTGCTCGGGGATCAGGAAATCACAAAATCAGGGGATCTCAATGCATTGCATCGTAATGGAGTTTTGCGCAGCCAGCCTCAACCTTCAACTGCTCATTGTTATTTTTTTTTTACACGGAAGACAACGTTTGCTGTGTTGTCTATTTTTTTGTTGTTGTTTTTTTTTTGTCATGTGCTCAGTTTCCATTAAGAAAATAATTAACATTTGTTGTTGTGGCCCAGTGAAATCTGTTGAGCAGATGTCTTGCGGCTGCTGCCGTTGCTCTTGTGTCGACTTTGGCTTTGGATATGCCAAGTCCGCATTCGATTGCATTTTATATATACGAGTATATGCGTTTTAATGCATTCCCAAACACCTTTTGCCGACCAGCGAGCCTAAAAATAGCAACAAATGTGGCCTGGCACTGGCCACTTTTCATTGGATTGTGTCAACCACAGCGAAAACGCCCATTAGGATCAAGATCATAAAAGTGTTTATTTGATTTTTTGATTGCATTTCTGACACCTAAGAACAAACCCAAACGCAATATGAACTCAAGATCAGGTAGTAAAACTTCCTTTCACACTTCACAAATAATAAAGGAACTGAAAGCGAAAGGAAGAGAGAGAGAGAGAGAGAGAGCGAGAGAGGCAATCACTCACCTACACTCAGGAAAAATCTATCTGTAATTTAGAAAATCGCCCCAAAGTGAAAACCACACTTGTAGCTAGATAAGAATTCTGGTTTTTTAGAAAATTATTCTAGATACACGAAAAAAATTTCAATTTTTAAAAATGTTTTATATTATTAACAAATACATTTCCAAAAAAAACATAGAAATCTCAACTCGCTAACGAATTGTTTGTCAATTTAATAATATAAATTTATAAACTAACTAAAATATTTGTAAATAAGAAAAAATTACATATAAAATTAATAATAACAATCTTCGATTTTTTCTAATTTCAGAAATATATATAGTCTGAAATTATGAAAAGAACAAGGCAGAACATTTATCTCGGGCAAACTGAGGATTAAATACCCTTGTAGACCGAAGTTAATCAAAATATTTTCTATTTTAAACACGATTACGATTAATGACGTCTACGATTTTTTTGAATTTGCGAAAAGTCTTTATTTATTTCCTATTTTCTTCGTTTAATTACAAAAATAAATATGAAGTATTTTTACAACACAATGCGAACTGAGCTGTCCTTGTCGATATTCAAGTGTGATATTTTTTCTGAGTGCAGAGCCCACTCCAGACCAGGTAGTAAAATTCAATTGAACACTTCACAATTGAAAGAGCGAGCACGAGAGAGATTTCCCTCCTCTCAAAATTATTAGCTTCATGTCTGCTTACACTTCCTGATCACATCCTACTAATCTGTTGCTTGTGTTTTGGTTATGTCTTTTTTTTTTTGGCATTTCCGTTCCGGTTATTTCCCTCTCGAGTGTTCATTAGCATTGGGGTCACGTGGAACTGTTGAGGTTCTTTCGTTTTTCCGCATTTTTAATCACTTATCCTTGGACACAGCCTGGTCGACATTTGGCAAGTTGTTTTCACTGCCAGGCGAGCCTTGAGTCTTTAGTCTTGTCTCAGTTTCAGTTTTCATGCCACTTCACATCCGCAGCTGCCAAAAGTGATGGCAGTGGCATATTTGAGTTATTTGCCTGCCGCTTGATGTTGTTTTTCTTTTTTATGGCAATTGTTGTTGCTTCGCATCCGCTCGCTCCGAAAATTCTTGTCTCGCGTGGGCGGAACTCTAAAACTGATTGTTTTAATGTCTGCTCTTCTGTTTTCCTTTGGCCAACTAAAATAACACTTTCAAAAATTTTCATATTTTTTTTTAAATGATTCTAAAAGCACTCGTCTTACATTCGACGTACGTTTTATGAGATCCGTAAAAGTAAGTCATCATTAATGCCAGAATTATTTTATTATGTGGTCCCTGCAACAACCCACTTCTCCACCTTTCCCCCTTTTTACACTCAGAAAAAAGTAGCCCTAGGAAATATAGAGTTTTTTTTGTTTTCAGAAATAATTTTTAAATATTAGGATACAACTTTCTACAATTTTTAAGGATTGATTAAACATAGTTTTTTCTAAAATTTAGAATAATTCACCCTAAAGTTTAGTAATTCCAAACTTCATTTAAAAAAAGTCAAATATATAAATTGGCTTTCTACATAATAATAATAATAGTGGCTATTTACTTAAATTTGTGGCGTTATTTTTCTTTTAGTGTATAAGTTTATATTAAATGCATGCAAATGTTTTTCATTTTCCTGTTTCTCATTTCCAGGGAAGCCACCTGCAATAACTGCAGGTTTGAGGCATAATTTAGCGTAACTTTTTGTGTGGCAACACATTAAAATAGCCATAATAATAATAATAATCATAACAATCATAATCATAATACGGCTTCCCCTCTCACACCACAGCTGCCTGGGTCGTCGCCAAACTTCCGGGCAGGCTGACGTTTGTTTTATTATATTTTGTTCGGTTCGTTTTCCCCTTTGGCTGCCTTTGGGGTTAAATCATAAAAAAAAGTCGAAAATAATAAACAAAAATTTTTAATTGAACGTGAAGGAAAACTCGTATTGCGCATAAACTGACTCAAAACACAAAACGCTGACTTTGGGTTGGGGTTGGCATTTTTAAGTGTGGAGAGCTGCAGGGGGCTGCTGTTTACTCTTTCACTCTTCCTCTGTCTATCTCTGTCTCTGTCTCACTCTCTCTGTCAGCGGCCTAGCTACGCGGAATTCTAATGAAAATAGCCGAGTAAATGTGAGTAACTTCTGTTGTTCTTGTTATTGTCCGCCTGGCCAAATGTGCATACAAGCGAAATAATTCAACAAAGAAATAATCAAAGAGGCCCACTGCAGTCAAATGGGGTCGACTATGAGCTACTCTACAGTCGTCTGTTGAATAATTTCTAATTTTATTGACCAATTTCCCTTTTGGACACTCAAATCTAAGCATGCTGGAAGTGCTCTATTTTCTTTTAAGGAAATTGCTTTTGCCTGCGGATGGTAATGAGATCAATATAAGAATACCTTGGATGTTTCAAAATATATAAGAACACTCTGCCTTTGTCGCTTTATTGCTTTCAGAAATCGATTTATATTTTATACTCGAAACTTGGGCAGCTATCGAATAAATTAAATAAACTTAGTCTGCCCTAGGGGCGTGAACAATTGTTAATGGATTGGAGAAAACTCAGAAAAAAGCCAAACACCAAAAGTAGTTAGTACGAATTAGTTAAAATTCTCAACAAAAAAAAATGTTATCCACATTTAAAATGTAGTTCTTAATGATAGAAATAGATAACTCTGAATTTAGATAGAACAGTGCTTATATTCTCTAGCTCTATATAAACATATCTAGTTCGATTCTACCGTCAATCCTCCGCGAGAATATATAGTTGATTTATAGATTCTTAATTCCTTCTTTCTGCCTGTTACGTACGTTCCACAAAACCATTATACCCTTATACACATTCTTAATGAGTTGAGTGTATAATAAAGCATTTCGTGCAATTTTGCGTACGAGTATATGCCAAATATGGCCACGAGGAGTACTTTTTTTCCTTCAGCTTGCAGCTAACAAATAAATGGCCAAGAAACAGTTTCTGAAGTTCGATGGGCCAAGAAATTACAACAGCTACAACAACAGCAAAGGGGAACATTATAAATTTCCAGTTGTGCATTTTTCTGCTTTTCGCTTGCAGTTGAATGCTTCCTTCTTGCTTTTTTTTGTAATTATAAATTCTGTGCATAATGCATTTGCATGCCATATTTGTAAATCATTAGAGCGTTGATTACTAAATAATTGCTTGTTGCAATTACTTTAATATTTATTTACTTGTAAACTCATTAAATTTATTTAGGGCTGTGAAAGTTGTAGCTTTTGAAAATTGATTTAATGTTGACCAAGTTTTGGTTTGAACTCAATTTAAAGCTACTTAGCTTGTATACGAAAATTTCCATTTCTGCCTTTTTAAAAATTTATTTAATTTTGACTACGAATTTTCGAGCTACGAATTTAACTAATTTTCTTGCTTGCTTGCCTGCTTATTAAAATGTTCTTTTATTTTTATATGTACGAGTATGTGTATAGCACTTACATATTAATAAAAATTATATTAATTATGAATTACACTTGATCAAGTAATGATTTGAAATCAGCTTAACTCCTTCTTTAAGGTACTTTACCTTATTTTTATCAAAGTTTCTTTTTATTTTACATATTTTATTGCTCCTAAAAATCTGAATAATTATTCTATTGATTATTAAAACTTCCTTTTATTTGTATACATATATATGTACGTGGCTCTTTCAAATATTATTAATTATTCTCTGGATTATATTTCTGATACAATTTCAAAGATTTTATATTACTTTCATTGCTGATGATATTTTAGCCATAAAAATGATTCTATTTGTGACTCAACGCTTGATGTGGCAACAAAGGTGAATCACAGCCGCAGAGCAACCAAAACTGACCCAAGAGAAATGCAATAACAAAGACACCAACAGAAGTGATTAACCTGTCAACGCCATAGAACAATCAGCGAGTGCCCCCAAAATGTTGCACAGAATAGCTCCTCGGAAGCGAAAGGGTTGTTCGCTGCTTGCCTCGTTGTTATTTTTGCTCCAGTTTAGGTAGCAGTTGAGCGTCTACAGATTTACGACTAGAAACGGGACAAGTCGATTCGTGGCTCATAGAATGGCATGCGATACACTCAGAGAAATGTGGCCAGTTAAACTACTTATTCAAAAAGATTATTTCTACACCGCATGTTTGATTCTTTCAAAAACCCGTGATTTAAATTTACGAAAAATGTGCCTTATTTACAGGGTGTTTTTTCTTCAAATTTTCGGAATCAATTTTTGAAGAATTCAGAATAAATATCATATCTTCATAGTGTTTTTTCATGTAAACAAATCATTCAATCTAAAAAAATCAAATAGAAATAAACATTTTTCGGATTTTAAAACACTTAATTTTTAATTATTTCCAACAGGCAGAATATATTCCCAATCAAAAAAATGTTGGTGCGCCTTTATTCTGAGTGTACCAATTGTCTATGCCGTACTTAAGAAGCCGAAGAGTCAGAATCAGAATCAGAGTCAGAGTCAAAGTACGTGCAGGCGAAGACAACAACTTGACATTTATGTGCAGGCAAATGCAATTGTGTAAGTGCAACGAGTGCTGCAACTCGATGTGCATTTCAAGATCATTTGCATCCACACACATACGAGTATACACACTCACACTCACACACTCATTGAGAGTGCACTCTTTTTTGGGAAAGGGATCCGTTTTCTACATTTTATGAACTACGAAATGTGCAATTTCTACGCTGTGTGCCCCTTGTGAATTTTTACGAGTTTTCCATCGGTTCCAATGTGCGTTGCATCTGCCACTCATTTTATTCGTTGGCCCAGTCCCAGTCCCATTTGTCAGTCCACTTCAGAAATTCCGCAGTCTGCCACATGGAATCGCTCTGCACTCTCTACCAACTTTTAGCTATCTTTGTCTTTGTGTTTTCCTTACAAAATTATAAAGTTTCATATGTACACTCAGCAAACAAATTGATCTAATCGCTTTAAAATTTTAACTATTTCTTGATTTTGCAAATAATTTCCAAATATTTGGAAATAAAATCTCAATAATTTTGAAAGGCTTGACAATCGACAATCGCAAGAATATCTAGATTTTTCTAAATTTTAGAAATGTTTTCCATTATTAATATATTAATTTCTCAAAAGTAGAAATGCAAATTTTAATTTCTAGAAAGAATCCCTTCAAAAATGGAGAAACAATTATTGAAATTTATGGACTCGGCTTTTATATTAAAGTTTAGTCTTAAAGGCCGAGTGGAAAGTCACTTAAAAAGTTACATTCATTTAAAAACTATGTGAAATGTTTGTATATGTGAAATCTTTAAACATATCTGTTTAATAATATCATAATAATAAATGCACACTCTGGTTTTTAGAAGAGCCCAACTCTTCATTTTACAAATTTATTTTCTGAATAATAAGGTGACCAACCATTGGCAGCAAAAATAAGGCGAAATACTAAAATGTAGTGCTGATTTTTTGTGCAGTGTAGCCAGCATGTCTTTCTCTCGCCTGGACATTTTCAATGCGCCCGTCTAATAACATTTTTAATGTGCATACCTCAGATGTTGGCCTTTGATGATCGATCGCCTTCTCTTTCTCTCTCCCTCTCTCTCTCTCTCTCTCTCTTTCGCTCTCTCTCTCTCTCTCTCTCTCTCTTACTGTCTCACATTCTGTTGCTTCTACCATGGGTATTTTTACTGAACTATCTCCTGCTTTCATTTGTCATTCTTGCATGGCTTTTATTATTGTGGTAGTCTATTTTGGCCGCAACATTTCATTGATTACCATTTGGCATGTCTTTCCTCCAAACAAAGAGGGGAACTTTGTAAACGAAAATAAAGCTAAGTATTAGGATTATAAACCTGGGATATGAAGTCCAAGTAAGCGTACTTAAGCCGACTTTTAAAAAAAATTGTATATGAAAAGGATATTCTTTTGCTGGCAAGGTAAAGTCTCATAAAGAGAGGAGAACTATAATGATCAAGAATATATATACCATATAATTCAAAATATCTTTGTATTAATAGCCTTAAGTCTAAAAATATGTTATATTAATAATAAGTAAAAGTATATATTAAATTCAGAGTATTTTATTTATTTGCAAGGATACAATGAACGTATATTAACAATAAGTAAAAGTATAATAAATTAATAGCATTGTATTTATGTAGAAGGATATAAAGATATAATATTAATAATAAGCAAATATATAAGGAATATATAATAATATGTAAATATATTAAAAGATTTAAATTTAAGTTTTAATTAAAACCCAAACATAATTTTCCTCAACAAACAACATGAAGAAAAGCAATTCAAAAAATAAAGTAAACAAACTTTCATACTGATAAGACACGGTGAATATTAAAAAAACAAAAGACTCCAATACAGTAACAACACTTATAAATACAAAGAGAGGATACAAAGGTAACGAGATTCTCAGTATGTATTAGTGTTGTTGTTGTTGTTGCTTTTTACCTATCGGAACTCATCAAATATGCGCGACGTTGCCAGCATGGGATGAGAGGAGGAGAAGGAATTGTTGGGAATCAAAGAACAGACGACAGCATTTTGATCATGCGAAAAACGCACGCAAAAGAAAATCATGCTCAGGTACAACAACAACGAGAACAGCAACAACAATGTTTGAGTTTTCCAACAAACTCGACTAACCAAGCAGAGGCAGAGGCAGAGACAAAAGCAGCGGCAGCGACAGCGACAGAGCAGCAATGAGTGGGTGCAATATGGCAAACATATTTAAACACTGATCCCGCATGCATGAGTGTGTGTGTGTGTGCATGTGTGCGTGTGCGAGGGAGAGAGTGAGTGTTGCTGCAGTTAGTCAAAGCAGAGCAGATGAAATAAACGAAGTAGCAGTACAAATACAATTACCAAAGCGGCAAAGGGATTCTCTCAGCGTGCAGAAGCAGCGACGCCGACGTCGATGTCGACGTAGACGTTGACGCTATTTGAAGTGTTTTGTTCTCGTTGAAGTTGTAGAATTTATTCCGTTTCGGGATTTCAATGCAGACGCACGCGCAGCTCGTTGAATAAATCAAAACAGCGATCACAACAACAGTTTGAAGCCACCGTTACAAATTTGAATGTGTTTGGCGCGCTTTCTATATTAAATCAATCAAACTGACACTGCACATTATTCAAGCAGTGAAATCAAAAGCGCGTTGTTTTTTTTTGCTCACTTGACTTTAAATTTATTGGTTTTTTGGCCATATTTGGCATCGTTCGGAGTTTGAAATACGATTTTTTGGCGCGTGCGCATGCGTCGCTAGTGAAAGTGTTGCCATCTCCCTCTCTCTCTCTCACACTCTCGTGTAAGCAGCAAAAATGCATTATAAATTGCAATTGTGAATTGAGAAACAATCGTGCAGATTGTCCAAGTTATCGAACCAAAACTGAACTTGAACCCTAATTTTGTCTAAGACGATCTCAAAATGTTTCTAACCATGGATAATTCAAACGCCTTCTTCTCAGGTAAAAATAACGATAATTGCCTAAGTCTGTAATTTATCAAAAGTATCTCAAATAAGCCAATATATTTTTTTATAATACAAAACGTTGAAATAATCTACTTTCCTATTAATATTAAGGAAAAAATAACTATCAGTTATTACTTAGTATATTTATTTTAAATTAATGTTGATAAAAGTTAAGGTTTTGTTTTAAGCGAAAATATTAAAGATAATTTTAATACAGGTAAATATATGATTAAAGATACCAAGAAGAAAGAAGTCGATATATTTCTATAATACAAAATTCTAAAAGTAAAATGTTCACCTATAAATCCTTTGGCACTTTGCCTAAATTTAAGGTTTAATGGAATGTAAATAAATATTAATTATTACTTTGCATATTTTTGAAATTTAAAAGTGGCTAAATCTTGATACTTAAAAACGTTTTCTCCGATTTGATTGACTTTGATCCTATATAAAGATTTTCTGTATTTAACATATTAAATAATATATTATTTCTGCATACTGCAGCTTTAATGATAATCTTCTTTGCTTAATATAACAATTTATTTTTAAGTATAAATTCAAACATGTTTACATTGATGTGATTCAAAAAATCCTATCATCATTTAACATAAAATCGTAATCATAAACAAATAGTTTTTTAAAATTAATTTTATTTTTAATTTGGCTGTTGTTTGAACAACAATTGATTTTATATCTTCGTTTGGAAGCACGATTTGTTTTAATAATCATAAATTGGTGAAGGTCTTTCTACTCTTTATGATCCTGTTAAAAATAATTAGCATGTAATAAAAAATGTATTTACTCACTTTCCGTAACTTTAATAATGCTAAATGTTATTTTTAAATAAAACCATTGACTTTCAATTGTTTTTTTTTTTAAACAATCATAGTGAACACTTTTCCAAGTTAAATTTGTAACAGTATATTTATTATCCTTTTATTATCTTTTCAAAACCCCAACTTTAATACTGTGTTTTATTTTCGTTTAGACAATCCGTGGTTTTTTTATATTTTAGTTACAACATTAAATTGAAGTCAACACAATCACTTTAGAAAAAATGCCTTTCACTACTCATTATAATTTTCTTTATTGTTCTTTAATCTTTTATTTTTATTTTATGCTTTATTTTCTTACTTTTAGATAATCCCTGTTATTTTTGTAATGACACAAAATCGCCCCGCACCCCAGACTCGCCACAGTCGTCGTCGGGGAAGGTGTTCTCGTTATTTAAGCGTCGCAACTCGAAAGGCAGCAGTCCACGTCCGGCACTGGCCGGGTCCAATCCGGAACAGATGCGTCTGATCACATCGGCCAATCTGGATACAACGGCAACGATGGCCTTTGGCAGTCCACGCGGCAGCTTCAACTCCCTTGGCGGTTTCTCACAAGTGAGTTTTTCTTTGCTTCTGTCAATTAATCATTGTCCGATCTCGCTTGGCAACTTCCTGCTTCTGTTGTCTCTAATGCAACATTCAACTCTCAATATTCCATTTAAAATTTGCCACACAGCAATCGTTTGAACTGCAGCCGCTTATGTTTGCTCGCCAGCATTCGTCAAATAACAATTCGCACTCGGAAACGTTTCGAGAACGCCTCGGCTCCTGCAACGAGACGCACAGCTCCCAATGTCCGGGAGGCGTTGCCGAGCACGACGATGTCTTCAATGGAAGGTGAGTGATCTGGGGAGGGGTTTTTATACTCTATCATTGAAGGTACTCAGAGTATGTGGAGTTTGTCCAATATCCATCAAGTTGCCTCTCTGTGCACATATACTTGTCTTAGTCGTTGGTCGAAATTGATGGTGCTACGTCCACTAGCAGGTTAAGAAGTCGATGCAAATTGACAACAATTTTAAAGCTGCAGTCATCAAATTTGGTTAGTCGATTGTGGGCAGTGTCCACGCCCACACCTGCGCTCATAATTGCCAAAAGCGATACTTCTAAAATTATAAATCGATATCCAAATCGATAACCCCAAAATTCATAAAAGCCAATAACTAAATCAATTGTAAAGTCAAACTTGGAGTGCAGATTACTAGGAACCTTCTTCGAAGACTTTATTTTATTTTTGCCAGCTGTTATCAGCTGTTATTACTTGTTGGTCAGAGTATTATGCAGTCGGTTATGCCAGACTGCAATGTCCTCACTTGTCTTTTTTAAGAGATCTGGGGCGGTTTTTCTTTTTTTTTTGCTGCTCTTGTTGCTCTTGACAGGATGCAGCTGTTGACAGCTTGCCAAAAAAGAATTCTACTCTACTCATTCCTCCCCCTTTGCTCATTACCAATGACGTTGCTAATCGTGCGTACTTATCGCTCTTCTCTCTCGTTTCTTCTCTCTCACTCTCTCTCTCTGATCTGTTCCCCATTTGCAGTAAATCTCAGCGCCATCACACTTTGCCATGCGGCGGCACACGTCGCCATTCCTTTGGCAGCAACTGGGCACATCAACAACACCAACAACACCAACAACACCAACAACAACAACACCAACATCAGCATCAACATCAACGTCAACTGAACACATCCGCATCCAGTTGCACATCGCCATCGATTGGACCCAGCTCGCCGGATGAGGTGCCCAATATGCTGGCACCCCGTCCACCGGTGCCATCGCCAAATAAATTTCGCGGTCCATCATATCGCAGACGAGGTGAGTGAAGCATTATTATTTTATATTAATCTATAAGCTTTTGTTACAATATTGATACCAAATTTGTTAAAAACATTTTAATGTAATGCACGACGTCTTCCATACTCGTATGCATAATTTCTTATTTTGTGTTGAAGCTTCCACTTTTCTTTTTTACTTTTTTTTATATATTTTCTTTTTTAAAAGTAGATATGATTCTTAGAAAAAGCCCTTTCCGAAATTCAAATTCAAATAGTAATGAATTTCGATCTCTGGAATGCTGCAGAGTTCAGCTATTGTTTACTAAAGAGACCAAGTAGCTTAGTGGGAAGTCACTCAGATTAAATTAAATGAATTTTATAAGTTATTTAAATTAATTTTGGAAAATATAACACTGAAATTTTGAAATCAGAAACACTCTTTTTTGGAAAACCCAACCTTTCTATATCAAATATTCAGGGTGCATTTTTTTTTCTGTGTGTATATTGGTGCTGGTCAATGATATAAATACATTATGAATCGGAGATACCTTCAAGTGCTGCTGCTCAAATTTGGTATACCCATTTAACACATTTTAAATGAGTATAAATATTTATTTTACTCTGCGTAAACTAAATTGAGCCGGGCTTATGGCTATTTATATAAATAAATAGTGCGATTCTAATATGCCACTCAGTAGTACCTGCTGTGAAACTTAATTAAATAGATATGTTAACTAATTAGTGTATATATATATATATATATTTAGTGTTTATATATATAAGTTAGTTAAATTGTATAACAAATTCTCTGTTTAAAATGGCCTCGTTTGGCGTTTGCATTTTTGCACTTCTGAGCAGAGCCGATCCCTGACACTGAGTGCAACACGTTTTTGCATATTAAGCGACAGCTACCCGAACCCCCCCTATTTACCTCTCCCCTGTTCCGCCCCTCTGCTGATGTTGTATTTGCACTTTGCGAGGCGCCAGGGGTCTGCTCTGTGCCACTTTTGCATTCAAATAACATTGAAATGTTTACGCAAGTGATAATTGTAAATGCACAAAAGTTGTTGTTGTTGTTACTTTTGTTGTTGTTATTGTTGTTTTGGTAGTGTCGCCTGAGTGTCGCCAAAGTTGGCATTGTTTTGAGTCTTAATGAGCTGCTTCATCCTAACTGACGTCTCCGTTCGAGTCTCTTCTGGTTCTCTTCTGGTCTGGTCTGGCCTCTGACTTGACATTGACAGTCCCGACTTGAGTCGTGTGATATATGCCACAGAAATGGCATGTTGCATGCCTGATCATGATTACTACCCCTCGACATCTGCCCAGTTAAAGTCATAATTTTACTGTTTATAATGTGCTCAGGACTTATCCACAATGATTATTTATAGACAGACAGCTGCGACTCTCAAGGTTTTCAATTGTTAGCATTGACACTGAATTGACTTGACTGATGAACACTTGAAAAATATAAATAAAAAAATACTACTTGTTCCTGAGCCGCAAAGATTATGAACTCAATTTCGTATTGGAGCTCTTCAAGCACTTGAAAAAACTACTGTGTTCAATAATCAATGATTCGGATCTTGAGTAGTTTGAAGTGCGAGTTAGTTGGATTTTCAATTCATCAACTTATTGGTAACATTAGATATTAAGAGTACAAATTAAAATCTAAGCTATTAGAAGCACAAGTTGAAATCTATTTTCATCATTAATAAAATGCTTGAAAAATACTTGAAAAACTGTCGGATCTCTAAATGAGAATGGGATGATCAGAATGAGTAAACTCGATATTTGATTCAACAATTGCAAGCGCAAAGTTGACTCTTTTCTAAATTCCAGCTTAAATTTCTAAATTTATGAAATTTATTTTTGGTATTTGTAGAAATGAGTCGAGTAAATGTTTTCCAGCTTTCAGCTCGCTTCTTTTGTATGCAAAATAGAGTGTTGCAATTTGTAGAACTAGCGACGACACAGTTAGACAGACCCCATAAATAAACATATATACATAGATATAAATTATGGTTAGTGACCAACTATGAAGCGTAACTGTACAATTGCAATTTGAAATTCACTTTGTCACAATGAGCAATGAGCAATGAGCAGTGAGCAATGAGCGCACGGCAATTGACACACTTGCAACAAAAGCGGCAACCAAAGCGGCAACAACTTCAAATTTAATACCTAAATTTATGGCAAAAAATAACAAATAATATTCTGCCCATATTTGTAAATGCAGGAAAAACAAAAACAAAAAACGAGTTCATAATTTAAAAAAAAAAGAAGAGTTTTCAAATGCAAATGAGATAAACATTGCTGCATTGGGTGTGCTTTTGTGTGAGTGTGTGTGTGGGGGGCACACATTTCCGGCAAAGTGCAGTTGCAGTTGCAGTTGCAGTTTTGCAATTTTGCCGTTTGACTCTTTAATTGTCGGAATAAATGTTGACTGTGTTTGTTTGTCTGTGCAACATGGCGGATGTGCAACCTGACGCGGAAAGAGGCAACAAATACAAAACAACAACTGGCAAGAGTCCATAAACGAGTGGGCGGGGGGTGTGGCTACCCAACATGACAAGCAGAAAAAAAGAAAAGCATAAATTGAAAACAATGCACAATTGTCAATAAGGTGGGGCCAAAGGGGCCAACAGGAACTTTGCATAATTGTTAGCCAACCTGGCCATTGACTGTGCCTCTGTGTGTGTGTGTGTGTGGGTGTATGTGTGTGCGAGTGTTGGTTGTTGTTGTTGTTCAAACGTGTTAATGGCACGGAAGCCTGAACTCCCCACATGCACTCGTCGAAGCTGTTTTGCATATGGCGCGTGCCAAGCAAACATTTAGCCAAATTTGGCCAACATGCTTTGGGCCAATTGTGCATACAAATACACCACACACAATCACACATACATCAAAGTGAAAAGGGGCACCACAAGTCAAGGGGGAGTGTACACTCAGAAAAAATGATCGCCCTGAATTTCTAAAAATTAGAAAGGCTCGTCCTAAATCGACAATCCCAAAAATGTGGTATTATTTTGATTATTTAAAAGCATTTTCTATTATTCAGAAATGCATTTCCAAAATGTAGATATACAAATCCGCATTTAAAAAATCCATGCTAAAATTCAGAAGAAAAAAAAAAACATAAAAAAACAATTAAAAATATATTTAATTTATAAAAGGAGCTCAGCAAAAAATAAACCATTTCTAAAAATTAGAATTGAAAACCTTAATTTGTAGAAAAAATACTTTATGAAATTCAGAAAGAAGTAGTCAAATTGGCTTTCCCGCCGAGAAGTCCTCAGTTAAAATTATCGTAAAATTTAATTTTTTTTTTTAATTAAATTCTATACTTTTTATAAGTTATTTAAAAATTAGACATATTTTTGCAAATTTTGGAAAAGTGTGTTAAGAAACGAGAAATCTTTGTTTTCTTTGCCCAATAAGGTGAACTCTTGGCGAATTTCTGAAAATCAGGTCGACATAGTGTGAGTGTAGTGTTTATATATATATTTTTTTGTGCAGCCGGCAATGTGCCATATATCATTTTATATACTGCCGCATTTTAATTGCTCGCAAGCAGCAATGTGGCAGTGTGGCAGGTGATTTGAGGTCAACTGGGGAGCAACTGTGCATTGCTGTTGTTGTTACTGTTTCAGTTGCAATGCGTTGTAGCACTTGCTTCTGTGCAACAAGCGATTCTGAGAACATCTGCTCATCAGATTACATAGTACACAAACAAAGAGCAGCCGCCTTTGTGGCAGCTGCCGCATGCCTCCATTTGTGCTGTTGCTGCTGCCTCAGCTGGGGTTCAATACACTAAACATGACCCTGCGTTGTGCTGCATAACAAACAGAGGCAACACAACGAAATCCTATTGAGGGAAATCACTGCCTGAATTTCCTTGACCACATCCCAGACATATCCACTCCATATTCCCCTTACCCCCCTCGTCTACACCTGTTGCATTCATAAATATTTAATATTTCGTATACACAAATTTCGAGACTCGACTCAAAGCATATTTTTTGATTTACATAATTTTGGGTTGAGGTCTGACTGGAGGTCTTCTCTGTAGGAAGAGGATAACAAGCATGCTTACATTTTGCTCACGTCTCAATATGAAGTTTCTCTCTTCTCCTTCCCCTTCTTCTTCATCTTTTTCTTTTCCTTGTTTTTTAATATTTTTTTTTTTCAGTTTTTTAGCTGACTATTTTTAAACCTTTTCTCACATGTGCTTGTAGTTAGTGGCGCAGACGCACAGTGTTGCAAGGCTTATTTGTGCGTCAAATGAAAATGTGAGAAAAATGGTGTAAAATAGTTGAAAGAAATGAGTTGATTTCACTGCTGATTTGACTAGAATATTAAAAATTGTTTGAGAACATCGAACTAAATGCAGATCAGAACATGAATAAGAAGGCTATAAAACTGTTTTTAAGGCTGTTCATTCCAGAATAAACGACTTAATATTCTTAGATTATTCGTGGTTTAAGATTTTTGCGGATCTTACCTTCCGTCTAAGCCAAGTGGTAAAATATTAGAGTTATTACTAAGATATTTAATAAAACTTTATTGTACGAAAAACAATTAAGTTTAGATTCAATGCTATTTGTTCTAGAATAAATTAACTACATATTCTTAAATTTTTGACTTTATATTTATGCAGCTAGCAAAATTAATTTAAAATAGCTGATTTTTTATATCTACTCATTTTGCAGCTTATTTGAAAAGAAAAGAATTTTAAAGAATATTGAAGAATTAATCAAGATATTCTGCATCTTACGAAACTGAGATCAGAAGTTGGGTAAGAACACAATAAAATTTATTTAAAGACTAAAGAATAATCGGGCTCAATATTGTTCTTAAAATTCGTAGCTTGTTTGCCAAAGCTGTTTGCTGATTTGAATTATTAAATGTGCCATTCTTTCTGTCTATCTGCTTCCAGTTCTGAGAAGTGTAGAAACCTTTGTTTATATCTTCCTTGAACCATTCCCATGTCACCATTTCAAACTCAACTTGAAAACCCAAAGGGATTTCGAATAGTATTTCACAGCAATTTAAATGCTAAGATTTTTTATTGCTTGCCACATTTAAATGTTTTATATTTATTTGTATTTATAGCTGTGCTGCTGTTGCCCTTGTCTGCAGTTTCTGTCACTGCCATTTAAATCAAAATATTTATCCATTTATTTACATATGCATGTACGAGTTGTTACACTCGAAAAAAAAACTCGACCTGAAATGTAGTATTTCATATGGAATTTTTACCTTAGCTTTCGTATATTTAGAAATTGTTTTAAAAAAAATCAGATCATTTTTCTAATATTCACGCCGATTTGCCGATTTTTTATTTCTGAGTGCATTCCTCGTCTTACTTATTTTACAGCAAACTAAACTCAGATTAGAAGGTGAATAAGAAGACAATATTATACATTGAAAGCACGCGATATTCTAAGAAAGTCTTTTGAAGTTATTTGTAAAAATCAGAAAATTGGCTGTTTTCTTCTTTAGGACGAGTTTATATTTTTTTGTCTGAAAGTAGGCCTGACTGATTTTCTCCGAATTTATAAATTGTAGTTTGCGGTCTTTTCTTAAGTGTATGTCATTTTGCTTTCCTTTTGTAACTCCCAATGCGATTCCTAACTGTTTACTGCGTTCTTAAGCCACTTTTGGATCAAGAATAACGCAACAGGCGAATCTTCACAGGGCTGTTTATAAATAAAAATAAGAAAATAGCAATGAAATAATAAAATTGGCGGTGTTGCCCACTTAAAAGGCCATAATTCCGTTTATAGCCTGGTTCAGAATGGATAGGGATTTTGTGGAATGGGGGGCAATACGAACTTGGTAGCACGGTAGCACTTAAAATGGACAACGTGTTGATTAAACGTCACAAGCACGTTCAACAACAACAATAACAATAATAGAAAAACAACCAACAACAACAGCTGTGACTTTTATTATTTTATAATCTTTTGAATGCATTATTTATGAAGAGAGAAAGACGCCAAGAAATAACAAACTCTGACAGAGAATGAGAGAGAGAGAGAGAGAGAGAGAGAGAGTGGGTATATAAAAGTATGAGAGATACTCTCTCTCTATCTCTCTGTCTCCCTCTCTCTCTCTCTCTCTCTCTATTTCTCTCTTTACATCGATTGCTCATTATTATTCTTGGCATTCAACATTGATTTGAGTGCCCCAAGTTGAGCTGAGCTCAGCTTTGACTGGCTTTATGGCCAGTTGAAGTTGAAGGACTGTGGCAAGTTGACGTTGCGCATGCGCAGCTAAACTTGACTTGGCCAGAGTGTGTGTGTGAGTGTGCGGGTGTGTGTGGATATATGTGCGAGTGTACTACGATGTATTTTTAAAGTGCACCCATTCACAAAATAACAAATTAAAACTCAAAAAAAGAAAAAAACATTTCAAAAATGCAACTCAAAATCGAAGATGTCGAATTGGAAACGTTCTGCTGCGGTGAGTCTGAGTTTTTTATTATTTAACAAAAAACAAAGCACTTGAACGTAATGCAATTGCATTTAAAGTGCACTGGAAATCCAATACAAGTCGACTGGAAACTATTAAAAAAAAAGATCTAAGAAACGAGCACTGTTTGACTGCCGTACAAAATTCAAGCACGTTTTTTCAAATTCAAAATACAAAATTAAGGCACGTTTTTTAATTGAAAATCAAAGTAAAAGCCGTCGGCTTGGCTCAAAAAAGGGCGAAAGGGTTTTTCACATTTGTTGTTGTCTTCAATTTTGTTGGGCTTCAAATTGTATAATTTAAGGATTTCAATTTCCGTCCAAACATGCATTCAATTTCCGCCCGACAAGAAAATTGATTACCCAAATGCAGTCTAATCATGAAATACAATACGATTAACACACAGCACATATGTACTTAAAAAAAAGATATATATATATATATATCTACATATATATATATATATTTGTGATTGGGGGAGCCGTACTCGAAAATAGAGCAGAGATTGAATTTCCGCTGAGGCTGCGCCATTTAAAATCTGTCTAGACAAGGTTTTTGTTTTTCAATTAATAACAAAAGTAAGTAAGGAAAAAAAAGTATAAAAAATGAAAATAAAAGAAAACACTACAAAAAGATGAAAACGATGAGGGGGCAAACAAAGCCAGACATTAAAAAAAAAAAAACAGAAAAAAAATCAGGGGCATCCTTGGATGCTGTTTTGAGGCACCCCTGAGCTGCAGCTACCCCCAAAAAAAAAAAAAAAAAACAGATGTGCAACAATTGGAGGCAAGAAGAAAAACAAGAGCGCGTGCTACCGACTAGGCTGCAGCTTATATATACCTATGTATATATATATTATATTTTTTGCTGCCGCGTGCCGACGTCAAAGCAAAATAGATGTATAAAAATAGCAAAAACGCAGGCAGGCAGCCAGGCAGCAATTATAATTGAAAGGGCTGTGCGTGATGCAAATGCATAACCAACTGAGTGGGGGAGGGGGTAGTGGAGTGGAGGAAGAGTGGCGCAGGGCGGAGGAGGAACTGACAGGGACTGGACTAAAGGCGCAGGCGCAACGTCTGCTCGCTCCTCCACTGGCAATAATGGCAGGTGCCGCCTGAAGCAGGCAGCAGTCAGAAATGAGCGAGCATAAGCAAATGTATTTATGTATGTATTCAAGTATGTATGTAAATATATATTTGTGTAGCAATAACAATCATAACTGAAAGTAACGTACAAATTTGCAGTTGCAGCGACGCCAGCAGAGACGCATGCACCGGAAATCGCTTATAGAACGCAACAGCAGCAGCAGCAGTGAAAGCATAAATTGCCACTGCATGCGTTGTGCATTATGTGTGCGTGTGTGTGTGTGTGTGTGTGTGTGTGTCGCAGCTTAAGCTTGCACTAGAGGTGAACACGCAGCGAGGAAAGCTCGTATCTTAATAATAATATAATATAATATATACTCGTATATATATAGAAATATATAAAATCAATAAATAAATTAATCCGAAAAAAAAAATAATGTTTTAAGTCAGTTATTTTCAATTCAGAAAAAGACTTCACTATTTGATTTATTTATTTATAAATTTCTTTTTTTTATCCTAGATTATTCCAAAAACGTTCTTAACTTATAAGTTACAAGTTTATTAGCGCAGAGATATACAGGTTTGGAGAAAGTATAGATGAATATAGACTATTAGAGACCGTTATTAGAGAAATTCGCATTTACATCATATTATTATATTATTATAATTATATTCACTTATATTAATAGATTTATTTATTTAGTGTATTTATTAAACACAAGATTATCGAGTTAATTCTGAATCTACTGCTAAAAACTGTCACGGGTTTTAATATTGTGTTTTTTTAGTATTAAAAAAAAAAGTACAATATGCATTTAAGTTCTCTCAAAAGACAACAATTAAACACGCATTTCTTTAAAAACGTACTTAAGTTATTAAATAGCCTTGAGTTTCTAGACAGCTGCCTGGGCAACAGCTCAATTCTCTTTTACGTCAACTTAAGCTATACTTCCTCATCATTTTCGGGATATTTAATAGTAATTTTTGTTGACACGCACCCATCTTTAGAGTGCAGCATGAATTGTACGCAGGAAACGCTGAAATACACACACCACACACACACACACACACACACAACACAGAAATGCATACTAAGCCGGAGTCTCTCTCTCTCTCTATTTCTCTCTCTCTTTAAAAAATGTGTGAACACGCAGCATCAGCCTCCCCTCTCTCTCTCTCTCTCTCTCCCCCTCTCTCTTTCTCCCCTTTTCCGCTCTCTCGTGGCACGGCTTTAATAAACGGAAATGAAAAATTTGAGTTGATTGTTGTCAAGTTGTCGCTGTTGTTATTGTTATTGTTGTGCTTGTTGTCTTATTTTTTATATGCGCGTCCCAAAAAATAAAAACAACAAAAAATTATAATAATAATAATAATAATAATAATAATAATACATATGCATGTGACAACTACTTAGTTAAGAGCAAATGGAAAAAATGCGGGCCTTTTTTATGTTTTAAGTGCTTTTATTTAATGCAACTATTTTACTCACGTCAATTAACCTTGAATGGAATTTTATGAAACAATTCACAAGAGAGCGAAAATAAAAATAAAAAAAATGTATATTTAATATATGAAGTACATTTGTATATGTATTTATTCCTTATCAGCATCAAACATTAAGTCTGATTGTCAGCTTGGGCACTTATCACTCTTCTCGCTTCATCGTCAGATCATTCTTAACAAGTAGAAATAACTTCATGTGTGTGAAACATTGTTTCTTTTTCCTTAATTATGTCCGTGAATTTTATTTTTAATTTATATATGATTTTTCTTACTTTCCTCAAAATTGAAGCCTAAAGCAAAAGCTAAACTTGAACTAAATAATTTTCAATAATTTATGTGCTACTCCAAAAAAAAGTAGCCATAACTTTTCGAAACTCAAATGATGTGTGAGACATTGTTGTTTTTTTGGTCTAAATTATTCCCGGGAATATTTATGACTTGATATCCATTTGAGAAGCGCCTCGATTGCATTTCAGCGAAGATATTTGTTTGGCTGACATGTCGCATTTAAATTTATGAAGACATTTATTAGCATACAGACGCGTATAGATCTGTGAAATGGCTGCCAAAGTGACACAAAATGCATCTCCCCTCTCTCCCACCACTCACCCTGCCAGATGTATTTCCCCAAAAACAGCTAAACATCAAATAAATAACTAAAAAAAAAACATGAAACGAGAAAAAAATGCACTCAAACACACACCTTCAAAAATGCAACACATTTGAAATGTTTGATGAAGTGTTTGACAAAGTTGTCGCTTCTACCCACTCCAACTCCCACCCACTCCACCGCACCCCCCTCAGAGGGGTGTTATTAATCAGCGCCTAACTGCGATAGGGTGGCTCGTGCTAAGACCACAAATGTTGCATTTTACACGCTCATTTTGAGTCTTCTTGTGTTTTTTCTTTAATATTTATTTTGAATAATGACAATTTCCCTTCCTTTAACTAAAAAAATCGGTGAGGGAAAAGGGCGAGGGGGGCAGACATTTGACACCTGCTGCACAATTATTCAGCGCCCCCCAAACAAATACTGGGAATTGAAAAATCTGAAGCTAAAAATAGGCACTCTAAAAAGAGTTGCCTGTTGTTGCATTGTTTTTATAAGAAATGCAGACAGATAAACATGTGGCATGAATGTGTGTGTGTGTGTGTGCGTGTGTGTGTATATGTGTGGGAGCCTGTCTGCCATTCCCCCCTCCTTATACATATGTCCATGTCCAGCCCCAGCCCTTTTATGACAGCGACACAGCAATAACAAAAAAACTAACAAAACATTAATGTCAAAAACATCAAAAAAATAACATCGGAATCGGAGTTGGCAGTTGAAGGAGTTGGAGGAGCTAAAGGAGTTGGAGCAGTTGCTTCTTGGGTGGAACGGACAGACCTCCAAAGTTGTTTACAAGCCCAGCACTGCATTAAAATGCATGATGCGACTCTACACTCAACAAAAAACAATCGCACTCGTTTTTAGGATATCGCCAAAACAACTTTTTAAAGTATATTTCTAAAATTACTTAACTTTAACGGCGATGAGAATCGAATATAAAAGCCCAGCTAATAAATTGCATTTCAACTTATTAGTATTTAGAAGTGGGATTGTCAATTTTAAGAAAAATGTTTTCTCATATTTGGAAATTATTTAAAAAAAAAAAGACAAACTTTATAGTTTTCAGGGCGTATTTTCTAAAATTCAGTGTGATTTTTTCGCTGAGTGTTGCACTCAAACAAACTGGTTAATAGACAATTGCATTAACTGCAGTCGGCACTTTGTGTAATGGACTTGGACTTGGTTTTTATGAACTCTGCCATATCGTATATTAAATGCAGTTTAGAGTTGCTGACTGTTGTGTCTACAGATTGTTTAGCTAGCAGCCATAAACTTTATAACTCACATCTGCATATAGTACATATAAACTGCCTCCTCAGACATCTGCCTCATGTTGCGTCTAAATGAACTCCTGAACTTCTTCCCTAGATTTTTGAGAAAAAATCAACTATTTCATGCAACATTTTCACACTGAGCGCCTGGCCAGAAACTGAAATTGTTGTTTATGTTGGGAGAAGAGAAAAAACACGTTTCAAGCGAAATTTTCATCGATGCACAGACACTTTTTATGATGTGTTTTTAAATGTTTTCATTATGAGGCCTGTGTTTCACTAAGCAAATAAATTTGTTATTAACTGGGTCAAATTTCAGGTTTTTGGAAAGGGTGTAGAAAGTTGTGCCACTATATTTAGGAATCTTATATATGTATATACATATTGTAGAAATAGCAAGTTCTCGACCATATTTATGACTTGAATGTAGTACATATTTCAAGTCATCAACAGATTCCATTACCATTGAGACAACACTATAATTCAAACATAATTCAAACAAGAAATGTTTTCAAATGTGTCTCTTAAAAATTTGTAAGTCTAAATTTATGACTACGATGGAAGTGGCAGAAGACTTCTCAGAAAAAAGTGAGAGAGAAATCATCCATAATTTTCAATTATTTAAATGTATTAAAAATTTAAATTAAAAAAAAAATAAACGAATAAAATAATAGAGGCATGTTTTAAATGTGCATCTACAATTATGATAATTAAAAATAAATAAAATATATTTATAAAGAATAGATAATATTCTATTTTATCGCTACTTTTTGGCACTCTTCACATAAAATGAAAAGAAAACTAGATTATTAAATATATTGAATAGAATTCTAACAGCAAAAACAAATTTACTTTATAGGAAAAATACTAAACAATAAATTAATAATCAACACTTATAAAAATGGGAAAACTACTGCTTTTTCTTTTGGATTCCTAAGAAAGATAGTGTCGTAGTGGTGCTATTATTTTTTTCACAACTGTTCGAAAAAAAAAATTATGATAGCAGAGCCCAAATAAAGTACGCACTGATTGCAAGCACTCGAATTTATTGCAGTGTAATTTCTATGCAGGCGCATTCAACGCCAGCCGAAACCAATGCAGAATATCATTTATAATCGTTGTGAGTTATTTGTGAATGCCCTGATCTGTTTGGTTTAATCAGTGTCCAGTTGACCAATTCTCACAATTGAGGGAGAGCGAGAGAGAGAGAGAGAGAGAGAGAGAGAGAGAGCGAGCGAGCGAGAAAGAGAGAAGCGAATAGAGATTGAGAGCAATTTTCAGTTGAATGATCATCAAAAAGTGTTGTGCATCTGAGGGGTAAACTATGCCGTTAGACGGCTGGTGGGCGGAAGCGTGTATGTGTGTGCGTGTGTGCGTGTGTGTATCTGTGTGTATATAGTAGGGGAACTCAAACTTAAGCCCGTAACTAAAACAATTTACAGCGTTGATGAATTATGCCAACAAGAATAAATTTAATAAATAGAAGATCAGCAATACATTGAGCGCGACTATAATATACCCTGTAGCCAGCTGTTAAATATATTTTAGTTTTAGTTTCGCTTTCAAATGTAAGGATGCTGAAAGTGCTCTCATTTCTCTACTAATGGCTATAAATTGGGTTATACTTATCCGATCTAGAATGTAGAATAATATGGATAGAAGACTCGGGCTTTTAAATTGTGACAGATATCGATGTATATCGATATGAGCATAACGTTATCGATAAAATGAAGGCAAAACAACTTATGGTAACTATTCCTCATGATATATACAAATTAAAATATTTCTTATTTCATACTGTTATTTACATTTTGTTTTATTTTTTGTGTCGAACTCGACCCGACTGTTGATTCTAAGAATATGCTCGTATATAGTTAACGGTGTCAAAGATGCTTCCTTCTGTCTGTTGCATACTTTAGCACAAAAGCATTCTACCCTTTTTACACATTTGGAACTTTTAAAGTGCTCAAAAAATGTTGCATTTCATCGCCAGTGAATTGATTAAGATTAGTCGCCATGTATTCGAATGCGGATTCAAGCTTAATTGAGCAGAAGAATTCACAAATCTCAAACGGAAATCAACAATTAACCGAAACCAAACCAAACCAAACCAAACCAAAACTGAAACAGTTTTAATCAAGTGAGGCCTTAAATGAAATGAAAAGATGCGCTCATAATTAAGTTACAGTTGACATAATTAAATGATAATTGTTATGCTCGCACAAACAGCAACAACAAACAAAATAAATAAAGGAGAGAGAGAGAGAGAGAGAGAGAGAGAGAGAGAGAGGGATGCTCACATTAAGAGTGAGAGAGATGTTTATGTTTTATATGAGTGAATATTATTTCTGTTTGTTCTTTTTTGTCCAGGGGCGAGGGTTAATTTGTGTATCGTCCGGTCTCCGATCCGCCTTGTGGCCGCCGTCCATTTTATCCCGCATTATTTTATGTTAATTTTTCGTTGATTTATGTCTTGCTAAAATGTCACACAGCGCAGGCATTTATTCAAATTGTGAGAAAAAAAAAACACATACAACAAAAATAAGCAAACCAAAATAAACCAAAAACAAGAAGCAATTTTATTCGACTGCAGTTTTGGGCACCCCTCATAAAAATCCAACAAAATAACAAAAGTATCTTTCCAAAGAATTAGCTTGATGAATTATTTAGTTTTTAGACATTTTCATTGAAGCATTAGAAGGTTGTGTTATTAAGAAGACTTTGGCTTAATTATTCTTAAGTCTTAATGTTATCCGAGTAAGAGTTTAATTAATTGCGTAAATATATTCAGCTTAAAGGCTTAAGAATCACTGACAGCTACTTGTAAATGCACAGAGAGAAAACAATGCATTCTGAAAACGAAACTGCAAATCTTGATTCCAATTTCATTGATTTAAGATCCATTAATTCAAATCAAGAACTCAACTCAACTCAAGTATGAAGAAAAGACAAAAGAATGATTCAATCACAATTTATTTAAGATCTATTATCTGCAATCAGGAATCTTCATTAATAGTTCATTTTGGAAGAAACGGATTCTATTGAAGTATGTTATCTAAGAGAAAAAAAAAATGCTTAACAGCAAACTTTAAATAAGCTTGATTCATGAATCATTTACCTAAGATTTGTTTTTCAAATCAAAAATCTTAATTCACTCTTCTACTCAATAAAATTCCGATAAAAACAAATGCATTCTGAAATACTTTCCAAATCCTGATTCAAGAAACATTTATCTAAGAGTAATTTCATCCAAAGTTAGATTCTTGGCCAAGCTTTTTGTCACTCTATTCACTTTTCAAACGGATTGTACTTTCAACAAGAATATATACTCCACTTAAAGACATTAAAACTTTAGCAAAATTGTTATACGATTATTGTTGTCTATCTCTCTCATTTTTAAACTCAATCTTTGTAAACTGAAACTATATCACAGAAAATATCCCTCTATTCACTTTCGATATGTTTTCTACTTGCATCGAGAACATGAACTCAATTTAAAGAAATTAATGGTTGGTTAAACTTAAACACGATTACTGCTCTCTTTTTTTAACTCAACCTCAGTTGAATAAACCGAATTAAACCCCTTTCAATGCCCACGCTGACTGGCGCCGGTCGCATTATTTTAATCAATTAATTAAAAGTAGACTCGTAATCCTAGGCAATCAGGGGCCAGACCCCCAACCAGCCCCCAGTCAGATCCCCCAGTTAGCCTCCCAGCCAGCCTATGGCAACTGGTTCCACATTATTCGCTTCCAGTTCCATTCGCGATGCTGAAACGACAATTAGCGCCGCGTGCGACTTGCGCGCTGCAAACCAACTATTAAATATTATCACAAATTGTTGAATTATTTAATATGCTTAAATATTAGATTAACAATAAATATTCATATAAAAATAGGTACAAACCATGGCTGCCAAGCGGAGCTGTAGTCTGTTTGGTAGCTGTGTCTTGGGCCGCAAATCGAATGCCAATAACTACGAGTACGTGGACATGAGTAAGTCAATATATATACAGCTGCGGACAAAATAATAGCACCACTCTCACAAATAGTGTTCTGAAAGGTGTCTTTTTTTTAAGTTTGTAAGTTTAACCAAGTGAGAAGAAAAAACTACATAATTTTATTCACCGTTGTCAACTCATTTAAGTTGAATTAAAACTTAAATTAAAACATTTAAATTAATGAAAATAATTCTAATAAAAAGAAATTCAAATGTGCACTTATAATTATGAAATTTAGGAATAAATAAACAAATCTTACAAAGTGCTACTATATTTTCGGTAATTTTTGGCACTAAATTGAATTTATAGGAGGAATACTAAATAATTATTAAGTTATCAAACAAATGGATTGTTTTTTTCATTCAATGCCGAAGTGGTGCTGTTAATTTTTTTTTGCTGCTGTAATATAAATGTATATATATAACGGATCGGCGAGAGATACGAGATCGTTAACAGATGCAGCTGCGCGCGGCCACCATTAAAAAAGCATCGATCAAAAAGCTAAAAAAAAAAAAAAAAAGATGTGTTAAAATAAAAAACGCGAAATTTTTGCAAATTGCTGCGGCACAGAAATACTTTGTTTTAGTGTGTGCACAAAATGCAAATAAAAGAAAAGGGTGTACAAAGAAAACGAGATCGTCAAACAAAGGGTCGCATTTTTCTTACAATTTGCCCTCTGGCGACGACTGTTTAACAATTACCAGATGTTTGCCTCGCTGAAATACATTTCTGCACATATTACGGAGGATGTGGAGGCGAGTCTCTGGCAAAGAACTCAATTTCAGTTGTCAGTTTTTTTGGGGCAAAAAGCTCGGTTGCGATTTTCGACTGTCATCTGTCATGTAATTGAGTAATAAATTTCAAACAGCTCAAAGCAAAGTTTACCTAGAAGGATCAACTTTTCTTCTCATTTTGGCTATGGCCATTAATCAAACAAACCTTGTTTGTCACGCACATCGAAATAAAAGTCAAAAGGCAGGCAATTTTCAAGTTAATTATGCTGTCATGCATTTAGAAATACTACAAAACATACTCAAAATAAAAATGATACATCAAAATTGCAACAATATGCAAATGTGCAGGCCGGCATTAAACTGAACAGAGAACACAGGGACAAGCAAACGCTTCACTTGTCATTTTTATATATATTTATGCGCAGCCTTTTATTTATATTAATGAAATAAGCAAGAGTGTTTTAGTCGAGAGTGCTCGACGATGAAATGTTCTGTGTGTTTCAGCAGGAATAAAACTGAAAACACAAAAATAATAAGCAGCAAATGCTCCACTTGTCATTTTATATATATGCACAGCCTTTTATTTATATTAATGAAACACGTAAAAGTTTCTTAGTCGAGAGTGCTCGACTAGAAAATATCCTACATGCATTAGCAGAAATAAAACTGGCAACAGAAAACAAAAAAAGGCAGCAAAGGCTGTACTTATCATTTATGTACTCGTATATAAATATTTTTATTCGATCTGAGTGAAATTTCTGCAGTTGATCAATATTATGCAAAGGTACATTTCTACCTTTTTTGGCTCATTAAGAATAATTGGCAAAATGTTCCTTATTTTATAAATAAGTTAAAATGAGTTACTCTAGGTGAACTTCTAAAATGCAGTGCGATTTTTTGCTGGTTTCACAGCCGGCATATTGACCATTTGTAATGTTGTACAGGGTATACAAAGAAGAGAAAGAGCTCGACTCCCTTGGCCATATAATGAGCAGCAGCTGCGAGCTTGCAACAGGAAGAGGAGCCGGCAGGCAATCGGAGACTGACAAGACGGCAGACGACAGATAGACAGATAGACAGACAGACAGACAGACAGACAGACAGACAGTGCGGCAAAATGTCGCTGCTGTTGGCGACGACGACGACGACGCCACCGCTGCCATTTGTGGGTGTCAAGAAGAAGTTCAGTTCGAGATGCAACAGTAAATTTCGGTTTGGCCAGGAGATAACATCATCAACAGCACAAGAACGCATCGGCAAAAGACGCTGCGAGTTCGAGTTTCTGCTCGATTAGTTGTGAGATTTAAGCTAAATTTGTAAATGCTTTAAACGTGACTGAATTTATGATGGCCACAGCACAAGTTGTTCAACAGCCCGCCAAATTTATTTCTACTCAATCTCTGTGTTGACAAAATAGCTGTCGAAATTACTTTCACTGTTTTCTCATTCGAAAATTTATGTTGTTTTTTTTAACTTAAATCTTCGGATGTGACAAGCAAACAACATCAACTACGTAAAAACATCAGCAGCTGGCTAAAACTGAACAGTTTGCTGTGAATTCCCCTTGTGGCAAGTTTCGATTTGTGTAAAAGTCTAAGAACTTACAACCACCAAAATTTACGACAAGAAATTCCAAAGTTTAACAAATGCATTTACGAAATAGTTTTCAAAACAATCTAAAAATTTCATTGCACAATTCTAAAAGGATTAACAAACTTGTTCGTGAGAAAATTGTAAAGTGAAAAAAAAAAAAAATAAGTGAAGCAAGTTATTTGTTTAAACCGTTTTGAAAACAAAAACAAGAATTTATAAGAAATTTTACAATTTATCAAATCAATTTACTTTTAATTTGAAAATGTACAATTTTGTGAAATAATTTGTACAATTTTTATTGCCCAACTTTTAAAAGAATAATAGAAAATTTTGTTTATTATTTTTGTTATAATAAAATATCAAACTATTTACAAATGGAAAAAAAAAAATGCCCGAAATTGTAAGGAACTCTTAAACTCTGAAATGCAATGAAAAATTTCAGTGCACAATTCTAAAACGATAAAAGTATATTTAAAAAAAAAAATGTCTTACAAAAAAAGTGGAAACTAATCTGAAACAAACTCAAGCAACTTATTGGTTTTTGAAATAGTTTCCTGATTAAAAAGCAAAAAATGTAAAAATTTCATAACACAATTTTAAAAGGATAAAATAAACTTTTTCTTGAGAAATTTGTGTTAGTAAAAGCGAAAACTATTCAGAAATTTATTCAAGCCAATTATTAGTTTTTGAAATAGTTGCTTTTTGTATTCAAACTGCTTAAGCAATTATCAAGAAGCTACAAAATATATATTTCAAATTTCACCCATTATTATTTGTGTATTTTCTTATGTCTATAACGATCTTTAATCATGTAGATCTTCGGGTATGCAAAAAGTTAATCTGCTCAGGTAAACTCAGGTGACACAGTGCCACAAAAAAAAAAAAATAAATAAACAAATGCACACCCGACCTTTTTTTTTGGTTGCTTATTTGTAGTTGTCTAGTTGTTGTCTACTCAACAAAATTATCACGCATGAGAAATTGCGGCGCTTTTCCAAAGCCAAAAGGCAAACATTGAAGTCAAACATAGGCTATTTGAGGAGTCACAGCTAGGGTCATAAATCGCTAAAGTCAAATCCTAAGTAAACACATTATTTATCAAAAAGACACACACGCACACACACTGATATTTTTTTGGGGTCGTTCCAGGCCAGTGGTTTATCAGTAGCATTCTTTCTCAAGTTGTTGTTGCACTTTTTGCTCATTTGCTCATCGATCGGTTTCGTCTTTGGTTTCATTTTGCAGACAACTGTGGCAACGTGAACAACGGCAACGGAGTTGCAACAACGGCTGGCTACGGCTTCACTCCGCCGGGCTACAACATGGACGACATTTTGATCATCACTGCCAAGCACAGCGAACCCGCCTATCTCCGCGCCACTTTCCTCAAGAACCATTTCGACAAGATCACAAAGCAGCGCGGACGCAAACCCTTCAAGTAAGTACACCAACCACAAGCCTATCTGCTTAAATCTATCTGGATTCTGTCAATCACAAAGTTGAGCAAGTTTGTGCAAATGTTTCATTCAAGCATTTCTTCAATTACATTCTCATTCGATTAGAGTTTGGATTTGAGTTGAGCAACCAGTAACAAAAAATATACTACGATTTGAAATAATTATTCTGAATCGATAGAGCTATATAGATATTATACACAGCAAAGTAATTTGCATAAATAAAAAATTCTCTACAGTTCTAATTATAAGAAAATGTTTCATATCAGCATTATTTTACGTAAAATTTAATGGATAGTTTTTATTTTAGTTAATGTTTTAAAAAATAATAATTCACCTTAAATTCAACAAATATATAAATAAATAAATAGATGAAATATATAATAGAATCGCTAAATATAAAAACCAATCCATAAAGTTCCGATGAGAGTAAAATTTCAACTTAGCTTGCACAATCCAGTAAAATCTATGTAGAAAGTTCTAGTCATAGGGAAATGTTGCATTTCCAGTTAGGTAGAGAATAGTGGCAGAGATTTCTGACGTGAGAAAGTCATAAATTAATTTTTGAATATTTATATTACATTTAAATCATTTCAGTTGAGGTCGCACAATAGAACACAAAACCAACTCACATTTTGGACAAATTCTTCAATTATTTTATATTCTCAAACTGCGCTTCTGTTTTCAGTTTTCTGCACATCAAAATTGACGATGGCCCCTTTAGCGAGGAGATTGCCCAAAAGTATCACAACACGGCGCTGCAGATAGTCATCTTGTGTCCGGCATTGTTGACACTGCCGCACAGCTTCCTCATGGCACAGCTGACCGCGATAATCCGGGTGGAGAAGGTGCTGGCCATTCTGTTGGATGTGGGCGAGGATAGAGTGAAGGAGATGCACAAGACAGCCCTGCCCAGCTACTACAAGTGGCGGCGTTGCGTTGTCCGCGACAATGATCAGGCACAGATCAGCAATATACTCGGCATAGCCACCGACATTTTGGGGCGTGCTCTGTGCCAACGGCCACCCTGCCAGGACAACAGTTGCAACAACAATAGCAACAGCAACAACAACAGCAGCAACATATCGCGCAGCATGTCCAATTGCACGGAGGGCTTCACGGTGCTGCCCAAGAAAGTGAAACAGGGTCAGAACAAAGTGCTGGCGATGCTCGCCGAGCCACTGCAGCCAAATGATGTACTCAAAGTGCTCATCGAGAAATCCGGCGAACTGCTCGAGATACGTAATTTCAAATGCCGTAATCCGTATACTGTGCAATTTGCCATACCCGAAACATGCATGGAAATCTCCACAATGATCGAGATACGCATCGAGAAGAATAATAAGCTACTTGGCGCTAGACCCGTAAAGTGCGAGAGTCGCTTGAGGGAATTGGAGCAGCTGCTGCGTGTCGAGGATTCCCCCATTGAGTTTATGTGCCATGCTTTGGGCGTGGGTCCCTTGGAAAAGGACTCGCTCGACTTGCATCTGTTGCAGTGCTTTCAGCGCAACATGCCACCAAATTTTCATTTGCTGAACGGACCCAGCGAGCGAAGTCAACCGCATTTCTTTTCACGTCTCGAATCGAGTCCGGAGGAGTATCCCACGCTGCTCCACTTTGCGGCACGCTGGGGCCTCAACAGGCTCTGCCTGCAATTGATGGAGTGCCCCGGTGGCGACACAGCTTGTGGTGTCAGGAATTGTTCCGGTCGCACGCCTGCAGAATTAGCTGAACAGGAGGGTCATCACAAGTTGGCTCAGAATTTGATTAGCTTCTCGGAGTTTCACAATCTGACGATGGTCTATCATTATTTCAAAGGCGTGGATAATGCCACAAGTGGCGCCAGCTCGCCAGCAGCACAAACCAAGTCGAATCCTGGCTGCAAATCCCCCCAAGTCGTAATTGGTGCACTGCCCGCCAAGCCAGTCAAACAACTGCCACCCACCGAGGAGTATATGGAAATGTCGAGCGGATCCGAGCGGGAAAATACGCCAGAGGTGCGTATAATCAAAACGGAGACAATGGCCATCTCCAATCTCAATTATATCAGCGTGGAAACCGACGATGAGAATTTGCAGAGCTGCGCTACGGAAAAACATTTGGATGCGAGCAAAGTGCTCGAAGCGAACCCAATTGGACCCGCACAGACCACCAATGAGTTGCGCATCAATGAACCACCTTATTACCAGTCCAAAGAGCAAAATAGATCCGGTCAAGATGTGGTTGATGCTGCCGCGGCGGATGATAAATTTAGCCAGGAGTGCTCGCAGCTGCTGGAAAATCAGGGCAACGACTACGTGATGCAGCCCTCAAATATACCCGTGCAAAAGTCATCGGATGACGATGGCAACTATCTGTATCAGCCCTCCAATCGACCCGTGGAGGAGCCACTGCGTCCGTTACGCGCCGAGCATCAATCCAATGGGGGTGTTGGCACACTCAAGCGCAGCGCCAGCGATGCCTCACGTGCCAATGCCGACGATGAGCTGGCCGAGATTATGCACGACTTCAAGAACAATGTGCTGTCCATCAGGGATGTGGAGCTGCTCGTGGAGAAGTGGAAGCATCGCAACGATGTACAGCAGAGCTATCGCGAGAAACAAGATCAAATCGATCAGATGCGACGCGAATACGAAAGAATCCACGAACATGTCAAATCCCAACTGAAACGGGAGACGCCCTTCGAGCGCATCACCAAATTCTTCTCCAAGCGCAAAGAAAAGGCTGACAAGTCGGCCAACTGCTGTGCCGACAGTTTGCTGGACGAGACGAAGAGTTCGATTGCAACAAGTTGTAGTCTGAAATCCTCGGCACGTCCAATTAGCTCGTTGAGTTTGCAGAGCGTTTCCAGTTCGAGTTCGTCTTCGGGTCGCTTGAGCACCGGTAGCAATTGCAGTGGCGCCTCTCTAGGGGATTCGGGCACCCATTCGGATCACGAGGAACGACGTCAATTTGGCTGCCGGCTGGGCACGCCAGGCTCGCTGATGGACAACTATTTGGTGCCACCGCCACCGAGGCCAGTTTTTACGCCCGTCTCCACGCCGGGCGATGAGCGGCATCAGATTGTTTTCCCCTCACCGTTGTCCAGTTGCCATCGTCTGCACACGCCCACAAGCCCGACGGGCTCCGAGCATTATCAGTTATTTCCCTCGAACATACCCGTCTATGGCAGTGGCAGCCAAGCGTTAAGCTCATCGCAAAGCAGCAGCTATCTGAACACCATTATGGAGGCCAAAGAACATGAGCAGCAGCAGCAGCAGCAGCAGCAGCAGCAACACTATCAGAATGGCGTCACCTTGCAGCCCATCAAGTTGAACGAGCGACCCAACATCATCTATGGCAAGCTGAGCAAGAGCAGCGCCTCCAGCTCCAGTTGCAGTTCCTTCAAGCCCAAACAGGTCGCCTCTCCTCAGGTGGGCAGCATCGAGGTCCAGGCGGAGGTCTATCAGAATGTGGGTAGCAACCACTCGGAGGATGCCAACCAGGCGCCGGATGTGCCGCCCAAGCAACAGCCTACAGCGGAGTCACCCAACTATATGAACTGCTAGAGACTCTCAATCCCTCTCCCACTCTCTCTCTCTCTCTCTCTCTCTCTCTCTCTGTCGTACACGCGGAGAAGAAATCGCGTTGAAATCTAGTAATTCGCCCTAAGAATTAACAAGTTTTTTTTTGGTTTTAAACTTCGTTTTTCTTCAAATTGAATATTTTTTCTTAAGTAAAAAAAATGAGAAGGCTTTTCTGCTTGCCCAAAAATTCAAAACATTTTCTGGTTTTTTCAAATCAGCTATCTTAAAATGGGAAAACTTGTCTTTTGAAATGTAATATTTCTTATAATAGACAGGCTTGCTTAGAAATTAAATAGTTTTTCTTTTGCTTCGAAATCATTGTTCTAAAAGATAGAAAGTCTTCAACAATTAGAAAAATTAAAATTGAGTAGACTTTTGCGCAATATCAAAAATTCCAAAAATGTGGTGTTTTTTTTGGCTCTTTCTGAGAAATAGCAAATACTTCTAAAATCTTTAAATTCAAACGTTTGATTTTAACAAATATCGTTTCTGAATAATCTCAAGATTTTTTCAAATTATTTTATATAAATTTATAAATATGTTTATTATTAACATAAAAACAAAAACAGATACACAAACTGTAATTTAAGAAAATTACTTTCTTTGTTTTTACTTTCAATCCATGGCGAGTTTCTAAAATTCATTGCGATTATTTTTTGTAAGTGTAGTTGCCTAAGTTTTCATATTATAAGTTTAAGTGCTTATATAATTATATATATAATTTCGATATTGCTGGAATGAGTATAAACTAGTTAAACGAGTTGGTTGTTAATCATCAGTCGACGCATATTATTATTACAATGGTATTTCATTAACTGCATAAGTATATAACTTTTCGTCATGTGTATTTCGTCTGTATTTTATCTTTATAGTTTATAGTTATCGCTCTCGAAAAAAGATGTACATTATTTGGAAACGATTGCAAGCAACCAAAATAACATATCGTATTATCTAAGAACGGGTCTCGCACCAACGAATTGCGTATATGTAATTCTACATTTAAGTATTTCCCCTATCTCCCCCTCTCACCAAATTTGTATTAAGCAGCTAGCATGCAGCTGGGCATGAAAAACACAAACGCAAACACAAAACACAAACTCCAACGTTAAATGCAATAAATTTAATTCTTTAAGCAAACCAAACGCTTTTCACTGCAAATTCCCTCACAACTCGGAAATCATGTGGAAAACCACAATACGCAAAATGGGATTCCAGCTGCCAACGTTCATTTCCAACAACAAAGCCACAAAACGATGACCAATCTTTGTGGTGAGGACAGTAAAATACCCTTGCTGAGGTATACAACCAAAATAAAAGATCGCCCGAATTTCACAAAGGCGCCTAGAAAGTTTTGCTTGTCTTTAAAAAAAGTTTGAAAGGCTTTTTCAAAATTTTTCAGTAGTATATCTTTTAAAGATAGATAATATTTCTAAAAAGTAGAAATGTAAACCGTGAGACTTAGCATCTTAGTCTTTAATTAAACTGTATAAATTCATAAGCAATCTATGCAACCCATAAACATAACAACACACTTAAAATTCGACATCTGTTTTACTTTTAAATTTTTCAAAAATGTATCCCAAAATTGAGAAAAATAAACCATGCTTTTTAGAATGATTCTTCCTGAATAATAAGCAGAGTTACGCTTGTCGCTTTCTAATTGTAGGACATAAATTATGCATTTCAGCTATATTTTAAAAATAGTTCTTTTTATTTTATGAATAAATAAAACTTTTTACAACAGCCATAACTTTGTCAAAACTGTTTGTTTTTTTTTTTGCCTCAAGGTTTGTAGAATAATACTACACATAAACGAGGAAACTAATTTAACTTTTGTTTAAATTCAAAAGTTAGAACTTAGATTATTATTTAAATGAGTTAATGTACATACTCAAAAACATGTCGATTTAACAAATTCTCAATTTGGTTGCTTATTGTTTGGTGATCTCTCTTTATAAATAAAAACAAGCCACCTAAAGACATATTTAAGTAATAAACAGATACTACCAAACAATAAACAATTAAATTTAAAAGGGTTTTTAATATGTGCTTTAACTTACTAATCTAAATCAAATTTTATGAATATTTATATTTTTTTACATTTAAATGTAAATTACACTCAACTACTAATCTAAGTCAGAATTTAAATACGTTGATCATTTGTCTTTGTTGTTTTTTCCCTTGCCCATTTTCTACAAAATGCTCTGTCCAGCTATGCCAAGAAAATTACTATTTTTATATTCCATAGTAGAATAGAATAGGGGTAAGTCCAGTTTGGTCGTAAAGTTGCACATGGGATAAAAACCAGCTCTTTAGTTATAGAACAATGCACAGAAAAGTATGCTACTATTTTTTGTATTTTAAGCCCAAACTCTTAAAGGGATTATCACACACACAAATACGCAGCAAACTTTGTAAACACACTTTTCACTTTTGCTATCCACGCACACATACATATAATATATTTTATATACGTGCATATGTATCATTCGCAGGATGCAGTCAAGCTTGCTGTGAACCTGTAATAAAAATAATAATTCAGATTCAGATTCACGCTCAACGTCGCAATTATTGCGTCGTTCGCGCAACATATATTTCCCAGCTAAGTACGCAGCTAGGAAAAATCCGCCATTTTCCATTTGCGTTACATGCTGCATGGGAATATGGCTTGCCTCCTTTCCTCCCCTCCTACTTTCTTCTTTCCCTCCCACAAAATCCGGTGCTTTTCTCCCACACACAGCTGTTCGTGAATAGTAAGTTGTATTTTTTTCTTCAGTTTTATTCAGTCTCAGTTATTATGCACGAGTATGTGTGAATTTTCTCAACGAGGCAGTAGTAAGTGTGTGTGAGAGAGAGAAAGAGAGCGATTGGGAGAGAGATTTTGAAAAAGGATTGGCAGAAAGCGTTTAGCCTTTGCACAGCGTGTTTCAGGTGCAAGTAAATGAGAATGCAATAAAATTAGCATTTAGCATAGTTTAATAAGAGTATTTAAAGCTTTAACTGCGTCTGTTTGAGTTTTATTTATTATTTTATTTTGTGTATAAATGGGTGATGCCTTAACTGCATCTGGTTAAATTTTCAATACATATGAAGTATATTTGTTATAGTTTTAAATAAACCTGTTTTGTTTTTATAATAATTATTACAAATACCCTTTTTTAATATATGTATATGGATGGATATATACATATGTATATATATGCAATTATTTTATTTATACTTTAATTATTATTATGAATCCTTTTTAAATAATATAATGTAATATTTCTATTATTTTGTTTATATTTTGCATATATTCAACTGCATACTTTTTGTTTATTATTCTGTTGTATTCAACCCTAATCACCCTGTGCTCAATACAATACCGAAAGCTTTTCGCCAGTCAAAACAAACGGCTGAGTACAAGCTACACCGTGTGTGTGAGAGCGAAGCGACGAGAGTGGGAGAGCAACATAAGCAAAAGCTTTTGCATTACTGGTAAAGGCTAAAGCGAACAAGTGTGTATAAAAAGGAAATTTTTGGTTCAGTCGACTTCTGTTAATTAAGCGCAACTGCGACGCAAAAGTGCGCCACAAATTTTGTTGTGCACTCAGCCAAAATTAATATTTACGCTTAAATAAACATCAAATTTGCCGTACAAAATTAAACAAAAATAAATAACCAAAACACAAAATATTAAAGCTGTGCGTACAGAAAAATACGATTTTCATAATACGGACGGACTGACAGACAGACGGACGGACGGACAGACTGAGGCGCATCCTCGGTTGTCCCTGAGTGCTGCTGCACTCTCGTGTGAAAGCAAAAAAATAAGCGCACAATTTGCGTATAAACCCAACTGCGTAGCCAATGCAAAAAAGAAAGTAAACAAATACAAATACAAATACAAAGTGTACTCTCGACCCTCGGCCTAAAAGCTTTAAATAATTTAAAGCCTGGCAAGTTCGCCATGCCCAACGGTAATTGTTAAGCAGCAGCAGAAACAGCAGCAGCAGCAGCTGCAACTGCAACAGCAGAACTGAAAACCAGCGAAATTACGTCCCAAAGTACCGGAGAACAGGAGAACCACAGGGAAACGGCCAACGCTCGTAAATAATATAAGGTAGGCAACGTTGTCAGCGAAACTCGTACAATTTATGTCACATTTTGCACTGGTCCTGGCCCTCGTCCTGGTCCGTGACCAGGCAAGGCAGCCAATCGGCATTAATTTTCCATCTCGCCGTCGACATTGGCTGCCTTTATTTGACTTTCAATTAATTGTAGTTCTTGCATAGCTTTTAAAGGGTATTACAATTTTCGCTACATATATATTATATTCTCGGCCATTGGTATAGTTGACCTCACTTTCTTGTTGACTCAGGTAACCCAATCAAGTTTACTAATTTCTAGAGTTATTCTGTTTTTTAATCAAATTGAAAAGAGTATATAATCTTCGGCTTGCCAATGTTAAGCTTTCTCGCAAGCTGTTCCTGTTACTGTTTTCCGTTGAGGATAAAATTAAATATGAAATGTTGCCATGTGAAAACGCAACCACTTCAAAGTTTCTGCCGACTAAGGCATTTTTAATGATGCACTAAACGCTAATGGCTGCCAGCCTCTTTAAACCGGCTCTTTGCCAAATTAAATGCAAAGTGTCGCAGCTTAGCTCGGCAGATCGTTGTTAAGAGTGTGTTAAAAAAAAAGTTTGCGATAGTGATTATAGTTCTGCTTTAAGAGCATTTTAATAATTATGTTAGAAGTGGAAAAGAAACAAAAAGAACAAATGATTTAAGGATCAAGAATGGGTTGGTTTATTTGCTAGTGAGGCGAATTCCAGCAATCAAATGAAGCGTTGACAACAACCAACATGGGATCCCTAGAAAACCAGCAAACCAACAAAACGTAGACAACAACCAAGCCAAGATCCCTGGACAACAACCCGGAGCAAAGCGAAATTGCAATCAAGGAACATAAGGAACGTGGAACAGCAGAGTCGACAACCGCCTGCGATTAGGAGGAGAGTCTCAATTCTCAAGACAAACTAAATATATGAGTATTTCATGAAAAAATGCTAAATATGAAAGGCTCGTGAATTATTACTTTTATAACTTTTGGTCAAATAAATAAACGTATCAAAGCAGTGAGTCCCTTCAAACACACTTGCAAAATTGAGGAATTTGACTAGATTTAAATGCCCCTAATTCGTATAAGTTTTAAATAACTATAAATCGAATGTAAATTTAAAATTAAATTTTATGTTTAATTTAGTTAAAACTATTTTCTACTATTTTCATTTATTTTGTTTGGCTTTTTTTGTTCTGCTGACATTAAATACATTTTTAAGAAAGAAACCTTGCGATTCAGAATTATAAAAGAGAACAGGAAAATTAAAACAAGCTTTGTGTTTGCAATTTGTCGTTGATTGTGTTGCCGGTGCCGGTTTCCAGTCGCCAACTAATTAAATTCCAAAATGTAATTCTCTTTGTGCCTTTGGTGTAAAAGTTTGTGAGAGCTGTTTCTCAAAAGAAGCAAAGAAGCAAAAGAATTAGACTACAGAAGCTGTTGATTTACGATAGAATTGAATTTTGTGAAATTATTAATGACATTATATTATCAATATATTCGTATTTAACTATTATAATCTTTGGCTCCGATTTCGATTCTCCTACGTAACGAGTAAAAATGCGCGCAAGGATTCCGATATTTTTACAAACGTTTTTACAGAAAATATTGAAAAAGATCAGTAATATATTGAAATTGAGGTATTAGCAATTGGATTGAGTTTTTCTTATACGACGAACCCATTATAATAATAACATAACGAATAATAACAGTTCGGATCGTCGGCTTTTCAAACAATTTTGAGTTTAGATTCTGCATTTCAATTGGTAAAAATGCAGTTTCAATTCAAATTCCGGTTTGACAACCAAATTTAGATGCAATCCAACATTCATCGTGCCACAGTTAAAAAGCAATTTAAATTCTTAAGAAGGTGCTCGCATTTGTTTTGCAGTGCATGCAACGAGTTCATTTTGTTTTTTAGAATAGTTTTGTTTATATTTTGTCGTTTCTTTTGTGCTACTTGTGACTACCTCAAGTACACCAACAACACACACATGTATCTACTGTCTGTGTGTGTGTTTGAAAAGTGCATATTGCACATATTGTATAAATTCAAAGCAACACTAATATAAATGCATTCACTTGCAGTAGCACAGAGTAGCGCACAATGCGAACAGAAGAGATTCTTATGCTGCAATGTGCCTTTTTCTTTCTGTGTTACGAGGCAATTGCCTCCTGTGGTATAATTTTAATTACCCCTTGAGCGTGACTCGAGACTCGTGTTGCCGTGAGTCAGCAGCTAAGTGCATGTGCAACACACACACATACGACAGTATACGTATATATATATATATATATTCGAGTATATATATATATTTTGCGAGAAATAATAACAGCACCACTGAGGCACACAAAACACAAACAAAGTTGTGCAATTATTTAATTTAATATTAATATTAATACTGCTCCAGAAATTGTTTTCAATTTACATATATATTTTTTCTCACTTGAGCGAAAAAGTGGAAAAAAGTAGCGAAAAAATAGTAGCACCACTTACGCATTCCTTAAAGAAATCCTTTATTTATTTCCAATTTTCACAATTAAATTATGCACATTTGAATAATGCTGTGATTGTATTTAATGTTTTAAATAAAATTAAATAAGTTGAAAAGTTAAAAATTTCACATTCTTAAAAGTTTCTTGCATTTGTAAAAACTAATTCATAAGTTCCTTAAACTTACACTTTTAAAATATACACATTTGAAACACTTTCTCGTGAAAGTGGTGCTAATATTTTGTTGGCAACTGTATGACAATATGTATAAATAAAGTGTACTGCATGTTCTTATGAGTGCATGTATATATATATTTACATATGTATATATACTTATATATATGCACAATATTCAGCACTGACAATGCAAAATGCGCTAACAATGCGTTAGATTCTTTTCTGTGCCATTGTTTGGCTCGTTTTGTACCCTTTTTCAGCATATTGCATTCCTGTAAATCGAAAAGACCACAACAGCCAACAAACACATACGAACAGCAATATTGCGCATACGCCACATGCGCCATAAGCATGTCAAAGGAATGTCCTGTCTATAATTGCGCATTTGCTGCTCCACTGAATTGCTAACCGGTAAAAACCACACCCATATTTGCCCAGCTATTGCCACTCGAATCGATTGTAAATTTGTATATATATATAAATAAATATGGATTGCATAAAATATGCATGCACCTTTCATTAAAGTATCAAAGATCAAAGCTCAAGGTAAAAACCCACTTGGAGACGACTCAAAACTTCCCAGAGCCAAAAGTTTGTCAATTGTTAACAAATTTTGAAAACCTAGAGCATTTAAATCATGGAATAATACCACATTCAAAGTTGAAACACAATTCTGGCACGATTTCCAAGTTCAAGTTATAGTCTCAAAAAATAAAAGGTTTCATAACTTTCAACCACTATAACTTTGTCAAACTCAACCGATTTTCTTTTATTACCCACAATATAATGAAGTTAACTTTGCAAAAACATCAGAACTTTAAAACTTTTGTATTTTGTACAGTTTTAAATCGTTTAATCGTAAATCGTAGCATACTTTGCTGAGTGCCACTTTGAAATTACTGCCACTTGGCGCGAGCTCAACATGCAACAAACAAGAACAAAAACAACAACAACAAATGGAAGCTCAAATGTTATGGGATCCTTATAATCATGCAATTTGGACACGCTTCCAACGACCAACAGAGCCAATATGCCAAATGTGCTGAGGCACAAATGGAAATGGCCATAAAACACATTAGTTTTGGCACATTCGTTTTGATGATCAGCAACATAAATTTGCCTTTATTGAAAACAGCAATGTGACCTTTATAAAATGGTTTACTCTGAAAAAAAAATAGCCCTGAAATGTAGAATTTCGGCATACTTTCAGCTCCAATGGTTAAAATAACGTAAAGATTTGATTATTTTCCTAGGAAGAAAAGAACTATAAGATTAGTTTTTATTTTTTTTATGGATTTCTTTATATTAGAAAATATTTCTAAGACATAAAAATAAACAACATATTTTTGCAATTGTCAAGTTACGAAAAGCCTTTCGAATTCTTAAAACTATCTTTTTTTATATTTGGAAATTATTTCTAAAAATAAGATAAGCTTTCTAGTTCCCAGGAAATTGTACATTTAACATTTTCTATATACCTGAAGAGCAACCATGTCAACTGCGTGATAAATGTAATTGCGTTAAATCAACTCAGAATAGTCGAACAAAAAATGTTGCACGTTATTTAACTAGCTTTTGGCATGGTCTAAATGGTCTAAGTCGTACATATGTGGCTATGTGCCACGACTCTGCATTTGTTTTGGCCACAATGCAGCTATTTGGCAAACATATTCACAGCGTCGCGACAATATCCTCGCCAAAGGGTTTACAGCTTTTTCCGTAAATTATTCGCTCAGAAAACGGGACAGCAAATGGCGTACAATTTGTTTTTGGTTTGGTTTTTGTTGTTCTCCTGTGACCGATATGTGACCCCGACTACACTCAGAAAAAAACGAACTACCTTTTCAAATTCGCCAACGGAAAGTAAGATGTTAATTTGATCCCATCAATGGTTTTAGCATTTAAAAATCAGAGTTTGCTTTTCCTAATTTCAGAATGTCTTTTTCAAAAATTTGGAAAAAGTATGCCCAATTTTCAGCGTGGTGTTTTCTATGTGCATTTAAAAAAATCATTATGTTAGCTTTTTGTTGCTTAGATTATTAATATATATTTATATTGTAGAACTTTTTCTGAGTGTAACACATACACAGACACTCTTTAGCTTTAACTTCATGGCTGGCTGGTTTTAAATTTGCTTACATTCGCGAGGGTTGTGCAATAATTCATCAATCTGAGTGTCCTGGCCACATCCAAACATTTGCCACTGCATGTTGCCGACAGCCATATTAATTATGCAAGCCGTTTTGTTGCCTCACACGCAACTGTTGCAACTCCCACGATTGCCTTCAACTTGAAGTGAGTGTGTTGTATGCCTGCGGGTTGTGCCTCAGTTTGCAATTGCAGACATCATCTGTTGAATTATTAAAGGGATATCATTTGAAAGAATAATTAACTATTTGCAGGAATCTTCATTTGCTTTCCGATATTTCCGATGTTTGGTGTAATCTGCTAAATTGTGATTTTAATTGTTCGATTAATTAATTAATCAGCCAAGTAAGTGTTGCAGCTCCGGCTGGGAGCAAAAGGAACTTTGTAATTCTCTCTTTTCAAACTTCAAAATAAATGTAAACAAATTTTCAATAAATGTAAAATAAGTAAAAAAAAAAGTTTGCAAATAATCCCTTATGGGAATTAAAATTAGAGTTGTTCTTGTAAGTTCATTAAAAATTGGACATTTTTTTTGTTGCTTATAATATTATATTATTTTTGTAACTATAAAAAATCTCTCCGAGAATAGGTATTTATATATAAAGAGAAACCATTCTTTTATAATAACATTAAAAGCGAAAACACGCTACTTCAAAAAACTAAGCTTTGAATTAATAATATTAAACACCATAATTATAAAACTATTAAAGAACTGTGACAAATTATATTTAAATTATAAAAGCCAAGCCTTGGCTTAAGAATTGAAAGATGGTTGAATTTATGAATAGAATATGCTTTAAAAACGTCCCATAAAGTGTTGAGTGCTTTTGGCAAAGTGAACAAGAAACAAAAATGCCCAAAGGCAGCTAAATAAACTTTTGGACAGACACATACACACACAGACAGAGAGGCATACAAATTGCATGACAGTCACGGCCAAATTGTCGGGCCAGACAAGTCTGACATTTGAAAACGGCAAAGGAACAAAACAACAACAATAATAACAATGACAACAACGACAGATATTAGTTATAAATAAAAGTTGTATCAAGCGACCAGCAAACAAACAAATCGCAGACAGTTGACTGACTGGTGATATACTGTTAGCAGCGACTGTGACTGTGACTGACACATGGCAAAGACAAAGGCAAAAAGCAGACTGAAAGCAATTAGAATTCAATACATTCGCCCGGACGACTTGTTATTAAGTGTAATTTGGACAGACAAACAAAGAGACAGCGAGAGTGAGAGAGGAAGAGAGAAATAGAGAGAGGAAGAGAGGGGCAGCGTTGGAGATAGTGAGAGAATTAGGGAGGCAGAAAGGAAACCAGTTGACAGCAAAGAATATTAAGACATAAGTTATGAGCCAGCGGTGCAATATCGATATATATGGCATATACACTCAGAAAAAAGTCTAACAAATTTTAGAAAAATCCCTACAAACAACACAAAGTTTTTTTCTTGCTTATAAATAATTTCTAAATATTAGCAAAACAAATTTCTAAAATTTAGAAAGGCTTTCACTAAATCGTCAATTAAAAAATGGTTATATCTTTTAGAAATAGTTTTTATTATTAATTAAATCAATAGTTTTTATTATTATAAGTAAATTAAAACAAAATTTAAAAATGCAAACCCTAATTTTAAAAAGAGAAAAACACATAAATTTTAGAAATTTACTTTCTGAATAATATGATGACCAACCATTGGGGCCAAAAGTATGGTGAAAGACAAAAGTTTAGAGTGATTTTTTTAGTGTACATACTATATTTACTACTGTAGTGCAGCCGAGAGCAATAAAGTAAATCAAAGGCTTGTCGCATTGTAAATCATAGGGGAAAGTCCTTGACAGTGTGTGCCAAAGACCGGCATACTAACTGCTCAGACTTTCAATTATTGAATGAAGTGAACACACACACACACGCACACGCACACACACACACGCATACTCGGAGAAAACAAGAGAGGGGTAAAATAAATAACAAATATTTACAGCATACCTGCAGGCCCTTTATTTATGCAAACGCCGCATGTCGAGGTCCAATTAAATCCCAAAAAACACAGAAAGAAAGACATAAAAAACGTAAACAATTTCGTGCATTTCCATTTCACACTAGTTACCAGTGAATGTTACAAGACAGAAATATCAGCAAAAAACATAAGCAAGCAAGAATGCGCTAGTCGAAAGTGCTCGACAAGCAGATGCCCTGCAGGCAGCTATTTTTTCAATATTCACATTCGTTTTGATTAACAAAAAGTGATCTTAATGAAATTTTTAGAGAGTCATAACATGTGTCTGCTATCAATTGGAATGAAATATCTTTATAAATGTGACTTTTATTGCTATAGTATATCGATTTGTATCGGTCGTAATGAGCAAAGTTACCGATATAATTTAATAAAATTGATTTGTGCGAGATAAATGAGAATCTATATGCCAAATTTAAATTCAAATTCTCTTGAGCTCAACAGGCTTGAAACAGGTATCTCTTGCAAACTTGCTTTGAACGAACCTATTCTGAAATCTGCTTAAGATAGACAACAAGTATTTATTTATTTATATAACATTCATTTATTGAATTAAATATATGATTAAATACAATAATGAAGAATTAGAGTATTGGGTACAAAAGCGAATCATTGATTTATATTTTTAAAATTTGCTCTAGTAAATTACAAAAATCTCACAGAACAGTTGAAAGCCACAGTCGCCAAGCTATATACACTCTTATGCTAGATTGGTCAGTTTATAACTGCCATTTTAGCCGTATTTTATATTAATGGTAATACAAGTATTACTCTAGAGAGGAATGTAATATTTTAGCACATTAAAGAGAAGTTCCGATAATGACGACATAAGTCTCTTATTTTTATTCATAGAAAATGCTCAGAGTTGATAAGATTTATTAGGTTTATTGTCATATTTAGAACAACTTAATTAAAAGTTATGCAATTTATTTATAATAACTACGTAATAAATTAATTTAATGTGCATTTTATGCTCAATTTCGCTTTCGAAATGTCTTTTATCTTAATAACCTCAACCGATATACATATACCCCTTACAAGTAACTGCCTACCAGGGCATGATTGTGTGCTGTGCTGCGCTAACTCTATTCAACTTGTTGGCAACACCCCCACAACCCACAACCCACACACACACACACACACACACACACACACACCAACCGACACCCCTCACTCCGTCCGACTATAATTTCCTCACACTTTGATTTCGCTTTTTGCCGCAGACCTTCCCCGATATAGATCTGTGTGGCCTCGTCTGTGGTCTTGGGGAGCCCTTTGAGCCGAAAGTAAATGTTAGCCAGCATTCACACTATACAGATACACATATGTATATATGTAAATTTATATATTTATACATGTATATATATATACGCATATGTATGCGATAGTTGCATTTATCTTGTGGCTTTGTGGCATTACCATTTTGCATTTTAAATTTCTCGCTCTTTGTTCAACTTTCGTAAGATGTTCTTTGCTCGATGTTTTTGGAAACTTGGTTAGTTCCATAAGGTCAACGGATGTGTTATCCAATTAGCGATTATCATTGAGTTTGTATCTTTTGCTGAGACTATGACGTAAGCAACTCAATTGCAAATCGATTAAGTGGAAAGCTTTTATCGCTGATATTTTGAAGCATTCAGTTTTCTTCTTTTTTTCCTGTCAATTTGTTTGCACATTTCGCTAATTGCTTTAAGTGAGAATAAATCCCTAATGGATATTTTAGTAAATAGAAAAGTGTTTCATATAAGAAATTATCATGTGACTAATTGGGGACTAATACGAGTATATTCAAAGCTACAGGAGAGGTCGCTAAATGGATTGAAGAGCTCGGCTATTATGATTGAATTAAAATACCCTCTGAAAGAGTAAAAATGAGAGAGCTCGGCAAGGAGATGCTCTTTAACCAGCTTTCAATTTCCTAGTTGGATTGCTGATATAAAAGTTCATTTTGATTAACAAAATCTGCGTTTCTTAACCGATTTTTATGCAATTTTTACAATTGTATTTTATTTAGTTGATATTTAATCGATTTGATCAACAATATGTCAGGGTATTTTATAAAGTGTGTGTTTTTATCATACGAATTTTACATTATCTTCAGACAATCCCCAGAAAATGTGCGATTTACTGGCCTAGGAGAAGATAACTGAGAGTCGTGCAACGAATCATAAAAATCATGTCGAATGTGAGTAAATATTAAAATTAGATTCAACAGAAATGTAGAAAAAGGATTTCATTTTGTGTGCTATTTGCAGCTGCTTCATATGGACAAATCGAATGGCAATGGGGTGTATGCAACAGACAATGTGGCAGCGACAACAGCAACAACAACCGCTATGAATACGGCAAATAATATAACCATAATGAATGGCGCTGCGGCTGTGGCAGCTGCCGCCGCACCAGCTGCAACATTGCCAACATCCGCATCCAGCGAAGATCTCAGTCAGAGCCTGTCCGAGTACACAGATGCCGATGAGACCATATCAGCACCCACTGAATTTCTCGCCGAGGTAAATCCATAAATATATAAACATATACACATACACTCAGGAAAAAATAGCCTTATTATTCGGAAATTATATTTCTAAAAATCAGCAGTTTGCTTTTCTCAATTTCGTGGGCAATTTTTTTAAAATTGAGAAAAATGTACTATTATTTTAAGTTTTTTTTATTGTTTATATTATTATATTGTACTACATTATTATTCTTATAAATATTTCTTATTTTTTAATATAAATTTTATTTTTAAATTTAAGTTAATCTATTATTAACTTTTTGTATTATTTTTATGTAGACTGACTTAAGTTGGCAATAAGTAAATCAATAAAAAAAGAAGATATTTATTTATTTATATTTTAATTAGTAATCGTATCTTAGACAGACTTAACTAAACTTAGGATATATTATGCCATATTTTCCCCAGTGTATTTATAAATACATAAATATGCCAATAATATGCTGTATTTTCCCCAGTGTATTTATAAATACATAAATAAAATGTATTCAAACGCAAATTGCGCTGGCAGCAGCAGTCGCGAGGCAAACTTAATTTGAAATCCTTTCAAGCGCCTTACGATGAGGATGATTGGAGTTGCTGAGTTGCTTTTGCGGGCCGGCTTATTGATTGCTAATAAATTGCTTAACTTTGAGAGGCAACTGAACAACTTTTGCCATCCTCCATCGAAATGTGGGCCAATGGGGCAATGGACAGACTATTGTTGCTTAGATTGACAAACAAAGATTTCTAAAGGGTTTGACGCAATTTCATTCATTTGGATTGTTCTCTCCTTTTCATCTCGATACTTTACAGTTTCTGTCGGCTGTCATGCTCAAGGACTACAAGAAGGCTTTGAAATACTGCAAGTTGAGTAAGTATCCAAACAGACAATACTCTAAACTCTAACCTTTATAATAATCTAGCTACACGGAGGGAAAAATAGCGATTGAAGCTCAAATTCAATTCCAAAACCAAATCTTTATCAAAAGTCATCAGGAGTTGCTTATAAGTTTAGCTATTCAATAATCTTTATCCAACAAATCTTTAACACTATGTATATATTTTTTGTATCTTGCAACACGAACATCAGTTCTGCAATATGAGCCAAATAATGGAACGGCCAAAGAGTTCTATCCACTCATTCTGGACAAGTTGCGCGGTAAGTTTGAAGATCACTTATTGAAATAATAAATAATCGTAACTAAATAATCATATATAATATATATAGCTGTGAGTGACAGCGATGAGAACTACAATAAATCCTCGTCACCGGAGCTGGCATTGGATTTGGAGGCGCCTTGCGAGGATAGCGTTAGCAGCCACAGCAGTCGCAACAATTGTTCCGATGATGAAGATGAAGACGAGGAAGAAAATGATGATGTTGATGTTGATGATGAGGATGAAATTGATGATGAAGATGACATCGATAACGTGGATGTTGGGGACGAGGAGGAGAGCAGCAGCAGCAACGATGACTACGATCTGCCTATTGATGAACCACAGGATGCGGCTGCTGTCGACTGCCTGGCAGCCCATAGCACCTCCCATTCCCATACCCATTCCCATTCGCATTCCCACAACGATTCGGGTTCGTCACGCAACTCCTCGAGCGGAGGCGGTGGTCGCAGCGACAATACCACACACTCCTATTCCAGCCTCCTGCTGGAGGAAGAGGACGACATTGTGCCCGTCAATCTGCCATTTGGCAACAGGGAGTCAACCAGTGCAACAGATCTCGACATTAGCAATGGTAAGTACAACACTCGCAAACAAAAAGCCACCTGAAGACAAAAATAATTAACACCAAATTTATAAAATCGAAAAATATTTGTTGTTTCTTTCTAAATATGTTCAAAAATCGATCTGAAATAAGAATAAATTAAACATTTTTGAAATTGTCCCGAAAACTAGAAAATATTGTTGCTTTTTTAGGAATATTTCTGCTTTTTTGGCATTACCTTTTTTATTTATTGTGTATTTTTGTAAAACTGTTTTCAATTATTAGAAAATACATTTCTTAAAAGTATAATGAAAGCCAGTGTTTTTAGCAAGAAATACTTTCTAAAATTCAGTAGGAAGTATTACAACTTGATTTCTTGACTGCAATATTAGAGATCCATAAAATTGTAGGTTTTTTTTCAAACAAAATAGAATAAATTAACATGAAAAATTTGTTTAACACAACAAAAAAAAAATCAGTCAGTTGGGAATTGTGGGTGATGGCGTTTTAGAAATACACTTTCTGTAGAATAAGAAGAATATATAAAAATACTTATTGTATTTAAATAACTAGATATTCTGTACGATCTTTCAGGCAACAAGGTGGCATCGGCTTCATGCAGCGATTCGGAGTCACCAACAGAGCCGCTCACGCAAAGATTGGCGGCAATTTTGCGCTCCAAATGCGGCGTCTCAGCCAGCAATGATGAGGCCTATTAAAACACTGGCTTAGACAAAAATTTATATACATCATATACCATATATATATAGCATATTTATACATATATATATATATATATATATATACACTATAACAACTATATTCTTGTACTTATACTCGAGATAAATGTTTACACACTTTCTTTGCCCAACTAAGTAACAAGTTTTCCACTAGTGCATTCGTCGCTTAACAAACCTAGAAACCGTCCCTAACAGCATACAAGTACTACTATATACATATATATAAATATATATATATATATATACCTCTATATATATATATGTATTTCCGATTGCAATACATACACAGCTGCAAGTTTTCCTTTTTCAAAACAGAAATTCCCTAGACAAACAACATATCGTACAAAAATAATAAGTATACTTATATATAGTAGTCGTATTTGTATTGTGTATGTGTAAAAAAATAAAAATAATAAATAAAAAATGTAATCTAGATACTATAACATTTATGCTCCATTTGTTACAGAGCCCCCAATAATATGATATATGCATATATGTATATATACTCGTATGTATAAATAACAGAAACAGAATCTATTTTAGTAAGACACACTCATATGCAAACAAAGCGCACAGGACTTGGGAAAACATATTGTTGGAGAACTTTACACGTTAGCATTTTATAGATGGCGACTTTTTTTCCATACAGTTTATAACACACATATATGTAGTATGTAGTATGTATGTAGTCTTAATTTAGTAAACGGAATGCTCGGATAAGTCTGATTAAAATGGAATGGGGCAAGTAAGTAGTCGTATGTACTACAACTGAATTGGTCCAAAGTCGTACAACTATATATACATATATATATAAATATATATATATAATGAGAACACAAATACATCATTTTTATTTTCGAATAATAATGAAGCTTACAGATTTTTGAGATTGTTTCGATTGATTTGTTCAGTATACGTAAACATATACGTATTATCAAATAAGTTAATCGATATACGCAACAAATACATATATGAGTATTTAAATATTCACACTATATATATTTAATTACGTTTAAAGTACTTACTTAATTATGTATGTGAATTTATAAGATTGAACCCTCCTTTAACACTTGTGTATAGTAATTTATGAGCGTTTTCATTCAGTTCTATTTCAATCCTATGTAATCACATTATATTCGATGTATTCAATGTATATTCGAAACATGTATTTATCGTATAACGGAATGTATCATTAAAAGATATAATAAAGAAGGAAGGCGACAAATTTTGGCATTGTTTATTGAATTTATTGAAGGTAAGCATCTCAAATTTTATATACTAATAAAAAACAAGTACTGATCTAGATGAAAAAATTAATTGTTTTGTCCTTGATTGGCTTTTTATTGCTATCGGATATCGATTTCAAGCGATACTACTGGAAATGTTATCGAAAAAACAAAAGAAAAGTTTTCATTATCATTTGAATTAAGAATTTAAAAAAATCAATTATTGTTTTACACTAAAAAACAAAAAAATGATGAATGTCAATTAATATACATAAAAGTTGAAGAATTACTTACCTCAACACCCCTTAAATATTCCACAAACTTGATTAAAATGCTATTCATATTAATTTCAAACACTTCATGAGCATTTATTTTAAATCCATTATTTTCAAAGAACTGTTCTTATTTCATAATAACATGACTTGCAATCGAATAAAGTATTTAGACAGTTCTAATTGTTTTTTTTTTTTTAATAAAATTTGTTCTTCGTACATAGAATGTTTTCTAAACATATATTATTGAGTTGTTTTGTTAAATAAATCGTGATAATCACTATGATTTAAGTGAATGCCAGTTGGACTGTTGTTTTGTATAACTGTATATCAAAAAAAGGTTGAGTGACTTTATCGATTTTTTGCGATTTTCGATTATACAAAAAACGTTTCAAAATTGCATTAAGTGTGCTGAAATATGTATGCGTTTATCACCCATCTTCCATCATCCATCCCATCACTAATTTCATCCAAAATCCTAACCATAGCCATCTGATATGTAACAAACTACTAATCTGTGTTGAACAATTTGTTATTGTTTCTTCTGTTCTGATTGCGTTTTCGAATACTGTTTTTGTTTCTGTTTTATTATTATTACATTCAATAATACTTATATGAACCAACCACATGAAAATTATTGTTTCTATGTTTTGTTCTCGAGCAGCAAAAACAAAATGAAAAAATCGCATAACAAAATTACTTCTATTTTCATATTAAAATGATGTAAGTTGCTCAGAATTAAAATCAGGTAATGAAGCTTTGTTTGTATCGTAAATTGCACGTATTTGTTGTATATCGTTTTTGATTTTTGTATTATTTAAATAGCTAAAGTATGCTAAATATATATATGTGTGTGTGTATATGTTTGATTGATATAATGCTTGATTGAAATTCAGTATTTTTAGCAAAGTTAATCAGTTGTAATGAAACTATGATTGTGTGACGAGTTCTCAATTATTCACTTGCGACTTATGAGTGAATATATATGTATATATCTGATTTATCATACACATTAAAACAAATTACGATATTCAAGGCATGAGTAACTCTTTTTTAATTTTGTCTGATTTCCTTTAAACTTTGCAAGTAAACTTAATCAATCCGTTATCGATGAAATGCTAATCTGGTTAACTATAGCATGCCTTTATTCAAGCTTACCATCACTAAATCTAAACTCGTCCCAGACACGTTTGTGTGGAATTAACAAATATTTCGCATATCTCGTAGTATGATTGATATTTTTCTCTCAGTGTGCTTTATAAGTCTGCTAAGTCTGTTGTGTGTGTTTATCGTAGGGTATATCGTTCATATATATCGTATATATGTATCGCGCTTACATATTTAATGTTCATTAAAAAGAAACTTTCATTTGAAAACTTCAGGTGTTTCTTGTACTGTTCAGTAAAATTACATATATGTATATACACGTATGTAAGTGTGTGTGAATCTGTGTGTATTTATATATATATATATATATATATATGAATGAATATATATATATATATATATATGTATATGTATATATAGAGATTTGTGAGTTGGCACTACATCAATTGAAAAGAAAAAATAAAAAACAAGGCTCACTTCTCAAATTGTAGCTTAAAAACAATCATTTAAAGTATTTATTAAAAATACAACATAGCAGCAAAACAAAAAATAATAATAATTAAAAACGATGTTTACATATATATAAACATAATTAAAATAGCTTTAAATCGTACGCTTAACTATTTAAATATATATATATATATATATACATATATATATATACATATATAAATCTAGTAGACGGTTGTCCACGCCCAACAAAAGGGACAGCTTGGCAAAGAATTCAACAGTTACGAAAGAAATGAATATAAAACGAACTAAATACAAAAACAATTAAATATACGTAAATGGTGTATATATATATATATATGTTATATATGTATATATCAGTCAATGAAGTTAATGTGAGATGATGTGAATGTGAGATGAGCCACAGACCAATTTATATATCTGATGTGCGTCTTGAGAATTTGTGTTTTGCCCGGGCAATATACGTGTTTTCAAAGACTCACAAATAAACTCTAGTTTAGCTTTGTTCGGTTGTTCGCTAAAATGTCAAAAATGAGTCGTATTTATGTTTAAATGACATCTGCCATTCTTTTTTTTCCAGTGTATGTTGTGCTGCCTAAGCACAATACTTATGTAAAACTAAACAATTTTGAATATATAAAAAATTACAATAGGCCTCAAAATCACAACCAATTTTTTTGTCATTGGCTGTGACTTAATACCGCTTCTATAAGCAATTTGTGGTTTCCTTGGCATCCTCGACGTTGGTGTAGTTCTTGATGAGCAGCTGCGTCGTCGGATATTTGTTGAGTTGTGCGAAACGCTCCATCACACACGAGGAGCTGAGACGCGCCTCCGCATCGTGATCCCAGCACTCCTCCATTGTGTCGCAGAATATGCTGAGACCCTTAAAACGATATCACAATTAGAATCACAAATCTCGGCAAGCTTACAGCAAGGTTTAACACTAAGTAAACAATCGTTAAATAGACACAATACTTCTTAATAAATCTAAATAAAACAATTAATAATAGCAGCATTTTTCAAATGCGCAAATTGAGAGAAAAAGAAAATATAATTTAATAGAAATAAATACATGTTTTGTTTATCGAAGTGATGTTAAAATTTTTTTGGTACCTATTCTCACTTTTGCTTTGAAATGAAAAAATATATACTCGTATATTTATTGAAAAGAATTCTAATTTTCCAAAACGAACGTTCATTTTTAAGGAGTCCACAAAACCACATTTTAAAAAAGAACATTTCAAAAAATCTCAGCAGCTTCTTAACAACTGTCAAGTTAAGTTCGGTAGCTCGAAACTGGGACCAACATTATACAGATACTCACCAGATGGGAACGCCACGTGTTGAGCAAACGTGGACGCAACTTTTTCATGACGACACTCTCCTGGACCTCATCGAGTGTCGGTCGCTGGCCGAGTTCCGCCTCAAATGGCAGCTGATATTCGCCGACAGGTCCGACGACCTCACAGCGTGAGACCATTTCCCAGAGGACCAAGCCGCAGGCATAAACATCGATGCGCAAGAAGGCATCCCGATTGAAATTGATTGCACCCTCGAGAACCTCCGGCGCCATATAGCGACGTGTGCCCACCTGGCCGTGGGTGTCGCCACACGGTTTGCCCGGCTGAAAGATCATCGCCAGGCCAAAGTCCGCAATGCAAGCGGTCAAATCACCCTTGAGCAGGACATTCTTCGATTTGAAATCACGATGTGCAATCGATGGTTTCAGCCCATCCGTCTTAGTACCCGCAATCTCCTCGTGCAAATGAGCCAAACCATTCGCCATGGACTCGGCAATGCGGCACAGCTCCAGCCAACTGATCGTGTGCGATTTTAAATAGTCGCAGAGGGAGCCGTTATGCTGATACGTGGATATTAACCAATATTCTGGTTTATCCAAATGCTTTTCAACACCGAGAAATTCGAGTATGTTGGGATGTCGCATTCGTGGCAATTTATAAATCTCGTTCTCTGTTGTCCACGACTCCTTCTCCTGCATGCGAAAGATTTTGACGGCCACATCCTGGCCGTGCAACTTGGCCTGCCACACATCGCCAAAGCGTCCGCTCGCCTTCTGCTCGAGCAATTGGATCGGACGGTTGCTCAACAATGGCGATGAATTTGTAATTTCCGCTTCATGCTGAGCGAGAAAGAGAAAAAAGAAATTAGTAATTATAATTTTAATTACTATTTCGAGCCACTCACCTTGGGTATCTCATTAAAGTGTTCCTGCTTGAGGCGTCTGTAATAGACCAGCATGAATATTAGCAGCACGACGAGGACGGTAAATGCGGAAGAGCCAACAATATAATAAATCACATTGTTGTTGTCCTGCGTCTTCTCCTTTGGCACTGCAAAAAGAGTAGCAAGCAAACATTTTTATTTGTAAAAGTAATTTTAATGTTTTCTACAAAGGAAGCCTCAGCTATATTTTAAGCCGATTTTAAGTCCAGTCCTGGCTATATCTTTTAGTTCGAGCCATCAAGTTTGGAAGGTATATTGCCGGTAGGCACTTTCAATTACCGGAAAAAATCAATATTTCTGAAAGTGTAAGGCGATAAAACCGCATAGCTGCAACAGGCAAGAAACACTCACTTTTCAAAAAGCTCAACAAATATATCGGACCATGCCCCCTTACTCAAATGAAGAGCTTAAGTTACTAAACTTGAAATATCGATTAAAAGGAACCTCCTTCAAAGATTAAAACTATTTTTTTTTCACGCCCACAAAAACAAACTTAAAAGATTGATTATTGGGAACATTCTCCAATTATTTTTACGACCACCCCCAAAATTTGCAAAAGCCTTGAAAGGTAGACTTCGATGATCCTGTTTCAAATATTATTTAAAACAAATAGTGCACCGACTGTATTTTAATTAATAGAAAGTAATAATATTAAACAGAGCGAAATGTCTAAGTTGCCACTACTGGACTGTGCTTATTTTGTATTAAGAAAATAAATAAAAAAAAATTAAAAAATAAAAATAGGAAAATACGCTATTATTTTTGCAACAGTATGTGGCATTAATGCAGATTGGGTCTTTAAACGCTGGCAGCGCAGGTGAACAACATCTCAAGTGGCACCTGTAGTTGCTGCCGTGCAGGGTTGATGATGCATGTGGTTGGTTGTGGATGCCACAACATACACAGAGCGCAAAGCGAAAAATGAAAATAAAAAGAAAAAAACGAAAGTTTCGCCCCCAATTTGGCATCGCTTTTTATGAGCTCAAATATACATAAAGATATATAAAGAAATATACATAAAGATGTATAGATAGAGAGATAAAAGGGAGGCAAGCACACAAAGACAGCCTCATAAAAAAAAAAAAAAAATACAAAATAATAATAAAAAAAAATCAAAATACAAATATAACGAAACGTGGCACGAAGGCAACTTGCAACTTGCTACATACACACACTCACACACACAGGCAGGCAGTTCGCTTGTGGAGGCTGTGGAAAGTTCGTTAACACGAAAATGCGTTGCAAGCAAGGAGGTGGCAAGTTCTTGCCTGGGCTATGCCAAAATTGGAGAGTGCAGCAAAGGAGAAGAGAAAATGGAAAGAAAAAAATGCGGCACCTTGTGTTGTTGCCTCCATGGCGGCCGGTATATATTTGTAGTGCATGTTGCACTTGGAGCCCTTGCAACAGCAGAAATTGATATTGCCTAAGCGGGGCGTGGCACTCGTGATACAAGCAGTCTGATTGCACTCGTGCATGTCCGTGAAGCAGCCCTTCATCTTGACTTTGTCCGTGCCTGCAACAAATGATATTAAAATTTATTAAAATCACTGCATTTCTGCCAGTGTATTCGTGTTGCAGCAACAAACCCGTCAGCTCGTCAACGGTCCACAGCACATAACAGCTGGGAAATTTGTCCGCCTCCACCTGACAGCGCTCGATGCTTGTTGCACATTTCTCAAGCGTGTTGCAATCCTTCTCGTCATAATGCTCACAATTGATGTTGTGCCCCTCGGGCAGAATGGCGCCACCAGCAACCGATTGCTCCTGACGCATCAACAGGCAGCCTGTCAAGTGGAAATAACAAAAAGTCAGTAATATATTATATTTTATATTATATTATGCATATAGTTGATAATATATATTGTCATATTGATCGAACGTGGGAAGACTTCAGCGACAATTAAGCTGGACAGAGATACCCAATATAAAGCAAGTCAATCTCAAATAACCCAAATAATCCATTTTTTTTTTGTCCAAAAATACTAAAAATAGTTTAATATTCTAATAGAGCCTTATTCGAAAGAATTTTAATACATGCAAAGCTTGGACAAATCACTACTTTTATCATTTTTTTTTTAAGAACTTACTTTGATGGTTTTTTACTAAAAAGATTACTTCTTAGGAGACTAAACTTCAAGGAAAAATGAACACTCAAAAAATGCGAGCTAAAATGCATACATTATTTTTTTGAAGCCTTTTTAACTTTTCTAGCTCAACTTTTATTTTGAGCGCCATTGACTAAGCATATTAAAATGTTTGGTTTTGTGGAATCGTAAATAAGTTGCTCCAATGAGCTGCAGGCGGCTGCCTTTGTGTAGATATCACATATCACCACACGTCATATATCTGCCACACCGACAAACGACCAGCGACCAGAGACCACGGACCACGAGGAGTTGCCAACGGACCAACGACCCCAATTCTCAAACCCCAAACACCCAAAGCTAAACCAAATCCCAAATGCAGCAAAGCTCAAAGTTGAGCTGAGCTGCCATTGAAAGTCGAATGGAGAATGAAAAATTTGCAACACTCGCTTGCAACGTTTGCTCGCCGCGCAACCCTAATTCGTGTAAAGAGGGCCATACAAAATTAGCTCCACTGGCCGCTGGAGCCTTTTGAGTGGGCCTCATAACCCCAATGCTGCAAATGCAACCTGCAACCTGCAACTGCTGTATGAGTGTGTGTGTGCCATGTGTGCGTGTGTGTGTGTGTGTGTGTGTAAATTCACGTGTGAGTGCAGCGCACAGTGGTGCGAGTCCAATTTGTCGGAAGTAAAATTAAATAATTACTTTTAGTGTTATATATGCTATTATACAAACCGTTTTTATAAATTGCATACTTAAGTGGCCTATAAATTCTTGTATTTATTAAATTATTTACTTTTAAAAAAATATTTGAAATTAAACTAACAAATTGAATTATATATAAAATAACTCTACGGGTATTCAAATGTGATATAGTCCAACACTTATTTTTTTTTAGCAGCTTTTCATTTACAACCATAAATATTTTAAAAGCTTCTCTCAACTGTACTCCCTATTAACAACATTAAGTCAGCTCTTTAGAATAATTAATCAACTATTTAACATAGCCTCCAAACTACTGTGCAAGGGTAATCGCATCTATACATATACATACATATATATATAATAAATATATACACATGCATGTGCGGGTGTAAGCACGCTTTATAGTAAAGTAGATACATAGGCATTATGCACATTATACAGATTGAAAGGGGATGAGTATAAAGTGCCGCTTGTTTTAAAGAAACAACAACAACGGCAAAAGCAGAAACAAGCAGAGTAAAGAGTGAAGAATATGCACAATAGCAAACGAGAGCGAATGAGAGCCAACGAGAGCCACAGAGTTGCGCTCAACTAAAGTCGATTTTCACCTACGACGAGAAGCAGGCAGCAACAACAACAAGTTGCTCTAATGCAACGTCATCCATTCAAAAGAAATCAGTGCACACACACACACATACACACACAGTACAGTTGACGGAAAGAGCAGCAAAACGGACTAAGAACTCGATCAAGCGTAAAGGGGAGAGCGCGGGGATGGGGACAGTAGGCGCCATTACGTACAGTAAACAAACACACACATGCTAACAAGCAGTATGTATGTGTGTGCGTATTTGTTACATACCTATAAGCTGCATCGCCAGATAAAGCACAAAAGCGCATTTGGACATTGTTACGGCGTTTGTTATCACTGCTGCTCTCAACTTGTTTACAACACTACAAATTTTATTTTTTTGATACGTAACAAATAAAAAACAAAAAATAAGCGCTGTTTGCAATTAATTATTCTAATTAATTTCGGTTCTATTTTTGGCACGTCAAAATGTAATTTCTTTTTATTGCGTTCTGTTGATTTCTGATTCCGTTTCACTTTTTAAGCCGTACATTTAATATTATTTTTATACATTATGTTATGCGTCTTTGTGTGTGTATTTTGTTGCGTGTGTGTTTTTGTGAGTATGTGTTAATTTGTGTTTGAATGTGTGTGTTTGTATAATTTATTTTCCGCTGCACTCGCAGCAATTTTGCTGAACACACGTTTTTCTCATTTGCATTTTCATGGCTTGTTTTCGGTTTAGCTTCTGCCTATTTATCACATTTTCTATGTTGGCACTTTAAATGCGTTTCTCTGCTGCATTTAATGGTTTCTTATTTAGTTATTCTCTGGCGATTTTATTCATTTGTACGCAGATTTTACTCGCAATCACAATTGTGTGTCCCAATTTGGTACAAGTGTACCAAAATTTTCTGTACATTTACCAACACTTGTTTGCGGCGCCATGGCAACGATTTGATTGGTACAACTAATTGTGAAGTTTAACAACATTTATTTTGGCTTACTGGTCACACTTTCACACACACTTTTTTCAAACAAAGAATTCAACAGCACAATTTTGGTTTAATGGTCCCACTTATTGCAAAAACGCGATTTTTTATTTGAAATTTATGTTTGCTTTTTATACTGTTGCTTATGGGTAAACAATCTTTATTCCATTTATAAGCTAAAATGTAAAATTGAACAGTACTACCAGCACTTTACGGTCACACTTCTGTAAATAAAGCAAACGGCGTTTTGAATACAATTATTTACATATAAGCAAAGTTTATCTAATTTACACAGAAATCACATGACCAATTTCTAGCAAAAATCAAAAATAATGATTTCATCAACAATGAACAACATGCTGTAATACTCTTTATTACACCGCCAATTAGATAATAATACAATATGGATACAAATATATAATATATACAAATTTGAAAAAGAAAAATAAAATGTTATGTTTAAAATTATCATCACTTTTTGCCATCGAGATTGGTCAGACCATCGGCATATTGAAACTCCGGACTGTTCTCATATTCGCACATATCCAGCGCGATGATGCAGCTCTCCTTCACCACCCTCCGCTCGTCCTGCACATAATCCTTGAGAATTTGGATACATTGATCGGTGGCAATGGCGCCCAATGCCTCGGCGCATTCATGTCGAACCATTTCGTTCTCCTCTCGATCCTCCAGATTAGCCTGTAAATATTTAATGCTGCAAGGCTGTTGCAATTGACCCAAAACGAAGGCCACTTCATGACGAAAGAGAGCCGATTTATCCTTTAATCCTTCGGCGATGGCCAGGACGCTTTCCTCCGTGCGCAGATTTCTTAAGCTAAACATTGCCCGATAGCGATTAAAAAGATTCTGCTCCGCATTCAAATAAATTTCCCTCAACTGCTGCACATTTTGTTCGCCTGCTGCTGGTGGTGAGGGATCCACAGAGGCATATGGATTGGTATCCTGCACATGCTGACCACTTTGCAGCCAGCGAATGCGCTCCAAGGCAATCAGACAAGTTTCTGCCACCTCCAAAACTGAATCATTTTTGTATTTCTCCAGAAGCGGCAGAATTTCTGCATCTCCAATGGCGCCGAGCGCTTCGGCTGCCTCATGACGCACCATAGGGTCCTCGCTGGTATCCTCGAGCACATGCGTCAGTATGCCAATTGCCAGTTTGTCCTGCATTTGGCCCAAACAATAAGCCAATTCGTGTTTCAGCAAAACGGATTCGTCTTTAAATCCTTGACTAATTTCCCCAATTGCTGTCGCACCTCCAATGTTCTTCAACGTGAACAGCGCCCGAAATCGCTCCTTCAGCGGACGCTGCTTGTTGTTGAGTACGCCGCCAATGGCTTTAATTTGTTTTTGCGACACCATTTTCGCTCTATTTCCAAAATTATAAATTGTATATAATAAAAAGCTTGCCTCGTGGAAAGTGATCGATTACAAATGCGATACATTTTTATTGACCAACCACCACAATGGTTGCATGCTTTGCAGCACTGTTGTGGCTGTCCAACACTTGTGTGTCCAGAAAACAGTCGAGTTATGATTTATGATTAGTCCTTCCCTTAAATAGAGCGTATTCTTAAACGAAATAAAGTGATAAGTTTCTATCGACTAACCACCACATGCAAATGCCGCCATAAGCAACAGTTATTTTCAAGCAATATAATGCTATAACAGCACTGTTGCAAAAGGCTGCCATAAATGGTGGGCTGTGTCAAAAAGGCAGAAAATGATAAATGCAGTCGAGTTTTGGTACGAAAAGAAACACATCGAAAAGGTGCTAAGTATAGCATATTTACAAGCCAAATAGTGTTTCATTTCTATTGACAACCACCACATGTACTCCAATATGATAACCAACACTGCCACAAGAGGCCGCCATAAATGCTGTGCTGTGCAACACTCGCGTGCAAGAAGAAGCAGAAATTAGTCGAGTTGTGGATTACGTTTGGTCTTTCCCCATTGGCTCGAGAAAAAGCGTTGAAAAAAGTGAAAAATACAACGTATTTCCAGGCGAAATAAAGTGCAAAGCATTATCAAATATTGGCCGCTGCCCAGGCTGATTAGTTGCATATTGAGTTTTAGTGCAAACGTGACGAAAATTGCATTTAAGAAATTTAGCGCGTACGTTCAGCGTGGCGCGTGTGTGTGTGTGTATGTATATGTATATGCGTATGTAAGATACCTGCCAGTTGAAACCAGTGTGCAAAAAGGGGGCACAGAAAATCACTCGCTACTTTAAAGCGAAGCGTTCTTGAAAACATTGTAAAATACAAAATACAAGAAAAAAAATAATTTGTATTTTGTAAGTAAAAATAAGTAATACCAATTATCAAAATGTCGGACGAGACGAGCTTACAAAAAACGGAGGCGGAGGCAGTTGAAGAAAATGCAGCAGCAGCAACAATTCAACCGGCGACGGCGGATGAGAAAAAAACACCCGTAAGTGTAATAAATACATATACAAATTTGTGCAGAGACAGTCACAATTAACACCGGGGGTCGTGCGATAAGAGCGTGCTTTGCAGCACACACATACAGCCACATGGAATTATCTGGAAGAGCGTGCGCAACACTTACGCAGTATTTTTCCAAAATATTGTGTGCATGTGTTTGAGTTTTTTTTTTTATATTTTGCTTTTTACACAGTTTCATGTTAATGTTAATTTGCCCTCGTTTGCTGCGCGCGCTTTTCCCCTCGCGCTTGTTTATGTGAGAGTGTGTGTGTATTTATTTTTGTATGTCGCGTGTTTCACTCGCTACAAAGTCTCATCGTTGGGTCTGTTTTGTGCATACGTTTGGTCGCCGCGTCTCTTTCGTCTCGTTCTCGTTCTCGTTTGTTTTTATTTTTCTTGTTCTCTTTTCGACTTTTTGTTGTTTGCTGTACTTTGTCATACAAGCAAATGTATACGCGCGTGTGTGTGCTTGTGTTTGTTTTTGTGTGTGTGCATTTTATACGTTTTGGGGCTTTTATTTACCGCTCAATGGAAAATGTTAGGCTTTGTTTCACTTGATTTAATGCGAATAAAAAAAAAAACAAAACATAAATAAATAGTGCAATATTTTGATTAGTATTTATTTATGAAGTATTTGTATAAAAATAATTTAGTGAAATCGTGTAATATTTTAATGAGTAGTTTAATTTGTTTGTTAATTTTTTTCTTGATCTATATGTATGTATATATATTTGTAGAAATACAATTCAATAATAATGTCGTATAATATTTATTTTAATAATAATGACATGCAATATTTTGATAGGACTTATTTGTTTCATTAATTCATTTATTATGTATTTTTAGAAACGCACGCCAAAGCGTCGTTCATTTATTGAGCGGGCTCAGCAGGAGAGCGAGGAACTGGTTCGCACAATGGGCGGCAGTCTGGAATTGGGTGGCGGTCGACGTACGCGTTCCAGTACGCGAGGAACGCCAACGCGTTCAGCTGAAACCATTACGCCGCCACCAAGCAAAAAGGCGCGCACGTCGCCAGCAACAACGAAGAGCGGTGGTGGAGGGCGTGGACGTGGAGCACGTAAATTGGACGTAGGCGGGGAAGAAGGTGTGGAGCAGGAATCAGGAAAAGCCAACGAGGAGATGGAGCAGGAGGTGGAAGCGGAAGCGGAAGCAATCGAAGCTGTTAAAGTAAAAGTATGTAAATAACATGATGTTAATGCACATGTAAATATCATAACATAACACTATGAAGCCAAATCTAAAATGTACTCCTTTACAGAGCCCTGTTAAGAAAGCCAAGAAAGATGAAAAATTGGAAAAGCCCAAGGAAATTGTTGTTGAGGAGTCCAAAAGGAAAGAAGCTAACGAAACCAAGATTAATTCGCCACAAAAGAAAACAGCAACAAAGGATCAACCAGATGCGACTGCACCGTCAGAGGAGCATCAAAATAATGTGGATCATATCAAGGAGAGAAAGGGGTCCGAATCGAAGGATAAAACGCCAAAGAAATTGGCACAAGGCGAGCAAACAGCGAAAGTTGCAACAAGCCCACCGAAAAGTGAAGCAACTGCTACAGCTATGGAAGTGAATGAAGATGATGCAGTTGCTACAGCTCCAGCTGTTGGTGTTAAGGAGGAGAAAGAGAAGGAGGCGGAGCGGGAACAGTCGCCAGTTGTTGAAAGTAAATCTGCCACATCAGCAAGCACAGAAGTTGCCTTTGTGGAAAATAAAGCAAAGGAGCAACAGGAAAAAGAGCAGCTGGAAAAGGAGCAACAACAAAAAGAGCAACAGGAAAATGAGCATAAAGTGGAGCAAAAAGCAGTGCCAACTGCAACTTCATCTCCAGCTCCAACTACAGCTTCAGTTACAGCTCCTGTTCCAGCTACAGCTGCAACTGCACAACCAGCTTCAGCTCCAACCCCAACTTCATCTTCAGCTCCTCCCCCAGCTTCTGCTCCAGTTCAACCTGCCAAGCAGCCAAGTCCGGAACCAATGGAAATCGATTCGAGTACAAAAAGCAGCTGCGATCCCGTAGAAGCAGCGCCAGCAAGCAGCAATAAGGAGGAGCAGGTGGAGGAGAAAAAAGTCGAGAAGGTGGAGCAGCAGGTTGTGGAGCTCAAAGAGGCTGTGCCCGAAAAGCAGGGAAATGCAACGGAGAACAAGGAACAAGGTGTGGTTGCAGTTGAAGCACCTCTTAGCAATGATATCAGCAAACCAGTTATTGCAACGGTTGTAAATCCAGCCGTGGAATCCACCGAAACAGAATCAACTCCGGCAACAGCAGCGGAAACAGCAGCAGCAGAAGTAGTTGTTAAAGAGCAGCAGACGGCGAACTGCGAAAACAAGTCCTCCGAGCACAATGACAACGGTGAGCCAATCTATCAACTCTAATCATAAAAGTTAGATTAATTACTATTATAAATTAAATTAAATTGTTAAATTACTAAATGCTGTAAGCGAGTACGCTGTTGCGTTCCTGATTCAATTTAATTACTTGCTGATTAATTTATTCTTATTAATTTCGAGAGCTTTTAGTTCTTCTACTTCTTTCTACTCATAATTATTATTTCAATAATCATTTTTTCTTGCGTGAACCTTGTAGAGTACTGTTTTTAATGATTACAATAGATTTTGTTAACAAATGAATCTAGAGTTCTTTATCTCTCTCATTAAGAACTCTTGTTCTTTTTTATATACTAACTATTCTGAATTTAAATGCTTAATTAGTAGTTTTAATGAAATAAATTAATTGAATTTGTTTTTTACCGATTGTATTCTTCATTTTCTGTTTATTTAAATATTAAATTCTGTTTTAAATTGAATTTATTTTTTACTTGCCGTGTCGACTGATATTAAATAACTAAATTTACTAATTCCATATTTGACTATCTTCAACAGGTGAACCGAAGATTGTTAATAATGCCACAGATGATGGTGAAAATCATGCAACGCCGCAGGCCTGCAATTAAGCAGCATAAAGGATGATGATGATGATGATGATGGAGATACAGATGATGATGATGATGAAAACCAATAACTATAGATCGAGGACTTCGATTCGATACAAAAATGCCGTAAAATATTTTTGGAATTTCCTAAAAAACAACAAAAAATAACTGAAACCGGATCGCGCCGCATGTGAAAAAGCACAGTTTCAAATGCTGTTTCTTTTATTCTCAAAACAAAACAAAAAATGATTTGTAATTCACTAGGAATTAATTTCTCCAGTCTTTGTTGCTGGATTTTGAATGCTGATGCTGTGTGCGCAATATATTAATAATATAATATAAAATAATAATAATAATTGTATCAAAACACATAGCTCTAAACCCGCCAACAACAACCCCCCCCCCCCCCCCCCCCCCAAAAAAAACAAGCACACACACACATTGTTAAAAGCATTAAAACTATAAATAATATGTATGTGTAAATTTAATTAAAATTGGAAACTAAAAACAAAAAAAAACCAAAATACATTATTGAGAAATGTATGTAAAATAGATGTTTTTAAATTATAAGACACATAATCATTAATGCAAGCCCCTAATTTTAAAAAGCCCACACAAAATAATTTTGACATACACTCAAAAACAACAACAACAAGAAAAGATTTTTTAACAAATTGATGCGTAGTTCAACAAAATTTAAATATATTATATATATAAGCATATATAAACAACTAACCTTTTACTTATATATATATTTCCTTCTATTATTTTTTTGTATTTCAATTTTGAAAACTGGCATTTAGTTTCTAGCGAGAGTTTTGTTAATTTTAAAACTGAACCCAATCCAATTGTATATCAAATAAACGCATCAATTGAATTCCGTGCAAGCATAAATCAACAAAATACAAAACGTAAAAAAATCTTTTCCAGACGATCTTAACTGAATTACGAATAGTACTGTAGTATTTTTCAATGAAAAATGTTAAAAAAAAAAAAAAAACGAGAGGGTAAAAAACACTTTGGAACTCTTTTTTTTACAAAAAATTTGAAACCGTTTTTGTAAGTAGCTGGATAACTTTCTGTGTAAGAAATTCTTCATTTAAAATATATTCTTTTGTAAATAAAATCTTTTAAAAATGCAAAAGAGAGATGACAACGCTGACTTAAATTTAATTAAATACTTTCGTTATATTAGAGCTTAACTTAACTTAAGCCAAACTATACAACACCATTTTTTTCTTGTCCCTTCAACGGCAGCTCCTCCATTTCCTCCTCGACGGCTGGGTGCAGCATGCTGCGCACAAATGGTGAATACCATTTCGGATTCTGTTGTTGTTGTTCCGCCTTCTCCATTCGCCACACATAGCTCATGGGCACGGCCCATACAAAGATAAGAATGGCACCCATCACTTTGTACCAATAAAATGATATATCATAGATGGAAAACTCGCGATTGCTGCCGAATGCAGTTGTCACAGGCGCCTGATTAGCTGGCGTCGTCATCGTTGTTGTGCTTGTTGTGCCATTGCTAAAAGTGAGTAAAATAAATAAATAGATTAAAAAATAATGTTATCTATATATATTTACTTATTTGCATTTCAAATTGGGTTAGTTTTGTTTATCTATGACGCCTGTGGACTGTAAACTGAGCAAGTAAATCGCCTTGAAATTTAAAAAAGTTGATTTCTATAATTAAAGATTGTAGTTTTCTAAAAACCAAGTTTTTCATTTCTTAACTTTACGGTTGATTTTTGTAATATTTGGAGAATAATATGTCCATTTTTCTGTAGGGTGTAATTTCCTCCGGAATTGAAATCGATTTCTTACATTGGAGTCTTTGTTATTATATCTAAAAATTAGGGTTGGCAGTTATACTTTTTGCAAATACATTTCTAAAAAATAAAATAAAATTATTTCTAAAAAAAATAAAATGCATTTTAAGATTTTACATATACAAACATATTAGATAGTTTATAAATGAATAGAGTTTAATTTGCGCTATTCGGACTTTAAAGCGGACAACAGGTAAACTCTAATATAAAAGCGAAGCCAGTAAATTTCACTTATTTACATTTACAATTTACGATTTACAAACATATTTTTGGAGTGTAATAACACTTACATGGCATTGAAAATGGTATCCAATCCACGTGCCTCGCACTGATCCAACGAATTTGGCAACACTTCGTATTTGACGAGGCCCTCTTTTAAATTTAGCTGTGCATTGATTATTATCCAGAGCATGACGAGTACACTGAACAAAATGCTCGTCATTGCCACCCTACCATTGACACGGGGCACAAACATGCCGAGTAGAAAAATACCAACAACAGCACCGGTATTAATGCCCGTTATTGTCCACACCGTTTGCAATATGGAGTTGAAGCGTTGCACCGCAAATCCACCCAAAATACAATAACCACCCATCCCAATGATGACCAATTTCATGCATCCATTCGCCCGGGCCTCCGTGTGCCGGATGCGTGGTTTAATATAATCGAAGTAGACAACGCCAGCCAGTGAATTGAGATTGGCGGAGAGGGAACTCAGCGAAGCGCTGAAGACACACGAGATGAACAAACCCGGCATGCCAACCAGACTACCCATTATATCCTGTATAAAGAAGGGCATCATTTTGTCCGGTTTGCTCACCAGCTGAAAAGCAAAGAAAATCACAAATAAAATCAGGATAATGTCGAAGATGGGGAGAAATTTACGCCTGCCAACATGGGATCACATCCAAAATATCGTGCAAACATTATGATGCCGGCGAAAGAGTTGAAGAATGTTATAATCAGAATTCCAATGCCGGCCACGATAAGAGATCTGTTTGAGAAAGATAAAATGTAGTTAATTATGTATTTTTTCGCTCAGAAATTGTTCTCCAACGGTTGTTAAAATAATTAAAAATTATAAATCGCTTACAAGCAATAATTGTATATTGTACTTGAACAAATTATTGTAATTGTGACTTGCTTAATTTGTGGCATGTGCATTTGATAATTAAATGCTGATTGTGCTTGGATATAAAAGATTCGCTTACTTTTTGGCATGTGCATACGAAGGAAGGGAGACAATCCGCTGGACACAGCTCTGATCGAGTCCAATCTTGCCCACCCAGAGCATTAAACCACTGCTTATGTTGCTCCAGACAGTGGAGCGCAGCCTCGGATCCAGTCCAAAACTGTTACGAGTATAAATTTAGTTGAAATGTAAGGAAACATCAAAGAAAGAAATGAATCGCTCAGACATACTTGAAGTCAAAACGACCCCCTTGGGTGCCATATTCGAGGACAGTGCTCAGGCCACCAGAGCGCTGGGTGCCCAAGACACCCACCATTACCACTGAGAGCAGCATAACGCCAGCCTGCACCACATCCGTCCAAACCACCGTCTTAATGCCACCCAACATGGTGTAGAAAACGCAAATCGATGACACGATCGTATTGATGATGTGTATATTTACGCCAGTCACTGCAATATGTATATATATATATATCATTTATTTATAATGTGCAAAATGAGCAATCAAATGATCAAGCTCTGCGTACCCTGTGAAAAGGCCAAGGCGGGGATGAACATATAAACGGGCAGCATTAAAAACTGATTCAGCACAAAAGTCAGAGTCACCAGTTGACGAGTGGGTTTATTGAAACGCATTTCCAGATACTATGGGTAGTAACAATTGATGCAATATTGCTGATATATCATATATCTGTACACTCAGAAAAAATCGCATTGAATTTTAAGAATTCTTCAAGGATAACTTATTATTCAAAAAGTATATTTATAAAAATCACGGGTTTTCTTTTCTCAATCTAATATTTAGAAAAACTAAATCTAATTTTCCAGAGTGTTTTTTATCATGTGTGTAGCTCTTTTGCCATAATATAATTATTATATAATTATAATATAATACATATAATTTGGTCACTTATATCATTAATCAATATTTGAATTTTTAAATTTCACATAAATACCACTTTTCGATAGTTTATAAATTAATTTCTTTTAATTAATTTCTTTAAAAGTTCAGCAAGTAAATATCATTATTTGTATATTTAGAAGATACAATTTTCAAGTTTTTAGGTCGGTTTTCTAAAATGCAGGTCTATTTTTTTTTTAGTGTATACATATTTTTTTATATCACAGCTCACCTCATAACAATTGACAACATTGTTGTCATAGAAGACGGGCACAATGATATATATCAATATGGGCACTGTTGGAATCATGGCTAGCACAGTGAATACAAAGTTAAAACCGTAAGTATAACTCTCAGCTGGAATCGACATGATTGCAACGCCAGAAAGTTGACTGAAAGTGAACGAAAATAATATTTATTAACTAAAATGGGTAGCCACTGAAAAACACAAACAATAAAAGAATAAATAAGATTAAGTGATGTAAGAAATGAAATTTAAAAGAAATTATTTATAAGATTTGTGTGGTGGTGATTTTAATTGGTTAAATCCAAAATGCTTAAAAATAAAAAAAAAACCAATTGGGTAGAAAAAATATAGTTCATATAAATTAGTTAAGATTTAAAATTTAGTTGTTGGTGATAGAAATAGAGAACTCTGAATTGATCAGATGATAAAGTCTATTGAAATCATGATGTAATACTCTAAATGTTTTACATAATACGAGTATATAATTAGTACAGCGCTTAAGAAAAAGTGGGAGGAATTAAATGGGAAATTTTGGAGGGGCAGCCTAAAAAATAATATTATTATTATAGTAATAAAAAAAAAAAATAATAATAATAATAAAATTAAAAAGCGAGCAGGAACAGAAAAATGAATTTGAATCGATTTCACCACTTAGTATTTAATAATATTGTGATTTATATATCTATTTGTATAAACTGAAAAAGGGGGCTCGAATTTATGGCGATATGCCGCACATGTTAGTTGTGTATAGATAAGAACAAGTGACGATTTTGTGTACCGTCAGTGATGATAACAACTAACCTGGAAACCAATGAGATGGCAATGGGAAGTGTATGCATCTTTTTGCCACCCCGCAAATATTCCTCTGTTGTATTCTTGGCCTTGGCAAAGAAGCCAAAATAGATTCCAATGCTAGCCGATATGCTCAACATGAGTATGAAGACACTATAATCGGTCAATCCAAATCTTAAATCCTCCACTTTAGATGACATATTTGTGGTTGTAATCGGAGTTGATATTCCCTTAGAATTTAATTCACTCTAAGATCAGTTGCGGATGCTGTCTGCACACTTACTGAACTATATTACAATCTGATCTTTGTCTTAAGTAGCCATCAAATGTTGCTTATCAGTCTTGTGTCTGTCATATCTGCTAGACACTGAAGTCGTAAAAGTTAATGGCCCATAAAGTTATCATCTACGTATTTTTCCTTTGCCTTTCCTTCACACTTGTATAACATTTACGATTACGTCGTGTTTATGATCGTAAAATACTGCCTACTTTAGGGCGCCTTAGCAAACATTACGCGTGATAAGAGGCCATGCAATTGACGCTCAATTTATCTAATCTGTGAGTGACAAGCACATTCTATAGTCCATTATATCCTGTATAAAGAAGGGCATCATTTTATCCGGCTTGCTGACCAGGTGAAAAGCAAAGAGAATTACAAATTTTAATCCCGATAAATTATATTTTTTTCTGAGTGTATAATTTCACTTTTACCTTTTGGCATGAGCGAAAGAGGGTAGCGAAACAATGCGTTGGACACAGCTCTGGCTTAGCCCAATGTGTCCTGTCCACATGAAGAGTCCATCAAAGAATGCGTGCCACACTGTTATGCGAATGCGTGGATCCCATCTTAGACTACAAAATGCTCAGAATTTTTGGAAAACTTACTCAAAATTGAAACGACCTCCAGTACTGGCGTTCTCCATCACTGAACTCAGTCCACCCATTTGCATTGTGCCCAGAACTCCCACAATCAATACAGAGATCAAGATGGTGCCACCCTGGATGACATCCGTCAAAACCACGGCCTTAATGCCACCCAACATGGTGTAGAAAACACAGATCGAAGAGACCATTGCATTAATCACATAAATACTCCAGCCGGTAACTGTTCGTGAAATATGAAACTTAGTCTAATTAATATTACAGATATGTATATATATAAAAAGTTTCGGTATAGAAATAATAGCATAACTCTTACAAGAAATGTTTTCAAAGCTGACCTTTTAGCAAATTTATAGGTTTAAGGAACTTATGGACACGATTTTTCTAAGTGAAAGAAGACTCTTGAAAAATATGTGTAACCAGAAAAAACATAATTTTAATCACAGCTTTCAATTTATTTAAATTGAACTAAAACTTAATTGATTTATTAATTAATTTAATTAAAAAATGTAATTTTTTGAAGAACAAGAATATTAACGGAATAAAATAATAGCCAAAGAGGGTATAAACATATACGAGTACACTGGCAGCACGAGGCACGAGTTAAAGGTAATTTGAATTGGGCAATATAGCTAGCAGACAACACTATTTTTTATGAGTGTTTGAAAAGGTAAAATTTGAGTTCAGGCTTATCGATAACAATTCGATATACTCGTACCTCAAAGTGTTCAGCGATCACTTTTATGTCATTTTGCCACAATTTAAAAGCTAATCATCAATTTGTAAGGTAGCTGAAAGATAACCATTATCCAAGTTATTATGTCTTATACATTATTATATGTCTGACGGCACTTATTATCACTTCTAGATTCACTTTCACAATTCTCAAGTTCGATTAAAACGCACCTTGCCACTAAGGATATGCCTATGGGCAGTGTTTTCATTTTCTTGCCACCCCGCAGATATTCCTATGTGGTATTTTTGGCCTTTGCAAAGAACCCGAAATAGATTCCAATTGCTGCCGATGCACAGAGCATAATTGTGAAAACCGTATAATCCGTAATGCCAAATCGAAGGGATTCAGCAGCAGCAGCAGCTACAGCTGGCTCCGTAGTTGAACTTGACATCGTTTCTGATAATAATAATCGACTTTTGACATTCTCCGCAGTGCTCTGCTTGGATGCTGGCAGCAGACTTGAGGCATCTGCGTCTTTTGTCGTTATTTAATGATTATCTTTAAGAGTATCTTATCTGCTTATCTATCCACTATCTGCATATCTAGCATATTACTTTGGTATGTCAAGCTGCTGCATTGACGAGCTTTGAAGTAATTGACGCATCTTTCTAGAGCGCATAAAGCAAACAGCTTCTGGGATACATTTGTATACTCTGAACCCATTACAAATGGATAAAGCGGTCGAAGTCGTGCTCACTCGACTACAGCACTCTTACTTTTTTTAATTGAATACGAGTATTTCCAAAGTTGGAATTTGATTTAACATTTTGATTTTCTTTTACATTTTGTTTTTTAAATTGTACTCGTAGATTATTTTTAGTCTAAATTGATTAATCTTTTTTGTCGTTATTTTATTTACAATCTGCCTTCATCGGCAATAAGCAAATTTGCTGTCCTAAGTATGACAGCTTAGAATATTTTGAGTTTAACTTTGATCCCAAGGATCACTCAAAGATTAACATACGAGTAATAAAGAATTATGCTACGTTAAACATTAAGGAATTGTTTTATTTTAAATGTATATGTTTTAGGCTATTTTATCATAAACATAATATATTAAAATCAAGCTATTTATTTTTGGGAATCCATAGGTGTAAAGACTGAGCACCTTTTGGATGTTGCTTGTCATCTTGACAGAAACCAGATAAAATGTTAATGCATGAAGCGCTCTTCAAATATTTGAATCACGGCGATAAGAGGCCATAACTTGTGAAATGATATAGCAAAATATTATTATTTTTAGATATTCTACCATGCGCGTCAGCGTCAATGTAAGATAAGATCCGACAAAGTTGTTCAACTATAATTATTGTTATCTAAATTACAGTTTAAGCATCAGCATAGTTGAGATTTGAGGGTTTTGGATGATTCGTAAAACAATATATCTAAAATTTGAAGGTATTATTACTTGGCATAATACCGTCGCGTCGCACATTATATGTCTTTATTTTATGTTTATATAATACTAATTTGGTTAATGGGCTTTTTTTTTTTTGGTGAATAGCTCCGAATCTACACGGACAGTCTTCAATCCATCATTTTCTCTTTTTGCTCGTCGATTGTCAACTCGGGCAATTCCTCACCTGCGGCCGGTGCGTAGTTAACAAATGGCTTTATTATCGGCGATAGAAGACTGGGATTCAGTTTGGTACCCGGCGCTGGTTTTATGACATAACTTAAAAGTATGCCAACCACCCAGGTGATGAGAAAGCCAATCACACTATACCAATTGAAGGACATGTCCAACAGATTGAAACTTGAGTCTGGCAAAGATTCAACTTTGACTGGCTCATTAAATACTGAGTAAGGTGTTGTTGTTGTTGTAGTTGTTGTTGTTGGTGTTGGTGTTTGGGTTTGGGTTGCATTCATAGCCGGACAGTTGTCGATGCTTGTGGGCAGTGTAGCATAATGATTACGCCCCCAACTGGCCACCACAATGAAGGCCATGCAGGCAATGCTCACCAGGACACTAGCCATAGCCGCCTGCAATATATATTTTGATATTTATATTATTTATATTATTAAACATTAGTATTTAAAACATTTTACATAGTTTATAAATTCATATAACTTAATTTGAAAAAAAGTTATGCTCTCACAGAAAGGATTTTTTCTAAAAAATAAGCCCTTGAATTTCTACTTTTATGAAATATTTTCTATTATTTAGAAATATAAAAAAACGTAGAACAAAAAAGATATAGCATATACTCGTATATGGAGAAATATATATTTCTCAAAAATAAGAAAAATAGCATATTATGCAATTTTCGATGTAAAAGAAAAAAAATCGAATTGTAAGGGAGACTTTCTAAGCATTCAATACAAACAGAAACATGTTTGTTTTTGTTGGCTATTTTGTAAATTTCAGTTTTGATTTTTTATTCTGAGTGTTTTGCAGTGTATTGCATACATACCCGACCATGTACTCTGGGCATCAGCATGCCCAGCAAAAAGATGCCGCAAACAGAGCCAAAACTGATGCCACCAATGGAGAAGCAGATCTGCAATATGGAATTGAATTGCTCCACAAATATGCCGCCGAAGATACAGTAGATGCCGGTGATCAATACGAACATCTTCATAATGATATTGGCCTTGTGTTCGGTGTGTTTGATATGGGGCTTGATGTAGTCAAAATAAACAATGCCACTGAGTGCATTAATGCTGGCCGAAAGTGTGCTGAGAGCGGCGCTAAAAACGCACGAAATAAATATGCCTGGCAATCCGGTCAAATGACCTACAACATCCTGAACAAAATATGGCACCATTTTATCCAGTTTGCTGACCAGGCCCAGAGTCAATGGATCACAGTCATGGTAACGGGCATACATCACAATGCCCGTAAAGCAATTGAAACTCATGACGAACGTAAAGCCCAAGCCAAACAACACCAGAGCTCTGTGAAATTCAATTGCAATTGGTTTCTCGTAAGATCAAAGATAATGGCCTTGGGATTATCACTTACCTTCGAGCATGTCCCAGTGAGGGAAGTGAAACGATGCGTTGCACACAGCTCTGATTGAGGCCCACATAACCCGACCAGGTGACGACAGCCGTGCTAAACACATTCCACAATGTGTTCCTTGTTTTCAGGTCAAAGGCGTAGCTGTAAGTAACAAAATGTTTATATACGAGTATTATATCTTTAGCTCGACGATCTCTATTCAAAATTTAAAGTCTCTATAAGCTACTCAAAAAAAAAAAAAAATCAGACTAAAATTTGCTCAAAATGAAAATCACACCATAAACTAGAAAAAATGTAATTTTTTTAGAAATAATTTCGAAATATACGAATGCATATTTCTTGAAATTTGAAGGGCTTTTTCGGAATAATTTTCTATTATTAGGAAATATATATTGGAAAAGTTGACTTGTTAAGGCTTATTTTTAGAAAAAAATACTTTCTAAAACTTAAAAAGAGTAATGAGATCAATATTCCAAATCGATTTCGATTCTAACCTGAAAGTTTCTTATTTGATCTTGATAAAATTTGTGCAGTTAATCAAAAACATGCCAAGGTTTAATAAAATGAATTTGAAAAAGGCTTGGTCTTAAAAATGTTGGCTTTTATTGCTAAAGAAAATTTATATTTATTTTGGAACTAAAAAAAAACGCTGTTTTTAGGAAGAAACCTCCTTGTATTCTCGAAATATGTTTCATAAATAAAAAGCTGAGCTACGGCTTGCCTCAAAACTGTAACGATTTTCTAAATTTCAGAGTGAAAAGATACCTTTTTACATTTAATTTAGCAACTTACTCAATATCGATGCGCCCACCTTCGTCAGCAATGCGGAAGACCTCGGATATTCCACCGATTCGAGAGGCACCCATAATTCCCACCATGATCACCGAGATGACCATAATGGCTGCCTGAACCACATCTGTCCAAACAACGGCCTTAATGCCGCCCTAAAATATAAGTAGTGAAAGGTAAATATAAAATATATTTTTTGCTTAATGAAAAGATACGATAAAAGGATCTACTAACAATCATAGTGTAGAAAACGCAAATGCTGCAAACTATACTATTGATAATATGCACATTGTAGCCGGTAACTGTGAGAGAAGAGAATTATGGCCAAGCAAAAGAATCAAGAACATTTTTCTCAGTGTATATTAAACAGAACTTACCCTGTGCAAAGGCCAATGAAGGCAAAAATATAAAAATCGGCAGCATTAAAAACAAATAAAGCACAAATATGAAAGTTTGCAGATTTCGCGTGGCGCGATTAAAACGCAATTCCAAATACTGCAAAAAAAGAAGAAACCCGCTTAAAATATATTCGAAATACGAAACGTTAATCCGATCTTTACACACCTCATAACAGTTGGTAATGTTGTTGTTGTAGAAGACGGGTATTATGATATAGTTAAGAATCGGTATAACTAAAATCATGCTGACTATATGAAATATCCAACTAATGCCAAAGGCATACATCTCCGCTGGCACAGTCATAATGGAGATGGCAGACAATTGGCTGGCCACTAGTGAAATGGCAATCGGTATGGTCTTCATCCGTTTGCCACCCATCAGATACTCCTCCGTGGTATCCTCACCCGTGTTAAAGAATCCGAAATAAACACCGATCCCCGCCGATATGCTGAGCATAAAAGCGAACACAATATAATCCATGGCTTGGAACGTAAACTGTGAGGCTGCCTGACCCGTGGCATTAAGCAGAACCGACATTTTCGAGACTATATATATATATATACTCGTATATATATATGGGGATAACGAGATATATTTCACATTCACTTTGCGGTAAGTAAATCACAATTGATCTCGTCGCGGCAGCTGTGGGGCTTTTTTATATCCGAATTTTCCACTTGGACTTTATCTGTAATATGTTTTTAGGTTTACTTGGCTATCGACTTGACTATAAATGTTCTTATCTTAATTATGGCATTATCAATTTGAACAATCTTGCCTGATAAGCTAGAGCGATGCTGACTCGGCTCCTTTTGCTGCGACTCATTCATTGTTTTAGGTGTCATTAGACATCTAAACGTGATATCGCAAGTCACGTTGCAATAAAGAGACCCGATTATAACTACATCTAATCCTGAAGAAACCTTGCGGAAAAAAAAATCAAATCTTATCCGGCATTTTAATAGACTTCATATATGTGTGTGACATAACACACAGGCGCTTGGCACTTTGGTGTCTGCCGCTCTCATCTTCTACGACAGCTCTGTGAATCTCTGCCTCTCTTGTGGCACTTACCACTTACGAGTATACTTTTTGGATGTGCCCCCGCATGTTGCCATATTTGCGACGTTGCCATAGTTGCACGCAACATGCATTAAATTTGAGCCAACTTTGCCTGGTCGAAGTTCAAATACCTTAGCTTGCATACAACTTACGAGAGAGTTTATTTTTGTTAAATTAGAAAGTTCTTCATAGAAGAGCTGAACTTCAAGGTCTACCTATCCTTTCTATGTATCATAGGATCGAATCAAATAACGCGTTGCCAAGAATAAAAATAGTCCATCACTTATTTTAAAACTAAGCACCCAAACTAACACATGGACACATCAAAGTTATTCTAGAAAATTAAACAAATAAGTTACAACATTCCGAAAGTGGTTTCAATTGAACAATGAAATATAAATACAGAAAATAAGGAAATACAGATACCCGAAATTCAAATAAAGGCTCATTTTATTATATGGTTTTATTTATTATAGAATACTCGTATATTCTTTTTGAAATTGAAATTTTAATTTTGTAGCTTTTAATAATAAAATGACTTTAAATAAAATATTATCACATTATTAACATGAGCAGTAAACTTTTTATATACACTTAAAATAATAAGTTAAGTTAAGTTGGAAAGAAGAACAATTTTTAGGAAATCGATTTCGAAATGATTTATTTATTTATTCATTATTAATTGCCAAAAATATTCCTACTCCTTTTATATAAAAAAAAAAAATGTTTTTTCTAGTGGATTTAAGTCTAAAACATAAAAATTCTTCTTCCTGAACCACTGAAGACTAGCCAGTGACACATAAATATATCACAGCATGTGGAATATATTAATATATTTACTCGTACATATTTGACATGGCTTTATTACAATGTATTTTACTCATCAGCAACACCATCCATCAGCGTATTGCACACACATTTCATTACTTAAAACAAATACTCTCTGTATAGTTAAAAAATATATAATGATGCTGAAATCTGGTTGTGAAGTCGTTGGGCCGCTTGTAACGATACACTTAGAAAAATAAAATGAGAAACTCAAAGTTACCCTGAAAACTGCAAGAGTGTTCAGCAAGGATGATGTGCATCTCTATCTGATTTAGATATATAAATATATGGCATGTAAAAAATAGAATATGAAGTTATAAAATCTGCTCACGAAACAATAAACAATAATTTCTAAGTATACCAAAACAAAGTCTCGAAGAACTGTCCATTTTTTGATAATAAAATAAAGCAATTTGCTATGTGTGAGAGTATTTTTTCTCTAAGTGTAGCAGCAGTTGTTTCTCACAGCTTACCATTGGCAATAATATGTGGTTAATGGTCAGCAGCAGCTGCTGATGCATTGTGACCCAATCCCCAAGCCCCCCCCCCCAATTCCAAAAAGCCCAGGTCTCCAATCTCCTCAGCTGCAACTGACGCAATCTGCTCATTAATGTGCGCCTCACTTGAGACTTGAGATTTGAGATTTTGGAAAACAGAGAAGAAAAAAACAACTAGGCGCATCTCCGCTTTGGCTGATCTTTGATATTGATGAGAGAGCTCTACAAGTCAGCTTGTGTTTGACTTGCGAAAGAGTGAAAGGATTTTTCAAGTTGAACGTTTTTAATTCACATACCGAATTGATGTTGATGTCATGCAACATCAATAAGAACTGCAGTTGAAGTCTTATTTAATGTCAAATGGACACATGAAGCGCATTTAGAATGTTGCTTTAAGTGATAAGTTGGTCAACTACCTAATAAAAAATGACAAGAAAAATACAGACGCATTGTGCACTACAAGATACAAATCTATAAAGAAACCGAACACATTACTTCTATTATTTACTTAGTTTTACTACAAAAAAAAACTACTGCTGTTGTTTATTTTTTTCTGTTTTAGTATTAAACATTACTTCTACTATTATTATTTTTTATATAATAAATATTAGAAGTAATATGTAGTATTATTCTATTATTTCTTGATTTTTTTTGAGTAGCACACATTACTCAAATTTTTATAATAGATAGTGATATAAAATAGAAGTAATATGTATTATTTCTATATATCTTTTTTTGTTGTAGTAATGATCACTTCTATTATTATTATAATCGAAGAAGAATACTTTTTTCTAATTTCATTTGTTTTTTACAATTCAGCCCATTTTTGTAGTCAAATAAAAAGCGAAGGTATTTTTTTTAACGGTGACAAAATTTACTATTTTTTTTATTATTTTCATATTTTTTTTGTTGTTTCTTTGTTTGTTTCATAAAAATAAAAACACTTACAAGCTAATAATGCGTTATAACACTGTTTTTTTTTTGTGAGGGGCCGGGGGGTGGGGGGCGGACTGAGGTGTTTTATGTTTTTGTTTCGAAAACTATGTACAAAAAACAAAAACAATAATTTCAGTTCGAAAAAGTGAGATGATAGAAAAGTGTTTTTTTTTTTTTGAAATTACAGTCACTGAGTCTAGAGAGAGGGGGGCAGAGAGGGTTGGGGGGAGATTAGGCTCATGCCACAAGTCACACAAGTCTCGAACTCAGAATTGGGATTTGGGGGCATCCCAAGTTTCCTTCTGTATCCTTTTGATATGGATAAATTCCATCAAAATTCTTGTATCGATTTCAGTTAATTGTTGTTGTTGGTGTTGTTCTTTTTGTTGTTGTCGTCAGTTCAGATTGGTATTTTTGATTTGTTGTTGTCCTCTTCTTCTTTTTGGGCAGCCCACAATTAGTTGGCTTAGAAGGGCGCACCGTAGCTGCCACTGGGTCGCGATGGAGCACCATATGAACCAGATGGGCCACTGGGATAGCCACCGCCTCCACCACCCTGCTGTGTGCTCTGCTGGGCGAATTGTGCCACTTGGATGGCCTGACGCACACCCTCCAAATCGATGCCAACAACGCGTCCACCGCCGCCGCCACCAAAGCCAGGCGCACCATAGCTCGTCGAGGGTGGACCGTAGCTGGTGGAGGGTCCACTGGGGTAGCCACCGCCGCCACCACCGCCGCCGCCTCCTCCACCACCGCCCAGTTTACTCTCCTCATTGAGCAAGATCTGACGCACCTGCTCCAGCAGCTGAGGATCTACATTTTGACCCTCCGACGTCTGGAATCCACCGCTGACGGCCTGGAAGCCACCGCCGCCGCCACCGCCGCCAAAGGAGGAGCCACCGAAGCCGACGCCAAAGCCGCCACCACCGCCACCGCCGCCGCCACGTGGATAATTATAGCCAGATGGTGGCTCAGCTGCGGCCAAAGCAGCCAATGCAAATACCAAGAACTGTGTGGAGAACGGGGGTAGAGAGAGTGTGGGAAAGTGGAGAGAGAGAGGGGGTTGACGGGGTTGTAATCCACTGATTTATCCACTGTAATCCTTGTTGTAGTTTAACTTACCACTGAGAAGGAGTTCATTGCCGTATTTGTGTGTGTGTGTGTGTGTGTGTGGTGTTTGGGGGAAAAGAAGTAATAAAAATTTGAAGAAAATTATAAGGTAAATAAAATTTAGTTGCTTTCGAGTGGGGAGCCAGCGACTGAATGCATTCCAAAATGCCCAACAGGCCCTCTTTATACTCCTCGGCAACACGACGAAGACTCTTCCCCTCCCCCACCCCCTCTCTTTTTGTCTTTCTCACTCGCTGTTAACTATCGGCTGCGTTTTCTGTGACTTCGTCGAGTTAATCGTCATTATTGGCAAGTCTTCGTCTTCTTTGCAGCCAAAATACGATGTCTGGCCTCCCCCCACCATTTTCCTCATTCGCTGCTAACTATCGGCATCGTTTACAGTGACTTCGTCGGGTTAAACATCATTATCGTCAAGTCTTCGCCTTCTCTTTATGCTCCTCAGCAACACTACGCTGCGTACCCCTCCCACCCTTCTCTTCTATCTTACTCACTGTCGGTTTCAGTGACTTCTATGCCCACTCTCACCCTGTTCAACGGCGCCAGTTACAGTGACTTCGTCGTGCAAAACATCATTATCGGCAACTCTTCATCTTCTCTTTATGCGCACTAACGTTACCGTTGTACGCTGCGATCATCAGCAGCACTCACACACAGACACACACATACATAAGCATACGTTTAGTTGTAGTAGTTTGTACCTTCATCTTCAGTGAAGACTTGTTTTTGGCGGACGACCTGCGGCCATCGTAAAACATCCACAACTCCAATTGCAAGAGCCGCTTCGCGTTTCCCACCATAAAGAAAAAAATACAAAAAAGCGAAGACATGTAAGAATGCTGTAGTCGACTATGATATACCCTGCAGACAGTTGTTAACAGTTCCCTTAAAGTTAGTACTGCTCCTGGAATTCCTTTTAATATTTTTTTTTATAATTTGAAGGCAAAATTGGAAAAAGGTACTTAGAAAAAATAATAGCGCGTCTTACGCATTTTTCATAGAAATCGTTTACTTATTTATAATTTTCATGATATTAAATTATGTTGTAACGGACATGGCTATATTGAATCGACTATTCCTGCTGATAAAGAAAATTTATATACTTTACGGGGTTGGAGTTGCTTTCTTCTGCTTGTAACATACATTTGCACAGAAGCATTAAACCTCATTTACCCATTTGCTAAAAAGGCAATAAGGCTAAAATAAATACAAAATCAAAAGAAAATGAAAAAGAAAAAACTAAGAAAAATAAAAATGTCGCTAACAATTTTAGTTGCATTCGAACAGAAAAAAATTTCTTTGGCACTTTCCTCGATTCACGTTTTTTTTTTGTGTATTTTTGTCTTTCGACATTTTCGCGATTGACCAGGAAGTCATTTTAGTCAAACATTCGATTTTCAAAGGAAAAACCAATAGACAAATGTCAGATGAGCAAATATTCAAATACATGTAAATTTAAATTTTACTATGCTTTAATAATTCTTTAATCAAGCACTGCTTCAACTAATTGTGTTGTATTTTGTATGCCAAACTCACCGAGTTTTTATGGTCCATAAAACAAACCAAGTGATGGCAAAAAAAAAAATACAAAATAGCTCCACAATTTCGTACTTTGGGCACGTATTACGAAATTCGGTAGCTGGAAAAGAGCTCAAAAAGAAACCCATACCTACTCACATACAGTTGGTTAAGAAAGTATTTGTGCACAGGAAAAAATTAAACTTTTCTCATTTCTTTTGCAAAACAATGACCAAAATAAACCTCATTTATGTGCGGAATCGCAAAACCATAACAGAATAAATAATTTTCGCTTTCACAACTTTCAATCTGGTCAATTTTTGTACTAACTAATTTAAAGTACTCCATTTAACAAAAGAAATATAAGATAAAAAATAAAAGTCAATAATAATAAGAAAAGTCGCATTTTTTACTGTGTCACCAGACTTTCTTGACAAACTGTATTTCAATCTTTTTACACATATAATTTCCATGTGGAGTAGTAGGGCGCTTCGTCAGATAAATTTCAGAGAGACGTATAATCAAATGTGGCCGATTTCCCAAGGAGTTGCAATTAAGTCAAAATTATTTAAATTCCCATACAACGACAAAAGGTGCGAGTAAAAGTTGTAATTGTTAAACGAAAGAAGCAACAAAACACAATAGTGATACACATACACACATGCAAACATACAAATGTATCTCTGCTCGTCTGTGCATTTGTCTTGATTCGTCATTCAAACATTTGTTTCACTTCACGTTCGCACTCTCAATTCGGCGCTTTATGTCTCATTTGTAGTTTCTTTCACATTACGCTTTGGTTTTGGGTCTTCCCTTGGTGTCATAACACGCAAGCGGGTGTCGGACAATGACTCATTGTCATAAATAACGTAAGTCCCTCTGCACTTACAGTATTTGCAGTGTTGCAGCATTCAGCAGCCACAAGAATAAATATAGATATTGTTTTATGAGAATTGCATTAGGTTTGTGCCGACTAATTTAATCTTAATGTCAGGTCGTTGTGCGATTTTGTCAAATACTCTCAGTTCATTGTACGCTTCACAAAGACTACGTGGTTAATTAAATATCGCCCAAAATGCAAAATATGCAGGGGTATTGGCCCGAATTACGAAACCCTTGTCCGTTTGCCGGCGATAAGCGGATAAAATCACACACGCAGCTTCATAAGTATGATAATTAATTAGAACAATAATTGAGTGGAGACCCAAAACCAATACTTTTAGTAGAAGTAGAAGTATGCTTCGTGGTTCGAGTCTCCGTTTTATAATTATCCTATTTATTATACGATATTTGACCTGTGCTTGGTGGTTCGGGTCTCCGCTCGCAGGCTCATAGATCTTTTTTGCAGTCAGGTTTTCGTCCATCCGATTTAAGATATTGCATTTTCTCAGGGCATAATCAGACTATTCGATAAAGTAATGATTGCTTACCTCCACTTTACAAGCTATGCATTAATCGTTAGATCTAATCATACAGTAATGCCTTAGTATTTATTTTAATGCATTTTTATGATTAAATTCATCAAATCTGGCAAAAAATAATCGTTCAATGATTTTGATTATATTTATATACTCGTATTATATTATATTGTATTACCTTTAGGAATATATAAAAGATTAAAATAGATTTATTGTCGTACTAAAAACAAATTGTTTTCCAAGATATCGTAACCAAACTCATAAAATATACAAATTATTAGGTTGCTCATGACTTAAATCTAAAATGCCAAGGCAAGGTCCAAGACCCAAGCTGTCCCCAACACTCGAATAATGCTATTCACTTCAAAGTGTGTACTTGGCTTAAGTTTTGTGAGAACTTCATTCAATAATAAAAAAAAGAAGCTGCTTTCAAGCCTAGACTGTAAAACTCTTCATAAAAACGATGGCTCAGTTAACAGAAAAGTTTTATTTGTTTTCGAATTTACAATAGTTGATTAATTATTTTATGAAATATTTATTTACTTATTTTATGAAATGAGTTTCTTCAAAAATGCATAATGCATCATATTAATAAATAGGTTTTTCGTTTGTATTTTTCTTCAATTTTTTTTGTATATATTTTGAACTGGGTAGGCTGAGTGGGCGTAGACGTAATGTGGCATTATTGACGATTGTCTGTCGGTGGAGTTGGGTTGTGCGTATTATGTCAACAGCAATAAAAAACATGATTTTGAAGTGGTCTCGAGCAAAAAAAACAAAATCGAAAGCAACTGAAAAAAGAGTCGAACAACAGCTGAAAATGAAACCGAATCCCAATCAAAGCTGCCACAAGTGCCCCCTAAATTGTGGTAAATGGGCTTTATTTAAAGTTTGTCGGGGTACATCACTCATCACACAGTTTTCGACTTTCGCAAAGTGCAACAAGGCTGATTTTTTGGCTTTTCGAGTTTCGAGTTTCGAGTTTCGAGTTTTTTGAGATTTTTTTTTTTGGGTTTGACGCTGGGCAATATTCCGTATTGGAAACCTTCACGCATCAAAGTGAAGGACTTTTGCGGCTGGCTGCGTGCCGCGTTGCGTGGCGGGCAATGACAACAGCGGCACGATTCCGACCCCAACACACACACACTCTTGCATCTTGGTGGCAACAAGAGACGAAAGTCAACACTCGACACCAACAGCAGCAGCAGCAGCAGCAGCAGCAGCAGCAAACGGGGCAGAGCGGAGCGGAAGGCAGCTTCAACTTAACTCGAGTCGGACTACAATGACAATGCACTAAATCAGTTTTTATTTTTGGTATACCCTATAAGGGGGGTATTCTAATTTTGAGATGAGCAGCGACTTCATTAAGTATTTGCATACGAGTATAGTATTAGACAATTATGTCTAATTTGTGAACTCTCTTTTAATTTGTTAACTTACTTTGGATTAAACCAGTATCAATTGAGTTGGGAATCTTTAGCGACAATTTCAAATTATTTTTTATGCTATTTAAATTGAATTAAACGTTATCATATTATTAATAAACATCTAAATATAATTCAAATAAAACGAATAATACATGTTTACAATTTGTTTTATTTACATTTTACTATTAGTTTTAGAAAACAACTAAAAACTGAGCATTTTCTATGCCAAATACTAAAATATTCAGCTTTCAAGGGGATGTAATAATCGGCCTAAAAAGCTTCGCTGTTCTGACTCGATTTTTTATTTATTTTTTTTGTGTATATGGGCCTGTCGCTGTGTCTTAACTGATTTTGATCAGTTTGTGTGAGTTGTTGCTACAGCTGCTGTTGCTGCTGCTGCCACTGTCACTTTGACGTTTAATTTGGTTTATTGTGGCCGACTTGGCTTGAGAGATGCCTTGTGAAGGTCTCTCTCTCAATTACAATTTCGTAATGGTCTTCATTTTTGCCTTTTGCTTTTTTCTGTATTTTTCTTCTTCTTTTTTTTGACTTGCAAAGTGTAATTGGAGTAGTAGTTATAGGGTCACAAATCCAATCAGGTGCATATATATTATATTTAATACATACAGTTGCGGTCAAAATAATAGTAGTGCTGCTTCTGAAAGCATTTGACATAAATATAACTCAGTTTATGGTGATTAAAGTGAAACCTTCAAAAACATCAATATGAAGAAGAATTCAATTCTGCTGACCAAAAAATATTTGGTTTCTCATCTGGGATGTTTTCAAATACAATTATTTTTAAAATATTATCAGTAATCATATTTAGAAATATTATTTAGTCGCTGCAAAAGCTGAGAACACTTCACTATTATTCCACTACCATTAAAATGATAATTTAATAAAACTAAACGGAAAATAAATATAAAATTCATTAAATTTAAGGACTTTATGCCAACTTTAAATGTTTACTTTCATCAATCATTAGTAATGCCTGCTTGTGCTTAATGCATACTTTTTAAGCAGTATTTTAAAGATTTCGTGTAATATTTTCAAAAAAATGTGTGTGCAATACTATTATTTTGACCGCAGCTGTATATTTTTGCTCGATTCTAAATTGGTGGCTTTTGGGCAGCAGTTTGGCATTGGCTGCTTTTTAGCTGTTATTTTTAGCTCCTTTTGGGCTTCTTTTTTCATTAGCTGTTATTTTATTTGTTTTTGTTTTTTAGTTGCTTTTTAGCTTCTTTTTTGCATTCGTTTCGTTTGTTTTTTTTGCAACTTTAAGTTTTTTTAGTTATTTTTTTTTATGAAATGCTTTATTGCACGCCACAATATGCTTATGTATGTTGTGTACTGTGTTGTGTTTATATCTGGTCAAATCCATCATTAACACGTCCACTAGGTCAACGCAGCCGCATCATGACTTACATTTGGCTTAAAAACCATTTTTTGATTGTTGTCTGTGCTTTTTGCTATTTTCTCGGCTTAAAGGCGGCCTAAGTAGCTGTTCATTATATATGTGTGCGTGTGCGTGACGTGTATATCTGTGTGTGGTTGTGTGAGTGTGTCTGTGTGAATGCGTTGGTAATTGTTATGACACTTTAATTGGGCCAGATGGCGGTAACAAAACAGAAACAAAAACAACAGCAACATGTGTTTACATGCAATCAAAACAAAAACAATGTTGGCAACGCTTAACTAAAAACGCGCGTAAATTTGTCTTTCTCGGCCAATTGATGCATCAAATTGATAAAGCTTGCCTTGCAAAATATGTTTTTGGAACGACAAGCCCCCGTCAGTCAATGATCAAATCAAATTTAATGATATTTGATTATTATTATTATTGTTATTATTATTGCTGAATTGCAAGGATTAGTTATTTAAGTTATTTGTCTCCGCGGCAATTTGTTGGCCATTAATCAAGCCATAACCAGAAATCGAACGCACATTATCAGGCATATGCATAATTGGCAACATCATTAAAAGTGTGTTGTTTTTTTACTATTTACCATTAAATTGAATTCCATGGATTATGCCGACATTTTCAAGCGCAACCAGCTTAATGCTGCCAGATTGTTGAAGTTACAAATCTGGCAATTAAACGGCCATTGCAATTCTTTGCTCATTGTGAACCTTTTCTTACGTTAATGACAGTTTAATGCACTCATCTAATAACTTTTAATGCTGCCAGATCGTCGAAGTAACAATTATTTGCTCATTATGATCTTTTTTTTTATGTTTATTACAAATGAATAACATATTTTTTATTTAAATTTACTCCATTCTGTTATCTATAAATAAAATAAATAAAATGACACAGCTGATAAGCTGTAGACTTACAAAAAATCACAGCAAAAATAAAAACTATTCAAGCGCTGCGGAAAAGCAAATAATTTCTGACAAATGCCAAGAATATCGCAAGATGTAATTGCTGCTGATGAAGATGAATGCGCTGAAAATTGCAGACGCTTGATTACATAAGGCGCCAACGCAGAAGAGACAACCGCCTGTATGTGGCAGCAGTGTGTGTTGCAGTAGCAACAACCTCGACGTCTTCCTCAAAAAGAGACAAGAAAACAAGTTTTTATTCCTCGCTCTTTATGTAAGTCAAGCGTGGCAACTGGCAACTGGCAACTGGCAACTGGCAACTGCCAACTGCCAACCGGCAACTGCAGGCAGATGAGTTGTTTGTCTGTTTGCCTGTTTTTTGTTGTTGTTGTCAATGTTGCAGCCAGTTTGCAACCAGCAGCAACAAGTAACATTGTTGTCAAGGAAGGGGAGGTGGGTGGTTGGTTTAGCTTGTGGCAAGTGAAATTGCATATGCAATGCGAACCAAAACTAGGCAAAAACACATAGAAAAAAAAGAAACAGGTCCCTAGGCGGGGATGAGCGGCTAGGAAATACCCTGCAATGAAATTCTTTGTTTCTCGTATAAGTATTTAAGGAAAATGTATTAAATAGCATAAATATGTGTATACAATTAGTATAATTTTTCAAAAATTGCTGTTTTTGGAACAAACAAAAAAAATTCAATAATGAAAAACTCAAAAAAAAACCGAAATATTTAAATTTTGTCTTGTTTTTGGTTTTAAACAAGCAAAACTGAAATCTACACTTTCAACTCAGTGTTAAAGCGCTGTTTTCAGGGATAAACTCCAAAGAGGTGCTTAAAATTGACTCCTTAATGATGGAAATAAAGATCTATAAATAAATTAAATGATAAAGTCTCTTGTAATCATGATAAAGAGTACTCGAAAAATTTCATGCAAGCAATAATTAATATAATATCGATTAAGAGAATAGAAAAACTAATATTAACAAAAAATAACAATAATTATTATGTCTCGAAAGGTAACCGAAAAGTTAATTTGTCCCAACAACGCGGCGGATTCGATTTCAAACATAAAAATATTCCAATTATCAATAAAAATACATATTTGGGATTCCCCCCGTTGAAAAGCGCATTTTATTTATATTTAAAAAGAACGAAGAGAAAATTAAACATTCTTCACCTTAACATTTTATTTATACATTTTTACTTATATAATTATATAAAAAAGAAAAATATGGAATATGCAACTCGAAGCTATACAGCTCAAATTAGATGCCTCTACTTTAAGCTAATCAACCGCGCCAACACATATTTAATGTGCATAGGGTATATACCAAAAAAAAAAAAAAAACAAAAATTATGCTGTGAAAATCAAAGGTGCATAGAAATGCTGAAATTGTTTGGGAAATTGCCGCGACACGTTTTGCCATGTCTGCGAGTGGCTCTTTGGCTATTTGGCTATTTGACTGGAACCGGGCTTTGTCTGTCTGTGTGTTTGTCTGGTATTCCAGCGGCAAAACATGTCCATCGCTTGTGGGTTCTCTGGATTGTGTGCAAACTTTAGCCTTTGGATGCCAACATATTTACTCAGCTCAGCTTATGCAAAGCAAAGCAAAGCAAATCACAGCATGGCAGATGTTTTGTACTTGCGCAATAATCGGCCAGGCAAGCAGCTAGTGTGTATTGCCATATGGACAAAATGTGGAGATTCTCAAGGCGTCTCAAAAAAGTAAAAGTTCAAAACGGGTTAAAACACACAACTAAAAACACTAATCGACCAGAGACACCCTGCCAGGCGCAGCAGGCATCATTTAATACTCAGCTCGTGATTAGAAGCGTCATTTTACATTATAGCTAAATTTGGCCAGCTCATTCGCTAATCACAGCCTAAGCCAACAGACCTTTTAGCGAATGTCTGGCTAATGTAAAATAATTGCAAACTCAACTTTCGCTTTAATTAACTCAAAAATTTTCTTTTTACATATGCTCAAACTTAAATTCAAATTAAAAATCGATAGGTCGAGCACTCTTATCGACTAATAATCGTTTACCTGCGCTGCATACTGTTAGGCGCACGATAAAACACTGAAAATAGTAGCGCGCGCTCAGGTGTTGCAAAATACCACACCTATTTGCTTTTGGCACGTAATCAATTAGCATATACAGCCTAACTGGCTTATATTTTTTAATTCAAGTGTGTACAATTACTAAGCGCAGCAGCCCATCTTATTCAATCAAACTAACTAAATCAAAATTCCAAAACCAAAAAAACCAATTTGATAAAGCACTTAGCCATTCCAATGCTACACTTACGCTGGTCACACTGGAGTTGACCGAACAGCTGACTGTGAGCTGCACGATAAACCTGTGAATGGTCGGACGCCATTACGTTACGTGCTGACGACTTCGTGTACGTGTACAATAAAAAAACAGGCGAAAAAAGAACGAAACGAACACACACACATATATATATATATATATATATATATATAAAGATATGTAAGATACACAGGGCGAGAATTGTCAAAAAAATAATAAATAATCGTGTTGATGTCGCTACGATAATAGGACAAACAAGACAAGCCACAAAAAAGGAAGTACAAAAACAAACAAACAAAACTGAACGCAAGAGGGAAATAAAAAGACGAATTCAAGATTAATATCTTTCTGGAGTCGATCAGCCAATTGGCTGGCAGTGCGTCCAATAATATGCAGCTGGTAATTTCGACAGTTTGCCTGGCGCTGACCAGCGCCGTAATTGGCAACGCCTACCTGCAAAAGCAACAATTCTATCCAGCCGTTGTCTACATCACCAAATCCAATGCATCCATGGCAGTAAGCTTGAAATAAATAATCAAAATATAAATAATACACTCAAAATTTGATTTCATTTTTGTAGGTAATCTACATACAATTCTTTGTGATAGTCTTCATGTTTGGCAAACTATTGCGCAAGGTATTTCATTTGTAGAGAGAAGTTGTCAAAACGTATCTTTTAACAGACTTATTAATTGCTGTCTATTTGTATTTGCAGATATTTTTGGGCACGCTGCGTGCCGCTGAATTTGAGCATTTGCTGGAGCGTTTCTGGTATGCTTTGACGGAGACGTGTTTGGCATTTACCGTATTCCGCGATGATTTCAATCCGCGATTTGTTGCACTCTTCACAGTGCTCCTATTCCTCAAATCATTCCATTGGCTCGCCGAGGAACGCGTCGATTTTGTAAGTGGCTCGAATAATGGAGTACTTTTTATATATATACTCGTACACATTATATAGTTGCCATCTTGCCATTTAAAGATCAATCTTGTTGCAGGCAGTAATTATTTATAAATATATGTTATAAGGTTGTCATAGAAACCATAGATCTAGAAATAGTTTATTGTATTAGTCAAGTTTACCTATCTTTATCTACTTGGAAACAACTGTTTCATCATATCACATTAGCTATAGCTCATAGATGAGATAGCTTCGGGGTATCAATAGGTTGCGAGCCAATTTCTGTACTTTTTATAAATTATTTGTAGTATGTGTATATATATTATAGTTTCCGTTTTAGCCATCAACAGATGGCTATGTTCTATGTGAAGCGTTCAACGGATCGATCAGTTTAAAGCGAAATCTATAGCATTATTTTAATTATCATTATTGAGGTGCTTATTGGTAGGCCTGTTTGATCTACTCTGCCCCCTTCGCAGCCTTCAGAGCTCCTCCATCGATCCCAATTCCTGTACGAAAGCGAGCAACTTCCTCGACTTGAGGGTTTCTATATGCTCCGAGCTTAAGGCATGCTTCCCCATGAGATACTACATCTTTTCTAGCAGTCTGCTTTGAAGATCTTTGAGAATTCTGTTTTATTATTAGAAATTGAGATGGGTTCGCTGCTGACTACATCTAGTTCAGTTAGGTGACTTCTTAGTGTAAAGTGTCTGTCCAGAGATCGCTGAGTACTCCAAGTCTGTTCTTTTCATTCGTCTTCCCATTCTCTCCAGCATACGCCATCCAAAGAAACTTGATTGGTTTTATAGTTATAACATTCATCAAGGTCAGCCATTCTGGTCACTCTGCTCGTAGCCATATCTTATCAATGCCAGAAAGAGACAAGTTCGTTTACACTGACAGAAGAAAAGCACATCATTTTAGAAATCAGCTCAACTTATTAATTTACTTGATGTAAATTTCTAAAATTGAAGCTTTTGGTTTTTCAAAATATCCATTTGCATTTCTTAATTTTAGTTTGGGTTTTTCTAATAATTTAACAAAAATCTGCGTCATTTTCAGAGTCACAGTTGATATAGCTCAAACATACGAGTATATCTGCTCGTAGCCATATCTTATCTAACCCTTAAATTTAGTCGATAAATTCATCTAGCTTAATTTGAAAAACTTACGAAAGGATTATTCCTAGAAATAAGCGTTTGCATTTCTAATTATTATAAATATTTTCTAAGACATTTGTTTAGTAAAACATCATATTTGGGGAATTTTCAATGTAGGACAAAAGCTTTTAAATTTATAAGAAAAATTATGTGTAAAAAGAAGAAAACCTTTCTAATTTTTTTGGGAATATTTTCTAAATTTCAGTTCAATTTTTATTACTGAAAATACTTGAAAACTTTTGCTAACCGCCGAAGTTGACCATTTTATATTGCTTGTTAATGAATGAATTTTTGTTTCTGTTTTCTGCGCAGATGGAACGTTCTCCTGTGCTTGGCTGGCTGTTTCACATCCGAGTTGGCAGTCTGCTGACCATGCTGGGCATCCTCGACTATGTGCTCCTCATGCATGCCTACAATTCGACGCTGGTGCGTGGACCGACGGTGCAGTTGGTGTTTGGCTTTGAGTATGCGATTCTGTTGACTATGATTGCGAGCACAACAATTAAATATGTGCTGCATGCGGCCGAGATGCGAACGGATACGCCGTGGGAGAATAAAGCCGTATTCCTGCTCTACACGGAGTTGGTAATTGGACTGATTAAGGTCGTGTTGTATCTGCTGTTTGTGGTGATTATGGCCAAGATTTATGCGCTGCCCATGTTCGTCTTCCGGCCCATGTTCTTCACCATCCGCAATTTCCGCAAGGCGCTCAACGACGTGATCATGTCGAGACGCGCCATCCGCAATATGAACACCTTGTATCCGGATGCGACGCCAGAGGAGTTGCGGCAGTCGGATAATATCTGCATCATTTGCCGCGAGGATATGGTCAATCATTCGAAGAAGTTGCCCTGCGGCCACATCTTCCACACGACGTGTCTGCGCTCCTGGTTCCAGCGCCAGCAGACGTGTCCCACCTGTCGCCTCAATATCCTGCGCACCCCGGCCATCAATTCGATGGCCATGCCGCGTGCCGATGACGCAGCCAATCCGGCTGGAGCCGGCGGAGTGGGAGCAGTGCCAGCAGGAGCAGCAGTACCTGGCGCAGCTGGCGTAGCACCTGGAGCAGCTGCACCTGGCGCAGCGGCCGGTGAAGCTGTGGCAACTGCAGCGGGCGCTGCTGGAGCAGCTGCAGCGCCAGGCTTGGATGGACCTACGGCGCGTCCAAATGGCGCCGTGGCACGCAATGCTGGAGCGCCGACTTTTGCGAACATCTTCGGCGATGCCCGTAAATATTCTATTATTTGATATCATTATTATTATATTATATTATGTATCTAACGCCTTTTTCCCCTTTGCAGGTGGCGTATCCAATCTGGCTGGTTTGCCTCCGCCGCCGCCTTTGCTTTCACCATTTATGATGCAATCCCCATTTGGTTATTTTACGCCTCCAGTTGTGCCGCCACCGCCCATGCCACTGGATCTGACAAGGTTCAACGAGGAGGAACTGCTCGCCATGGAAGGCAATCTGCGACAGCATATCGAGGAGCGCTTAAAGGTAGCTATCATTACACTCGGAAAACTCCCACCGAAATGTAGAAAATTGCTCTAAAAAGAAAATAGAAAAACGAACTAAGAAACGGAACTAAAAAAAGAAAGTCGCCCTTAAAAAAAGAAGGAAAAAGGAATCATAAAAACGTTTAGCCTACTGCAAAAAGTGATTAAATTTCTAAAACATCTATCTAGTAAATATATATTCAAAAAGCAGAAATGCAAACACTTAATTTTAGAAAAACTCAATAAAAATAGCCCTTAATGAATAATAAGATGAGTTAAGCTATGCCAAATTTAAAAAATTCAGTGTGATTTTTTGCGAGTGTAACCAAATACAATTTTGGCAAATATTAATCTAAATTCGTTCTACATTCTCAGATGCTGCGCAATATATCGCTAATGGTGGACTCTGCCAATCTGCTGATGCAGCAATATCAGCTGCTGGTGGCCCGATTGCCACCGCCAGCAACAACGACAGCAACAACAACTCTTCCAGCAGCAGTCGCAGGAGCAGCAGTTCCAGTGAATTCCAGTCCAAATCCTGTCTATGATGAACCAAGCACATCGAGAGCAGCTGCAGCAAAAGTGGAGCAGACAACGCATCATCAGCTTAGTGCTGATGCTGCTGCTGCTCCGAGTAGTGTTGTCTCTGACCAAGTTACTATCGAGGATCTGGGCGCTGAAGATGATGATGATGTGGATGTGGATGTGGATGTTATCCCACCCACAGCTGACAACTGCGTCAATGTGGACAACGAGGAGAGCACGGAGCTGAGTGAGTTGCGAAAGAGACGCTTGAAATTTCTGGAGGAGCGCAACAATTCACCAACAACAACAACAACAACAACAACCACAACCACAACAATAACAGCGACTACGAGTAGCGATAAAACAGATTAGAATTTGTGGAACTGAATTGAAAATATTAGCAAAAAAAAGAAAGAAAAAGCAGCCTAGCTCATCCTCAGCCTCATCCGCATCCTCCCCAGCAATCAAACTAAACTCGATGTGTATTCTATGAATGGATATTGATTTAAGCTACCAAACAAATATCCTGGCGATGTATGATTTATGAATACGATGATATATCTATATATACTCGTATGTATATATAGAGAGAGAGAGAGAGCGTGTGGCGTGCAAAAATTCAATATATATATATATATATATATATACAATCTCGAGTTAAATATATATATATATATATTGTGTAAAAATTAATTTAGATATGGGGATAAACTGAAAGATTTATATTTAAAATATTATTATATGTGTATAATTAATGTGAAATATAATTAAAACGAAAAAAGACGATGACGACATTGATGGATTTTGATTACAAATATATATATATATATATATAGGGGGTAAATAATTTAAACATATATATTATTATTACTATTATTACTGCGACTACACATAGATAACAACTGTGGAACGCCGAGCGCCTCGCGCATGAAAGATCTGCATCTGCACATTGCCGGATCAAATGCGCGACTCGATTTCACGGAACTCGCCCGGATCGGTGAAGCGTACAGTCAATATATAGAAGAGCGACGGGAATGGTACCAAACACAGCAACGCATAATGATAATTCAACGAGGAGATGCCAAAGGCCAGCAGCAGCCAGTGAACAGCTAAAAAAAAGAAACAATATTTCAAATTCGAATTTAATATAATATATACACAGTTGCGAAAACGATAATAGCAACACTCTCGATGCAAACGTACCTTTTTTAAATTGGTAAGTTTACGGAATAGTTATAAAAACGTTTTGAGAATTGTAAGAAGACACTTAAAACACTCAGAACTCCAGAAGCAATACTAACTTCAATTTACAGGGCGAATACAAAATAATATATTAAAAATCAACATTTGAAACAATTGCAAATGGTTTCTTTTTTCATTCGTAAGTGGTGCAATTATTTTTCCGCAATATTTATTTATTGATTTAAATATAACTTACAAATGATGACCACATTCTTAACATCCCACACGGAGGAGAGAAGCAGCGCCTTTTGAGTCTGATCCAGCTTCAAAGAGTAGTGTATTGCGTTGGCCACCATCGACATGGCAATGCTCAAATACGGGAATGAATAATCTGCAATAAAATATTAATTATATTAACTGCGCTGGGGAAAATATTGATTACACTCAGAATCAAAATCCGCCTAAATGTTAAAAAGTTTTTCTTGTTTTTCGAAATATAATTAAATATAAATATGCATTTTTTTTAAGAATTCCAAATATATGGCAAATTTCAAACTCTCAATACGATATTTTTCCGAGTATAATTGACTCACAGATGAGGCCGCAGCAGGTGCCGTGAATCAAGGTGAGCAGTGGCAGAAAATAGAGAGCGGAATACATCGGCGCCTTGCCGCGCACATCCAGCATGGAGCTGACCACGGGACGAATGATGAACATATTCAGCAGACACAAAAAATAATAAACCAAGACAATTGTTTGACTGCAAAAAGAGAGATTAAAATAAATGTGCCAAATGATGTTTAAATATTTGGAACACACAGCGGATAGACGGCTTCCTGGGTGCAATGATATGCGGTCTCATAGTTGGGATTGGGATTGTAGAAGAGTGTGTACCAGTCGGTCAGCTTGCGCACCTCGCAGGCGAACAGGCGCAGCTCCCACAACGGTTCCATGAAAAGCGTTGCCAAGATTGCAGCTAATGCAACTTCGACAAATGCGCTCGCTGTCAAAATTAATTGTTTGCGCGAAAATTTGCGATCCTTGGCATCCATGTCGATGAAGAAACAGTGCATCATCAGTGGCAGCATTGTCATGAATCCCAAATATAGCCACGAATAAGTACTTAACTCATCCCGACATGGCATGCAAGCGAAACTCGCATTCACCTGAAAGAAAAACATTTCAATTTCAAATAAAACAAATTATGAATAAATTTCGAAATTACCCGTGATCCTCGTGGACAAACGCCGCAGCTGCTCCAGCTGCCATTTTCGAGCAGCGATCGTCCACAATAAATGCCGGGGCAGCGATCCAAATAATTGTACATATTTTTATGCCACAGCGCTATTTATTTATTTATTGTTGTTATTGTTCTCTTGTCACAATCACAATCGCCGCAAATGCTTAACCAACACTACTATGGTACAGCTCTGGGCACACCGAAAACGTTAAAATTTGCTGTAAGTTATCGGAAGCGGGCACTTATTATGGTTGTTATTTTGCAATTTACTAAAAGTTAAATTAAAATTTTTGAACGACTAAGTACCAATTTTATTTGCTTAAAAAAAAACAAAATCATATTAGCTCTTACCATTCCCACTTTATGACTATGTTAGGTCAGTTAGCATAGTCCCAAACAACAGAAGCATAACAGAACAGCTGTTATTTAACATTAACTATCGACTATTTCATACATAACAATTACAACGCAATTGCAGAACTATTGTTCTACACACCCACATCCCTATGCCCTAAACATAATCGCCAATCAAGTAAAGACATTATCTACATATGGCATCGATAAGCTAAACGAACCACAAACACGATAGAATGTGGTGGTCGCACGATAGTTGCCTGGGGTGAAAGATGTTTTTTTTATATGACATCGATATTAAATTTAGGCAGGTCGTTCATCGGCCGGCTACCAAAATTCGTCGGTCGTCACAAGTTAAAATATTATTTAAAACCAATATTACTATTGGAAGTCGCGTAGAAACCAAAAAAAAAAGAAAAACATAACGCTATACTAACTGAATAGGCAATACGCCAATACTTCAACAAGAACAACAACAACAATTGCAAATATTGACCACCACCAACGGAGACGCCATTTTGGCTATCGGCCGGCTGATTTGTGAAGCTTAGGAGAGCCAGCCAGCAAAAAAAAAAATTGCAAAAAAATATATAAATATATATACATAATTAGTTTTAAAATTTTGTGCTACGACAACAACTACAACTATGATATGCCCGAATCGTGTGTGAGTGCAACTGTGTAAATTAATGCGTAGGTTAACAAAAAAAAAACGCACAGTGTTTTTAGGGCGGATGCACAAAATGGTGAGTTGTGCAAAACCAATGCGATTTGTGTGCGTGTGTATAGCTGCGCGTATACAGATGTGTGCGTGTGAGTGTGTATTGGATATGAAAAATGTATTCAAAAAAAAGAATAGAAAACGTCGAAATGTCCTGTCAAAATGCAAATACAATATGAAATGTTAACATAAAATACATATTTTAGCATTGACTGCGATCTTTCGTTATTCTGATTACACGCAAAATGCAATTTTGACCGCAGTCATCCCTGCACTTGCCCTGCCCCCTCCCTCCCCTACACTCCATAAACTGCGCTGCAAAGTTTATGTACACATATACACATGCATATGCATATGAACATATGCATATACAGTGTTGACAACGAACAATAATCGTTGCCTTTTTTTTGCACATCAGTGTTTCCCGTTTATTTAAAATAAAAACTAAAAAAAAGGGAACGATCGAAGAACAAGGGCGGAAAAAGGAGCAGGCAGAATAAGGATTAAAATCAGTGGTTTTTTACGTTTTGCTTTTTGCCGTGCGTGATGTAATTTGTATTTCTTTTTCGGCTATAAGCAAAAATCTTCTTTGTTTGTCTTCGAAAGAAAAAAAAACAAAATAAATAAATATAAGCATGTGAAAAGAACAACGTAAAACGATAACAACAACGACAACAACATTAAATGAAATTCACGGGAGAGGCGTGAATATGTAGTGTGTTAGTATTCATGTGTATGTGTGAGTATGTGCTCACATATACATTTAACAGCGGCTCCTCAGTTCCTGCCTTTGCCCCCCTCCACCCTCTCTTCTGTTAAATAATATTGATTTTTCATATTCTCAACATTGCTCGCCTCGCTCTTTTTTTTCGTTAGCTATGCGTGCGCCTGTGTTTGTGTGTGTGCGTATATGTGTGTAATATTTCGGTCTCCTTTTGTCGTGTATTCATTTTGCAGTTTCTTCTTTTCTCTCTTTCGTTGCAGTTTATAGATTTTTGCAAGTGTATCCCGTTGAGGAGAAATAATGTAAACTAAATGCAGGGCGCCGCTAACAGCAGAGCAACAGAAACTACAGGAAGAGTAACAGCAACAACAACAGTAGCAAGAACTTATTTTTGTTGGAATAACATTCATTGTTTCCAGTAATAAACTAATCAAAACGAAAAAGTTTTCGTTAACCAACACACATACAGACAGACAGACAAACAGAGAGAGGTGGCGACACAAGAAGAAGAGGAAGTAGAAGAAGCCGACGACCAACAGTGCCTCAAATGTACATTTGGCTACAAAATCAAACATAATTAACTCATTTAACAACAAAAGCAACAACGTTGGAAACAGAAGAAGAATAAGTGCCTCTGCTCTCTTTGTCTCTCTCCTAGGACTGCCATAGCCAATAGTCAAAATAGTCAAAAGCCAAAGCCGCCCAGCGTAGACTCTTTCTATACAATTACAGGTAAAACACAATCAGCTGATAAGACAACTAGCAGAGAAGAAGAAACAATAACGGGGCTTTTGATTTGTGAGTTGAACGCTGGTGCTGCAGCCACAGGGCGCAACCACAACAACAACAATGACATTCGATACGCGACGGGCACAAGGCAACACAGGCACAGGCCAAGCCACTACCAACAACAGCAGCAATAACAGTAATAATCCAGCTGCTACAACGGGCATAACGAGCACAGCTCAAATGGGAACAGGAACAGTCACGGGATCAGTCACTGTGCCAGCAACAGCAGTCACAATAACAACCACAACATCAACAGCAGCAATAACCGCAGCAACAACGACAACAACGAATATGATGTCCAGTGGCATTGGCGGCGACTCCAACAACAGCACCACTAACAGTCAGGAACATCTCCAAGCTACAGAACCGACAACGGCAGCAGCTGCAGCAGCAGCCGTCGTGGATACCAGTGAGACGACTGTGTAAGTATTCAAAATAGTTATATATTATTGTGGTCCCTGCTGAGCTTTCAGAGCTCTTCCGTCAATCCCAATTGCTGCACGAATGCGAACAGCTTTCTATATGCTCCGAATTGAAAACATGTTTTACGGGGGGATACTACATCTTGTTTTGGGAATTATTTGGAATTTTTTCAAATTTACAAAGTGGTAATATTTGTTTCAAATTAATGTTTCTGCTCTCTCTTAATCGTCCCGTTTAGTGCAGTGCTTCCCACTTTCTCCTAACTTTTTGCATTTTTTGAACTCTTTATATTTATATATTTATATTTAATTATAAATCTAATTAATTATATCTTCTTAATTCTTAATTATATCTTCGGTAATAGTTTACATATTTTTATAATATACAACTCGAAAATTAGATTTGATGTTGGGTAGTTAATTTTAAAATTTAGATTTATAATATTTAATAAATATATATGTAGATTTATATCAAAATTATACATTTTACTTATAATTAGATATTGATTTATAGTAATTTAATCCACAGTAGTTGCGTTTCGGAAATACCCCAAGTTAGTTGCGTCGTTTTCAATGCATGAAATTTATCAGCTTGGATTTTTGAGATTACATGTTCTTATTATTTACTGATTGTGAAAATGTGGATATGATGAAATTAATCTATAATATCGTAAAATTGAAATATTTCAATAATAGATAAATATATATGTTTACGTACTCAACTTATGAAAAGAGTGGTCATTAAACACACAAAACAATGAATAAGAACTGTAGCAATAATAGCTTTATATTTGTCTTGCAACCATTTATTGTCTCAATGAGCACAATTAGCTGCCGCTATTTTGGCCAATTTTAATTGTGGTTCGATTCGAATTTCGTTGGCCTTGCCCTTATCCAGCTGTTTGTCAATTGTTTATTGTTTTAGTTTTGCGCAGTTTCTTTTTGAGAGAGTTCTGCTGCAAGAAATACCATTAGAATATTGCCTACATTCAATTCAATTAGTGCCCTTTTGAAAATAAATAATTTTTGTTGCGCTTGAGTTGCAGAAAGTAATTCAAATCACGAGTTTCTTTTTCACGCATATAATGTGTGTGTTTGTGTTTTGTGTGTATGTTAGTCGGTGATGGGCAATCTAAACAATAATTATAAACACGAATGGCGACGATAATAAAAACAAAACAAAAAACCTGGCAGAATTATCGCTTATCTACTTACGTTTAACAAGTGTGTGAATCACGCTCACTCGCACACCCCAAAGATACACTCTTGAAAAATTCGATCTAAAATTTTGACAATCGCATTGAAAATTAAAAGCTTTTCTTGTTTTTAGAAATATAATTTTTCTTAAAATTCGAATTTTTTTTATATTGTTTCAGAAATATATTCCTTAATAATAAGAAATTTTTCTAAAAAAAAAAAAGTAAAATTGCAAATGCCTAATTATTAAAAAATATATAGATCAAATAAATTCAAAGCAAAATGTAATATTTAAATTATTGAACAAGAAATATTTATAAGATTTTTTGGGGATAATTAAAGCAAAATGCTACATTTGTTGCAAACCCAATCAGAACAAAGAAATTTAGAAATTTATTTTGAGAATAAAAAGCTGAGTTACACTTGGCCAATTCCCAAAATTCAGCGCTAATTTTTCCAGGTGTAGAAACAACAAATTTACATATTTTGTTTATTTTATTATATATAATATATCTTGTCTTGCGTATAGGTCACCGGAAAAGCTGATAGCGTCATTTCCAACGACAAAACTGCGCTCGCTGACACAGAAGATATCGAATCCGCGTTGGGTGGTTCCCGTGCTGCCCGAACAGGAGCTGGAGGTGCTGTTAAATGCCGCCATCGAATTGGCCCAAGCAGGTAAGTAAAATACCCATTTATATATCTAGCTTACATAGTGTAAAACTATCGTCTTTCAGGTGCCGATCATGACTGTGAGCCATGCGTGGAATTTTATCGCAATGGTTTGACTACATCGTTTGCCAAAATCCTTACCGATGAGGCGGTCAATTCATGGAAATATAATATCCATCATTGCATTTTGGTGTCTTGTGGTAAATTGTTGCATCTGATTGCGATACATATGCAACGTGATAATCCATATTTGCTTGATCTACTGGCGATTGTCTTCGATCCGGATAATAAGTTCAATACGTTTAATGGCGCCCGTCAACCGGAGTGTTTTGCGGCGCCCGAATGCATTTGGGGTGTGCTCGATAGCAATAAGATGTTTGCCAAATCGCCGGCAGAACCAAAACCGCCACGTGGTTGGCTCGTCGATCTCATTAATCGCTTCGGCCAGTTGGGAGGCTTTGATAATCTGCTCGAGCGTTTCAATAGCGGTTTGGAATTGCTAAGGCGCAATCAATCCTCAGCCACAAATAAGGTAAAAGTGGAGACGGAGAATGCAGGTGGACAGGATAATCGTTTGACGTTGGCGCTGATACACAGCCTCCTGCGTCCATTTGGTCAGTGCTATGAACTCTTAACGCCAGCTACGATTGCCAAGTACTTTATGCCCACTTGGAATGTGGTATTGGATCTGCTCGACAGTTTCACGGATGAGGAACTGAAGCGGGAGGTAAAGCCCGAGGGACGAAACGATTATATCAATGGTATTGTGAAGTCGGCCCGCTTTCTCGCCAGCCGTTTGTCTGGTCAAGAGGAATTGATACGTGATCTGGAAATGTTTCGCCTGAAGATGATATTACGTCTGCTGCAAGTGTCCAGTTTCAATGGCAAAATGAATGCACTGAATGAGATTAATAAAGTGCTCTCCTCCGTCGCTTACTATTCGCATCGATCGCAACCGTTGCCCCACAATCTGCCCGAGGATGAAATGGATTGGTTGACAGCGGAACGCATGGCCCAATGGATCAAGTCATCCGATGTGCTGGGCATTGTGCTCAAGGACTCACTGCATCAGCCCCAGTATGTGGAGAAGCTGGAGAAGATTATACGTTTTCTGATCAAGGAGCAGGCGCTAACGCTCGACGATTTGGATGCAGTGTGGCGTGCACAGGCGGGCAAACATGAGGCAATCGTTAAAAATATGCACGATCTGTTAGCCAAGTTGGCCTGGGATTTTACGCCCGAGCAGCTCGATCATCTCTTCGAGGCATTTCAGGTGAGACGAGCAGTGCAATTTTATCTCAATTATCTTTATTAATCTTTTCTCCAAAATGCAGGCTAGCATGACGACGGCGAATAAGCGTCAGCGGGAACGTTTGCTGGAGCTAATACGTCGTCTCGCCGAGGACGATAAGAATGGCGTGATGGCGCAGAAGGTGCTGAAGCTCTTCTGGACGCTCGCCCACTCGCAGGAGGTGCCGCCCGAGGTGCTCGATCAGGCGTTGGGCGCTCACGTCAAAATACTCGACTACAGTTGCTCGCAGGAGCGAGATGCCCAGAAGACCATTTGGCTGGACAAGTGTGTCGGTGAACTGAAATCTGGTGATTCTTGGGTTTTGCCCGCTTTGCGTTTAATTCGCGATATTTGCTGTTTGTACGATATGACACCGAATCATGCGCCACGCACCCAGACGGGCACTAATCGGCTCCAGGTCATTGAACGACTCCAAAATGATTATTCGTTGGTGATCCTCGTCACAAATAGTTTGACAGCGTATATGGAAAAGGTACGCTCCTTGGTCAATGAGACGCCCACTTTGGATGCGGCAACAATTCTGATCGATGGCCGTTTTCCGCATCATGCACAGATTGCGGAACGTTTGGAGTTCCTGAAATTTTTGCTAAAGGATGGTCAGCTCTGGCTCTGTGCCGATCAGGTGCGTTATTCCCTCTATTTATTTAGTTATATTTATAACATAATTGTTTCAGGCGAAACAAATCTGGCATTGTTTGGCTGTGAATGCCGTTTTTACGGCAGATCGTGAGGAATGTTTCCGCTGGTTCGGCAAACTGATGGGCGAGGAACCGGATCTCGATCCCGGAATCAATAAGGATTTCTTTGAGAATAACATACTGCAATTGGATCCACATTTGCTCACAGAGAGTGGCATCAAGTGTTTTGAACGTTTCTTCAAGGCTGTCAATTCCAAGGAGGATAAGCTGAAAGCCATTCATCGTGGTTATATCTTGGATAATGAGGATTTGATTGGCAAGGATTATTTGTGGCGTGTCATAACCACAGGTGGCGAAGAGATTGCCAACAAGGCCATCGATCTGCTCAAAGAGGTTTCCACGGCGTTGGGGCCACGTTTGCAGGAGCATATCACCGAATTCCATGAGATTTTCATTGGCGAATGTTGTTCCCGTTTGCGCACCCATTATAGCAATATCCTGATTTTGGGCAAAACAATGCTCGTCGAGGATAATGGCGAGAATAATGCGGCCAATGATGAGTCCAAGGACAGTAAAATGCGTTATATTGAGGCAGAGAAAATGTGTCGCATCATCAAGGTGCTGCAGGAGTACATTAAGGAATGTGATCGTTCCTTTAGCGGTGATCGCATTCATTTGCCCCTGAGTCGTGTGACGCGTGGCAAGAACACTAGTCTCTACATACGTTTTCAGACGCCCGGACGACCCATCGATGACCTCGAAATTGTGACGCATAGCAATGAAACAATGGCCGCATTCAAGCGTAATCTTCTCAAGCGCATCAAGGGCAATAATAGTTCCTCCTCATCGACGACCAACTCGAATGCGACGACCAACATCAAAGTGGATCTCTTCTATACGAATGGTGAACTGATCGAAATCACCGATGAAATCAACCCACTCTATCAATACACCATACGCGACAAGATGATATTGACGGCAAAGTTGACACCAGTGGGCATTGGCCTCGCCAGCAGTCCCGATTCATCGAGTGATTCGAGCACTGGCTCACCACCAAGACCCTGTCCGGATATGCAACGTGTCGAATCGGAGTCGACGCTGCCCGGTGTGATTATCTCCCAGAACTATCAATACACCGAATTCTTTCTCAAACTGTATCAGCTGGGTAGTGATCTGGAGCATGGTCGTCTGCGGGATAGCGCCAAGGTGCTGTTGCATCTGTTGCCCTGCGATCGACATACAATGCGACAGCTGCAACTGATGTGTCGTGTGCCCAAGTCAACCGCCAGCACCGGTGATGGACCCAAGGAGCCGGAGGATGTCGGCGGTGATGCTGCTCTCAACGCTGATGATTGCACGCCGGAGCAAATGTTTCTGCACCCGGCGCCGGCGCAGGTGCTCTACAATTTGAGTGTGCTCCATGGCCTGCTAATACCCGCTTTGGATCCACTCGGGGAGGCAGCACTCCAAGTGCAATCTTCGTGGATGCATTCGGGCTGTGCGCATTTTGTGCTGGAATTGCTGACGAAAAACAATTTTCTGCCCAATGCCGATATGCATACGAAGCGTGCGTCGTTCCAGGGTGTGCTGCGACTGGCCAAACTCTTCCTCTACATTGTGGGCAGTGTATTGTCGCGTGTCGGCGATGAGCCCATGATTTGTGACTATGATAATGGCGCCCGGTCTCAGGTGGATATACTCAAACAGAACTTTTCCACAATGCCGAATAATGCACAGGGCACATTGCATGCAATTTCCGCCAAGCTGGCGGAGATTCTCGCCACCGAGATGCTTTCCGCGAGTCACGAAGGTGAACGTTGTCGTGCCTTGTTTAGTTCAACGTTGCAATGGTCCTGTCCAGATATTAGCACAATTAAAGCGGTTGTCCAATTGGCCTGGGCCTCATCGTGTGGCAACTTGCAGGCGCTGGGCAGTTGCAGCAATAATAGTAACAAAAGCGCCGATTTCGAGGATGATGCCATTGTGCCGGATGGTCAGGATTTTAGCATGTGCAAAGAGGCACTCGAAGTAATGACCATTTCCTTCATACTCAATCCCAGTGCAAATGAGGCGCTGAGTAACGATGCCAATTGGCCCAAGTTTATTACATCCATTGTGCTGAAGAATCCGATGCGACATGTGCGTCAAGTTGCCTCCGAACAATTGTTTTTGGCCTCCACCTATTGTGCCGGGGATCGTCGTCCCTTTGTCTATATGGTCAATTTGTTGGTGAGCGCGTTGAAAACGTTGGTGCCACAATATGAGGCAACGTGTGCGGAGTTCTTTTCGATATTGTGTCGGACTTTGGCCTACGGCTGCATCTACAATTGGCCACTGCAAATTGGCGAACATTTGCTCGGTGATGAGATAAAATGGTTGCGAAAAATACGCGAGAATGTCAAAATCACTGGCGATACTCAGGTGCACGAGGAGTTGCTGGAGGGTCATCTGTGTCTGGCCAAGGAGTTGATGTTCTTCCTCATGCCTGATTCTAAGGCACAGCTGAATGAACTTATCCATGAGCTCATCGATGACTTTCTGTTTACGGCCTCACGCGAATATCTGCATTTACGCAAGCATGGCAGTCTGCGAATGGACACCGTGCCACCTCCCGTCTGCCGCAGTCCGCATACAATTGCGGCCGCTTGTGATCTCCTCATCGCTCTGTGCCAGCTCTGTGTTCCTAATATGAAGCTACTCACCAACACCCTCATCGATTTCGTTTGCACGGGTAAGTTGCACATAATAATAATAATAATATTTAAGTAAGTTGCATAAGATTGAGTGCGGTGCAGACCTAATTAATATGTTTTAGTGTTGAATCTGAGGAGTGTTCGATCGTTATGTCCACATCCGGCTTTCTGCTAAAAACCTATCGATTCTCAAATCTATAAAACCTAGAAACATTAAGCAGAGTCTTCCAAACCAGATATTTTATTGGTTATTGGTTTTAATTCATATTTTTACCTCGGCCAAGAAGAATTCGCAAGTTATTATATTTAGGATATGTACGAGGTGTGCTCAAAAAGTATCGCGAATTTTGTGTTTTTTCAGATATTATTTATTTATTCATGAATATCTATTTTGTCCCCTTCAAAGTAATCCCCATGAGATATTATACACTTGTGCCAACGGTTTTTCCAATCTTCGAAGCACTTCAAAAAATCATTTTTTTTTATCTTGTTCAGCTCCTCCTTCGATCCCGTCGTTATCTCGTCAAGCGTAGCGTAACGTCGTCCTTTCATGGGCCTCTTCAGTTTAGGGAACAAGAAAAAGTCACAGGGGGCCAGATCTGGGGAATACGGTGGCTGCGGCATCATTAGTGTGTTGTTTTTGGCCAAAAAGTCGCGCACAAGCAACGATGTGTGAGCAGGTGCGTTATCGTGGTGCAAAAGCCAATTTTTGTTCTTCCACAAATCCGGGCGTTTCTGGCGGATTGCTTCGCGCAAATTGCGCATAACTTGCAGGTAATATTCCTTATTGACCGTTCTACCCTGTGGCAAGAACTCATGATGCACCACGCCCCTGCAATCGAAGAAAACTGTCAGCAAAACTTTCACATTCGATTTTTGATGAGCTTTGGTTTCCACGTCGTAACCATAAACCCACGATTCGTCACCAGTTATGACCCTCTGGAGCAAATTTGGGTCGTCGCGGACAGAGTCCAACATCTCATTAGCAATGTTCATGCGATGCTGTTTTTGGTCGCAATTGAGCAATTTTGGTACGAATTTCGCGGCGACCCGTCTCATGCCCAAATCATTGATAAAAATCGAATGGCATGAGCCAATCGATATGTCTAGCTCCTCAGCAACTTCTCTAACGGTGATTCGACGATTGGCCAATACCATTTTCTCCACTCCATTAATTTTTTCGTCTGTTGTTGAAGTGCTCGGGCGTCCGGCACGCTCTTCGTCGTTCACATCTTCTCGGCCTTCTGAGAACATTTTGTACCACCGATAAACGTTGCTTCGGTCCAAGGTAGCTTCTCCGTATGCCACAATCAACATTCGGAATGCATCCGCGCACTTAATTTCGTTTTTCACACAAAATTTGATACAGGTTCTTTGATCCATTTTTTTGAATAGGTAAAAATCGAAGACGATCCAAAACACGTGCAAGCAAAGCAGCTGTCAACAATTAAGTGAACATTCAAAATGGCAGAGCTTGTCGGCATAAGTGAGAGACATGAGTACCAACATAACGCTACAAAAAAATCGAAATTCGATTATACGTAACCCGCGAAAATTCAAAATTCGCGATACTTTTTGAACACACCTCGTATTACCAAAATATTTATCTTAATTATAGAAATCAAATATTTTTGGATTAGAACTGTGTACGAATGGGTTGTGTGTATATATTATTGATTAGCATTAAAGGTTCGTTCGAAGCTAGACCTGCTCGGGACTCACAACAGGCTCACCCTGAGATGGGTCCCGGGCCACAGGGACATAGCGGGAAACGAGGCGGCTGACGAGCAAGCAGGAATGGGGGCATGAAGGCCCCTAACAGGACCAGAACCGTATTGTGGCATAGGGAGGCACAATATACGACTGGAACTCAGAAACGAGGAGAGACAGAGACGGCAACAGAGCTGGTCAGAGGCAGTGGGACTCAGACAAGCCAGATGTCTCCTAGGTGGTTATAATCCTGTACGTTTCAAACAGATCATAACCATGGGAAAGAATAGCCTTAGGATACTTACCGGTCTATTGACAGGACACTGTAGACTAAGAAGTCACCTGACAAAACTGGGTATACTTATTAGCGATCTCTGCAGGTTTTGTGAAAGAGAGGAGGAGTCCTCGAAGCACATCCTGGCAGAATGTGTCGCCCTAATTAGAAGAAGAAGCAGCATCCTAGGGGCGCATGTTTTGAATTGCGAAGACATAGTAGACCTCAACCCAACAAAGATCCTCACGTTTGTAAGAGAGTTGGGACTGATGGAAGAGCTATAGCTCAGAAGGGGGCACAATAGATCAAATAGGTCGCGGTGCAGTCTCACCCTCCAATAATAATAATAATTAAAGGACGAGTGTAGATATCCATGTCCCTGAGTGTAAAAAAGCTGGTCTCAGATGCAAAAAGAGCTAAAGAATATCGTATCTCGTATACCATATGCAGATCAACATATTATTGACCAGCTGACAAATTTCATTAAGATTTGCAAAGAAATGCAGATTTATTTGAACAAAAACGTATTTTTATAAACTATTACCAGCAAACATGCTATATATATTTATAGCTGATTGAAAAATGTATAACGATCGAATAATACACTAAAGTTAGAGAAAATTTAAATTTGCAAAGTCTAAATATCTGCACAAACTAGATACCGATCTCGATCCAAGCACTCTTCTTAATCACCTATCAATATCTACAATTTATTCAATTTGTATTCCGATTTCTTCTTAGTCGATTATTAATATCTGTACAAATTAATAATTTATTATTATTGTTAATATAATTACCATTATAGATACGGATCCGCTGCGCGAATGGGATTATTGGCCGCCGGTTGGTGCACGGGCGGCGAAAGGTTTCTGTGGCCTGAAGAATGCGGGTGCCACATGCTACATGAACTCGGTGCTGCAACAGCTGTATATGGTGCCCGCTGTGCGTGTGGGTATCCTCAAGGCGCACGGTGCCGCCACCAATGACAATGAAGACTTTAGCGGCGACTCCGATTTAAATAGCAGCGGCAACAGCAGCAGTGGCGCCAGTCTGGGCCCCTCGTTCTTTGGACCCACCCCAATGCCCACGCTTGCATCAACATCAACGGCGGCATCGACGTCCCTGGATGATGCCACTGGTGGTGCCGGCGATGTGCGCAAAAATTACCATGTCGTCATCTTGAAGCATGTGCAGGCCATATTCGCCCACCTGGGGCACAGTGCGTTGCAGTTTTATGTGCCACGCGGCCTCTGGACGCACTTCAAGTGAGTTAAAGCTATCTTCAAAACAAGTTCAACATATAACTTTCTAGAGCTATTCTAGTTGCCCCTAGCATCTACCACAGGGCAGTCACCTGGGTCCATCACCTTTTAACCTATTTATTAACGAACTTCCTTCTGTTGTATTGTATTCTTACGTACTACTATATGCAGATGACGTCAAGTTGTGCCTGACATTAAATGATATGACCTCTCAATGTAAAAAGAATTTGCTGCAATTGAACTGCTCTAAGTGCAAGGTCATCTCATTTGATCGAGACTCTCTCCACTGTTAGTTGCATGCTCGAGGGGTTGCCATTTGATGGATTGAGTGAAATAAATTTAATAATTACTTCTTGACCATAAATTTAAATGCGATAGTCATATTAATTTCACTGTCAAAAAAGACTTTCAAGTTTTTTATTTTCCAACGGAATTTTATAACCCTTTTAGTCAATACTCGGTTCCAATCCAGATTGGACTATGTACAACATTTTTTGTTACTATTTGCCCTTCGTTGTTACGTCTGGGTTGAACTAGCTCCGTCCACAGACAGACTTCTCCTTAATTACTTTTCCTACCTAATTAATAGTCGTGTTATGTTATTTTTGTAGTTAAATGGCTACATGGTAAAAATCGATTTTGCTGCGCTAATGAGGCAAACGTATATTCTGTTCCCAATCGAGATCTAACCGTTTACTTCTTCACACTTTCTCTTAATCGCTTTACTAATTAATAAGAAATTACATCTTTTTCGACTACTCTGTAATGAATACAATAGACTTTACCATGTAATCAATTCAAAGTTCTCTGTTTCTATCATAATTATAAATTAAATATTTCTTATTAGCTACTTTGTTTGGTCTCATTGGGGTTTCTGGGATTTTCCCCTATCCATCCAACAAATGTAGAAGCATTTTGCATTTAAATACCACCAGAATTCTTATGTCTCATAAATATTTCTTAATTTTTAATTTTAATTATAATATTACATATATTATATTTATAATAAATCTATTTTTTACTTTATGTATTATTTTTGTTTCGACTGAATTAAGTTGACATTAATTATTAATATTAATAAATAGATGATAATAATAAACACCATATTTGTTATTAAAATAGATTACAAGGCGAACCAGTGAATTTACGCGAACAACAGGATGCCGTTGAGTTCTTCATGTCGCTGTTCGAGAGCCTCGATGAGGGTCTGAAGGCGTTGGGGTACACGCAACTGATGAATGCAACGTTGGGCGGCTCGTTTAGCGATCAGAAGATATGCCAAGAGTGCCCACATCGCTACTCCAAAGAGGAACCATTTAGCGTATTTAGTGTTGATATTAGGAATCATAGCTCATTAACCGAATCTCTGGAGCAGTATGTCAAGGGAGAGCTGCTCGAGGGAGCTGATGCATACCATTGTGATAAATGTGATAAAAAAGTAAGTTCCATTAATCAATCTTTCTATTCAAGATTCTTATAATGTTTACATCTTTTTGGTGCCCCTCAGGTAGTTACCATTAAGCGGCTATGTGTGAAGAAACTGCCGCCCGTGTTAGCCATACAATTGAAACGCTTTGAATACGACTACGAGCGCGTTTGTGCGATTAAGTTTAATGATTATTTTGAATTTCCGCGTATACTCGATATGGAGCCCTATACAGGTGAGATTTGCAGCACTTTTTAAAACTAATATCACTAATATCGACACTGTTCGTGTTTTCCATCAGTTTAGCACAAATTGTAACATGCGCATTTGTTTTAATTAGTTCCCAGACACAGAATATACAATTTTATTTAAAAAGAAGGACTAGTAAGTTGAAAATCATTATTTATATAAGTTAAATTGGAAACAAGAGGCAAAAAACTTGAAGCACTTGGCAGAAAGACAGTTTTATTCAATTTACAAGACAAAAGACTAGAAAAGTTTAGGTAGAAACCAAACCAGATCTTTAAGTCAAAAATATAATTTGAAATACCCCGACAAAAATAATAGTAACTCGCATTAAATCCATAAAGGACAAATCGACCATATTTTTCTACAACATTTAACTTAATTTATTTTGTGTGGTGTTCAAAAGGTTGTTGACGTTGCCTATTCACATGGGTTGAAATGCCCTTGTTGCAAGTCTTCATCCAACAAATTATCTATACCTTAAGAACTTTAAGATATGTAGTCAAATATATTTTTATACTACGAGGTGTGTTCAAAAAGTATCGCGAATTTCGTGTTTTTTCATTTTTATTTATTTATTCATGAATATCTATTTTGTCCCCTTCAAAGTAATCCCCATGAGATATTATACACTTGTGCCAACGGTTTTTCCAATCTTCGAAGCACTTCAAAAAATCATTTTTTTTTATCTTGTTCAGCTCCTCCTTCGATCCCGTCGTTATCTCGTCAAGCGTAGCGTAACGTCGTCCTTTCATGGGCCTCTTCAGTTTAGGGAACAAGAAAAAGTCACAGGGGGCCAGATCTGGGGAATACGGTGGCTGCGGCATCATTAGTGTGTTGTTTTTGGCCAAAAAGTCGCGCACAAGCAACGATGTGTGAGCAGGTGCGTTATCGTGGTGCAAAAGCCAATTTTTGTTCTTCCACAAATCCGGGCGTTTCTGGCGGATTGCTTCGCGCAAATTGCGCATAACTTGCAGGTAATATTCCTTATTGACCGTTCTACCCTGTGGCAAGAACTCATGATGCACCACGCCCCTGCAATCGAAGAAAACTGTCAGCAAAACTTTCACATTCGACCGAACTTGGCGCGCTTTTTTCGGTCTTGGTTCGTGCGGCAGCTTCCATTGAGATGATTGAGCTTTGGTTTCCACGTCGTAACCATAAACCCACGATTCGTCACCAGTTATGACCCTCTGGAGCAAATTTGGGTCGTCGCGGACAGAGTCCAACATCTCATTAGCAATGTTCATGCGATGCTGTTTTTGGTCGCAATTGAGCAATTTTGGTACGAATTTCGCGGCGACCCGTCTCATGCCCAAATCATTGATAAAAATCGAATGGCATGAGCCAATCGATATGTCTAGCTCCTCAGCAACTTCTCTAACGGTGATTCGACGATTGGCCAATACCATTTTCTCCACTCCATTAATTTTTTCGTCTGTTGTTGAAGTGCTCGGGCGTCCGGCACGCTCTTCGTCGTTCACATCTTCTCGGCCTTCTGAGAACATTTTGTACCACCGATAAACGTTGCTTCGGTCCAAGGTAGCTTCTCCGTATGCCACAATCAACATTCGGAATGCATCCGCGCACTTAATTTCGTTTTTCACACAAAATTTGATACAGGTTCTTTGATCCATTTTTTTGAATAGGTAAAAATCGAAGACGATCCAAAACACGTGCAAGCAAAGCAGCTGTCAACAATTAAGTGAACATTCAAAATGGCCGAGCTTGTCGGCATAAGTGAGAGACATGAGTACCAACATAACGCTACAAAAAAATCGAAATTCGATTATACGTAACCCGCGAAAATTCAAAATTCGCGATACTTTTTGAACACACCTCGTATAATATCTCATGGGGATTACTTTGAAGGGGACAAAATAGATATTCATGAATAAATAAATAATATCTGAAAAAACACAAAATTCGCGATACTTTTTGAACACACCTCGTACATCAAATAAAAAATTATGTCTTTTAGAAAAGTGATTATTTAAGTATCGTAATAAACCAACTGATAAAACTGTTGTTCCAATTAAAAGATAAAGTCCATGAAATTCGGTTGTCATTTAAAAAGTAGGGCACTAAACGCATACCAGCAAAAGAGTTTGGAAATGTTTTGCAGGACCATTTGCTTGACGTCATATTTAAAACCAAACGAAAGTCTTTGGGCTGTCATTAAAAACTTATGTAGAAGGAATAATGATGAGCTTTGGGTTGCTGTTCATGATGCATGGCGCCGAATTCTCAATAAATTAAGCAAGCCATACTCGACTCAATGGGGGCCATTTAACAAAACATTAAAGCAGAAGCTGCAAGATAAGAACGAAGAGGAATATTATTTATTTTCTTACGCATAAGCTGATTAATTTGGAGTAAGTAATATATTAATTAAATATTACTGTTTTTATTTTAGTTTCCGGCCTAGCTAAGCTAGAGGGCGAAGTTGTGGAAGTGGGTGATAATTGTCAAACAAGTGTTGAAACAACAAAATACGAACTGACCGGCATTGTGGTGCACAGCGGGCAGGCATCCGGTGGCCACTACTTCAGCTACATAGTCTCCAAGTAAGCATTAGCTAATACCCAATTTTCAATACATATTTGTTATGTTTTTTTTTTGTTATTGTAATTGATTGCCTATTGCAGAAATCCAGCGAATGGCAAGTGTCAGTGGTACAAGTTCGATGATGGCGAGGTAACCGAATGCAAAATGCACGAGGATGAGGAAATGAAATTACAATGCTTCGGCGGCGACTATATGGGCGAGATCTACGACAACAATCTGAAGCGGATGCAATATCGCCGCCAGAAGCGCTGGTGGAATGCCTATATGCTATTTTATACGCGCTGCGATCAGAATCCCAAACAGTTTGAGACCAGCGTCGAGCAGTTGTCGTTAACAGAGAGTCGCAATGTGGTGCTGCCGCTACCAAAGCCAATCGAACGCAGCGTTAGGTGCGTCATATTTTTATAAATATATATATATATATATATATATATATATATTGTCGATATCTTATAATCTCTTTAACTCATTCTCTTGCAGAAATCAGAATATTCGTTTTCTGCATTCGCGCAGCATTTTCTCGGTGGAGTTTTTCAATTTCATTAAAAAGCTGGTCAGTTGCAGTATTCCTTCGACGCGCAGCGATAAGATTGTAAGTTGTACACTAAACTAATACACTGAGAAAAAAAAATTTTATTTATTAGAAAGACTTTTGCTGAGTTTAATTTTTAACAATTTTGTTTTTTGCCCTGCCAGACACCCGCAGCTGAGGAGCTATCGCTGCTGGGCGTGCAATTGGCATCACAGTTTCTGTTCCACACTGGATTTCGCACAAGGAAATCGCTGCGTGGTCCCGTCATCGAATGGTGAGTTGTGAGAAGACAATAATGGATATTTATGTTAGCTGTTAGCTCTATCGTGCACTCTGCTGAGCCTTAGCTCTACCATTAATTCCAATTCTGCACAAAATTTGGGAATCTCTGGAATATTTAGGGTTTTTATATGCTGCGCATTTAAAACATGTTTCCCTTTGGGATACTACATCTTTTGCCAGCTAGCTTAGGCTATGATTACGCCATCATAATGTTTCATTATTTATAAGGCATTATTTATTTATGGATTATTTTCTTATGTGCAGGTATGACACGCTTTCACATCACATACGTTCCTCGTCGCTGGTGCGCAAATGGTTTGCGAATCATGCGCTGCTCTCGCCCCCATCTCGTTTGGGCGAATATATATTGATGGCGCCATCGCCAGAGGTGCGCACCGTGTTCGTCAAGCTGGTTGTGTTCTTTTGCCATTTTGCCATCAATGATGAGCCGCTCGTTGGCTATGAGGGCAGCAATCTGTGCGAACAGGTCCTGATCAGTGTGCTCCGTCTGCTCAAATCTGAGGCGGCTGACTATGGCAAGCATTTACCGCACTACTTTAGCCTCTTCAGCATGTATGTGGGCCTGGGCACACGCGAGAAGCAGCAGCTACTCAAGGTAATCGCTAATCTCAATAATTGTATTCCATTGCTAATATGTATATTTTTCCAGCTGAACGTACCCGTCCAGTTTATGCAGGTGGCCATGGATGACGGACCCGGTCCATCGATTAAGTATCAGTATCCCGAGTTCAGTAAGCTGCATCAGGTTGTCTCGCATCTGGTGCGTTGCAGCGATGTCAGCGATAAATGCCAGAGCTCCAATCAGAATGGTCGACCACTGCCCAATCCGTACAAGGATGCGAGCATTGCCCAGGAGGAGATGACGCCGCTCTCCAGTGAGTGCATGGATATACTCTTCAATCGCACCAGGTAAGTCATAACTATATCATCTACAATCGCAGTCAAAATAATCGTTACAAATAGTTCAAATATATTTAGCAAATATTTGATCAAAAGCAATCAATATTAAAGAAAAGAATGTAAGTTGGGATAGTTATAATATTGTTACTACAAAATTAAATCTTTAATTTTATCACAAATAATAGGAGTGAAAATTTCTTATTATTAAATTATGATAATTTAGTTAAAAAAGTATGATCTCAGAAAGTATTAATAAACTCGTACAGCTTGAAATATTTCGACACTTGGTTAAAAACAGCCCAAAATAGAATATAAATAAAAAGAAATATATAAAAAGGTGTGTGAGGAGATATATCGACGAGTAAAATGCTGCAAAGGATGAATATAATACTCAATGAATATAAAGTTTTTGTATTTTATTATTATTTGGATTTCATCTGTAAGTACACAAAAAAGCTGATTAACTTTTGTAATTTTTTTGTTGCTCGCCTGCAGCTACATCAAAAAGGTGATCGAGGACACCAATGTGGGCGATGAGGGATTGAAACTGTTGCAGTATTGCAGCTGGGAGAATCCACACTTCTCGCGTGCCGTGCTCACCGAACTGTTGTGGCAATGTGGCTATGCCTATTGCCACGATATGCGGCACCACACAGACTTGCTGTTGAACATCCTGTTGATTGAGGATTCGTGGCAACATCATCGCATCCACAATGCACTCAATGGTGTCGCCGAGGAGCGCGAGGGTCTGTTGGACACGATACAGCGGGCGAAGACGCATTATCAGAAGCGTGCCTATCAAATAATCAAATGTTTGACGCAACTGTTCCACAAGTCACCGATAGCGTTGCAAATGTTGAACACAAATCCAACAATTAGTCGGCATTGGAGCGTGGCCGTTGAATGGCTGCAGGATGAGCTGGAACGACAACGTGGCATTGGCTGCCAATACAACTCCTATTCCTGGTCACCTCCCGCGCAGAGCAATGATAATACCAATGGTTATATGCTGGAACGTTCGCAATCGGCCAAGAACACGTGGTCGATGGCCTACGAACTGTGCCCGGAGGAGGTGAGCGAGAAACCAACGTCGACGGTGCCTATTAAAAAATAAAAAAAACTACAACTCTAAAAATAAACATAATAAATAACAATAACTTCTTTCTCCCTTGTGTTGCCTAGCAGGATCAGGAGGAGAACAACGAGTCCGATTTGGAGTCCAACGATGACAACAAACAACAAACGGAGCAGCAATCAACCGCAGCAGCAACGCCAGCTGCAACTGCAACTGGTACGGATGCAACTACGCTCAATGAGCAGCCAGATAATAAACTAACAACGACGATCATCCCAACAATTGGCGGCTGGCCGGGACCGGCACCCAGCTCATCAACGCCAACCGCAGCGTCAACGCTGCCAGCGGGCACCTGCTCCAGCTCCACCTCTTCCTCGGACGTTGTTGGTGGCAGTGGCAAGCCGAGACTTTCGCGTCAACTGTTCAACGCCTATGCCTCAACGGGTGGCGTAAATGTGGCAGCAACAAGTGCCGGTGGCAGCGGCGGCAACAGTGAAACCGAGAGCAGTGCCCAGGAGACGGGCGGCAACAACACGGAGTCCAACATAAATGGACTCACCAATAGCTTGGATCACATTAAAATCTCCATGGAAAAGGTAGATTAGAACTCAGTTAAGGTTAAAGTTTAGTTTATGTTTGTATTTTTAGTTGGTAGTTCTCCCGGTTAGAAGAGTTCCTCTTACAAAACAAAACTACACTTTTACAATTTTTACACTTGACAACAGACAACATCTGGTACAAATCATGGTGTAACTGTATAAAGTTGGTGGCAAGACAATAATGCCTCTCATTTTTGAGCTAACTCAGCTTGATCGAAAAGGCCGATTTTTATACCCTGTGAACCCATTGAAAATGGTTTAAAATGCTAATTCCAAAAGCATATTTTGTAAGCCGAAATCAGTGCACTGCGAGAAGGCCTATATTTGTGTGTGCAAAACTTTTTAAAATAAAATTTTTAGCATAGAACTAAAACATTTTTAACAACAGAGTGCAGGGTATATCTTAGTCGAACTCAATCGACCACTGCATTCTTTGTGTTTGCATTATTAAAGATTTATTGCTTCAATTTTGATCTGAACTCCCCGCTAAATGCTATTCCCTTTCGCATTCAGCAAAGTATACTTATTAAATTGTCATGTCATCTCTTTTGCGCTCGCTCTTAAGACTGGTACCTCAAAATGTCACCACTTATATATATACACCATGTGGTAAACAAAATTGTTCTAATTTCTTTCTTTCTCTCTGTATTTCAACAACTATGCGAATGAAACTCTTCTTCTCCACCTCTTCGATGTTTTGCTATGTCATTTTTGTTGTCCCCCCTCTCCCCCCACTACCTATGCTTCTGTGCGCAGGGCAGCCGAAATCGTGTGAATCGTGGAGGTAAATTGCCGCCGGCAGCGGAGCTTTTAATGCCGCCATTGCAACAACAACAGCAACCGAAACAACTACAAAAACATCAACTACAGCTAAAACTACAACCAAAACAACAACAACAACAACAGCAGCAGCAGCAACAACAACAACAACAGCGTGGTGATATTAGCAACAACAGTTCGAACAGCCGCTTAATTTGATTTGCTGCCAAGTTAGTTAGAGTTGTTCAATTTTCAATTCGTTTTGAACCCAACAACGCCCACAATTCTAAACTTGTTTTCCTTTTTTTTTTTTTGTTGTAATACAAGTATATAAATATATATATATAAATATACATATACATCACATGTATATATATACATATATATGTCTATATATACACGTTTGTTATGCGCCACATTTAATACTCGAGTTTTCTAGCTTTTTTCCAGCTAAAATTGCTTCAGGCACACAACACTGACACACACACACACACACACACACACACACACACACACACACCTGTACATATATCTAGCCATGCACACACTTAGCTGTTTTCTGCTTACAAAAGCGCACTCAAAAGTGTTGCACGCACCTCGTTTACGTTTCTATCCCCCGCAACACAAAGTGAAGAAAAATTTGTATCAACATTTATTTTTCATTCGTTTTGTCTTGTTCTTTTCATTTAACAGCAGTCGGCGCATCGGAAAGAGCGAAGAAGGTCATTGAAGAAAAAGATTGTGTTTGGAAATGCGGAAGAGGAGGAGGAGGAGGAGGAGGAAGCCGACGAAATGTTAACAACAACAGAGACAACAACAACTATAGCAGCACCAACAACAGTGTCTAGCGTCACGACAGCAACAACAACAACAGGATCAATAGCAGCGGCAACAGTTGCTGTTGACTCCACAACAACAGCACTAATAACAATAACAGACACAACAACAACGGCGGCCAATAACATAACAGCAGTGACAAAATCCACAGCAACAACAACGGGAGCGGCTAAGCTCAACTCAACAGTGGAAAAAAACTTAATTTAAAAAAAGAAATGCATAGAAAAACTAATTGAAAAGTTTTTTTTAGCAATAAAAAAATAAAATACTAATCGCAAAAATTAATAATAATATTAACAACAACAATAACAACTTGTGAGCAACCAACAAGTGGTTTTTAGTGGGGCAACAAATATTTAAAAACAGAGAGACTTAAAATTAAAAAAAAAATAACATTTAACAACCACAAAAGCGCTTAAAACCGCAAAAACAATAAGCGATAAACGATAACCGATTAACTAAGACGAAGTCAGAGGCGGGCAGAGCAAGAGGAACAGAAGAAATTATGGGAAAAATATATAGGAATATATAAGTGAACAGAAATGGTGTTGAAATAGTTATCGTACTTTATAATTAACTAAAAACAAAAATTGTAAACATTGACTCACAAAAAAACATTACCCCCTTCCCCCTGGTTTAAGTTGCGCGAGATATGATTGTATTTATATATAGTATATATAAATGATGTATTACGCATTGAAAGCGAGCAATCTAAACAAATGGATCTAAGAAACATAATAAAAAAAAAAAATAAAAAATACAATACACAAATACATACAAACATAAATACATACATACAAATTACATATTTAGGTAAGAAAGTAAAAAAATCGGCAGTTTTGTTGTCAGAAAAAGGCTCAGCTGGAAACAACTTTTGATTAAGGCAAGCAACAAAAATTAACAAACCAAATTGCATCTACTCATGCCACATGCCACAAGTGTCGCCCCCTCAAAAAAGCGTTTCCCCAAAAATCCGTTGAAATACGAAAGAAAAATATATATATATATATATAATTAAAAAAAAAAACAGTATAAAAACTTCAGAGATGATAGACAAATGTGGACTGTATAAAAAAATGAAAAAAACAAGAAAAAAGAATAAAAGAGAGCATAAAGTAAACTTGATTATGTTTATACTAAGTATATATATATATATTTTTAATTATTTAGTGTTTTTTGTATTAAGTGAAATTTGTTAAACATTTATTAAATTATTATGTTTTAAGTTGCAAAATAAACACGAAATGTAAGCAAATAATTATCCATTCATTATTGTTTTTACCAACACAGCAACAATAGAAAAATTTGAAAAAAATCGAAGAACAAAATACAAAAAAACCTGTTACTGTATTTTAATTTACATATTTACATATGTATGCCTGTGAAGTGATTGATGAATGCATTAATTGAATAAATCAAAACTACATTTTTTTTCTAATTTTTATCAAATTTTCGAAATATATATGTGAGATATGTTTTGGGACTTTTTTTTATTTATTTATATGGCATCACTGGAAAGTTTATATATTGTAAAACATACTCTTGGGCGGCATAATTAAATGCATAAATAAGTATGTGGCATACTTTTTGGCTTAGTTAAATGGACATGTGATTTTCGACGTAACATTTTAAAGCATATCCTTAGGCTGAACGCTTAAATATGTAGAACTTCAGAAAATTAAAAATATTAAGGCATACTTTTAGGTTTAGCCGAAGACTACAACAATTGATGTAGAATACCTCTAATTTGACAAAAACATTGCAGATTTTTGGAGGACATCACACATGAATCAACTCAATCAATTGGCGTTTGAGATCAAGGGAGTCTAAAATCCAAACCCTTACAGAATTTCAGTCGGAGTTCGAATGGAAACGTGCCAAAAAAACATAAACCACCAACCACCTTGCGTAAGGAATTTTTTAGATAGCTAGTGCTTAAAGCACATTGAGTGGTTCATGAGACAAATATTAAAGCAATTTCTTTTAATGTGAACGGACAAGTTACAAAAAAACAAAACAATTCTCCATTAAATGGAAATATTTACGCTTAAAACTAATAAATGCACATGGTTTAAACTTAAATCAGATCAAGGATCAATTAAAAGCACAGTAATAAATGTAAAACAATTCAAATGCTGTGCATAAATGCAACAAATTTCCCAATATCTCCAGTTGAATCACATTCCCTCCTTTGGTTCGTCATCAACAAAGGTGATGACAGCTGCACCCTTGGCCAAATTATCGCCTTCGGCGCCACCAACGGACTTGATGGTCGCATCCTTGGGCGCCTTCAAAATGTGTTCCATTTTCATGGCTTAAAAATAAAGCTGCTTAGCTTACAAATCATTTTATATTTTTATCTTCATCATACCTATAAGCACAGCGAGACTGTCGCCCTTCTTAACCTTATCGCCAGGCTTAACCAGCAGCTTCTCCAGGACACCAGGCATGGGTGCAATCACTCGGGAGCCACCGCTACCCAGCTGATCCGACTGGGCGCTCAGGAACTTGGGCTGCACCAGCTCTAAATCTAATTTGCCCGTCTAAGCGAGATATTTAACAAACATAAGTTTAATAAACAAGAGTTTCTCGTAAGGAGACTTACCTCCAGGAAAAGTGTCAGATTTGCGCCATCAATGTTGGCATTGTATGTAGAAATATTATTCTCGATATTGGCACGGATTTTCAAGCGTTTTCCTTGCTCAACACGCTCGGCTTTAATCACTTGCCAAGCGCCGCCATCGATGCGAATTTCGATGTCGCCAGCATCATACTTGACTTCCACGGCGTAAACTAAAATGAAACAAAGAATGAGCATCTCGACTTATTCAGCGTGATTTAAATACCTTTGTCATTTGTCTTCAAATTGTATCTGCGAATTAGCGCGTAATTTAAACGCATATTTGTGGCAGCCGCAAAGGGATCCTGGCTGCCGCTTGCATTGCTGCTGGCAGCCTGCAGCTCATTGAAGATCAATGCAAGAGCAGCTTGGCTCAGTTGCTGCTCCGTGACGACAATTGGGGGAAAGAGTGTGTCAAAGTGTTCATCAATGAAACCAGTGTGCACATTGGCCAGCTGGAACTCCTGATGCGAGGCCAGATCGATGAGGAAGTTGATGTTCGTATCGAGACCAGAAATCTTCAAAACACAGATATAATCAATATATGTATATTAATATAATGGCTTTTTGTTGTTGGATATATTGGCTATTATTCCATTATTTTCTATTATTATTTCTAGATAATAGAAGCTCTAATTTTAAGAAACAAGAAATGAGAGTCAATTTAAGAACATCTTAGAAAAATGCACCCTGAACAGGTCTCTGCGAGAGAAATAATCCTCAAGGCATACCAAAGCAGAGTGCTAGAAGTGTGTTGTGTCCGAGAAATATGTTTTAAGTACAGAGTATATAGGAGCCCGACAACAAGAGGACAATGATTTGCACATTCGTGGAGTAATTAGGATTGATCAGAGTCTCAGCAGTGGGCACAATAGCAGCCACCCAATAATAATCATAATAATATAAAAGACACACCCAATCTCACCCATACTCACATGATACTCGCCCAGGCGTGCAATTAGAGAGTTGAGCGCCTGCGTGCGATTCTCGCCCCAGACAACCAGTTTGGCAATCATGGGATCGTAGTGGACAGAGACTTCATCGCCCTCTCGGACGCCCGTCTCCACACGGACATCAGCACTGGGCTCGGGGGTGCTCAAATAGTGCAGTGGTCCAGCGCCGGGCAGGAAACCACCGCGTGGGTTCTCCGCATAGATGCGTGCCTCGAAGGCGTGTCCCCTTCGTAAGATGTGCGATTGCGTCAGTGGCAATGGTTCACCAGCAGCCACACGAATTTGCCACTCGACCAGATCGGTGCCGGTTATCATCTCGGAGATGGGATGCTCCACTTGGAGGCGCGTGTTCATCTCCATAAAGTGAAAGGAGAGATCCTCCTTGTCCAGTATAAACTCAACGGTGCCGGCACCAACATAGCCGACAGCTTTGGCAGCGCGCACAGCAGCCTCGCCCAGCTCCCGACGCAGCTCCTCCGACAGACCAGGCTGCAAAAGGAAGTGGTGAAGTTATAGTTGCGAAAAATTAATAATGATAATGATAATGATGAAAGGTGTCCTTTGTCAGAGTGGTTCTATTATTTCAGGATGCATAGACAAAGAGGCCTTACCGCTGGCGCCTCCTCGATGATTTTCTGATGACGCCGCTGCACGGAACAGTCTCGTTCCCACAGATAAACCGCATCGCCGTACTGATCTGCAAAGACCTGAACCTCAACGTGGCGCGGAGAGCGCACATAGCGCTCCAGCAGCACTGAGCTGTCCCCGAAGGACTTTAAAGATTCGGTGCGTGCAGAGTTCAAAGCGCCAAGAAAATCTTCCGGTTTCTCAGCTATTCTCATGCCTTTGCCGCCTCCGCCTCGCACAGCTTTGATCATCAGCGGGAAACCAATAATTTTGGCCTCTGCCTGGAGACACTCATCGGACTGATCGTCGCCATGATACCCATTAATGATGGGCACACCGGCAGCAGCCATAATCGCTTTGCTGGTGCTCTTGATGCCCATATCTCGTATGGCTGAACTTGGGGGTCCCATAAAGATGACTCCCTCTTTTTGGCACAGCTCTGCGAATTCGACGGACTCCGAGAGGAAACCATAGCCGGGATGTATGGCTTGGGCACCAGATCTTTTAGCTATTTCCAGGATGCGCTCGCCACGCAAATAAGATGAATTCGAGGCGGCTTCTCCCACCCGATAAGCTTCATCGGCCATTTCTGTGTGCAGACTGTGTTCATCCGGATCCGAATAGACGGCAACGGTGCGCACGCCCAGCTTGCGTGCTGTGCGTATTACACGACATGCTATCTCTCCACGATTCGAGATCACTATTTTATTAATGGGTTGCACTTTTGGAGTGGCTTTTGTGGCCAGGCACCTACAAAGTATACAAAATGTTTATGTAACACTTGACAACAATATATAAGCAGATATTCGCCATTTGTGAACTGTTTTGTTAGGGTTTATTACCTGACACCGTTGCCGAAATGCTGCAAAAGTCTTGTATACATTTTATTACTGTTAAATGCAATTAATTAAAGGAATTTAATTTATTGCTAGCCGCCTTATCAGCTGCAATCACGATCAGTGCGATGCACACCTGTTTTGGCGCTTGACGATAGTTTTTCCTAACAATAATCGATAGCTGAAGCAGCTGTTTTCGTTTAGTTTGATTGATTAGGTTGGCAGCTCTTAAATTCAAATTTCAGCTGCTGTGTTGAATGTGTGCATGTATTTTAATCAATATAAACAGTTTTCGGAGTCGAATTACGATTAGCAAATAGGCAAATTAATATAATGCAAAAGTCTAGTAAATTAGTTACTAATGTTAAATGCAAATATTTAATTAATCAATTTATTATTTTAATTTATTGTCAGCAGCAGCGCTCACGATCAGTGCCATTGCACAATGTGCGTGACGATAGCTTATTCAATTTATAATCGATAGTTCCAACAGCGCTTGTTTCGATTCAGCAAGTTGGCAGCTCTTAAATTCAAGTACCAGTTATATTATCGGTTAAGTATTTTAACTAATTATGCTGCAATTAATATATGTATTTTTAAGAATATACAATTATTTAATAATCAATTTTGCTTATGAAATTATGTAATGTTGTGCAGGTGTGTTTTCAATAGCAAAATAAATGAACCATAAGCTGGGAACGTTACTCGCTCATTGAACCAACTCCCAGCAATATTCGATATACGATATCCGATATACGACTAAACTTTCATAAACAGTGACCGGCATAATTTTTGGCAACAAATTGCATTAATTGAGAAGTCGTTTCTCTTTCGTTTTTTTTTGGAGCAAGTAAAGTTTGAGGTGACACTGACAGCATCATCCTTTTGAAAATTAAATATTTTTTTTTTTCACATAATCCAACCCCAAATAGGGCTTCACTGAGACGACGAAGACGACGACGCCAAGCTGAATTTTGTTTCTTGGAGAAGATTGGGAAAATGGAGAAACGCGTCACAATTTTAATGCCGAATGGACGGCGACAGAATGTCGGAGTTAAACCCGACATGACACTGCTGGAGATACTGGAGACGGCGAGCGGCAAGCATGGCTTCGACAGCGACGAACATTGCTTGAAATTCCATAACAAGGAGCTCAGTTTGACGCAACAATTCCGCTTTAGCGGACTGCCCAACAATTGTGTGCTGGAAATGGAGACGACAGAGAAACGACGCACTCTGAGCAACGTTCTCGTCTGCATCCAGTTGACGGACGGTGCACGCAAACAGGGTGAATTTGCACCCGGCAGCAGCATTTGGCATGTGGTGCAACAATTGTGTTCGGAACAGATTGAGGCTTATGCAAGTCCCATTATCATCTATATGCGCAGCGAGGTGGTGGGTGTGGAGCGTATGCAGCAGACGACACTCAAATCGCTGGGCATCATCGAGGGACGCGCCATTATGCGGCTGGTCGACAAGAAGCCGGAGGAGCTGAAGACTCAGGCCAATGTTTATAAGCCACCTTCAGAGGCGAAGTCGAAGGCAGTTGATGATGACGATCAGCCCAGCACTTCACGCTCGGCAATAGGTGGTGCTGATGGTGGTGGCTTTGCCCTCACTAATGATATGTTGAAATCGCTGAAGCGTTCAGCGCCCGCCGAGAAATCATCTGGAGAGAAAACAGATGCTCCAGTTGAGGCAGAGAAAAGCGCTGAAGCCGAGCAGCCCAAATATGATTGGGGCAGCAGTTCGGGTTACACGCTGCATAAGTCCAAAAATGATGATCAAAACGAGGACGACGACGATGAGGATGAGGAGGAAAACGCTGGGCGACCACCACCAGTGGTCAATATAATTGGACCACGAAATGCCATACTTTTTTCGTTGGATGCCGCCAATCGGCACAATGATGATTTGCCCGATTCATTTTTCGATTTGACCGTCAACGATTTGAAGATGGTGTTGCGGGATTTAAAGCGCACCGCATCTGGGACCGAGGATGCCCCGCTGCTCACAGCGAATCTACGTGAATTGAATCGCCAGACGGTGATGTTGGCCAAACTCAATCAGTACAAGGATTGTGTGCTGCGCATACAATTCCCTGATCGCAATGTGCTCCAGGGCATTTTCAAGCCGCATGAATTCTTTGCCAAGGTGGAGGAATTTGTGCGTGGCTTTCTTGCCAAACCCAGCGAAGAGTTTCAATTGTTCACCATTCCGCCGAAGAAGGTGTTGCCGCCGACAGAAACACTGCTGGAGCTGAATTGTGTGCCAAATGCCGTTCTACATTTTGCATTTGTGGAGGATCGTCTGAATGCGGAGACGAATGGTTTCCTGCAGGACAAATACCTGTCACAGCTGACTTCGGAGGAGGGCGCTCTGTTTGCGGTGCAAAAGTATCGCATCCACAAAGCCAGCGTCAATTCCAGTTAGTCCACTCGTCGTCAGAGTTAGAACGGCCTTAAGCGAACATTTTGCGTGATATTAAACAGGTTCGCTTATTATATAAACTGAAAAATTGTTGCATTGTTTGTTTGACTCGGCACTGAAAAAAAATTGATTTAGTTAGCACCTAAAAAGGTAGGAAAATATTTTGTCTAACGAGCCTGACAGAGTTTGATAATCGTCCACGTTTAGCAAAAAGATAAACAAATCGACTTAAAGATAATTCACTTTATTAAGTATCCAACTTTAATTAAAATCGTTTGTTTAATGAGCCTGACAGAGTTTGATAGACATCCATTTACGAGTAGATAGCACTTAAAAGGATTGGCTAATTGGCCTTAAGTTAATACGGCTGTATTTCAGTATCCCATCTCAATTCAAATCATTTGATTAATGCGCCTGGCAGTGTTTGACAAACATCTGAACTTGGTCAAAATTGCATTTAGCTAGCACTTTAAACAATATAAAATTCAATTTATAGATAATTCGATTGTATTTCAGTTTTCTCAGTTTTCTCTTTTCAGATTTAAAAAAGTACAGAAATTTATAACAGTCAATCGTCTTATCATATCAAGTTTTTTTCAAATGTGGCCAGTGTTGCAAAGTGTTGCAGTGTCACATATGCCCATATGTGGGAGAGAACAAAACAGAGAGACAGACAGAGAGAGAGACAGAGAGAGAGAGAGAGAGAGAGAGAGAGAGAGAGAGAACATGCGCATGCACAAAGTCGTCGCTTTCGAAACCGAGCCAAAAGACCAAAGAGGCCAACTTGAGCTTGGCTTGGCTTGGTGGATTTTGGGCTTTGAGTATGTGTTTGCCTGGTGAGCCACAAGCCACAAGCCACAACAATTTCTGATTCATATTCATAGAGTTTTCAGTCTTTGCTCAGCCGTTGAAGTGACAAGTTTTATTCGCGCTTTATCAGTTTCTCAGTTTCGCTCGAGACACGATTTTGAATCGGATTCGTATGCGGTAAATGCGATATTGGAGACTCGAGACTCGATACTCAATTACAATCACCCATGATATATATATATATATATATATATATATATACAAAACGATCGCTATTCACATATGTGTTTTTATGTATTGAAAACAGCAAATAAAAAAGAATGCGTGCCAATGTGAAAAAGTGAAATACATTTAACGTCTATATCGGGGCTAGACGTGTGTGTGTGCGAGGCCAATAGTTTAATAACTATTTATTGTATTGTGATCGAAAGGCGAAAAGTGTGAATTTGTTAATGTTTGTAGAGCAAACACCAATAAGTGTGCTTATTTAAATTAAACCGAGCCAAATCTAATAACAAAAACATAGCCAGAGTCAAATATGAAATACAAGCAAATCGAAAACAACTTTTACCTATGATTTTTATCTTTACGAGTTTTAAGCGCACGTTGTTTGCTTTACGTCCGGACGTGCTGACGTCTATTTTTTTTTCATTTTTTTTGGGGGGCGTGGCAAGTTAAATTATGGCGCGAGCGCCAAGAAACTGAAAACCGAAACCGAACCAAACCGATTGGAAAGTGTTCGCCCGTTACGCTTAAGAAAACGCTGCATAGCTATTTACAAGAGGCATTTAACAAAAATATTACTGCAAACAAACATGGCCGTATTTTATTTATTGGTTTTTCCAATTTTAATATCGATGGGAAACGCCAAAAAAAAAAGATTCAGCCCACACGGCTTGGTAGTTGTCGTCGTTGCCGATCTTTAGATGGGCATCTTCACTTTTACTTTAAAACGGAAAGAGAGAGTGTTTTTGTATGAGTCCAACTCATTTGCGTTTCTGCGTTTCTGCGTTTTTTTTTTTTTTTTACCGGTTTTTCAATTTACGCGCATTTCTTGACGAACAGCAATTGCTGGGCATATATTTATTTTTTTGTTATTTGGGTAAGCCCAGCATTATAGCGCATATAATTGTAATAGCTTCATTAAATTTAATTAAAGGCAACTACTTCCGAGTCAGAGTGCCTCATCTCCGCCGGCACGAGTATATTTTTGTATATTTCCATTTTATTTTTATTTTTATAATACGCGTGCCTATATTCCATCTTAATAAACGTTTATTTTCCACATTTCCAAAGCAGATAAATGAAAAAAAAAATAGTTTCTATGCGTGTGTTTTTGTTGTTCAACAAGGAAATTGGTAGCCAAAAGTTATACGAATCTAACAAAACTAACTAACCTAAAGAATACGACACTTCAAATCCGAATTACAAGTAATCAAAATAATCAACATAAAGCGCTGTAAAAAGTGGAAACAATGAATTTTTTCGTTATTGGATTCCTCATCATGCAGGCGGCAAGTGAGTAAAATGCATTTGCTCTCACGTTTTGTTTTTGACAAAGCTTTTCGTGTCGGTGGAGTTTAACACCATAATTAATGGATATTTTGTTTGTGTATATAAATATATATAATATGAGAACATTATTAATATTATATATTAATGGCAATTTCTACTGTAAAAGAAACACATTTTTTGGGCATTATTAAACTATTCATACCTAGGTTAATTTATACTAAATACAAATAAATAATTCGGGCATTATAAAATATAATATATGATTCATAAAATGCCGAGATTGTGCATTTTACACTTAATTATATGTAAACGTAAAAATATTTGTATAACCTTGCAGAAATGAACCCATTGAAGAAAACATTTTCGAACCCATAAGATGTACGAGTATATAATCTGGAGTCATCTCTCCATATTCATCTTTACTTATATGCACTAATTCTGTTCGAAAGCTCACTTGATCAAACTTGCAATATATCCTACCATAACTTTTTCTTTTGTGCTTGAGCTCTGTTTATAATTTAAATATGTATTTAGCTGTTTGCAAATGATTCATAATCAATGCATTGATGTTATTGATTTTTATTATTATATTTTTGTTCTTCAATTAATAATGAAAGAATGCATTTTTTGCATTGCTAATGACTCAGTTAAAAGCAGTTGACCTGTCACATACTTTTCATTTAGTTTTAAAAATATTTATTTTGCATTAATAATGGATAAAAAAAAGAAATGGTTAAATTTGTTTGCATTGAAAATTACTCTCATAAAAACACTTGAGCTGCAACCAACTAAATGCAACTGATTTTTCAAGCTTTTTTTCTCAGTGTAATAATGCAGATTATCACAAAATTGCGTTCTTTAAGTATTTAGTTTTGAAATCAAGTTTGTGTCTTAAGTCGTTTGTTTTTTGGCTGCGTTGTCACGCATGAAATTAGTTATTAAACAGCTTACAGAGCAATTCGGTTATTAACCCCAAAAAAAAATTCTTTTGCATCACATTTGAGTGACGTAGACACATTAAGCAGACGACCGGCTGAAAAACAGCTATTAGTTTGTTATACATATGTACATATATATATATATGTATATATATTTGGTTTGTAATACAACTGGTTATGCATACTATGTTGACTGAATTAAAGTGCTTCGCATTTGGGTTGAATTTAAATTGAGATGAGCTTCACATTAAGTTCGAGTCACCTGAGCCATATGCAGTTTGCCCACCTGTGTTTACAAAAGCCCGCCAAAACACAGCTCAAAGCAGCAGCAACAACAACAATAACTATGAAAACAAACAAAAAAACATACAACAATTGGCTTCTGTTATGAGCACATTCAACCAATTATTTAGCTAAAGCTCACTTTAAAACTCGCCAATTGCTGTTTTTCGATAGTTTCTAGCTTGTATATACCCTGTGCCACAAAAAAATCAATGGGTTGTATGTTTATTGGGACGTATTGAAATCAGACGCTGAACGAGTTTGAGACATGAAATCACGTAAAGTTAGAAAGCAGCCTGAAATGTTGTAGTTAAGTATTGCTTACCTTATTATTCCGAAAGTATATTTCTAAGGTTGTATTAAAAAAAAAACCGGTGTTTTTCCCCTTTCCTCTTTTTTGGAATGGTTTTTCGTATAATTAAAAATTATTTCTAAAAATCAGAAAACATTCAAATTTTTGTTGCAATGTTCACTTTGGGGAACATTTTTAAATATAATGCCGATTTATGAAAAGTACTCTTAAATTGCATAACTATCTTTAACGACAAAGTGATTGTTAATGATCTCTACAAGCAAAGGGAAATCAGAAAGAAGTGGTTATGGCACACCTTGCTTTAAACTTCAATTGAATAAAAATTATATGGAGTTGAGGAAACATTGCTCAATAAAACTCATATTTATCAAAATAAAAAAAAAACTTGTGTGACGGACAACTATATTCGAAACATAAATAATCCCCTCAAAGTGGACAGATTATTAATTTACCTGAAGATGTCACCGCCACCGATCTATGCAAATTTGGGCAGCAGGGCTCGCAACTTATTAAATTGGCGCTATCATTCAGGTCTGTGGCAACTGGACTGCAGTACGATGACAAATTCGGGCATGGAATTCCTAACAACTGGCTTTGCCAATCAGGATGCCAGCAGGGTGTTTGGCTCTTTCCAGAACAAGCTAAATATCTATAATTATGGGATTACACTCACCAAAGGGTGGAATACCGATAATCAGCTCTTTGGCGAGATCAAACAACGTAACAAAATAGCTGAGGGCTTAATGCTCAAATTGGAGGGTCGTCTACAGCCCTCAACTGGCAGCAAGGATGGAGCTTTTTCAGCTGGTTATGAGGGCAATGATCATACCATATTGGGCAAAATAGAGATTAAGAATAATCCTGTGTTGAGTCTGTCGCTGGTGTTGCGTGACAATGAATTTCTGGGCGGTGTTGCTGGCGGCTATGATTTAAGTGCTGACGGCGGGGGAATGTCCTTGAAAGTGGCTTTGGGCTGGTCGGATGCTTTAACATCGCTCCACGTCGAACTGCTAAATAACGAGAGCCTTTTATTCTCACTTTTTCACAAGTTTAACCACAGATTTTTCACCGCCATTCAGATAGACAATGTATCTGATGAGCGCCATCTGAATATGGACTTGGGCATGACCTATCAGTTGTCAGGTAATGCCTTGATCCGTGCCAAGATCAATAATAAAAACGAAATTGGTTTGGGCTACGAGAATCAACTGCGACCGGGTATAACCTGGTCAATTTCGAGCATATTCGATGGAAAGAATCTCAATGATGGCAATCACAAGTTTGGCGTTGGTTTATCCTTGGCATGTTAATAAAGTAATGTTGCACCATGTCCAAACACAACAGATCAGCGATACCAATATATAGAAGTACTATATAATTATACTATTGAAAAATATATCTCACAATTTTTACTTTTCTATGAATATGAATAGGACCAAAGGTTATAGAGATACCTTAGTCTTTGATAAGGCCTAATGCAAGCTAATAATAACCCAGAACCAAATCGCTTTTTTTGTTTTTGTACAATTAATTTTTAAATATAAGAAACCATTTCTCCAAAAATTAGAAGGCCTTTCTGATTATTAAGGTGGGTTACCCAAAAGTGTGGCGATTATTTTTCTGAGTGCAATAAAAACTGCTATTCTACAAACTTTGCACTGGGAAATTTTGGTTAGCAGTACAAACTCAGCCTAAAGCCTGCTAGTTACAGGGTATTTCCAATGCGTTGACTATCGATTCTGTTTGATTTTTGCATTGTCTTTCGCTTTGCAGTCTTTTGTTTGGCACTCGCGTTTAACCCGATTACATTTTGGCTAGCTTCTTTGGGCTTTGAGGTATGGCTAAAATATTAATTTTTTTTTTCCTTTGGTTTGGTTTCTCAATGCAAACGAGCTTCAGCATTTAAAACCTTGCTAATGTAAATGAAAAAAAACAAGTCTTCATATCTGTTGATGACTGGCAATAAAATAGAAAATAGTAAGCATAAAACGTTTTGTTCTTTATGATTGATGAAAATTATAGATAGAATACGGATGCTGGACTGTGGACTGCTCTTAAGTATCTCATTAAGCATTAAGCATAGATGTAGTTCTAGAGAAGTTAGCGATATTTAATTTAAGTCATTATGGTCTTCATTCATGGCCGCATTTGACAGGTGTTACGATTCGATATATTGATTTGCTTGGCCATAGCACATATATAAATCAATTCGCATGCAAATTAATATACGAATTAAATTTGTATAACCTTCGCACTGCAATTTAGTCCAAGCAACTTGACCAAAACACAGCAAATTTGAATTTTTCAAGTGCAAAATATTGGCTATTGCCTTTGACATTGAGAGTGACATGAGTGTTATGGACATAGATTCTTCAGCTGCGGCTCAAGAAACACACACCCAATCAACATCAAATCGGTCAAGTTCAGCGGTTTTCAAGATGGACAAGTAGAGCAGCAGATGATAGTGTTAATTGCCAGTTTCGGTTGTGTTTGATATAAATAGCAGAAGCGTCGACAAATCTGCATAATCCACATACGCTTCATTTGCATTTTTTTTATTTGGTATCTGCTCTGCTCATAAGTTTTGATCCGCTTTGACATGGAATGCGTAGATTGCAGCAGCTTGTCATCTTTTTGGCTGAATCATGCCGGCTGGAAAGCAAGCCAATGGCATGCCCAGATTTTGCAATCTCTCTCCCTGGATTACACTCAGAAAAAAAGTAGCACTGCAATAGCGAAAATCTACCTACTTTTTGGCGCTTAAGAAAGGCAAGTTTGTATTTTTGCAAAAAAAAAAAAAAGGACGATTTTTCTTAAATTTTGGAAAAATATGTTTAACTTCCAGAAAATTTTTAATTTAGATGTTTTCTTTTCATTTATACTACATACATTAAAAAACGTTCTAATTGATTTTCTTATTAATTTATTTGTTCATAAAAACCTTAATTTGTTCATAATTCCACGAACGATCGCAGAAAAATTTCTTGTTTCCAGCTAGTTTTAGCATTAACTTTTTTGTTAATAAATAATAAACTTACAAGACTTGAAATACTCAAACAATTTAGATAATCTATTCGTTTGTAATATTTAGCATATATACGATATATATATATATATATATATATGTATATATATATATTGTGTTATTTACAAATTATTTATACATTTTACTAGTTGTTTGGGTGATTTTCTAAACTTTAGCTCAATTTATTTTGCCGAGTGTAGGGCGGTACTTGCGTGTGTTTGTGTGGTCTAATGGTCAATGATGCTGTGATGTCTCTATAAAAATCCAAGCAGACAGTCAGGTCAGTCTGATGGAGTGATTCATCAATTTGAAGCCAATCGCTTTTTGTGGTCGAGATGCGTCTTAAGTTTAAGCTTCGGCTGTTTCCCTTTTCTTTTATTATTTTTGTTTTTTTTTTTTTTGCTTTGTCAGTCTTTTGTTTTGTAGTCAATGACGCAGCGCTTTGGAATCGCTTCTCTCTCTCTCTCTCTCTCTCTCTCTCTCTTTCACATTATTGAGCTCTCATATTTTATATAACCCACATTTTTGGCAGACTGCTTTATGTAACTTCTTGATAAAAATAAAAGAAATAATAAAAAAGGGCTAACAGCACTTGTTGCTTTTGTTATTGATGTTGTTGCCACTTAAGGCAGAACCAAAACGCCGTGTTAAAGCCACCAATAATGCCCCTTGTCACAGAAAACATTTAACGTTAATTGCCGCAGACTTTCAAATCGCAATTAGCAGACAGGTTATTTTTTCCCTTGATGCAAACTCCAGCAAGTTTGCAACAAAGGTCCAAAAACAAAATAAATGCCAGAAAAAAGGTAACTACAAAATTGCATTGTCATATTGATGGATTTGAGAGGGAAACTATATAAAAAACAGCAGTTAAGTGAGTAACAAGTGAGCAATAAGTGAAAGGCGCAGTGCTTGGGCCAGGCAATTAAGAAAATTGTCCTTCAGGTACACTCCCCGCCACATAAATAAGCCACCCATTAAATTTATAATCCACTGCCGCCAAACCCAGCAGATACTTAATTTTTGGTGCTAAATAAATTTTACTTTATTATTAAAATTTACTAGAGCTTTTAATATTAACGAAAAATGGCTGAACAAAACAATTAAAAGACAGGGTCTTAGATATAAAAAAAATAAGCTCTGATTTTTTTTTTTTAATGACATTTAAGAAACCTTTTAGAAGACTCTTATTCTATTTATTATTTTATTATTTTTAAAAAACAATGTTTTCTTATAGTGACAATTAAGAAATATTTTTTAAAACTCTCATTATTTTTATGGAAATTTAAAATCATTTTAGAAAACTCTGATTATGTTTAAAGTCATCTATATGTAAATATAAGCTAATTGAAGTAAGTTGAGTGTAACATAAAGAAAAATCTTCAAGCATTCCAAATAATTTAGTGTATTCGAGCTTAAAATTTTCTATAATAAATATTGTCAAATATAGTTTTCCTAATTCGTAAGCTGTATTTAAGATCGTGCATTGCCGCTTACAGTTTTCCCAAACCATAAATTGTATTTATACTTTTACCTAATGTTTTGATTACGGAATTGCACTTGTAATTCTTGGCAAATTCGGAGTGACCCAAAACACAAATACGTAATTCGCTGCCAAGCAGCGCACTTTTTGTTAACAATTAACAATAAATTTAAACATAATTATCGCATCTTCACAGCCAGCATCAGCATGCAAGACCCACAAGCGGAGCACAACCGCAGTTAACAATACAACTAGTCCGCATACAAATACCTATATACATGAATACCTACATAACGAACTGTGTGTCTGTGTGTGTATGTGTGTGTCTGCCACAATTTACTATTACTACTCTTGAGTGTGTGTATCTTTTTGTAGGCTGGCGGCTACTTTGGCTCGCTCACGCAACCAGCTCGCTCACGTAAGACCTTCAAAGGTCACGCACGCCGACTCCAACTCCAACTCTGACTCCGACTCCATCTCCATCTCCAACTCAAATTTCAACTCCAACCAGACTTTGAGCTCCAGCTACGTCAGCTTGAGCTGTAGACTCATTTGTTCACCCGGCGCTGCATCGCTTCTGGGCGTCTTTGTTACCTTTTGTTATTGTTGCGAAGCATTTTTTATTGCCCTAACACCTGCGTTGTGCATATTAGTTATAGAGATTTGAGTAAAGATCAATAATTAACAATGACAGATAAACTACAAGAATTTTGAATGACATTATTTGTGGTCCCCAAACTAAGCCGATATTCATGCTGCAGTTAAAATCAACCATAATTATTAAATTTAAAATTTTGATTCAAAATACTAATGATCATTTTAAATAAAAATTGTGTTATGTTTGCTTGTTTGTTATAGATTTTGCAAAGTGTATTAGATTCTGGTTAAGACTGTTGCCAAGAATTAGTAAACTATATATTTAAAATTTACATAAATTCTGATGAAATTTATTACTAATTTGATTTTCTTCCTGAATATTTTGTCTATTTTAAGTAAAATTCATAAGATTACTTATGTTAAAGAATGGATTTTCAAGCTGACTATATTTTTTGGTTGACATATTTTTGGTTTATACAAAATTAAGTTTTTCTAGCAATTGCTTTGCATTTTCTATTAAAAGTTTGTTTGTCTAATTCTTATCTTTGAATAACAACAACAGTTTTTGTCATGGCTTGACCATTATTATTCTTTTCATCCTATTTAGGTACAATCTTCAACAAAGGTCTTTAGCTTCTCATCAACTTCTTTGCGATTTAAAACAATGTCAGAGCATTTTGATTTTTTCTTACTCTCAAAAAAAAATAAAAATTTGTTATATTTTTATAATCCTGAACCTGAAAAGGCTTTTAAGATCTAAGGCCATTGAAGAACACTTAAGCTTTTTATCTTACTCTCAAATATCTTAATTTTAAATAAGCATCTCTTATTTTATTTTATAAAATTAAATAAAACATTTGTGGTATCATAGTAAAGTTGATTAAAGTAATGTAAGAGCATCTAAGATTCGTTATACCAAAAACAATTATTTGTACTTCTTCTTTGTGGTTGTTTCTTGCCCATATGCCACACACACAGAAGGAGACAAGTAAGCACATGCAACAAATGGTCGCTCAAATTGCAATTTAATTCGAAACTTTTTGTTAGATCTTGAAGTGGCCAAAACATTTTGTTTTTGGGTGTTTTGTTTTTGTTCGGGCCATATCACTCACTGTCAAGACCATCATTCAATTAACATAATTAACTGACAAAACGTATTAGCATGCAGATTGGCAGCCAACCAAAAATGATTGTATTGTGTTTTTTTTGGGCTAGTTTCTAATTTGGCACTTGTCCATCTCTTGGAAATGTGGATCACTCGAACACCTAAACTCTTGAAGGTCAACTGTGCAGCATTATCTTCTAGTTACGCTCAAGATCCCAGCGCAATATTGTTAAAGCGAATGGATTCTGTTGTGGGAAATTGAAACCTTAGTGTAAACCAAAGAGCGAGGTCAAGTTCAAATATTTTGTATTGATATTCAGATGGCTGCGAAAGCGAAAGGAATTCTCAAAATCTATGTATGCTAGATTAAATCGTTTATTTCAATCTCAAAGTTGTTTCCTTTTATAGTGCTTAACACCTTAGTCGTTACTATTTGCTGGCCTATGGAATGCAGTGGTTTTATAACAATGGTCAGTGGCTTGACAATGAACATAAAAGCACAGGCACACAATGCAAACTGAAACTGAGCATTTAGATACATTTATAGATATAAATGTATAAAAGATACCATAAAAGAGCGCCGCTCAAAAGGGAAACAAAACTGAGGTTAAGGCCTGCAGAGACACTTACCACAGAAATTTAACGCTGTGAACCCAGATGCTCATCTGTTGGGCCCATAATTTATACACAATATTTGCATTTATCATTAAATTCAATTAATGCCAAAGCAACAAAAAGAAAAGAAAAAAGACATTCCGCTAAGGCGGCCGCAATTAATATCAATGTTTGCTGTTGCTATTTGATAGTTTTTTTTTTTTATATATTTTGTTGACCCACTTTCGCGGCGAGGTGCTAACTGGATGGGCTAACTGGCTGGGAGAAGGTTGCTGGCTGGTGAAAATTGCACAGGCTGAAACGGAAAGTAACTAAGCCAAGTTAGTTGCTAGCTGTGGCCGGTCAATGGCAAATTCACTCAGAGAAAACATAGCCCTGAATTTTAGAAATTCACCAAGGGTTTCTCAGCCTATTATTCAGTAAGTACATTTCTAAAAGGTTGTGGTGATTCATGGTAATTTATGATGCATTTCTAATTTTACGAAAAAAGCTTTTTAATATCTGAAAATTATTTCTAATAACAGGATAAGCTTTCTAGTTTTCGATTTTCTAGACGATTTTCATTTAAGGGTAATTTTCTACATTTTGCTGAGTGTGAATAGATGGATGGTATAGGTGGATGGGTGCCTGGTTAGCCGACAATATACCAGCTGCATATTTATAGCTCATTATTTGTTCAGTTTCAGTTTCAGTTTCAATTTCTATTTGTCATAGGCAAGCAGCCAAGCAAGCAACCAATTCATACAGACGCCGCACGAGTCTCGAGATGATGACGGGTGAAAGCTGTCTGTGACTAACTGAGTTGACGTTTCACGCTGTTGTTGTAATAGTTGTTGTTTATATAGTTGTTGTTATTGTTTTTGTAGTTAGTTTAGTTGTTGTCTTTGGCATTGCGCCGGTCAATTAGCCGGCTATTGCTCTGCCCCACTGTAAACAGTTTCAAGCACTGCACAATTTTGATTTTTAGTTTTTCTTTCGCTATTTGTTTTGCTTTTCTTCATTTCTTTTTGTTTAATTGTTCTGCCTGAACTCATCAGCATTTTGCTTTGCCAATTTCGCCCCAAAACTCAATCTATTTTAATGTCTTTATTAACTAGTCTGTTGACGTTTTATTTTGTTTTTGTCTTTTTTTCTAACCATTTCGGGGCGTAATTAAAATTTCTGCTCGCTTCAAAATAAAACCCACGCGGCGCATACGTAATGCAGATTTATATATTTTTTATTTCGATTTTCCTGTTGCCATATTTTGGGTAAAAGTGCAATTATGTTAGTCTTAATTAAAGTGAAGCGATTCAAATATTCCAACTGACTTTGGTAAATGAAAGTGTTTGGTCTATAATGACAATAAAAATGTTTAAGCAACCAATTTGAAAGAAATATTTTTTTTAATGCATTTCAATGGACAACATATCACAGATATTTTTGGAAAAAATTTCAAAGTTTCAAATAGTTTTTAAAAATTGTTAAAATGTATCTTATGTATTTAGTACATATACATTTTAGCAAATTATTTATGTATTCTATCTATTTTTTATCTAGTTCTCAATCACATTTAAGAAGGAAAACAAAGTTCAAGTTCTAGGTGCAGTTTATAGTAGCGAATATATGTCAAGTTACAATCGAGTATTGTTAGTTAGTTGTGCTAAGTGAGGTTTACAAATATGTTAAGTAATTGCTCTCGAATCATTTACTTGATTTGCACAGATTTCATAATTGGTTTGACCTTGAAAACAAACCACTTTTTGTAACAACTTACAAATAAAGTATAATAAAAATATATACTCGTATATGTATTCTTGAGCCATATCAATTTTAAAGAGTAGTTGTCTTGTCTAAGTAACATAATCTTAAATATATATTCAAATCATTTTTATACCCTGAATAAAGTTAAAGTGAGATAATGCGTATAATAAAGTTGTGCTAAAGATTTTGAAGGCAGGAGAAATCATCTCCTACCGTATAAAGTATATTTATCCCTAATCAGCATCTACAGCCGAGTTGATTTAGCCATATCCCTCTGAGTGTCTGTATAAAAGGCCAATCTTAGAGACTATACGAGCTAGAGACTTCCTATTTTGAATGTAAGTTCTCGTGTCTCATTGGCAGATTAAATGTATTTCATTTTTTTTCGATAAATGCTTACGTTTCGCGAATATCGATACAAATCGATTTTTTATGGCAATAAAAGACACAATTGTTAGAATATACTCAATTGCAGTGTAATATACTCTGGCGTATTATACATCAACATAAATGAAGATCGGCTGAGATATGTTGATTTCGTTAACCAAAACAAATTGTTATATTGACCAAGCTACCTTTAGACTACAATATATTTAATAGCTGTGTTCAAGGCAGCTGTGAGCACTCTCGATTGGAGTATTCTAACTTGTTTTGTGTTTAGCGAATTGGATTCTAGCAATAATCCATGTTAGAAGATGTTAATGATAATGTTGCCTTGCCATGTTGACTTCTCATTTGTTGGGTATTCAACCATTAATGACACCTAACTATGCTTCCAGTAACCCCAACTGAACCGCAAATACTCGTTAATCTAAATGAAAACGACAAAAATTGGCCCTCGACTGTGGCAAAGTTCGCATTTTTGTTTTTAAAAAACACGCTCCATTTTCCTTGAACCAATGAGCAGATTAAGTTTTAGCTTTTAGCACAAACAACCATTAATTGGCCGGTGGTAACAAGCCACATCTGTTAACCACATTTGCTATCGATGCTCTGGCAAACAGTTTAAACTTCAAGTGCGCATGTGGCTCAATGAGCTCAATTATTATTTGCACTCAGAAAAATCACTACAAATTTTAGAAATTCGCAATCGCTTTCTAAAAACCTTTCATTACTTAGTTTCTGGGGTCTTTTTTTCTTCTAAAATTTCGACGAGTGTACAACAGAAGAATTTTTACTTTCGATTTTTTGTTACTTACGTTAATTAATTAATAATTGAGAATTCACAAATACAATAAAATATTATTCGTTGTTTTCAAAACTCATTGAAATAATTGTTAATAAGTTGATTGGGGTAATTTTTTTAAACTTTTCGGTGTGTACTTTAGGTCAGAAAGACAAACATATACGAGTATATCCATAATTTTTGTAGGCACTTTCCAACCCAGAGTAGAAAGGACGAAAATTTTTGGGGTTTCAATTTTTCTGGGAGATATCACGAGATATCTGATGTGACTTTATGGATGGAGCATATTGCCTGCAAATTATGAGTTATGTGTTATATTATCATTGGTATTTTGTAAGAATTCATTTGAGGCTCGTTTCATGTGCCACTTGACATGCTAACAATTTAATTTGAACTGAAGACTTAAGCTGCAATTTAGGTTCACTTTGTTGCACTGCGTTAGTTTTGTGTCGTCGTCGTTGATCTTTATGGCTTATTGTTGTCGCTTGAAATATATTGGCTAACAAACTGGCACACTTTAACAGCCTACTTATATATGTAAGTTATTTTAAGTGCTGACTTGTCATATTTTACGTTAAACTGTCAAAATGTCAAAATGAGCACAAGTCGGTCCATCAGGAAGTTTTCTTCAAATATTTATGGTTGCAGCACTTAAAAATTTTTGTTCTTTTTTTTTGGGTGGGGCTGTTAATTATTATCTTTAGCTAAAGAGCATGCCAGCAATGTTGCCCTCTGGCACGTGATCTTTGTTAATTGATAGAAATAATAAGGGTTTCCGGCTTAGACTGCCACTTAAAAGACTTTTGTTCAAGTTGACACCTTGATATGGTTATAGCTGTGGCTGTATTTGATAGCAGAGACACATCAATCAAATTTTTTAGCCTACGCCTTTTGAATTTAATGCGGGCCATCTTTTTTTTTATTACTAGTATTTCGTTGTTTATTTGTTAAAAAGTTTTGTTTTTTTTTGCCAAAAACTGTGCCACGGACAGTCACGGTTATGTCGAGAGCTTTATAATTGGATTGTAATGTTGGGCCCAACCCTAAACAACCCGCTCAGAAGCAGAAACACGATTTCCTAGCCTGTTTTCATTGTCTAAGTGTGTGTTTGGTAAATGTTTTCCAATAGCTAATTCCCACATAACACACACTAACACTAACACTAACACTTCTACTACTACTACAACTACTACTACAAATACTAACTAATCAATGTCAATGCTTTGAGTACTAAATAAATATTGTAACCTTTTGTATTATATTGCTGAAGTTTCCTATTGTGTGTATGCGTTTTCTATTTATTTTTAGGATTGGCTTGCGGGACGTGCGTATTTATGTCCGAATATGGTTTCACACTCGATTGTAACTTCAAAAAATCTGGACTGTTTCGTGTACGAAATTTGGGTGGCGTCAAGGCGCATTTCGGTTTAGGTAAATCCAACATATCAACGAATCTATAACACATCCCTCCCTTGCCCCTCCCCATCCCACCTCATCTGTTCTATTTAGTTAAACTCTAACTTATAACTTTAATCATAAATTGTACATATAAAACGTTAAAGTGTATATAGTTTTAACTTAAATGTTAATCAAGCAAATGACCACAAAAAAGAGAAAAAATCCGCAGCATTTAAAGCCATCATCCATGGATTAATGCCAATGCCAATGCCAATGCTAATGTTGGTAGCCATATCCAGTTTAGAGTGGATCAAACAGAGAGACAAAGACACGGTTCAATATCCGTAGCAATAGCATTGACCATTGGCCATTTATTTGTAAACCTAATTCACATTTTTATCTGTACATTCAAAAAGAACAAAGGCAGACTAAAATAAAACAAAAAGCGATTAATTATCAGCGATTTGATTGATGAAGTCGTTGTCTTCATGAGTAACCCTATCCGTAATGATGCCACATTAACAACATTTGCTTCCAGGTCTCAGTGTGGGCGATGAACTCGGCTTCAAGGAGTCGTTGAGCATTGTGGAGAGCGATCGACGACGTGCAATTAACTATCGGAATGGAGCACCAGAGATGGTGGGCGTGTTGCCGTCCTCGCGACAGAAAGATGTGAGTCTTACACTCAGATAAATACACTGTTCTCAATTCAAGAACAACTGGAGTTGAACTTCCAAATATAGTTAGTTTTGTCCCTATTCTAAAGGAAATAAAAATGTAATGTAATTTTTATGAAAATACATTTTTATTTCATTCTCATTTTGGGATTCAAGCGGGAAAGTCTTGTTTTTCCTTTGTTTTGGGCTAATTAAAGAAAACCAAAATTGATTGGAAAATACAATAGTTCTTCACTTTAAATCAAGAATTTACCCTGATCATATAGACATTTGATTAGTAAAATTAACTAGAACTGTTCTTCGTTTGAAAGTTTATATTTAGCTGGTCTTCAGCTGATTGGCAGTAATAATAAATAAATATTTTGTACTTAAAAATAAATAAATATTACTGTACTTTATTTGAATACATAAGTACTGCAATTTTTTCTGAATGTATGGGCTGTTAACTAAAAGTAAACTAAATTCCACAGGCAACAGTGCCGCATGCACTACCCGAGAAGCGCATCACATCCCGTTCCTCGGGACCCGGATCCTACAATCTGCAGCTGCTGCAGCAGGCGGCCAAGGTGGCGAAGAGTCAACCACAGCCACCACAGGGCCAACTAATGACAGAGGCACGTCCGCTGCCAATGGGCGTGCCCATTTTCAAACCCATACCACAAAAGGCCGGGGGCAACAATGAGCCACAGCCAACCCCAGTTGGGGCACAGCGTCGCATAGCCGTGGATACCACACAACCCAGAGTCAGTGTCAACAATAAACTGGTGGATGGAAATGCAAAACCGGTGTGTAAAAAAAAACACATAAATTATTAACTTTTATTAACTATTATTCACTTTTACTTAGCATTCGAATCGAACATTTCATGCCGACAATCAGATGGTGGCGCAACCCAAGCAATCTCTGAACCAGGCTGTGCCCGTTTTCCAAGCGATGCCCGACTCCATTTCCCGGATTGCCAATGTAGGCAAGACGGAGTTGGTGTCGCCTCCGGCAGCGGAGCAGCGTACCCTGGGAAAACATCCAAATTATCTGCAGTTCGAGGAGCCCAAGTTTGATCTGCGGGATGTGACAGTTGAGGAGCTTGCGGCGGCAGCAAATGTCACCGTGGACACCATCAAGCATGCCATCTATGTGCGCGAACAGCAACTGAAGGCCGAGCATCGAGCCATGCTTGCATCTAAGCTGCGGGAGGAATTCATTCGGACATCCACAGTGAAGACCACAACGACGACGACGACGACAACACCAAAGCCAAATCAACTGGCTGAACACAAAGTGTCAAAGGTGAGCATTTTGTTGCTTAAAGATGAAAACGTTATTAATGCCCATTGAAATACAGCAACCTACCAAGAGTAGCTTACCTCATTATCCGCAAAGTATACTTCTAAAAACACAATTATTTCTCCAGGATTTTTGTTTTCTGAATTCCAGTCTCGATTTTTGTCAAATTTGAAAAAAAACACAATAATGAATAGATAAAGCGCATCTCTTAAGAAGAAAAAAAGAAGCCTTTCGATTTTTAAGACAATATATTTTTTTTAATTCGAAACTATTTTAGAATAGTTTCTTATATCATTTTGTAATTTGCATTTTGTACAAGGGGGTTATCGAAGCGTAATTTAATTTGACCCAGGACAATCTTAACATGAGCTGTCTAACTTTTTTTCATTTATCTCTTTTTATTGCAGGTCATGAATGCACCTAAGGAGTACTATCCCGTGGGCTATGACAAGAACTTCGATGATAACTTCAAGTCAAAGGTCGACTTGCCGCCAACGAGTTTCTCCTGCGCGAGGCAAAAGCATTTTCCAGGTCTCTACGCCGACACCGACCTGGGCTGCATGGTGAGCTAATAATTGTAGAAAAGTCATCATGAAGTATGTAATTTATTTATAATATTCTATTTTTTAGGTATTTCACGTTTGTGCTTTGACGGATGATGGAATGGTGCGCAAGTCATTCTTGTGTCCAGAGAATACGTTGTTCGATCAGACTATACTGAAGTGCAACTGGTGGTTCTATGTGGATTGCAGTGCCAGCAAGAGTGTCTACGATTCGAATATACCCATCTCGAAGAGCTATCAGCTGATGAAATCGCTCACATATTTCTCCAAGTACAACAGCCAGAAGAGCGATCAGGATGGCGATAAGGATGAGAATGCCGTTGACATTGATTCGCTGAGGGAGTCCATGGAGGGCGTCTCTCGCCGCCTGGAGCAGGCAAAGAATGCCCACGCCCAGCTCCAAAATCTGAAGACAGGGGAGGAGGGACAGCAGCAGCAGCAGGTGTCCAAGTAGTTTTAGTTATATAGTTGCTATCTGAGATCTAGTTTAAGTTAAGTTCATGATCGAGCGTCTCTGGTCGATTTGCCGTACATAGTCAATGTCTTGCGAAAGCCAACAACAAACAATTGTTGTCTCTGCTGCTGTTTGTCTGTTGTCTGTTGTCTGTTGTCTGTTGTCTCTGGCCAATCAATATATACAAAAAATATCCATCATTTCCTATGGCATTTCCTAGCTATGGTTAAGTGGATCATCTCTATATATATAGTTATAGCTATATATACGAGTATATATATATACTTTGTAATCTAGTGCAATTGTAAGTGAATGTTGCGGTTATTATTACATATTTCATATTGCTATTTATTTATTATATTTTTCGACAAAATAAAATACTACGTGTTACTCCAATTACTTCAATTTTATCTCAATATTGTGAATTGGGTTTGTTTGAAGGCGCACATTGGATAAAGTGCAAATAACTGGTCTGAATAACTGGTTATGGTATTAACATCCTGCTCTATAAATTTACATTGGATTTTTCATGTGAATGATCCAACAATATGAAAGAGCTTTTGGGTAAGAAAATAGCAATTCAAAGGAGCAAAGTATACACAATTCTAAAGATAAGGCTTTCAATTGATATATAATATGAACTGACACATTGTTGATTAACTGCACAAATTCAAGCAAGATTAGAAAATAACAGCAAATTTGGATTAATCCATTAACATATTGGAAAAACTACTAAAAGCAAGCTAACAATCAAAAACTATAAGGTAATAACTCCCCATAGCTCTATAGTCTGTGCTCCAGTGAATTTCAAATCTGGAAACAGAGTATGTTCTAATCGAGCTGACTCAACTAGGCAATTAGACTGATTACTAGGGATAAATCAACATATCATCAACTTACCTGAGTTGCTTTCACCACCTTTGACTTAATAATGCTCAAAACAAAACCGTATAAATAAACCAAATAACTGAATCTTAAAATTATTATTATTATTATTTATTAAGCAAAGCCCCAGACAAAGACAAAGAGGCAAATAAATAATGGAGTTGAAATTAACGAGTAATCGCAGCAGCTGCGTTGACCTCTGACCGCTGATAGCTGACCATGGCGAAGAGAGCCAACAACGTTGGCCCTATTGTCGTTGCTTATGCTTATGGGGAGTCGGAAGCGGATTCGGAGGCGGAGGCGGAGACTTGCCCACATTGCGATCGCTCTTGTCATGAATGTGAACCGCTTCGCCGAGCTCCACATTCGCATGCAGCGCGGCATCGTTGGCATTCAGTTGCGCCTCTTGGGCAGACAGCGTTGCCTTCTCGGCCGCCTCGCGTGTCTCCTCGTAGTCCAAGCGTGCCGCATACGCCTGCGATTCAATGTGCTCCAGTTTGCCCTTGGCCTGGGCAACCATATCGATTTGTGATGACAACTCAGCGGCGGCTTCAGCAGCTGCCTTCTGGGCCAGCTCCGAGGCGGATTGGGCGTTGTTGAGGGCAGCTGTGAGGACGCTAACATGATTGATGGCCTGCTGGGCGGCATACTGAGCCGCTTTCGCTGAGCGTTTGGCCTGCTGCAACTGGGTCAGTTCACCTTCAACGGACTTGTGCGCCTCGACGCTCTGCTCCTCGAGTCGGTGCATCATCAGCTCCTTGCCCTTGAGCACGGCAACCACGGTGCCGGCTGCCTGAGCGGCTGCTTGGGCCAAAGTGCTCTTGGCCACGTACGAGGCCTGTTTGCCGGCTGCATTTTGGCTGGCTGCAGCGGAGAGTGCCTGATCCGCGGAGCCCTTCGCAATGTTGCGCAAACCATTGTCGGAGAGATAACCTCCACCTCCAGCTCCAACTCCACTGCTGCTGCTGCTGCTGGTGCTGTGTCCACTGTGACTGCTATGCCCACTGTGCGTATAATCGACATGCTCGTAATGCGGACTCAAGTGATGTATACTGGGCGCTGCAAACTCATCATGATTGATGGTCTCGAAGACGAATGGCGGCACCTCGTGATCTATGAGCACAGCATCGGCATGTGGTGGCCCCGGATGTGGTGGTCCCTGATGTGGTGGTCCCTGATGTGGTGGCGGTGGCACATGTAAAAGATAATGCGCATCCTTGCGCTTCACCTTGCGTCCGAATGCCGGCACTTCACCTAAAAACAGTCAGAAGATATTTTATTGATGCATACACTCGACAAAAAATCGCATTTTCGAACATAGCCCTGGAAACTAACATGTTTTTCTTGTCTTTAGCAATAATTTCCAGGTATACGAAAATATTTTTGTATAAACTAGAAAGATTTTCCCGAAATGGATGGACCCAAAAATATGTTGGCGTATTTTGATCTTGAAAACTAACAAGTTTTTCTTGTTATTAGAATTAATTATTATATATAGGAAATAATATTACATTAATATGCCAGTGCTAAATCGACATTTCAATCGGCACCAAAAGTATGACGAATTTCTAAAATTCAGGGCGATTTTTCCAAGTGTATATATAAATAAAATCGTGAGCCTTAGCAAAACTTACCACAGAGCAGCAGCAACAACAGCAACAAGTGCAACATCATCGGTGACATCTCCCTCTGTCTCGTGAGTTTCTGTTTATGCAACAAGACAAAGGAAAGTTTCTTATTATGCAATTGGTTGGCAGACAGGAAGCAGTCGTTGCAGGTGCACGCTGTTCCTGTGGCAGGCCAATTGATGGCTGATCATGGGATTAAAGAAAGGTGGTTGGTGTGCAAAGTGAAAAAGAAACTACAGCTGCCACAACTAAAATGACTACAACCGGTTGAGGCAACGACAACATTAGCATTTTATTGATCCTTCACAAAAATAGTCTTCGATTTTTATGAGGTGTTGTTTGAATTTCCCCTTTTGCTTGCATAGTTCATAGGTTGTATATAGAGTTGAAAAAAAAAAACCGGAAACAGAAAGTTTACATTCCCTTGTATAATGAATTCAAATTTCCTACACTTTCCCATAAAAGCTATATCAAATAGTAATCTGATGTTGATCCTTTCTTTTTGTAAAGAAAAAGTATTTAATATAAGAACTCAGTTTTCAGCTGATTCTTATTATTTGATCTGTATGATAAGACAAAGTAGAGTAATCCTATGTCAATGATGTTGTGACCAAATGTGAGATGCATATTAATTAGCATAACTTGAAAGTTTGCTTTGAATATCTTGCTAAATAAAATCTTTTTAATACAAGAACTTATATGTCGATAAAACGTATCTATGGCAGCTAGATAATGTAGTGATCCGATCAGATAGCTTAAAAACTGAGGTACTAAACTGCATAGAAATATTGCTGGATAGATTGGCATGGCTATATCGACTTGACTGATGAAAATATCAATAACTTATGGGGTTGAAAAAACCGTTTTCAATGCATTATGAACTTCACGATATTATCATAATTACCTTTATAAGGTTTACAATAATTCGGCCAAATCGCAAGTTATTTTAATCGAATTAATTACGGTATTGGCTTTTCAAATGAAAATGTTCAAAGCAAGAAATTAAACCTAAATCTTTAATCTGTTCATAATACAAAAATTAAATGAACAGTTAAATCCAAAATAGCGTAGATTCTTAATACATGTATTATCTCATTATCCGTATCCGGAGAAATTTAAGAATTTATGCTCAGTGATTAAGTGTGTCAGTCAGTTTGTTGGCAGCAATGCGAAGAGCAGAACCAGTTTACATTTAAGGCCGGGACCAACACACACACACACACACACACACACACACACACAAGCACAAGCACATACAAGAAACTGGACAGTGGCAAGAGTCAACTTTTCCAAAAGACAGTAATCACTCACTTTGACAGATATCCACACACACACAAGTTTTGCGCGAAACTCTGCCCAGTTACAAAAATAAAAAAGAAAACGATTTGCTCAACGATTTTTCTTTTAGTTTTTTTGTTTTCGTTTTTTTTTTTTTGGGTGGTGCGAGTTGTCAAAGTGGACACGTCCTGTGTGGTGCGCAGGCGAAACGTTTCTAATGCACAAATGAGCGAATGAGTGCCACAATAGTCACTTAGTACCAAGTCGATCGGCTGGTTCGCTGAAAACGCTTTTACTTTCTTTTAACGGAAATGCATCGAACGCTCTTCGTGTAAATCCGGTAAACACACGTTGCCAATTGCCAGCCGCCGCCTGGAAGCCCATAGCATTTATAAGCCAAGTGGTTCGGTGGCTGTGGAGCGTCTCCACACTCAGAGAAACAATCGCCCTAAAATAAACACCGGCCTGAAAATTATAAATGCTGGTAGTTCTTAGAAATAACCGTCGTCTATTCCTATTTAAACTCAGGAAAACATTTTGAAATTAAGAAATTCGCCAGTAAGATAAAACCACTCTAAAAGCTACCAAACTTGCTGGTTGTTAAAAATAATTCTAAATTTAGGAAATTAATTATATTTTACAGAAACGCTTTCTATTATTAAGACATAAATTCCATACACAATAATTTGAAATTAAATTTCTCTTGTTATTTTTCTAGTTCTCAAAAATGTTTTCTCTATGAAATTAAGAATGAACATCTTTATTTTCAAAATAAATTCTTTACAAAATTCAGATAGAAGTAATAAAATTTGATCTCCCCACTGCCATGCTAGATTTCAGCTGTCTGCCTTGGACTTTAATATTATATGTAACCAAACAGCGAATGGTAAGAAGCACAAATATAAAAAACTAGACATATTTTATCTAAATTTTAGTGAAAACTTTGCTCTTTAGAAATATGCCTTCTGCATAACAAGTTGAGCTACACTTGGCGCTAAAAGTGTGTTGATTTTGTAAAATTCAGGTTGGATATTTTCTCTAAGTGCAGCTCTGCCTCTGCCACGCCCCAACCGAGGTCGTGTGCAATGAAAGTGCAAACCCGTTGTCCGTTTACTTTATGAGTTTGCAATGCAACGCAAATTGCTCCGTTTTGTTGTTGTTGATGTCGAGCAAACAACAACAACGATATAAACAGCAACAGCTACAACAACATCATAATAAAAAAGCAACAGCTGCCAGCTGGGTCAATGCTTTCTTGGATAATTTGAAGAAAGGAAGCGCCTCTCTTAATTGCTTTGCAGCGATTTAAATAGCAGCAAACACCAAAACCTGAGACTTGTGGATTAAACATGACATTTACTGGATAAGTACATGTGTACTTATCTGTGTACATACATTTTGTAACAGTGTATGTATGATTTAAGCACATGTTTGCTTGCTTCCTTATTTGAATATTGTATTATTCATGCAACTATTTCCAAGAGTCGCAGATGCAACTGGTTGCTGCTCCTGTTTACTGTTTCGCTTTACTGCTCAACTTGATCTTGAATCTGGAGATTTTTCGGCTTCTATCAGCTTATTTAGTTGCCTGTCCATCAGCTTAGCCCCTCTAGAATCTGTATGATAAATCCTTCTCAGACTCAAATGCAAAACAAACGTAAGAAGAAGATTACATACCCTTGCAGAACTGAGCCCGCTTTATCACTTTTAAACTTAATTAATCTTGCTTGTATAGCAGCTTTAAAAATCTATTCGAGACAGCTCGACTAGTAGATACCTAGTACCTATGGAATATCTTTACAAATGTGTCTTTTATTGCTATTGTTGATGCTGCCTTCCGCCCGTTTGCAAAACTTGTCCATAATTGGTTCTTTTTTCTGATTTTACCTTATCCCTAATATCTTCAATAAATATATAATGTTGGACTAGATTTAATTTCTTTCTCATTTTAAGTTTAAGTTTAATTATTCATTTTTCTTTTCGGTCATTGAAATTTTAATTGTATTTAACATTTTTAAGTAATTCTTGTAAAGTTTTGTGGAATATTTTCTTTATTTTATTTTAATTTGTTCATTTGGAATTGTAATTAAATTATTTATCATTTCATTTTTAACTTGTATTTGAATTTGAAATTTTGAATTTATAAATAACCAAACTAAACATCTATATATTTGAATACATTTGATAACTTTAACCCAACATAATCTAATTTTGCCTAGTTATATTTAATTTATTTTATAGTTGAATTCAATACAAATTCAAGTTGTGATCTTTGGTAATTGTATATTTAGGTATGTTTATGTTTCCAATTATAAACTGAAAGGGGCTATCGAATATGTTATGCTTGACAAGCTGTCAAAATCAACATTTGGTTTGCTTGGCAGTCAGCTAAAGTCAAGACTCAAGTTTTTTGTTAGCTTTGTTTTGATGTAAATATTTTATTTGTTTGCAATGAGAAATTTAATACCCAGATATACACGCAGCAAGAGACAAGCCCGTTTGAATGTTTACTAAGTTTCAATCAAACTTGCAACACTATTCAATATTTATTATCAGTCATCTGTTTGTTAAATTTGATTGTGCGTTGCACCTCCGAATCAGCACCATGGCCCGACTTCACCGGGGCCGAACCTATCGAATCGATTTCACCCATAATTAAAAAAAATTATAGACGGAGCATGTTCTCGGGCCATGACAAGCAACTCACGAACCAGGCGCGATCCCTCACCAATGTATTTCTAGACCAACTTCGAGCCAGGGACATGGATGAAGGTGCACTCCGTGTGATGGGCCACAGCACGAGCGAACGGAGTCTTCCCCGTCCCTGGCGGTTCAAAGAGCAGCACACCCTTGGACTGGGCAATGCCGAGGGCATAAAATAATTCGTGATGTTTAATGGGCAGCTCGATGACCTATTTGATGTCAGTGAACTGCGTGGGCAGACCACCAACAATTTCGTAGGTGGAATCGGGCTCCTTCAGCATCAGCTCCAAAATCAGCGACACCAACGGATCCACCTTGCTCGGCAGGATCTTGTGCAGCTGATAGCTATCGGGTCGCAAGGCTACCCTGCTATTTCTAGTGATGGCATTGATATCGAGGCTCTCGTCTACATCGACCACATATTTCCCATCGTGTCGCACTTTGACCAGCACCTTCTTTGTATCAATTGACTTGACAACCTCACCCACATAACTGCCATGTTCGTGCAACAAGAGTAGCTCCTCGCGCAACAGTCGCACTATCGAAAATTGAATACATGTGGCAGCTTCTGCAGATTTACTCACCCTTCGAGTTGGGCTCATTGCGTTGGGCTTCCAGGCGCTGAATATTTCGCATTTTCTCCGATAATATAAATTGCAATTTGGCAATTTTATGCTTAAAATATGAACTGAGACCGTTACTTATTTGGGTTGTTGGCCGTGGTGCAGTATAAATTTCCATCTTAGATACCTTTTTTTATGTATTATTTATTTACAATTCACAGTAATTTTCGATTACTTACCGGGGCGGACATTTCATAAAGAACTATTCAAAATCTATTCTCAAAATAGCAAATATACTTTTGCGGTTGGATTGCAGTCGCTTTTGATTATTTTGTTAGCATGAGAGGACAGCTTTAAAAGACAGTGCTGAGAAGCGTTAACACTGTTTGTTCATTAAGCAACATTGGTCATTTTTTTAAAAACACTGAAACAAATAGAAATTAAAATAACTTATTATGATAGATACATAATATTTCATGATACACATTTGTATATAATAATATATGTATAATATAATTATTAGATTAAAAAAGAAGATACAATTTTTATTCCTTATAACAAAATTTCTGACATGTTATTTTTATCAATATTTAAAAAAATGTTGCTTAGGCCACTTAGTCAAAAATTTGTAAATAATTTTCTGGAATTGAGCTGCATACTGCGCCTAACGGTCGAATAATGCGATTATTGTTTTTGCATACGCCCCAAAGTATGCCTTTTTTATCCAAACAATTATTAGATGTGCTCTTTCAGATACAAAAAGAGATTGTGTGAGATCCCATAATAGAAAGATTTTATTGATAAAAAATACTAACATTCGAAACATTTAAATATGGTGAAATCAGAATTTGGCATGGAAACAATCAAATTTTACTTGTTCAAGTACACAAGTACAGTTAAACTTGTTCCATTATAGATTAGGCATGCATATAAATTTTGTATTATTATTAGCAGGAAGTTATCGCAAAATTATAAATTGCACGTAACTTAGAATTAAGATATAGCAGCTGTGGCCGTAGGCCTTGCATATAAATATTTCATATTCACAAAAAAAAAAATAAAAAATATACTACTTGAAACCTCTAATCGTGAATTATTACGAATGTATTACCTTGAATTTTCACAAATCGAATATAAATTCACCAAATGGAAATCACGGCAAGTCAATTATTATTGGGAAAGTCTTAAATCTGAGCAAAGTATTGATTAGATTATTGATTCACGTAAAAGGCAGCAGATGATGATGTTTATTTATATATTGAACCTTAGCAATTAAAAAAATTTTTTTTTGGCTTATAGAGAAAAAAATCACAGATACAACTTTAGTATATAATCAAATCTTTTTTTCCAGTGAATCGCAAATGAGAATCACATTTATTAAGCCAATATTTATGATTTTATTTAGGCACTAATTTTACCGCTCCATGTTCTTAACATACGAGTATATGTGATGTTCATGATGATTATTTCTATATGGAACTATAGCAATTTAAATGATTAATTGGGGCTTATAAACAAAAAACTCAATTTTTAACTTTAGTGGTATGCAATTTTTAACGCATCGGCAATCACAAATGAGAATCACAATTATTAATCAATTATTTATGTTTTTATTTAAGTAATATAACACATTATAAGCTTGATATATATATGATATTTTTTATGTTTATTTATTATTAGTAAGTGATTAAAACCTTATTTATAAGTTTAGTGAAATCAAATTCTTATTCCGTTCAGTAATCTTAATCCCATATGATTGCTTTTTTTAATTTTTTTTTTTATGGAGTTATGGAAATTTAAATGAATCCCTATAATGCAATCAAGTTTAGAATCAAAAATAAGAATCCCAATTATTAATTCGATATTTATGTTTTTATTTAAGTACTAATTATAACAATCCATATGCTTGATATATATTCAGTATAATACTATGCACAGCAATCAGTTAGATAAATATACAACAATGAGGTGCAAAACTTTGGATTTTGCTTAACAAAAAATTCACAGCAATTTGCCCAAAAGTCAATCAAATAAAACGAATAAATAAATGAAAGATTGCTACAACTTAAATGCTAATTAAAAATATATATACGGAAAATTTCATATAACTGACTAATTGGCGATACTGTTTGTTAAAATTATTGTTATTGTTATTGTTGTTGTTGTTTGTAATGTTGCTGACAATTTGCGTGGGTTTCTTTCGTATTTTAAGTTTAACCTCCTATTTTTTTGTTGTTTTTTTTATGCCTATACAAAGCGAAACAAGTCGCTGACATTGATATTGGTCTAGAGAAGAGTTTTTTTCTTTTTTTGATTTTGTTTTTCTTGTGAAATAAATATACAAAGACTTAAAAAATTAAACTATTGCTAGATGCGAGGTTAAATTGTCGTCTTCTCTGATAGTTTTTCGTGCAGCGCTGTGATATCGTATATAGCCACCAGATCTTTGTTCAGACCCTCAAATACCTGAGCGACTCGCGGCTGCAGATTGTAAAAGAACAGCGGCTGATGACGTTGGGCAAAATCCATGACCATCGTCGATATCACCTTGGCGGCGGTGAAATCAGCCCCATAAATATGGGTACAATCGATGACAACCGGCAGCGTCGATTTAACGCCTTGCTTATTGATCACCTTCCTCACAAATTCCATCGATGGGAAGATTAAACAACGATCCGGTGTTAGCATCAAATAACGCTGACCACCCGGTGTCTGCAAAATTAAAAAGAAAAAACATAAGTATTTGTTTCGATTTGAAATAAACTCATCTTTTTTTTTTACTTACGGAGAGTGTTTCAATGCGCAACTTGGGACGTGCCGCCTGGTAGAGAATAAAGATGACGTTGATGCCAATGCCGACGAGAATGCCCAGTTGCAGGGGCAACACCAAACAGGCAAAGAAAGCACTCAGGCCGGGTATCAAATCCGTTTCTGTTGGGAGAGAGAGGAGGTTAGTGGTTATCAAGTTGTACAGTAAATTAGAGTGATATTGTTGGAAATTGTACAACTAGAAAGATACCCTGTACAAACACACAACAAGGGGGTTTGTTTAGAATCTTGATTAATAATAAACTGCTTGTAAAAGTAAATCAAGAAAATCAAGAATAATTAAAAATTGTAGACAGATGTGTTTACTATTCCACACAGATATTTTAAACACTATACACATCCATCCCAAATCAATGTAGCTCAACTTTAAATCCAAATCAAGGAGTTTACTTTTATCTCACATAACTGCTCAGAAAAATATATATCACATGAAACTATCAGATAATAGACGAAGAATATATAATTGTTGACTGATGTGCTTATTGTTTCCTACAGATATTTTAAATACTATCCACATCCATCTCAAATTAATCAGATACACTTTCACTGCAAAAAACTGCTTGGAAAAATATAGATTAAATAATAATATTCGAATATATCAGTCTCTTTAATTCTATCCTAAAGTCAACAGTTGAGCATACTCTTTTAATGCACATATTTAAGGTACTATAAATAAATAAAACAAAAAATGTAGGGTTTATTTTATATCAGATAAAAACTGTGAAAGAAAGCTAGTAATCATTTTTTTTTTGCTACACTCAGCAAAAAAACTTGTTTTACCTTTAGAAAACCGCTTTGGCATAGCAGTCGGTATATCAAATCTTATAATTTCTTTCGTTTTTTTAAAAAGTATTTTTTTTTTTTAATGGTTTTCATTTCCACATTTTAGAAATGTATTTTTGAATAATTAAAAATGTGTCTAAAATTTAGAAACAAAGCCATTAGAAAACCTAAAGAAATATCTTTTTATATATTTAGAAATTATTCCAGACACCAGAACATATTTCTAGAATTCAGGGTGATTTTCATTTTAGAAATTTATTTGTTAATAAAACATCTATCAAAAAAAAAAAAAATAAGCCTCTTTTTGTATATCTACAAATTATTTCTTGATATATTTTCTATAAAATTAGAGGTCTTTCTATTATTCAGATTTTTTTTTCGCATATTTACAAATGATTCCTAAAATTCAGAAACGTTTTTTCTAGTTTCGCCGGGCTGCTGTTTCCCCTCAAACAACAATGAATACTCACTTTTGCTATGCCACATCGGCTTGATGACTCGATACTGGACCATGAAGAGGACCGCAGCAATAATGATGGCTGCCAGGGCCGCCTTGGGAATGTAATAGAAACAGGGCGTGAGATAGAGCAGGGCAATGATGACAATGACACTCGTATAGAGATTGGAGAGCTGGGTGCGAACACCACTCGCATTGAGGATGGCGCCGCGGGCAACGCCTCCATTGCTGCGCAGACCCTGCACAAAAGAGTTGGCCACATTGCAAATGCCCGAGGCAATCAGCTCCTGGGTGGCATCCGTCGGTTTGCCATCAGCTAAAATTGAATTTAATTAAAAATTAAAAATTAAATAAAACTAGCCAAAAGAAAAGACTTACCAAAAGCCTGAACGACAGCCATCGTTTCGAGCAGGGCAATCAGAGGGACCACAATCAAACCGGAGCCCAAAGTGCTGACCATATCCCAGAAGCTCTGACCCTCCACCAACACCTCGCCCGTTGTCTCATTCAGCAGCGGATCTATGTGAAAGGGAGGCGCCTGAAACTGTGGCAGGCCCTTGGGCACATAGCCGACGGTGCGCACGAGTTCCTCATTGCCACTGATCGAGAGCCAATAGCCCAATCCGGCGACGCCACAAACGAGCAGCGCATTCCTCGCCGTGCCCACCGTCCAAAAGATACCCGTGAGCAATTGCTGCCACATGGACTTGTCCTGCTTGGGGCCCACACTGCAAGTGGCCAAGGCGCGCAGGCTGAGCAACACGGCAATGCAGATGAGACCCAATCCAAAGTCGGGCCAACTAATATTCTGAATGTCATTGATAATGCTGATCCACACCTGGAGAAAGGTGTTTCCACTCGTGTGTATGCCCAGCAGATCCTTCATCTGTGAGCTGAAGATGATCAAGGAGACGGCACTGGTAAAACCGGCACCTACCGGACCCGACACGAAATCAATGAGAAACCCGAGTTGGAAAACGCCCATCAATATCTCAATGATGCCCGTGAGGAAGGTCAGCAAAGTGGCCATCTGCCAACTTCCGCCGGCAATTTGAAATGAGAGCAGCGCCGATATAGCAGTCGGCCCAATCGGAACATCCTTACTCGATCCAATGAATATATAGATGAAACAGCCCAGAAAACAGGCATACAACCCGTACTGCAAATCCAGTCCAGCAATGCCGGCGTAGGCCAAAGCCTGGGGTATCACTGTGAGTGCCACGGATATGCCAGCCACCAGATCACCAATAATATAATCTTTTTTATACTGCGGCAACCAGACGAGTATTGGAAAGCGCTTCTCCAGCGTTTTACGCCGGAATATATTGTCGCAGGTGCTGCGACAACTGTCCGTAAAATGGTTTGCCGATTTGTCGGCCGATTCTTCCTCCTCCTTTTGGACGATGCAGTCGCGTGATGTGTGATAAAGTGTATTTGTGGGTATATCCACGGATAATTCTGAGCCGCCATTAAATGCCCCATTCACATGACCCGTATCTTTGGCTGTCATCTTGCTAGCCACAATTTGTCGTCTTTCCGTTTTTTTTTTTTTTGCACAACACAACACTTGTCAATCCAATATTATTTTTGCTAGTTTTTTTTTTTTTCGTTTGCGAAAGCTCTTCTTTTTTTATTTTTGTATGTTTTTGTTTGTTGTATTTCTTTTAGGGTTTCAGTTACGGCTTCATCTCACCACCGCCATCAAACACTGCTATTCACTTAACCAACACTTTCATGCGACGACAAAAACCAAACTGTTCGCGAGCGCGTTTAGTGCGCGAATGAATCGAGATCGAAATCGAAATCGAGATCGAATCAGAAGCAGAAACAGCAGCAGCGGAGACAGCAGCGGCGACAACAGCGCGTCGTTTGTAGTGCCGAACGTTTGGGGAACTGATTATAAATAGGTGCGCGTCGTCGTCGTCTTTAATGGCAATTCCGATCGTGTCAACAGCACTCGTTGTCGCAGTCGCCGTCGCAGTCAACGTCGCCGACGTCGACATTGCTCGACTAACCACCGGCTTTCGTTAGAGCAGCACAAAAAAAAACAAAAAAACAAAAACCGGCTTGCTGTCTCTGCTCGGGCTTTTTGTGTCTGCTTTGTGGTCGTCTGTGGTCTCGGCTTGGGCTTCGGCTTCGGCTCTCGTCTCGTCTGGACGCAGCTCTTGAGGCGTATCGAGTAACAGACACGGCTCAAAGAAATTATAATCGCCGCAGAATGGTAGCCACTTCTTGCAAGCTCGCCTTATTTTTTTTTACATCGGGCGGGAGGGTATTCCACACTCGGCGAAAAAGTATGACGAAATTGCTTTGGGAATTTCGCATTGATATTAAGAATTTAAACTGGCAGTTAGTTAGTTCGATTTCGCATCGGGTGTGTCCTACACTCAGCGATGAAAGGATTGCTTTGCGAATTTAGCATTGAAACTGGCATTTCTTGTTAGTTCTCGAAATTACTTTTGGGAGTATTCATTCCATAACGCTAAATATGATTTTATGAAATTTTATCGACAAAATAGCTTTACGAATTTCGCATTTCACATTGGAAGATCTGAAATTAAGAATTTTAGCAGTCACTTCTTGTTCGGGGGTATACCACACTCCGAGAAAAAGTAACAAAATTACTTTAGTTTTTGTTTTATATATTTATATTTATTAACAGTTTTAGACGACCCTTCTTGTTAGCTCGCATTTATATCAGGTGTGTCCTACACTCACCAAAAATAATGAGGAAATTGTTTTACGAATTGGAATCTGATATTAAGAATTGTAGCTGCAACTTGTCAGAGAAAAACATGCATTGTGAAATGGCAGAGAAAGAGATTATTATAAGATAAGATATTAAGTGTCGAAAATTGCACTCTTATGGACTGACAGACGGACGGAAATGGCACAAAGTAATTATACTCTCGCTATTAAAATACACAAATACATTGTAAAATGGCTTCAACAACTTTTCATTCCCAACGAAGCATATCTATTATTACGAATGTAGTTTTAAGATTTTTAGCCTGAAGATAAGATTTACATTCGCAAATAAATGTGTTGTTAAATATACTTGAATCAAGACAATTTTCCCATGCTTGTAGTAAACTTTCTGTATTTTCTGAATTTAAAAAGAACGTTTGTGAAAGGCTATGCATTTCTAGTTTTCAAAGAAATCGTACTTTCAAATGTAAAAATATTTCAGAAAATATAAATTATATATATGAAAGTTTTAATTAAACTGAATGAATACTGTTCAATGAGACTATATTCTTATTTTTATTATTTAAATACATTATCTTATTAAATAATTTAATTTAAATATGTTTTTTACTGCCACCAGTAAATATATTGAAGCATGTAAGTTTAAGTGTATTTCGAGCCTCGTCGGGACTTACATATTTCTTAGAAAATGAAATAATTTATCTTTATAATTCAATGCCATATATTTGCCTAAGTGCATCAGTTCGCCTAGTCAACTTGTACAGCGGTTATTTTAGGAAAAATCAGGCTTTTCAAGATTTTGCACATGCACGTGCCGAGGGAAATCCCAAACAAGATCAACAATGCAAATTCTAAGCGTTTTTCACGACAGTCACATTGCTGTTAGACACGTTTAATTGCCATACAAGTCCATATGCACCGTAAACCACACACAGTTAAAAATTGTATAAAAAAATATTAAAAAAATGCCAATATTTATTTTTCTTACATGTCAACTTAACATAAGAGCTGGAATTATAATTACGAATAAAGTGAATGGAATGTTTATATTAGATGACAATCTGATAAATTAATGCTAAGTCTGCTATGGTCGATGGGAATGTCGACAACAATAACTACTAAACTCCGGCATGAATAAATAAAGTCTTCGCAATGGAAGAATTTCCCGCATTAAATAAATTGATTATTTTTATAGAGAGGAATGCATTGAAATCTGAATGGAATAAATAAAGTATACAATTATTAAATATATTTATTTGTTTGGCATCAGCAATAATATTTACACCAAGAACTGAAACTTTTCAGTAAGACATCTGACAATATGATACCTAAACTGAGCACTAAAAAAAAAATAAAAAAATGCCACTTGACAAATTTTTAATTAACCATAAGCGATTACGTCATAAGAACAATGCAATTAACGTGAAATTAAAAGTGCCTTTAATCAAATCTAAACTATTTGTTTTGAAGTTTTCTTTAAATTCAAAGTCTAATCTGATTATCATAAAATTAATTAAATACACCATGTTTGGGCAAAACTGTTTGCTGATTTTATGTTTAAAGATCAGAATTTTCTTGGGTTTATGACTGCAATTAAATAATGTAATACTTTATACAGTAACTGGATTTTGGGATTTCTCCATTTGGGGGGTTTACCTCAATGCTGAATGAACGCGAGCTAAATGCAAAATTTGTATCTTGTCTGTACGTATCGAGAATAAGCAACTACAAAGATACATAGATATTTATGTGGTGTGCGCCAAAATCAAAATCAAATAATAACAATATAATTATTGAATGGAAAATAACGTTAAATGATACCCTATATTTTTTTATTTATTTATTTTTTTTTGCCGATAAAGAGCTTTAGGCAGGCAATCAATCATATGTAAAACACGCAGACCTAAGAGCACGCACACCCACACAAGCACACCGACACTCACAGATACATCCACACACACACACACACACACACACACACACATTTAAGAGACAGCATCTAAAACACGTGTTGAACGACTGATGAAGCAAACGCATCAGCAAACTGGGAAAACGAATATCAAACGCAAAACAAAAGCATATCAAAACAACTAATAAAAGTTATCTTTGCCAAGTCGAAGCTTACATACTCTTCTAAATCGGAGATAAATTGCCAACTCTGGAATTTGACTATCTATACTATGAGAGCTATATGATATGGTACTCTGATTGCCCAAATGCTAATTCTTAAATAAAAATCTTTTTCAACAAGATATAAAAAGAAGATCATTTTTTCGACAGATTGTACCTATGACAACTATATGATATAGTAGTCCTATCTCTATGATTTTTGTTCCAATAAAAATGAATATAATTATCGGCAAATTAAAAAGGGTTTTTCTTCAGAAATCTTCAGAAATAAAACAAAAAGTTTCTTCTACAAGAACTCATCGTTTGACCGATTCGCCGAATCGATCTTATATGGCATCTGTATTGGTGGAAACGAAAAAAGCATTTGTGCCAAGTTTTATGATGTGATGCTGATCAAGTAAATGTATATTTTTGGAGATGTCTCCTTGAATGCGTTGCAAACATCACGATCATTTTATAATACGCTCCACAAGAAATATAAATAAATAATTATTATGCAAAAATTACTTACACTTACAGACCTGATTCGACTTGTCCTCATCTATATAACATAAAGTTCCCATATGTTATAAGACCTTCTTTGTTCGGATATAATTAAGCTAAAAATTGTTTCACACCTGAACTCATTATTCGAAATAGCATTTGTAATATTTCTATTATATTTTATAGACTTTGTCCTTTTATCTTGCTCGGGTATTTAAAAAATGTTTCTTACCAGAACTCATTTAATGAACAAAAGCACTAGTGATGATATAGTGGTCCCATACGACCGATTCTCAGATATGTATTTTCTGCAACAACAAAAAAAGAGTAAACAATTCAAGTTACATCAATGCAGTGCTGAGAGAATTCAGATAGTTAAGTAGATAGATAATAATAATGTATATAAATGACTTCCCCGGACATGGCTATAGACATATGTAAAATACCCTCGACAAAGGGTATAAAAACAAATTCGAATATAAAACACAAAAAACAAATTAAACCTCTCAAACCTTTGCGAATTTCGCTCAGATTTCTATCGCAATATGTAAATTTGATCAAATACAAAGTAAACTGACAATAGGGAAATGTGAGGAGCACTCGCTCAAACAGGTAGTCGCAGCTACTGAATGAAATGTTGCCAAAACTGAACGATATTCTAGGCGGGTAGAACCAGTTAAGATTGATAGCCCAACAAGTTATACAACAAGCAATTGAGACAAATTGAGTGATGCGAATTGGTTTTGTTGACTGTTTTTTTTTTGTTTGTTGATGTTCCGCTTCTCAAGTTATTAACCCTAATTATTGCATTGCTGAAATACTTTCATGTGCGCTCACTTTGTGAATGTATTCGCTGTATGCGAATATTCATCAATGTAGATTTGTGTTTTTTATATATAGAAATGTGACTTTAGCCTTTCGATTATGCACAGTCACAGCCGCATTTGAGATTTATTACAGTCGCTTTTTGTTAACTTTCAAGCGGTCAGATTACGTTCCACATGCGACACGTTAGCCCGTGAGGGGAGACAAATTAAATACATGTATATATGTATATATGTGTGTGTAAATATATATTGAACAACAATTAAAAGTTGGTTGGAGATTGTTATTCGCAATTAGTATAGAATACTTTTTATTTCCATTGCAATTGTGATTTGGCTGGCGTGCCGCTAATTGTTTAAATCATGTTTCTCATGCTCAGATCAAAAATTCCAAAACCAGTCATCGAATTTCTCACAGTTATTAGCAGCTAGTTCGAGACGTAGATGAGCATTTCTTCCTCATCTATGGCCCTAAAAATATCATAAGAGCTGCAAAGAACAGCGACATAGTTTTTAGAAATTTTTCTATTGAGCTTGCTTTGGTTCAGGGTTCGAATCAATGAGCCAACCTTTAGTTTTGATTAACCATGAAAATGCATCACAATTTGTATTATATTTATTTATTAATTTAATATGAAGCAATGCTTGAATGATTTTGTTTAAGAATGATAATTTCTTAAAAATATCTAGACACTTTGAATAGCAATAAATATCTGTTTTGAATGAAATCAAACAAGATTTGAATAAAAGATGTTTTGCTTGGCCTTTGCGTGCATTCGAACAAATAATAATAAAAAAAGCAATCGAAAAACGAAATAAGTTTGCCGACTTGCCTCGAAAAGTTTTCGACTTTAATCAGTCTTATCAGACAATCAAATGAAACGAAGTATTCAAGGCCCTTTTTGCGGTGGAGTGGTGGGTTTCCAGTGGGAAAGTCTGGATAATTGGTATGCACTGCAAGCTTGTAATATTTGCGTAAGCACGTAACTGTAACTCCAGTAAATTAAAACAATTGTGCCAACAATAGTCAGCTGATCATTATTATAATCATGGCGAACATGATGAATGGATGCGATCAAATAAGTTAGCGCGACACAAGCACAACTGTTAATTGTGCAGCCCATTAATTATACATACGCACAACAACAATAAATATATTTAAAACAGGTAGGCCTACACTCAGAAAAAATCGCACTGAATTTTAGATTTTTTAAATTTTGGTGCAAAACGTAAAAAGACTTCCCACTAAGCAAGTCGACCTCTTAATCAAACAACAATCAAACTCTAATATAAAAGCCGAGACAGTTTCTTTTAGTTTGTATATTTAGGGCAAACCTTTCTAATTTGTTGAAAAATGTTTTCTTACATTTAAAAATGATTACAAAAAAAAAACAACAGTTTTTACAAATTCCGTAACATTTGTTTCTAAGTGTATTTACAACGGATTACGCAATAAGCGATCAACGTTCGCCGATGTGCAGTGGAATGCATTGAGGCATGTAAATTAGTTGTCGCGAGGCTTCACGTGACTCACTTTAAACCATATTGAATATTGTGAATATGTATTGAATCGAATGCTCATATCTCGAACAGCGATTTGATATGGGATCGATCGTTGGGGCGTTGATCGTTATGCAATTTGTATTTAGTTGTCGCAGGCATTTTGAGGAAAGCGCACACAGAGACAATACTTGCCCAGAAATGCGTGTCAGGGTCTACCAGATTGACCAAGTTCAATGGCAAAAAATACTAAATAACACTAACTACAATTTCGCCTTGATGCTTAAAGCTTGTCGCTTGTTCCGGTGCCGGCTTTATACAATGACAAATTGTTTATAATTTCGTATGCATTGATTTCTTATTAACCCTCCAACTTGTTGTTTGTTTTTGTTTTTTGTTTTTTTTTTTCTCATATCAGATTGCATTGCCTTAAGTTGGTGATGATAAAGATGATGATGATGATGTTGAGGCCTGAATTAATTCGATCACATGACTGCACAAAATTGGCAACAGCCAAAACTGGATTCCCGTAAAATATATTTTTACCATTGGGTATTATGGGTAGTCATCGGTTGCATTGACAAATGAATGCAACATTTTCATTTGGAGGGGATTTTTTTGTTGGTTTTTTTTTAAGCTTAAGCTTAAGATAATGCAAGATTTGGGTTCAGTGTACTGATGCAAGGTCTTTGTTTCGGCTTGTTTTTATTCTTAAATACTGAGTACCCCTAATGTTGCGGTTTCATCAAATGTAAACCTCATTTCACTTGAACCATTAACATTAATGTGTGCAAAGAAAACAATAAAAACCACAACCGGGTAAAAACGTAATGGACCCTAAATGTATTGTATTGTAGTTTATCTGTTTTTTTTTTTATTATTTGTTGTATTGATTACAAATTGTTGAAAATATTTAGTTGAAAACATAAAAACACGGCCCACCTTAGAGGAAGTAATGTGCGCTAGTGAAATTAAGCAAATTTGATTGGGCCACCTGAATAGTTTTAATGCCAACAACATTCGCTTTGTTATACCCTGACATTATAGGGTATTTATAGCTGGTCGAGTCGTATGTAAACCAATAAATGGGTCATAGGTCGGGCAGAGCTCGTTTGCTGTGCCGGTACTTTTTTCACTTTATTATTATATTAACCTTATTTGGCAAAGGCTCTCATGTTAAAGGTTTGCCTTTTAAAAACTCACTTAATCTGGATTTTTTAATATCCTTATAATGTTGCAATTACTTTCGAAATCAATTTCACGCTTTTTTTATTAATTGTAATTACCAAACTTATTTTTTCAATAATACATTTTTTTCCTTTTTTATTCGTGTAAAAAAGATTATAGTTCATTTAGTTCGTTTTTTTTTCGAGATTTTACAGATGTCTTAATTGAAAATATGTAATATTTTTATTTAAAATAATTTTGTTTAATTAAAGTTCTTCAATATTTAAGCAATTTTAATTAAAAATAAATAAGTCTTTGTTTGTTTTTTAAGTCAAAAGATACCTTTATCTTGGCTTAAATATTTGATTGCTTCATTTTGCTGCAGTCAGTCAGACAGTTTTATTATACCATATCAGTTGTATATATTTACAATGTACCCCGTAATATACCCCGTAAATTCATTAGTTACTAGTGTTAATACCACCACCCAATCAATTATTTATTATGTTAATACCACCACCCAATCAATTATTATTTTTTTAATTTCTAATCGAATTTAGATCTGTAAGTGTATGCTATTTTCGTTTTACCTAGGGAGACTCAGCTACTAAGCACCCCTTGCTGGCTAAGTGGCGCTAAACTACGTTCATTCAGCCAATTTATGGGCACACAGACATCCACAACATACACACAGAACCGACACACACACACAACTGGCGTGTTAATGAATTGCACACTAGCACCATGAATTAGCAAATCAATTTTGAGTGATAAACGAAAAAGCAAAACAAACGACGACATCGAGTCAGCTGCTGCCAACAATATTGCTTTGAACCATTAATGGGCGACTGATGTGTCATGCAGTCTGATAAAATCAAAACAGAATACAAACATCATTTCCAACATACCCAAGAGAGACAGCGGAATATTTGATATGATATGGCATGATATGGCACATATAATGCACTCATAAAAACCAATCGCCATAAACTTGAGTATCGTTGTGGCTTTCATTCGGATTTTTCCAAAATTTATTTAAAAAACAAACATGTCTAATGTTCAGGCTAATGTTTTCTATGTGTGTATATATACTTACGAGTATATACGATATTTTGTGACATATGTTATTATTACAAATGTTAATTAGTATTTCAAGATTTCACATATACACAAAACATTTAACGTAGTCTACAAATTTATATCAATTGATTTGGCCATGATTAGTGATTTTTCTCTGAGCTATTTGGCCCTTATTGCAGACGATAGCTATGCTCTACTATAAAGGCCGAGCCAGTTTTACTAAAATGTAGGGCGATTATTTTCTGAGTGTTGTTCTGACAACTTTTGGACTAGTAACTTCTGATGGGCACACTGCTAATCAATATGCTAGGCGCTATGCAGTTATTGTACCTATATACAAATATAGCTTACGGAAATCACATTGAGCCCCAAGCCAAAGGCGAGTTCAATGCACGTCTCAGAAGCGGGCCGACAACGGGGCGTATGCGCATTGTGGCCAGCAGTTTATTTTATTTTTTGTTTTTGTTTTGATTGCGTGACGTTTTAGCAGTTCGAATTCACGTGGTTGGTTGCACGACTCCGACAGAGACAGACACTGATTTTAATTAATAAAAAATGTTTTGCGACACAAGGTGCTGGCATAAATTAGCATTAGCAATTGCGCTGTTCCTTTCAATTGTGTGGTACTCTAATCTTTAGTCCTCAAACACCACGTGACAATTAGCATACTCGTATATGTTTATTGTCAGCAAAGTGTGCCATATGCTATGCTTATATTTTTACTTTTACTTACTCATAGGCCCAATTTATTATATGCAGCTTAAAGCATCTGCTAAGCAAATATTTTGCACTTGAGCAGATAAACTCAACAATGACAGTCCGCTGATAACGCACCAGAAAAACCAACCAGATTATTTGTAGCACTGACTGACGCATTGTTGAAGGTTCTGTCTCAGTTTTGTTCATTCTTTTTTTTGTAGTAAGTTTGTTTGGCAAACAGCGGAAATTTATCGCCTGACCTCCTGTCTTGACAAATATGCGCAGACATATTTTCTTTTAATAAAATACTCGTATTAGTCGCGTTAAAATTTTTACATATGTAATAGTTAGTTGCAACTGTACAATTAAAATAATCTCTAATAAAAAGCTCGCAAATAAAATTAATTCAACTCACAATCTATATCTACACAAAGCATAAGAAGAGCATATACGAGTATCAAGGAAAATATTCTGAATCTAAAATCAAGAATGCTTAGATGAAGTTTCTTTATTCTGGAATATAAAAGAAAGAATAAGAATCAGAATTGAAGTACAACAATCAGAAAACAAGAATATTTTAAGTAAAAAATCTCTTATCAAGAATATATTAAGTACAAAAATCTCTGATCAAGAATAAAGTACAGGCATCTTAAGTTAAGTATTCTTAGCTGAAGTCTGTTTATTCTTTATTTGACAATCTTGAATTGAATTTTTTGTCTTCGATCTTCGCATTTTAACCTATCCGTGCTTCTTGCAATAAATTCAAGATATTTCAATCAAATCGGAAATTAAAATCAATATTAATAATATAAAAGTACAAATGCAAACATCTTAAGCTAAAAATAAATCCCCAAATGAAGTGTGTTTCTGTAATGATTAACCTAAATCAAGTTTTTGGTGTCTTCCTACTTCCCATTCTGAAGAATTTATGCTTGTTTTGAGTTAGCAAGAATATATAAGAATATATATAAATCTTTAAACAAGTATCTTTAAATGAAGTCTGCATCTAGAGTCAAGTTTGCTGTCTTCCTACTTCTCATTTTTAAGAACACACTCTTGTATTGAGTTTAAAGACCTCAGCTCTAGGTTGAAACTATAAATGAAATATATTTTTATTTTGATCAAAACAAATTATTCATAATTGAAGAATACAAATTGGACAACAAGAATATTTGATACACAACATCTTAAATCAAGAATTCTAGATGAAGTCTGTTTCAGGAATGAGTAACCTAGAATCAAATTTGCTGCCTTCCTGCTTCGCAGATAATAGAACAGACATTTAATTTGAGTTTAAAGACCTCTGCTCTAGGTTAAAGCTATAAATTTCAGATATTTCAATTTAGATTAAAAAAACACACACAAAACTTGTTTAATCAAAATTTCGCAAATGTATTTGCAGATTACCATTTAATGGTTTACGCAGTTATACCTGTCTGACTCTCAGCTCAAATGGATAATCTCAAGACTGCCTTTTATAATTTGCATATTACCCACACATTGTTCAGCGACGTAAGCAGTTAAAACTGTTTGCTGCATGTTTTATTGCAACTCAAGGCATAATGCAAATACCTATAAATATATTATATATGTACATATTCTTTTTCTTGGCATATTTAACTGTACGTTCTGTTCGCTGCAAATATTTATAAGCGTCGACTACACTCACAAAAAAAGTCGCCTAGAAGCTTAGAAATTCGCCAGGGGTTCCTTACCTTATTATTCTAATTTCGATATGAATTTTTTATAGAATTTAGAAAAAAAATGTCCAATTTCCAGGATGTTATTTTCTAAGTGTACATAGAAGAAGCATAATTTCAGCTTTTTTTGTCACTTATATTAAAATTATTGTTTATGTGAAATCTTAAAATATTAATTTTGATTAATAGTAATTTAAGATTTCACATAGTTAATAAAATTCATAAAACTTCACTAAAAAAAACGGGTTTGAAATTCGGATTTAAGTTATAAAATGAAAATCTTTCTAATTATCAGGGTGATTTTCTTAATCAGATCGATTTTTTTCAGAATGTAGTTGCTACTAGTTAAGTACGTAGTACTTAACAAATAATCACTGCTCTTAGTTGGCACTCATGTTTAATTAATGAGGCGTACCCAATGCGCAATGTTTATTGTTTTAATTAACACATACACACGGGGATCGTTGAAGCCATCACTTCATTTTAATTATAACCGCAATTGCGATTCCCCCTCATTTGGCACATGTGAAGTAAAATTTCTGTAATCTTATCGTTATGTGCCCATTTCCGCAACGCATTTAACAAAAAAAAAACGACGATTTTTTAGCAATAACAATTGCTTAGATATTTGCACAAATATCTTTTGTGAAGCACATCTGTCAGAGTCTGTAGAACAGCACTTTGTATTTGCTTATACAATAGATAATAGAGACTAACGCAATTCATTTATTGCTGCTCATGCTGCAGTACACATAAAAAAAATAACCAATTATTTGGAGTTTTTTAAAAAAATAATTTGAGACGTTTTTTATGTGGCATGTGCCCAGTCTATGAAATTGTTTTATTTTTTTATTGAGTTTGTTTTCGCCAAATAACAAAGCAAATCAAATTGGTCGTAATGACTTCAGAAATGATGTGACTTAATATTTTATTACTAGTACATTACATGAAGTACCTATGGGTACTATAATTATTGTAATTATAAATTTAAATAAAAAAGAGAGATTGTTATCAATTAATGGACAATAAGTGTACCATTTCCGTCTGTTAAATGGCCTTAAGTGCTTTACGATTACAAATTAGCAATTGCCACTTGTTAATCGTAAAGTGTGAAAATATTGTTGATTAGCTCGATTTGCAATATTTGTATTTGTATTTTGTGTTCCTATTTGCATTTAATAAGTGACGCATTTGGTTACGGAAAACATTGAATGGGTTTACTTTAAAAGTTAGCACAGCTTTCAAATTGCTACTGTTTGGTTTGTATTGTGGGATTTGTTACTTTACACATTTTTAATATGCATTCATGTTCAACTCAGCCTAAAGTTATGCAAAGTTTAATAAACAATTTTTAACAATTTGCAATTTATTTTTGTTGAGCAGTTTTTTTTTAGTTTTATTCAAAGTAAAATTAAAGAGCGGATTTGTGTGTGGGGAAGATGGCAAACAAATATAAAGGCGCAACTTCCACGGAGAAGATACTTCACTGGCTAGTGACAAATTTTGTTATGTGTGTTGTGTGTGTAGTATGTGTGTGTTCCTTTGTCCCTCTTTAGTCCTCCAGCGTGACATTGCGAAAGAGATAGGACATGGACTCCTTGTTGTGTATGCGTCGTATGGCCTCAGCGATAAGTATGGAAATATCAATTGTTTTAATCTTGTTGCATTGCAATTTCTGCACCTCATGTGGAATGGTATTGGTGACAACAATCTAGAAAGGCAAAATAGTGAAAAATGAATATATAAATAATATAGAAGAATAGTAAATTATGATTATATAAATCCACTATAGATAATATAAAAGGATAGTAAAAAATGAATATATAAATCAACTATTGATTAAATAAAACGATCGTTAAACTATCGATAATATATAAGAAGTCTTATGCACCTCATCAATGACGGACTCCTCGAGCAAGCGAGGCGCATCCGAGCTGAGCAAACCATGTGTGGCCAGCACATAAATTTTGCAGGCACCATTGTCCTTCAGCATCTCGGCGGCGGCAACAAACGCCTGGACATCATCAATCAGATCATCCTGTGTGGAGAGCGGCAATATATGTTATTTATAGACAGATTAGATATAGTTTCAGCAATACTTACGACCATGATGGCAATGCGACCATTTACATCACCCACAATGGTCAGCGGTGGTTTCACTTTCGATGGATGCTCCGGCACACCCACCGACACCGATGTGGTGCGCTGCCGACTGCTAATGGGTGCATGTTGTGGAGTAGAGTTTCTATTGTGATTAGTGTGTAAGCGTTTGCAATTGGCATTTGATGTGGTGCATATTGATATGTGTGGTGCAGTTGCAGAGTTGTTCAAATCGTAACCAAAAAATAAAGAAAATGATAGCACATATACAGTTCGCAATTATATTCGAAAATAAAACACACAAAATAATGTCAAATTATATATATATACTCGTATATATATATATATATATAGTATATGTATTTATGTTTAGGTAGATACAAACCTAGACGCCGTCGGTATGCACATTTCAACAGAAGAATTTCCTAATATATTGCAATACGCCCTGAATATATATAATGACATAATAACATAATAAACGTAAATAAAGATTAAGAATTCCAATTGTTTATTGTTTTCATTTATTTTTGTTTTTTCTTCAATGCCGAACGCCGTCAATTTGCAATTCGTGGAATAAGCAATTACAGCAAATTGTGTAAATAAAGAAAACAATAAAAACGAGCACCGCTTGAAGGTAATAAGTTACTCAATGCACTTTCGTTGACTTGAAGTATAAATTAACAAGAAATGCTCAGAGTTCGAGGTATGCGTGGTATGCAGCATATTGCATATAAACTCTAGTCTACGTGCTTAATTCAATGTCAATGTCACTTAGTTTCATATTGGCATATATTACACACACACACACATGTGATTTCAATAGTCAATGCAATGAGGTATTTTACATATACTCGTACGCATGTGCATCAAATATTTTACTGAATGTGAAGATAACAGCTGGTGTTTTAAGGGTCGTATTTACGATGCATGCGTAAGATTTGTGTTTGTATATATAAATGTGTTTCAGATCTCTTTATATATAAGTTGGAGCATCACAGCTTATGCCTACGATCTATATACTCGTATAAATATATATATATATAGAAGATGGAATATCACAGATCTCCATAAATATATTTAGCAACACGTATCAATCTTAACTGCACACTTCCAAAATATAAATTTTATGTTCCCAGAGTTTATTCTAAATAGCAAATAACTAAATTTCTTAATAGGATACTTTTTATATTTTTTAAATAAATAAAATAAGAATATTCATGAGAGCTATGGGTTGACTGTTTTGCTGCATTGCTGTAGACACGCATATTAAGTCTATCAAAGTTAATTTTATGAAGATCAATCCATAAATTCTGTGGGCATAAATACAATAATACGGAGAAACCTTAAAAACTGCTATGGTGATGGTGATTAATGGACTGTCCGCCAACTCTTTTTCAATAATAAATCACTTGAAAATCTGGTTGAGGTTGAAACCTTATTTTTTGAACCAGCTTTCCTGAAGTTCCTTTAAAACTCCAACTCGACGCATAATTCCCTTGGTATTCCGACGCTGTGCGGATTCGGGAAAATCGATTGTCAGGTTCGCATCTGTTTTCCCTGTTTCTTATAGATATTTCACTGTATTCAACAAGTGAGGAGGTCATTAATGGATTGCCTGCCAACCACTTACTGAAGCTTCCAATGATAATAATTCGCCTGCAAAACTTTTTAGCTATGATGATAAAACTAGGTTTTTTGGACAAGCTCCCTTTAATATCTTTTAAAACTTTGGTTTATCACCGCTCCGCAGTTGCTAACGGCTTCTACTGCTCCCTCCAGATATTCCACTGAATTATACCTTCAAAAACCGCTGATTTGGTCAATTTTATAAATAGTCGGTTCCTCTTTTAAATTAAAATAACTTTTGAATGATTGATGATATGATTTTGTTTTGCAAATTTCACACTGAAAATAAACATAAAATATATAAATCACTTTCAACTAAAAAGTTTTTAGCGACGACAGTAAATATAATTTTGTTCAGCTAAAAAACAAAGCTAAACAAATCGAAGGAAATTATGAAACGAAACTAATTTAACAGAAACAAAAAAACACGACTTGAAACTGTTTTGGTGCTTCAACTTCAGTCATAATAAGAAGTACAACAGCTAAACAAAAACACACATATATGTATATATAAGACTGATATCTTGGAGACTCACCTGGTTGGTGGTGGTGAGTATCTGCCATCAACCTCATCGCTCTCGGCCTCCTTCTGCTCGCCGTGGATGACAGCGAGGCCTAAACGCAAACGTTCCGCATACGAATTGGCCTTCTTGGCAACTCCCGGATTGCGAGCCACAATCACCGAATTGCGATAGTCGGGTATCTAAAAGATACAACACATACAAAACGTTAGTTGAGCACTATACAAATTAATTCCAACTTCGACTCACGCTCTCCTGGATGTACTGCAACAGAAAGGGTGAGGCGCGTAAATTATCAACGGGTATATCGAAGAAGCCCTGTATCTCCTTCTGATGCAGATCCATCGTTATGATGTGCGTCAATCCCGATGTGCACATCATCTTCGCCAGTAACTTGGACACAATGCAACCACGTTTGCGCATCTTGCACTGTTTCGAGTACGGCAAATAGGGTATGACACCCACAATCGAACGGGCCGAAGATGTCTTGCATGCATAGGCCATAATTAGGAGTTCCATTATATTATTATTGGCATCCCTTTAAAAGAGCAAAGCATAAAGAGAGAGTTGCACATGTTAAGCAAGTAAAAATAATAATAGTAGTAGTGGTTCATCAACTGCATTTTATCAATATTTTCATAGCTCCTTTCATAATCCTTTCGATTCCTTGGTTCCATTTTACTCTTCGATATATACACATATAAAGTAATAAATACTAAACATAATATGATACATCCTAAAATCAGATCTAGATTTTCGAAATATTACTTAACGCCCGTTGAAACTATGAAAGATTGTCTACTATGATTTTGACAGGCTCACTTATACTAAATTGTAAGATGTTAATTTGTGCTCTTAATAATTTAATAATATTATAGACATAAGAAAGCTTAACTACTATTCTACTTTATTTTGATTGGCTCATTTGTGATAAATGTAATGACTTTAATTTTATAATTCAATTTATACTTATCTGGTGTATTGATTGCGTGTGTTTAAATTAAATTTGTATAATTTGTAAAAATATAGTTCATTATTTAAACAATTTAATAATCAGAAATATCCACTATTATTTTGACTGCCTCATTTATGATATATTTAACGACTTGCTACTTATCTGCAGTATTGAATTTTTTATTAATTTTTTATATAAAATATTTACAGTTTGTTTTGAGGTACTCACTTGGTGCCCGTTTGTATGATGTAGATATCCTTGCCGCGCACCGAGTCGCTGATCTCGACGATAGTCTCGCGATTCGATTTGTGAAAGACGGAGCAGCCGCCATTCTTGATGCCCATCCTCTCGGCGACACTGTTAGCCAGATCCGGATGCGAGTTGCCATTGATAATGACAATGTCCGAGGTGGATATATTGTCCATGTCGCTTCTGCAACGTTTCGGTGGACGCACGCTCCCTAATCTGCAAAACGAAGCAAAGATTAGTTAAACGAAAAAGAAAAAGCAACACACTTGGCAAAAAAAAAAAAATAAAAGAAACAATTGGTTAGATTGGGGAAAGTTTATTAAGAGCTACCTGCGTTTGGACATGCTATAAAAGTAGACGATATGCAGTTACTACACTCGGAAAAAAACGCACTGAATCATAAAAAAATATATAAAGTTTTTCTTGTTTTTAATTAATACATTTCTAAAAAGTAGAAAAAATGCTTCAGCAACAAGTAACGAAATTTACATATGAATATAAAAATATTTCTTTTCTAATTTCAGCCAGAAATTAAGGAAAGAAAAACATTGATCTTTAGAAAATGTAATATTTCTAATAAAATGGGTTTAATGTTTAAGGCGAATTTCTACAAATTCCGAGTGTACTGTGCAACAAATGTGACGCGTCTGCAGACGCAAAAATATTGATTATCCTCGTGAACTAGTTTCAATAGAGAACGCCAGCAATTGGGTGGTGTTGTTTATGTGCCTCCTGCCACACGGGCAATTAAGTATTGCAACTTTGACGACACCGTTGAGCAGTTTATCGTTTTTCTTTATTTTTTTTTAATGCGAGTTACGTTGAAAGTTGAGTTAAAGACTGTCGTGTGTGAAAAGAACCTGGCCAAAACCGCAACTGACAAAACTTGTGCGCGTTTTTATCGACCAAACACACTGTGGGCACATGTCAGTCAAGCTGTGTGTGTGTGCTTGGGTTGATGTGTGTGTTTGTGTGTGTGTGTGTGTGTGGTTGGCAACGTTTCAAAAGTGGCAAGCAAAATATTAGACAGGCCAACAGTCGTCATTCAGCCCAACTCAGCACAAACGGCCAGTATAGGCACCAAAACGCATAGTCTACGCTGATTCCAATCTATAAAAAAAAAAAAAACTAAAAACAAAAAAAAGGAAAAAAGGATTTCTTTGCCTCAAGGGTTTCGCACGCGAATCGAGTGCCGTCAACGAAGAAAGTGAAAGCCAAGACATAAATCTAAAAGTGGGCGTGGCTCTAAAACAGCAATGGGTGTCTTAATTGAATTTCTATTTTTAATTTGCAGCGGAAAGTAAGCAGCAAGAAGCAGGAGAAGCAGTTCAATGCTCTGGCAGCTGGAGCTGGAGCTGCTTTCAAAGGACACGCCTTGTCAGCGTTGAATGCAACTGAAGTGCATGTCCTGAGCAATCCACAAGAGCAATGGGCGACTCAGGTGAGTGCAGCAGCAGCAGCAAGATTCCAACACTCAGAAAAAAAAAAAATTCCCGGAAAACTAGAAAGTGGTTCTTGTTAGAAATAATTTCTAAATTAAAAAAAAAAATATTTCGAAAAAAAGGCATATTCTAAATCGATTCAATTCCGTCTTTTTTTCCTTAGAAATATTTTCTATTAATAGGAAATTCATTTCTGAAAAGGTTGAAATACTCTTAAGTGAAATTGACCTCAAATCTTGACAGCTTTTTTGTTTAGAAATAATTTCTGAATATAAGAAAATAATTTTCTAAAAAATAGAGAGGCTTGCCCAATATCGACATTCCGAAAAGTATGTTTTTCTCTTGTTGAACATATTTTCTACTATTAAAAAATTAATTTTTAAAAAGTTTAAGCTCAAATTAAAAAAATATACTTTCTTAAATTCTGATGCGAGTAAAGAAATTTATTTGCTCGGCTTTTATCTTTATAGACTATTTAAAATGTTTGGCATATGTGAAATCTTAACTAAGAAAAAACATCCTGGTAATTATACTCCTTCTCCAATGTTAGTAAAGAAATGCATTTCTAAAACTCTTTTCTAAGTGTAAAAAGAAGTTGTTTTATACTTGATACTTGAGAAGCTGATAGAAGTACAAACTCAAACTAAAACCCCACAGGGTATTTATTCGTAAGGTGAATTGCTTAAATTCGGGCCGATTTATTTTTCCGAGTGTAGTTGGCTGCTGTTGGTTTCCATTCATAAATCACGACACGGCAAATCCGGGTGGGGCAAACGCAACCGCGACTATTCAATTTCAAATGTTGACGTTTGAGGCGGCAAACTGCAGCTCGAAGCAAAGGAAGTTGCGATAACCGAGACACGCATATGTGTCGGAGTTTTAAAGATAGCACAAGCCCAAGGTAGGATTAAGTTTTTATGCCTGCTGGCGGATTAGTTGTTAGCCTGTTTGGCAGAGTTAGAAGAGTTTTGCACGTTGCACTTGCCACTTGCGTATCGAGCGGAAAGTAGCCAAAATGCTGGGCATCGCCCGTGATCCGTTGGAGCATACGAGCATGTATGAGCGAGGCTCAGATGGTAGGAGGATTTAGAATAATTTTCAATCAAACTAATCTAGAAAATGTCAAAGCTTCCCAAGTGCAATAGGGGACATATTTATAAAGGATTAACAAACTCAAAATACAATTCTAAGTCGACTCGAGCTTAAATCAAAATATGTATTGCTCAAAAAGCGTTGAACTTATTTTTACAACTGTGTGCTTAAATTTCGCGAGTCTTTAAGATATGGAGTTCGGAATACAATTCTTCAATACTTAAAATTTGTCTAGCTATAATATTTAATAAATTTATAGTTAATCGTTTGATAACAACAAACAATTGTAGCTACAAATATTTAGTGACAATTCCAATTCCCAATTCTCGGAGCACGAAAATAAGAAAAAACACTTCGTTTATACTCCCTAACAAAATGTGAATTTTTAACTACTTAGTTGCATTATTCAATACCACAAATCAAAAGTTATACGATTCAGTATTTCTGAAGTTTCAATCCAATGGTTTTGCCATGTGGAAACAGAATAAAGCCGATTTCAAACTTTGTGCAAATTTGATTTCAAATTGATTTTAACACAAAAATTCGTTTCTCTAGAATATGATTTAAAATCTGCTCTCACAATTCCTAAATTCCATTTTGAGTATACACAAAATTGTTTTAAAACAGAATACAACAAAATGCCAGATATCATACTTTCCTCAAGCTATATCAAATTGTGATTACTATTCAAAATGTGTTTGAAACCCGCTTCTCTAAAATATGATTTAGAACTTGAAAGAAGTAATTGGATTTAAACTACTCAAACTCATTTTAAAACAGAATGAATGGAGGATTTATCATAATAATTCAACAAGGATGCCAATTGTTTAAGCAACTTTAAATATTCAGTGACAATTCGAATTCCCTTTTAACTGAATTCCAATCACGAAAATCTCAATACTAAATTAGTCGCACAACTTAATTACAGATAGCGAGGACAGCGACGGCGAGGGCGGATTGGGCAATGTGTCCCGGGTGATAATACGACCGCCCGGCCAAAGTGGCAAAGCGAAACGAGGACATTTGTGCTTTGATGCGGCTTTCGAGACGGGCAATCTGGGCAAGGCGGAGCTGGTAGGCGAATTCGAGTACGATTTATTTTTACGGCCGGACACATGCAATCCACGCTTTCGCTTCTGGTTCAACTTCACCGTGGACAATGTGAAACAGGACCAGCGGGTGCTCTTCAACATTGTCAACATCAGCAAGAGTCGCAATCTCTTCAACTCGGGACTGACGCCACTCGTCAAATCCTCGAGTCGACCCAAGTGGCAGCGTCTCTCCAAGCGGCAAGTGTTCTTTTATCGCTCCGCAATGCATCAGGGCCACTATGTGCTCAGCTTTGGCTTCAACTTTGACAAGGAGGAGGATGTTTATATGTTCGCTCTCGCATCGCCTTACAGCTATTCCCGTTTGCAGTCCTATTTGAATGTGATCGATGCGCGGCAGGGCAACGAAAAGCGTTTCACGCGTTGCGTGCTAATTAAATCATTGGTGAGTATGCTGAGGATTGGGTTAGGATTAATACACATAGGACAGATTTTAATTCGTATCAACAGCTTGACACTAGTTGGAAGAGATTGAATCAAAAATTATTCACTTCCTGGCAAGTTAACGGTCAGGCTTAGTTCCATTCACTACCCAAGACTAGTTGAGCCTTGTCTATTTGTTTGTCTGTTGATCAAGCAATCATCTTTGTCAGCCCGGAGGAAAACCGTTCCTTCTTTTTCTCATTGGAAAATTTAACCACATCTCCAGTTGGGTTTCTGTTAACTGTGATAGATCGGTTAGAAAGATGGGTGACCAGGGTACTTTATCACTTCCAGGGCAGGCACAAAAGAAGTGTTCAGCAGATTCTTCCACTTATTCTCCCTCTTTTCGACCTCCACAGCAATCATTAGTGGGAGTTTTGAGTATATTGGCTTGATTGATTGAATCAGAGATGCGGCTTGTTGGTCCAACTTCTGCTACAAGAGGTAGATTGGTTAGAAAGGGGCTTCTCAGCATGCTTAATCTCCTCTTGCTGACAAGTTCAGGCAGCGGCTAGTTGAGCCTTGTCAAACTGTCTGTCTTTAGACACAGGATCCATTTCATCCAAGGATGATTGGATTAACTCAAAACTTAACAATTCACTCTTCATTTTCCTACTCTTTTGCTAAAATTGACAGCAAAATCGCAATGTGGATCTGCTGACGATTGATCAGGTGACGCACAGTCAACGTACGACAAATCGGTTGGAGCGCAGTTTTATACGGGTCATTGTCATCCTGTGTCGGTCGCATTCGAGCGAGGCGCCCGCTTCGCATGTGTGCCAGGGCCTGATTGAGTTCCTGGTGGGCAATCATCCGATAGCGCATGTGCTGCGCGAGAATTTCGTATTTAAAATAGTGCCAATGGTCAATCCGGATGGTGTGTTCCTCGGCAACAATCGCTGCAACCTGATGGGGCAGGACATGAACCGCAATTGGCATGTGGCGTCTGAGTTTATACAGCCCGAGTTGCATGCCATACGCAATGTTCTAAAAGAATTGGATAATTCAGATGTGAGTATCAGCTTAACGTTAACTATATATATATATATATATTTTGATTTGATTCGATTTTTTATCGTTTACTTGCTGCAGACATATCAGATTGATTTTGTGATCGATCTGCATGCGAATAGCAGCATGCACGGCTGCTTCATCTATGGCAACACCTACGAGGATGTCTATCGCTATGAGCGACACTTGGTCTTCCCGCGTCTCTTTGCCAGCAATGCCAAGGATTATGTTGCCGAGCACACCATGTTCAATGCGGATGAGCGCAAGGCGGGCAGCCTGCGACGCTATTGCTGCGAACGCCTCAGCGACACAGTGAATGCTTACACCTTGGAGGTGTCCATGGCGGGGCACTATCTGCGCGATGGCAAAACGGTGGCGGTCTACAACGAGGATGGCTGTGAGTATGATGAGTAAATTCCAGGGGAACAGATATGACTTGGCTAGTATGGACCCTTGGGATCAATTCAGACTCTTCTGTACCGCTCTACAACGAGAACGACAGTAAATAAGTCGGGTAGTTTCCATGACTATTGTCGGAATCCAATTAGCATTCAAGTTTAGGTTCCTTTTGATCCTTGGGGTTTATTCACATTCTTTTTTACAAGACTAGATCAGTTCTGATCTGTTGTGATACTGTCTTTGAATCCATTAAGATTTATTTTCAAGATTATTTCTGTTCTTGGTATGCTGTGCAGAAAAGATGACAAGTATTTTCAACACTCGGTAGGGAATTTGTAGCATTTATATTCTTTTCTACATGAAATACATCAGTTCTGATCCGTTGTAATACTGCTGTGAGCTCAATTCAGATTCATTTCGAAGATTCTTTCTCTTCTTGGCATGGCAAGACTATAAGGACTATGACCAGTTTAGTTTTAATCCATGGAGTTCATTCAGATCCAGGCAAGGATGGCTGGAAATATGTCGATACCGAATTCCAAATAGTATTTACCATTTATCTAAAGCTACGTGATTAGTTCGGTTTTAACTCAGTTGTTGTGTTTTGAAGGATGGCTGCCGATTAACTTCCAGATCAGGTCATTTTGTCCCAGATCCTTTCTCATCTTGACATGGCAAGAATATAGTTCTCTACAACTTAAAGCTCAATTCTGATTCATTTCCAAAATACCTCCTCTTCTGGGCAAACGCAAACTTAAAAATATGCAAGAAGTTTCCGCGTTATTCATTAAACTTAATTATTCTTATTTTATATGGCACTGAGATTTTATTATATTACCTTTTATGCGGACTCCAGTCGCATATGATTATGATGAAAAAAAAAATTGAATTAGATTTTATAAATTCGTCACACATTTCGTGCCATTTAGTAAGCTTCAAAAATTTAAATTTATAAACAAATATGTCCAATTGTTACTTATTTTATTATTTTCTTTTTTAATTTCACATAGAACAGAATTTTAGATAGTTTATAAATTCTTTCAAATTAAATGGAAAAAAATGCCCGATTTTAAAAGGATTCGATTAGATTCATTTCTCAATGAGCTATGCGGACGAAATAAATAGCATATAATCTCTAATTTTAGAAAGAACAGTTTCTAGTTTCTAGAAATGCATTTTTTCAATAAAAGAAAATATTGCTAAGCAATAAAAAAATTGCCTTATTTTTGGGACTGTCAAATTAAAATTGTAGAAATTGTTTTTGTAATTATTTCAAAATTCAATAAATACTTTCTAAATTTAACGGGGGTTTTCAACATTTTTTTTCACTGACTAACTGTAGTTTAATCACTTCCCCTTGGACTCTTGCAGATCATCGCGTTGGACGCAATGTGGCGCGTACTCTGCTGCAATACTATCGCTTCATCAATGTGCTGCCAGTGCCGTTGGTGTCCGAGATGCGGTTGCAGGGCGGCGGCAAGCGTGGGCGTGGACGCCCCCGCACCCATCACTCCCGCTCCCGTTCGCGGACACGTTACGAAGTGAAACCCAGAACGAAGACGACGCGTTGTCATGCGCCAATTTCGTATACCAATCTGAGCATTTGCTATGACTCAACGGGAGGCGTCGGTGGCGGAGGAGTCTCCTCGGATGAGGGCGGTTTCTCACCGACGCGTCCTTTAACAATTGCGCCGGGGAGCAGCACATTTAGTGGCTGTCGCAATTATCGACGAGCGGCAACCGCCGCCAGCTGTGGCCACGATCAGTATTCCGAGCTAAGCAGCCGACACAAGAGAGTGACGCGAGAGCGCGAGAGGGAGAGAGAGCGAGAGAGAGAGAGAGAGCACACAATTGAGTCGATGGGCGTCTGTGTGCCGCCCAAGCCGTACCTGTCCATCATCGATCTGAATCAGCTGACGCGGGGCAGCTTAAAGCTCAAATCGAGCAGCTTCGACAGTTAACTTCAGCTATAATTGAATTTATACACTCAGCTAAATAATCAACCTACAATTTAGTGCATCGCCATATTATTCAGCAAGAAAATTTCTGTTTGGATTTTTCTAAAAATTATAAATATATATGTCCAATTTCCAGGGTAATGTTTTCCATGTGCTTATACTTAGAAGAATTGTTATATTAGCTAATTCGTTAATTTAATATTAATTAATTTGGAAAATAACTTAAACTGTAATTTTAAAGCCAAACCTACTTTTTAGAAATACATATCGTAATAATCATAATATCTCAATAATAGAAAACATGTCTAATAAATTGAAAAAAATTGTTATATTTTTGGAATTATCGATTTTGGACAAGCCTTTCTAATGTTTAGAAAAGTTTTTGCTAATATTTAGAAATTATTTCAATACCAATTTTCTATTTTCCAAAGTGATCGTTATTTTAAGGCGATTTACTAAAATGTAGGGTAATTTTTGTTCTGAGTGTACATATTGCTTATGGCCTGTTTGTTCGTTTGCTTGTTTGTTTCTTAAATCAACAATTATATATATATATATATATATTTACAGTTGGATTCACTCACTGAGGCAACAAGTTGGCTTTCACACATTGAGTGAATTCACAAGCTTATCGCAGTCAAAACAAACATATATGCATGCACACAACACACACACACATCCAAATGCCCGCATATGCATACGCACACACATACATACACCCTATAATCCCCGCATATGCATATAAGAGTGTTTGCATGTATGTATGTGTAGCAATTGCGGTCTATTGTTGCGCATCGCTTTGTTGGCCAGCTGCCAGGCCAATGTTGCCATTTTGGCAATGTAATAGCTAATACTTGTTGAACTGCTTTTAGATTTTGCTAGCTATTTTCTAGTAAAAAGTAATTTATAATGAATTATTAATTTCCACGTTTATCAGTTGTAGCCTTTTCTAGCCATTTTGATTTGTTGTCTTCGAATTTGTAGACAACACTGGCGGCGACACACTGACAGCCAACTGTCCATAAAAAACAACAGATATCTTCGCATCTCTAATTGTAAGAATAAATAGTTAACCACCTCAAATATGTAAAAAGTGCAATTAACTAACAAACACATACAGACACACATGCATAAGAACAACAAAAATGGGCAGACTTTTTAATTCGACTCAAAAAGGAACGCACGTGAGGAGTGTGTGTGAATGTAAGTGCGTTGTCAGGTAATTTGGGCTAATTAGTCTTAATTCCGACTGGGTCACCATTATCTTATCACGCAGTGCAAGCACTTGGCATGTACTTACTAAAATATTCCTCCAAGTAGATATATTTATAAACAAAAAAGTAACTGATACCAAAAAAATGTGCTCGCAACACGCGCGAAATTTGTGATAACGAATGAAAGGGCAAGACGGAGAGAAAACAAAAAACAAGACAAACGTTGACTGATTAACGCTAGCAATTAAATAAAATCCTTTGCACGTTGTTTACCCGTTCACGAGCTCGAAATCAATAAAAAAAAAGCAAACACTTTTGTCGTCTTGTATAAATAAAAGCGAATCGCATAATTTAATGGAGCGCAAGAGCAAAAAAAGCCGAACTTTGAGAGCGAGCAGCGTTGCCAGATTGTCATCAGCAATATTGAGGCAGACGAGCAGCCAAATACAAAATATATATCTATATAATTAATTATAAATATGTCAGCACATTACATAAATATTACAATGATTTTTAAATAAATACATAACTCGTGTGTCGTAATTGTATGGTTGTCATGGTAGCCATGAAAACAGCTGATGTGTTTTCATATAGCATTGGCAACGCCGGTACGAATGTGATGAACAAAACAAAATCCAGATAAAGCAGATGAAGTAATACAAGCAACATATACATACAAACACATACACACACAGAACATATGTCAACAGATAAAATTGACACGCAAATAAAAATCGAGTCGAGACGGTAGTAAAATGGAGTGCGAGTGAGCAGAACAGAAAATGGAATAGATACTAATTAAATTATTGCAAACAAACACAAAATTTAGCAAAGCCGCTTTATTATATTTTTACTTGTTTCTCTGCAGCAGCATTGTTGGTGTTGTTGTTGTAGCTGATCGTCTTCTTCTTTCTTGCTTACTTGCTGTCAATTTTAATATTTTTTATTGACAACACTTTTAAACACACACACACACTTAGTGAGAGGGAGATAGAACGCGTAGAATTATTGATCGCTTTTACACACAATATACTCTGTATATATATGTCTGTTGCAACTATTAAATTTACATATATTCATACGCCTTAATTTATCGTAAAGCAAACCGTTGCAAGCAACAGCGGAAATGCAACTGAATTGAAGCTTTCTTGTGGAAGCATCAAATACACATTTTTGTTGCCATAGTCATTACTTTTGAGCATTATACGAGAGAGCGAAGACCTGAAAACCAACAAAAAAAACTAATATTGATAGCAAAAGTTATATATAATTACAAAATGCCAGCTGCTTCAATTTAAGCAAACTTCTCTTTTACATATAAATTTATATATTTAAGTAAAAACATAAAACTTTTATGGGAACACCCTTAATATATGTTAAGCTTTTATGTAGTGAGAACAGTTTCCTCTTAAATGGAGCTCAGCGTGTTTTTAATTTATCGATGTGGCAACGTAAGCATTCAAGGCACATCCCAAACACAGCTGATTGCGCGTGCTTTATTTTAAACTATCGATTTGCTAATTTTAGCAAGAGACGCATTGAACTCACATCTCTAAGACAGATGATTTTGAATTTGCGTATTGATTTGTGAACAAAATAAGCTGAGAATAAAAGTATTTAAAAATGCCATTAATTTTTGCAATTGCCATCTTAAAAGCGCAAAGAAGGCACAAAAATACGAGCTTAGAAAAAGAAAGTATTTGAGAGCTAAAATGTGTGTGCTCAACATAGAAGAAGCAGAGTGAGTGGCAAAAATGTACGCTCAAAATGTTTAATCTTTGATTTTCAAAATTAATTTGTAGATTTAAAAAATTATTTCGTGTGGACAAGGCGACATTTCCCATTTATCGCCCAATGTGCAATTAGCGGCAGTTTTGGCCAGGGATAAATATGCCAATATCGGAAGAAGCACCTTTGGCAAAGTACTCCGCAATGTCATTCCCATAATGCAGGACAAACTGTGCACGCATTCAATCAGGCTGGAAATGAGCAAAGAGCAGTTGAAACAATCTCGCTTATCAGCTGCCCCAAATTGCTGCCTGTTTGGATGGACTGCAAGTGAGGATTGTGAAACCAGAGCAGGAGGAATTTGTCTACCTCAACGAAACGAATTACTTTAGCCTCAATGCGATGCTGGTGAGTACACTCAGAAAAAAACCGCCCTTCATTTTTGTCGCTTGTTTAATCAGCAAGAAAATTTCTAAAATTTTGATTTAGAATTTTAAAATTTAAAAACTACAAAATCTATTTTTAGGTTTGTTTTGAGTTTAATGCGATTTATATTAATTTTCGGCTCCAACAAAAAACAGTTCTGCTAATAATGTCGAGAAAGTTAAATATTAACTCTCTGACATTCTTTTGTTATATATAAAGTAGAACCATAAACTGAACATTCAGAGATTGTGAAAGGAGTTGAATATATTAGAAAGCTTGAAGAATAGCAAAGTAAATTCGTAAAAGCACTGTGAAAAAATAATCCTTGTGTAGTTTTGTAATAATTTCTTTCTAATAAATTATGATTAGCGAATGCACTCCTAAACCTAAATAAATTTCAGTATTTAAAAGGGAAATTTCCTGGTCTATAGAACTTGTGGGATTGTTCGGATGGGGCTGAGCTGAGGCCACCAGGCGGGTCGCAGGTTGCGGATAGCGAACGGCCTCCCCCCGGGGAGGTTAGCTGCGAATAATACAAGATTACTCGTAAATAAGCAGTCCCGGACAAACAGCGGGTGCGATATTGTCAATCGTACCGACAAGGCGCTTGTGTTGCCGCCTTTTAAAGCATAGCATCACACACCTACCTACCCCTATCCTATCCCTACATCTCACTCCGGGCCGGACTAAGGCGTTATCTGTACCGTGCCGAGAGTCAGCTTGGCTGGGGGCCCGGGCTAAAAACTAGCCCAGTCTCTAACGGTGGGCTCAGGCAAATGGCGACCGCCTGTTCTAATTAGCCTTACCCGGGTAACGCGGATCTCTTCCCGGGCGGACACATATTTCTCCGCAGCTCGTGGGAACACTATGAAACGTTCAGTACACTCAAAAATACCGCAGGATCTCCCTGTAGAGAATGTCGCAAGACATCTAGAGGATCGAGCCCTAGACGGGGAAATATCCTCCCGTGTGGTAAACCATCCTCCAAACCGTGCTGCCCCAGCACCAAATAGGAGAGTGCCGCAGGCACAGCAAACTCCGGCTTCGACGCGTGGGAGAGTGGTAGTTGGACCTTCACGACCACCACGCCCAGCACCGATCGCTGCGAGGCAAGGCACACAGCGCCCAAAAAAGAAGGATGAGTTCCTGCCATCGAGGGGTCAACCCGGTGGGCTGGATGACCCGAACCGGCGGAACCTCTGCGGTTCGAGGGTCAAGTGGTACCTACGGCACCTCCAGCAAGGACTTACTCCCGATGTAGCTTTGAAAAAAGCCACAGAGCCTAAGGAAGCATTTACAGCACCAGCGCCAGCTCCTAAGAGACGCAGCTGCACTCTCACACCATCGGTGGCCACCCCCAAGAGGGTGTGCCCGGCGGTCAAAGGCGCTACTCGCGGTTCAATGGCGGTGAAGGTGCCAGCCGAGAAGGTGGCAGAAGGCTTGGTCCTCCGACCGATCACATCGCGTGCAGCGGCCATGAAGCCCAGCTCACCAACATCCACCGAACCTCGATTGTCATATGCAGATATGGCAAAAAAGGTAAAGGTGGCCGTTTTGCCTGTGGAATTCCCACAGGTCATGCTGAGTCACGGTGACTTGTCTGTATTGGAAGAGACCATCATAGACGAAGTCATTGCGTCTGGAGGGGACATTGCGGTCTCATTCGCGGGCATTCATTTCCGGGTTGGTTTCCTGGTTATTGAATGCTTGGATGAGGCCTCAGCTGATTGGCTGAGAACCGTAGCGTCACGGCTAAAATCATGGAAAGGCGTGCCCCTTGAATGCAAAGTGGGAGACGATATACCGTCGCCCCACTGTATCACGCTATTCTGCCCAAGAAGTGTAGATCGGACTACCGAATCTCTGTTACTCCTGCTGAAGAACCAGAACAGGATCAATACCGACAAATGGAAAGTGATATCCAGGAGGAACGAAGGCGGAGGAGCCCTCCTGGTTATTGGGATAGACGAACTATCCAAGGATATAATTGTAGAGAAGGGGCACCAGATCTCCTTCCGCTACGGGACCATCCCCGTCAGCAGACTAATAAGGAGGGTCGGAGCAAAGCCACAGCCTGCTGCAATGGGCAAGGATATCGTCAAAGTTGATATTCTCACCACATCAGACACTGCTGCCACAGAGCAGAGCAGTAACCCTGTGCAGCCCGCCGACTTGTCGGAGGGCCTCACACAGGACGAGCAGTTGGTGGAAGTAACGCTCGGCCAAGAAGAGATGCTGAAGGACACGGACATCCTTATGTCCTCACAGGAGCCGGCGGAGCAGCTGCAAGGTGCAGCAGTAGATGACGTCGATATGACGAGCAACGGTGACGGGGGCAACTCCAGGCCCCAGTCACCGTGTCAGCTGGAACCCCTCCTCTAGAAGATGACTAAGGTCATCGATATAGGGCTGGCTCAGGTAAACATCCACCGAGCTAATGCAGCCTCAGTGGTCTTAGCAAGGATGTTTACCGATAGCTTGGGCTAGCCCTGGTACAGGAGCCATGGGTCAACACGGCCGATTCGAAGGTAATCTCGGATCGGAGAGATCCAGCACCTAGAGCATGCATCATGGTGAGGAAGAGTATTAAATTTACTATGCTTTCAGAATTCCTCACCCATAGTGACGCAGGCAGCGGTCTCTACGGCTATTGTGTCTGCGTACTTCGCGGATGATGAAGCATGCCCACCACCAAAAATAGAGAAACTGGTGGATTACTGCAGGAGAGAGAAGATCTCAGTACTCATCGGATGCGATGCCAATGCGCACTACACGATATGGGGCAGCAGCGACATCAATTTAAGGGGTGAGTGCCTAACAGATTTTATATTTATATATAATCTAGAATTAGGTAATGTTGGATCAAAACCGACATTTGTAACTAGAATCAGGAAGGAGGTGCTAGACATCACCCTGATTAGTCGGTCCCTAAAACCTCACCTTAGGGACTGGCATGTTTCACAAGAGAAATCTATGCCTGACCATAGAATTATCCTATTTAAGTTAAAGTTAAATACGGATAGTAGTATACCAGGCCGCAACCCCAGGAAAACAAACTGGGAAGGCTACAAGTCGACCATAGAGCTCTACCTAGCCAATGGACTATCTGGCACACCCAAAAATCCGCTGGAACTAAATAGGGCCAGAAAAAAGCCCCTTGGTGGAACGAGAGCCTGGAAAGGCTGTGCGTCGGCGTACGTCGCCTCTTTAATAAGGCAAAGAGAGACGGAATATAGGAGCAATACCGTGAAAGTCTGAACTTCTATAATAGACGAAGACGCAGCATCCTAGGGATGCATGCTATGAATTTCAAAGGCATAGAAGACCTCAACATAACAAAGATCCTCAAATTCGTGCGGGAAATAGGGCTGATGGAAGAGCTATATGCTCAGAAGGGGTCACAATAGATCGAGTAGGTCGCGGTGTAATCCCAAAACTCCCCCTTTTTATTTTCAGATAAGCAATCATAAAATGGAAATTCTGGCTATTGATGCCACACATCCTGGCTCCTTCAATGATGCCTAGCGAGGCAAGGGAATATCTAATGCGTCACATTGATTGCCAGTATATTTTGGCCGATTCGGCTTATGCATTGGAGTACTTTGTGCTGACGCCATATAAATCAGCAGAGCAAGGATCCAAGGAGCAAACATTTAATCAGAAACATGCCGTTTTGGTTGTATGCAACGCGTCTTTAATTATGATCCTAAGCTTGTGGTGAATATTGTCAATTTTTATTGTGCTCTGCACAATATTTGCTGCAGGCGAAACACAGCGCTGGCGGGGGCAGAGAAGCAGTAAGCAGCAAGTAAATGGGAAGAATGCAACACAGAATTCGAGGATGATGAAACGGCTACTTTGCGAAAAGATAAAAGTGTTGCCGCAATTAACTAATAATATTAATATATTTATATATTAATTGTATGTATTAATCTGTATGTAGATATATAATTTCAATAAAAACTGAACAAATATTTCATTCACTTAAGAAATAAACTCAACTTTCGCACTTAAAATTCGATTTTTATTTCGTGCAGCAGTGCACTGCTTGCCTAAACTAATAATTCAGCAAAAACAGTGCTTGCAAAACTGTCAATGGATATAATTTAATACTTATAAAACATATATTCAGTTATATATTTAGTTTTAGCAAGCAGTTCAGCCAAAGCCTTTCTGAATATAAGAGAGCAGTGTATGCGAAACGGTGAAATGATTTAAATGTTTTAGGTTAATGATACGGGACACTTACAGAGACATTAAGTAGTTGGCACAATGTCAGGTCTGGACTTTAATAATAATAAATGTAAAATGCTCGCTAGGCAGTACCAATATTTATGTTAACAATATTTTGAATAGGTTAAACTAATCACAACAGAAAGTTATTTATTTGCTTAAAGTATAAATTCAAATTTCCCTCCATTAGCAGTGCGCTGCTTGCATTGACTTAACAGTGTAGCCAAAACTGTTGCAGACGGGCTGATCAGTGAATGCGAAACTGTACATCTGGGCCAAACTGAATTTCAAAAACTCAACTTTTGAAATAAACGAAAAAAAGCATGTTGGAAAATTTGGTGTTCGAGTTATGGGAACAACCAAAATTTTAATTTACATTAATATTAAACAAGTAAAACAAGCTGTTAAATATATTCTACTTTTATTGGCAAAGTCTCCTTTATGTATATACATACATACATACATACACACATACATACATTCATACATACGTACATAAATACACAGACTCGTATGTAACGGGGGTCTGCAGCATACATACAGAACCATTTTTTATTTACTAGCCCCTATTTTCTTCATCTTTGGAGTCATCGTCAACTTTATGTATAACGAGCAATGAGTTACCAACAATAAAAAAAAACCTCTTCAGCAACCTCTGGGGCCTTATATAAATTTTCTCCCATCTTTTGACTTCGATATCAGTGTAAAAATCTTCCAGTTATGAAACAGTTTCAAGTGTTAAATTTCTAATCTACCTTGAAGCATTTCAAATCGTCACGCTTTTCACGGATGAATATTACCAATTGTGTTTTTTTTAAATTGACTTCCACATTAGTTGCAAAGATGATGTGGCTCAGAATATTACGATCACTACTGAATATATATATACTCGTACTTTCCATGTCAATAACTCTCGCACAGAGTCAATCGAATGAAAGTATTTCTGAGCGGAGTTATACAACGTCCATGAGTGATAAATTAGAGTTGCTCAAACTCAACGTTGAACTCATCGAGAACCTCAACAATTATGTGAATCAAATGCAGCAGAAGATTGACAAACTAAGCAGGTGATTGAAGATCTGATTTCTAATCTAATTTCTTCTTAATTTCAAATCCGATCTCAACTCTCGCAGACTGAGTCAGCAGTTAGCAAAACCACTGAAATTAGCCATGGGAAGTGAGAAAGAATTCCTCTCGAATCCCTTCAACATTTTTTCACTCATCCGACACATGTCCAACGACTGGACACAGCTGGAAAGCGTCATGCAACAACCTGTTGTCCAAGGTAAATATTGCACTTGAAGCACATTGAGAAAACCATTAGACTAAAGGCTAACTCAGCTTATTATTCAGAAAGTATTTTTCTAAAAAGCGAAAGTATTTTTCTAAAAAATGTGTCGATTTTCTCAAATTTAGAAAAAAATATATATCCAGTCTTAACAACTTCACTTACGCGATTTCTAGCTTAGTAATCACGAGAGCAAATTTCCAAATGTGTTTTCTGAGTTTTAGAAAGTATTTCATCTACAAATAACGGTAACGGTTTTTATTTGGAAAAATGGAAAATTTACCTTTCTACTTTCAATAACTATTTTTTCGTATATTTGAAAAATGTCTGGGGCTTCAGAGTGAGAGAAAATATTTATAAAAAGAAGAATTGTTTTCGCGTTGTTTACTAAATTTTATATATTTCTTTGTAATAGAAAACGTTTGTAAAAAAAGAAAAGAAAACACTTACAATTTGCCTTTTTTTCGGTATAATTATTAATTATTTCTATAACCAAAATATTTTTAGCATTATATTATTTTTACATTATTTATTTAATATTCATTTATTAATTCTTTTATAATTTAATGTGGACTAAAAGCAGTGCACAATTTGTAGAAAATATAACTTTTAAATGAATTATTTTCTGAGCTTATAGCTAACTATATACCGTTAACTATCTTGATATCTTGATTGCCCAGCACAAGTGGATTATATGAGGGAAAGACGCTCGCAGTTGCCGCAGCTTGAGGATCTGGAGGAGGCAGCGACAGCCATGCATCGCATACAGGTAACCTTTAGACTAGATCCAATGGAAATGGCCAATGGTTGGCTGGACGGCACACAATACGAGTGGGTATTCAAACGGATGAATGAATGAATAAATATTATTCAAATCATTTACACACAGTGCAAGGCTTTCGTATCTCGACTGCTTTGAGCTGGGCAAACACTCTTTTCATATGGATGATATGGGGAATGCAACTAATTGGTTATTAACGGCACGTCAGTTAATGGCTAATGAATCCCCCTCTGATTTGTCGGAAATACTGAATGTAACCAGCAGTGATATAGCCTGGTATTTAGCCAACTCACTGGCAGCAGCGGGTAAGCCAAGAAATATTTGATGCAAACTAGAGAAACAAGAGAAATCGAAATAAATTGTAGTAAATCAGGGTTTGCATTTCCAAGTTTCAGAGTTGATTTCCATAAAATTAAGAAAATAATCTCTATTGGAAATTTCTGTACTTAGGCAACCTGAAGGGGGCACGAGATGTTTTATTAAATGAACCCAAACTAAATTCTCGCACTGAAGAGTTGCTGGCCGAATTTATGAAATATGAGAAACCAGAATATCCGCACGATCCAGAAATGCAAGAGGCAGATGAAAAGTACACCCGACTCTGTGGCGCCGCCCATAAACCAAAAACAAGTCGACTAATTTGCAACTACAAAATGGATTCGTCACCATTTTTGCGACTGGCACCGTTAAAAATGGAAATTTTATCCATGGATCCATATGTGGTTGTCTTTCACGAGGCGATCTACGACTCGGAAATTGACGAACTGAGGCGATTATGTGAATCGAGGCTAAGCCGCACAGAAATCGCGAAACAGGGTAAAAATAAATCAATACGCTCTTCAAGCGGTGTTTGGATACTTGATTTGGATCTCAACAGACAGCAATTGGAGTTGCTAGAGCGGATTAGGAGGCGAGTCGCTGATATGTCTGGATTGCTCATCGATTTTAACAGACATGAAGTGCAGTATATGGAGTATGTTTTTGGTGGCCATTACTATCCACATTGGGATTTTAAGGGCATACCCCATCTAGAGGATCGCATGGCCACAGTTCTGTTCTATGTAAATGGGGATGAAATTGAATCTTATTTAAGTCAAACTAAATCTGCTGATCTTTCAGCTCAATGATGTGGCCAGAGGTGGCGCCACAATCTTTCCCGATCTGGAGCTGTTGGTGCAGCCGGAGCGGGGCAAGGTGCTCCACTGGTACAACATGGACCTAGGCAACTACGACATTGAGAAGAGATCCTTGCATGGTGCTTGCCCAGTTATTATGGGTAAAAAGGAAGGTATTTCATTTAATTACTTGCTATTATGGGAAAAAAATGTCTTCAAATTTGACTTTACTTTAGAAATGATTATATTACAAAATTCTAGAAAGTAGGAGAAAAACACCAATTTAACAAAAAAAAAAAAAAATCTAAAAATTCTTTAATTTTTAAAATGTTTCTTTTGATTAAAATTTTTTAAAAGAAGAAATGACAACCTAATTTACAACAATGTTTTCTAAGTATATGAAAATATTATAAACGTTTTTTTATTTGATGTTTAGAAATATTTCTATTAAAAAAATGGGAGATACTCGTATATGGAAATAGTTCCATCAAAAAAGGTGTTTTTAAATTGGTAATGAAAACTTTATTTAAAAACAAATTTTTGAAAACACGAAAAAAACGTCCTTAAAATTATAAAGCATTTTTTATAGAGTTTTTAGAAAGGTTTCTATTAATTGAAAAAGAAGTATAAAAACTAAAAGTAAAAACCTTATTTTAAAACAAACTTAAAAATTCAGAAAAAATAATTAAATTTGCACCATCGAATGCTATGTTTGAGTTTAATTGTAATTTCCCATTATTTTTCTGAGTGTGGGAAATGTAATCCTGATATCTTTATTTCTTTCAGTTATATCGCATTGGATACGCGATTGGGATCAAATGTTTATAAGGCCGTGCATTGCATGAACCGCATTGTTCATAAGATTTAAAGATCTTTAATTAAAGTTCAGCGTAAATCTCTAGAACATAAAACTTAATTAAAATATAAAAACCCAAACCATATTTTAACCTGAAATAAATATCCACAATCACAAATCAATCATTTTTTTCTTAGATTATGTGTCAATTAGCAAGAATTTAGTCCTTGCCTATCGAAAGCACCAGTACGAGTATATCGTCCTGCCGGCTAGCTATCGGCTAAGGTGAGTATCGACCTCGATATATTGAATGGCAAGTCAACAATAATTTGTATTTCTTTCAGAAATAAAACAAAAAACAAATATCTGCATCAGTTAAGATCGCTCGCTACTGTGTTGACTGTGCGGATATTATGCAGCCTGCGTGTAACTTTTCTCCTTTTTCTCGCCTACAAATCTCAACTACATGCTATTAACCGCCAGGTGGCGAGGACTGTTCTTCTCTTACCTACGAAAGATGGTGCTAACATATCCATACTCAAAACCTATCGGTCAATTAGCCGACCATTACAAAACTAATCGAGTTGATTGGCAGGTCAACTATCGAGTTTATCAGAACAGCAAGAAGCTCGCGGGCTTGAGATGCAGATTTTGGCAGAAGCTTTTAGCGATTGGTATGCGCAGCGTTAAACTTGACATAGACGGAAAAGCTAAATTGGGAAACGTTGACAAAGTTTGATGAACAGCCTTATTTAAGAACATTACCGAATTAGTTGTAAGGTTTAGCTTCAAGATGCAACTGGTAGAGATTTTAGCACTGACCGTTGCAGAACTGCTTGCAAAATTGTCAGAGCTACGTTTACCCACAGAAGGTAAAAAGCGCGGACCGCAAAACACGTGCTATTTGCTCACTTTGTTATTCGGAAGGATGAGGATGGGGAAGAGGTTAAGTCGGTGAAAACTGCTTTAAATTGTTCCAGGGATGCAACACCTCAAAATAGGTACTGGCTTACATTGAAATATATGGACGTCAGTGTGTCAAATTTGACGGGAACAAACAACACTGATGTTGAGCTGTGGGTGCAACAGTTAGAAGTGCACACGCACTTACAGAACAGTGGAACAACTTGCAACGTGTTGTGTATTCCAAACAATTGCTTAGTAGGGCTGCACATCTCTGCAGTAATGCCTGCAGTAACCTGCCAAGGGCTAATGGGTATTCATGCGAATATGCTCCAAGCGCCCTACAATGATTTCTGGATAAGTTGCAGAGACGAAGAGGAGGTAGAATCTCCGAAACACTTCTTCTTCTTCTGCCCTGCACAAGAAAGTAAAAGGCGCGCTATGCTACGAAGTCACTTTCTATAAAATCTAACACAGCCTGATCTAAGCTCACACGAGTGCCACAGAAATGGATTCAGATCCCACGTGGTGACACAACGGGAATAGCGTGGAATATGTGTGTCAGCAACCGTCTAACCTAACCTAGCCCAACCACAAATAATAATGTATTCAGGCTCACTGCAGGGTATCCGTTAATCTATCACTTTTGTTCTTCTCCGAGAGAGCTCGACTTGAAGATACGCTGCACGCATTTGGCAACGTACAATTTATTATTATTTTTATTATTGTAATTATTATTATGATTAATATTATTATTATTATTATTATTATTATTATTATTATTAATATTATTATTATTAATATTATTATTATTAATATTAATCTTATTATTATAGTTTAGCGTAATTACATATTTGTAAGACGCTTAAACTGGTTTGGATCCATCCTTGTCTGCGGCCGGCGTCTACGGATCTGCTGGTGGTGGTATTATGCTTGGAATGGTAAAGGCATGGGGGCGGTAACGTGGAACCGACATTGGCGCCAGTTTATTCCAGACATTGCCCACCGGATCGTACTCCTCGACATTCTGGCTCGAATTTAGATCATCGATGCCGCCAATGACAATCAAACGATTTCCAAGCAGAGCACAACCGATCCCAGAGCGTTCCGCTGCCAGCGAGCAAATAAGTGTCCACGTATCGGTAGTTGGATCATATCGTTCCACGGTGGGAACACCATTGCCCGCGCCACCTAAGGCATATATGAATCCACTTCGAACTGCGACACTAACTTCGCCCATACATCGTTTCATTGGCGTCCGACGGCTCCATTTGTTTGTTTGCGGATCGTAGCTTTCCATTGATGGAGTATCGAGGGATCCAATAGCATAAATGCGAAGGCCCAACACCGCAACACCAGGAGACGTACACTGATCGGACATCGCCGACACGTAGCTCCAGGTGCAGTCAATGGGATCCCAGCGTTCAACCGTGTTCAGGCTGTAACCATCGTTAGAGGTTCCACCGACCGCATAGAGTTGTCCATCTAGCACCGCAACGCCTGCATTACAACGGGCCGTTCTCATTGAATTGAGTGAAACGCAGGCCATCGTGGTAAGGTCAAGGCTCTCCACAGATTTCAACGTCTGCCTTCCATTGTATCCCCCTACCAAAATTAGTTTGTTATTCATGATAGCGGCGCCAAAATCAAAACGGTAACTGATCGTTTGCTTCCAAGTCGTCCACTTGTTCAGATGCGGACAGTAGCTCTCAATGGTGGTGACGGCCTCGGAGGAAGCATCCGTGCCACCCACAACAAGCCACCGGTCGCAAATGTATTTGCGAGGCATGGTTCGTTCGGTGGCAGCAATGAGCGAACGGCGCTCGGGGGGCAGTGAATGCCACTTGAAGGCCTCAAGCAGCAGTTGCTGGCACTCGTTGCTGGCACTGCACACGTACTCCACGTGATCGACCAAAAATGATGGTTGCAACTGGGCCAGTCGCACCTTAGCGAGCAGCTCGGGTATGTGCTGCTCACGAGTGGGCGCATCATGGCGCACCCACGACATCAACCCGTGGAAGACATCCTGCTCGGTTTGCACATTGAGCTCATCACTGGACAGCAGCTTGCTCAGCTGATTGGCGTTTAGTTGAAAGAACTCCTGATCGTGGCACACCTCCATAAAGTGCTGGCAGACGTACGCCTGCGCTACTCGCAACAGCTCTGTGCAGCTGTACTGCTCCGCCAATAATGCGAATCCCAAACAATTGGATGGGTGCAGCTGGCGGACGAGAAAATTGCAGCAAGCCGTCACCGCAGATTTCAGCTGCAGCATTTTGGCGGTGGTCAGAAGCGTCTCGACAGTGTTCTCGTGCAGCTCAATGCTTCCGGTGTAACAGTGCTGGACGAGCAGCTGCAACGCATCGCCCTGCACCTCGCCAAGGGTCACCTCATGCTCGTCGCTCTCGCGCAGCGATCCGGTAAACATGGCCAAAAAATATTCACTCGATGCTGAGAGCACCAAGCGATGAGCGGACACCCGCTTGTTATCAATGCCAGCGATGAGGACCACATCGCACAGCTGCTGCTTGTCCACAAAGTGCTGCATTCGCTTCAATAAGGTGTCTGCATGGCTGCCCACACTGGAATCCAATATGTCGCCTGCTGTCGAGTCTCGAGTGGGACTCTCTTCTTGATTCCCATTTGCAAATGACATTTTAATTGCTTGTTGATATTTGTCGAAATCTTTATGAAAATACCAATTTATTCCGTATAATCAGAGGTACGCAAGCAAGAAGCTGTCAAAGCTATCTGGCAAATTTGTTGCCATTGCCCCGATATTATTGAGAGCAATTAATCGAGTCAGTAGCGATATCAGTAAAGTATCGATATCGGATCGGCATGGAACATTCGGTTGCAGCACTAAGCCGACAATACACTGAGACCGTGGACCCATGCAGCCCCAGGCTGTGACACGTCGAAAATTTTGTTTGACTGTTCGAACAAACAATTGAAGACAATATCTATAAAGTAATGCATATCTTTTCTAATGGAATTTTGTTTTAATGTTTTGTTTTGCGAAGTGAAATGTTAAAAAGAAAAAAGAGTGAAATTTTGGTTTTTTTTTTCTTAAATCAATTTTTATTTTAATAAGAATATTGTCTCTATACACTGTATTTGTTTAAAGTGGGTATATCTACAAAATTACATAAAAACTATGTCTGATTACAGGGTATCTGCTAGTTGGTCACTTTCAACTAGAGCACTTCTGTTTTTGCCATTGTGTGTGTGGTCAAGTTTCACACACACACACGTTTTACTTTTGCTTTCTTTTGCTTCTTCTTTGCACTGAGCTGCTCATTGCCCCGTTAAGTGGGCAATTAAATTCAATTAGCCTCCCCACTCCCCCTACACATATACATCAATTCATTCTCCATGCTCATTTATCGCTAGCGACTCGCATCGATTGGCATTGGGGGCAAGACCCGCTACTCGCTCCCAATCCTGTATCTACTCCTGCACCTGCAGCGAAGTTTTCACTTCGAATTCGCTGCTAATAATTTAATACATTTATCGTTTTAGATTGTTGGTTTGTCGATTGGCTGGCGAAGTTTTTTGTCCTCTTTAACTTCCATTTCCATTTTTTATGTGTTAATTTTGGGACTGCCATATCAATGGAAATATGTAAATGCAGAATTTTAGTATAGTGCTACTGATCGCCTCTTTTCCATATACTGACAACTCTAAGCGATCATTCTTAGTGCTATCAAGCTGCCTGCTATGAAATCCCATATAGCGCAGCCTTTGTCCTTTATCTACTGATTGATACTTCTAAGCTTAATGAAAGCTAGCTTCCTAATATGAACTCTTGAGTAGCGGTGCCATTCATTTAGCTACTTACTGAAACTAAAAGCGAAAGCTTAAAGTCTAACTAATTTATACTAGCATTCGCTTGTGTTTTATCTAAATATAATTCTGTATGTATTTGCTATTGTTTTAGTTAAATTTGTTTTTTTCTATTGCATTTGTCTTGATTTCCGCTATTCTCAAATTGAGTTACACACACACATTAAACATCTGTTTGCTCTTAAAAAGGTAACAACGGCAATTTATCAAAATGAGTATACGCGGCAGAGTGAGAGAGACAGGGGCAGGCATTGGCACAATAGCAAATTGGCAAGCGTGTGTGTGTGTGCGTGATTGCATGTGGCGTGTACACGCATACGTATAGTCCATGTGTGTGTGTGCGAATATCTGTGCTTGACTTAAATTGCTTTTTTCAATGCCAACGGCTGCAGTCATTTGCTGTTATTGTTGTTGTTGCTGCCTGTCACATGTGGAGCCAAATGTCATTTCAGTAAAATCCCTCAAGTCGTTCAACTGCGTTCAACTGTCTGTCTGCTTGTCTGTCTGTGTATTGGTGTGCAAAAATATCATATGTGTGTATGTTGGCAACACTTTTTTCTGCGGCTGCTTAGATTGCATTGTGGATGTGGGTGGAAGGTGGACAGGGAGATGTGGTTGCTTTTACAAGACAATGAACAACTGTTGTTCCTGCTTCTCTTCCAGGTGCTTGCAAATGTGTGTGTGAGTGTGTGTGGGCGACAAGTGAGGTAAAGAAATGCAAATACGGGCAAATGGGAAGGAAAAATATTTTTTCTATTGCAACTTAGAATTTTGCATAACTAAACATGTAATTAAAACTGTAGCTGAGCGATCATTTGGCAATTAAGCAGTAAAAACTAAAACATATTTTAGTATAAAATAAAAGTACCGTTTTGTGTACTGCTGTTTGTTAACAGTATTTATCTACATTAATGAGCGCCTTAAACATATCCATTGTTGCATTTATGCATTGAATGTTGATTAACATAACTTTTAACAGCTTCTTTTAAAATTTAACAGATAGTTTTTTTTTTGAAACACAAGCAATCAATGCTGAAGTTAAGTAAACATTAATCGATTTAGGAACAAAACCAATTGATTGTCATAAAATTGATTATTTTTATATTTATTTTTATTAACCCATTTAAATTTATAATTTGAAGTAGTGGATTAATAATGAAGTTTCTAATTTTATAAATTGTCACCGACATATTTTGTTTAGTTTTCTTTTGCCATCAATTCAATCCACTATATAGCTATATATACCCTTACTAGATATAGCAATAAATGTTCATATTATCTATATAACGGACAAAATAATTTATGTGCTAAGCACTGAAATCAAGACTCTTTTAACAGATTTGCTTGACAATCATTTGTTTGGTTCTTGTTGCACGGCTATTGCTGCAGAGCGTGGCATGCCTCGGTTCACTGCTTGTATCTTTATCTACCTTCTTTTGGCTGCGTCTAATAAAATTAAAATGCCGAGCATTTTCACTTTAGATATTCTCGGATAACTTTCCAAGCTGTCAGTGCTAAGAAATTGGCAACAATTTTTCAACGGCGACTGTCAACCGCAAACCCCCCATCACTTTCCACATGCCACCCCCCAGAAACACTTACCAAGTAGCTGACTGCTACACCTTGCCACAACAACCCCTGCCACATGCCACGCACTTTGTCATCGGGCTCTGTTTGCGTAATTTGATATGCTGCGGTTTTTTTTTTTTTTTTTTTTTTTTTTGAAACTGGAATATGATGGCCGAGATTGAGATATTTTTGTAAAGTATCCCACTAAATGAATTGTGTGTGTTTGCTGCTCAGATTGAAAATGTAATGCCACAGAGGTACTTGCCGCAGATATATGTATGTGCCCCACTCCTAGTCTCACCTTCAACGCAGCAGCACTTTGGCCATATCCGCGGATTGCTGCAAAAGACACTCGGCAAATTAATTTGTGGCAGACACCGCGGCGAGTTTAGCTGGGCGTGGCATGCCTTGAGTATATTATATTATTATGTATACCCATTAATGTGGCTTGCCAAATGGTATTTTGAGTGCAGTTGAAAGCATTAAAAATAAAAACATTTTGTTCAATAAATTGATTAATATTATAATTAAAAAGTAGAAGAAAAAACCAATTAATTTAAATTTGAAAAAACAAGATATTATTCGAAACATTGTTTCACTATGGAATTCAGACGGTTAAGTATATATGTATATATATCGAAGATAGAATAAAACTCAATATTGAGTTTTGGACTCTTATAGAAAAACACAGATTTTTTTTTTTTTAATAATAAACCAAGTTGACGATTTTTTTTTTTTTGCAAGTCAATTTTTTTGATGCATAAGTTACATCGCAGAGTTCTTTTGTTATTCATTGATTTGATTTGATCAGACATAGTCCAAAGATTCTTGATAGGGTCTTGTATCTGATGAATGTGAATTAGATTCAACGAAAAGTCCTTTAATCACTTTAGAGCCTTCTTGCTGATATGCCTAGTCTCTTTTTGTGCTGTTGAAAGACCCATAATAAGATCATTTCATTATCTGCCTAAGGCCAAATTAAAACTTTCAAATGTTCATTGTCAATATGTTGATCGATAAGTATTTTTATCAAACTCATCGGACCCCACTTCATAATAAGAAAATAATACTAATTTTAAGAATGATTTGGGAACTACATTTTTGCATTTGATGGTCGCCTTACATATGCACAGAGACCTTTTCCAACTGGAAAAGTTAAGGCAGAGTTCAGATAACTAACACTGAAGTTATTATTTAAGCTTGAATTTTATATTTTGTATTATTTTTTGATTGAATGAACAAAATGCTATTCCATAGGAAAATCCATTAACTTTGGTTTTCTAAAGAAGTCAAAACTTGTATAGAAAATTAGAATCTAGAAATGATGGAATAAAATGATCTTTTATATCAAAATTTAGCAGCTTACAATTTGACAACTATGGCAAAAATAGATTCTTAAAGCCGTAACTTAATTGTTCTGCCTGTTTTTTATTGGCTGTTTATATTTTCCTTTATGATTCCCGAAAATCAAATATATTTCAAATGAAGCACAAACAAAATTGAAGAACGGATATTTTAAGAGATTTGCACAAAGTTACACTAAATATATATTAGTAGCTGCGTACAGGGTATCTCCTAGTCACGCTCTCTCTCTCTCTCTCTCTCTCTCTGTCTCTCTCTCTCTCTCTCTCTCTCTCTAAATAAAATTTTCTTCGCTGTTTTTTTTTTGGTGGCTGTTTTGCCGCTAGTTTAAATTGGTTTCAAGTTCGCATTACCCACTTGTGGCTGCCTTTTCACTTTGCCTGTTTTAATTTTTCTTGGCGTTTTCTTGCACCTTGGCTAATTGCAATTGGATGCGCATGTTGCTGACAGCCAAGAAGCCCCATAGCACAAGAACAAGCAGCAACTCTCTCTCTCTCTCTCTCTCTCTCTCTCTCTCTCTTTCAATATAGAAATTAAAGCGCTTTAAAAAAAGAAGCTAAAACTGGCTGAGGACTCCTGGTGTTAATGGCTGTTTTATGGCCAAAGCGTTGCGGTCCCTTCGGCAGCTGCTGCAAGTACTTTGTCAGTCAGTCAGGGGGGTGGGGGGGAAGGTGGCCAAAATCTAATCTATGCTAGCCTCGCACAACATCAACACACACACACACACACATACAAACACACTCGCATGGGCACTATTTTTTTTCGCCACCGACTTTTTTAGTCGCACACTTTCGAGCGGGTCGCAGTTAATTGCCCCTTGAAGAATACGCCACACATTGTGTGACTACACTGTGAAAAAAGATTTAAAAGCTAAACTATACATATTTTTTTTATTGAACGTGAGCGTATTTAAAATTTGAGAAGAGATTTTAAAAGTATTTCACAAATAGAAGGAAGCAATTCCAACTCCATAAAGTAAACATTAACTGTACATTATATATTATATACTCGTATATACATACGAGTATATTAGTTTTCTAAGGAAATTCAATTTGAATATAAAATGTTCAAAAAATAAAATTTAGTAAATCCCACTTTGGCATAGCTACAAAAATTAATTCTAACCCAAATAACACTTTATTCTGGCCCAAAAATGATTCGCACACTTCTCAGATGCTTAAAGATTTGAAGAAAAAAGGGCGAATATGTTTTCTAATATTTAATTGGGCCTTCTTTTTTAAATTGGATTCTTAAGCGAGGATGGATTTTTCATAGCATACAATTTTTAAGAAAGGAAATATTTTTATAAAAAAAGTCGATTTTTTGGCTAGCGTTTCGTTTTTAAGCAATATTTTTTGTACGTATATTTAGAAATTATTTCTATAAAAAACACAAATTGACTAAAAGCGATTTGCTAGGTTTTTTGTTGTTGGCTATCTATATGGTTAAATGTTCGGTATAAGATACGAAGAGGAGTATAAAATCTCTGAGCATTGATCTAGAATAGATTATTTTCATTTTGAACAAGGAGTCAATACATAAGTAAAACAATATTTTAAATTCGACTATTAATTTTTGAAATGTTTAGCTGTGTGAGAAGAAGGAAATGTATAATCTAGTTAAATCTACAATGAGTAAAACGATATTTTCAAATTGATTTTTAAACGATAATTAATTTTTTATGGAACCCAATTAGAATACAAAAAATGAACTACGGGGCCATAATTTAAATCCTAATTAAGGCATTGGACAACAGAGTTGCTGTTGTCCAAGAATTCGCCAAGTCTTTTTGTCCTAATTTAGTGCGTATTTTAATTCATGATAGTAGGACTCATCCCAGTTATTGTTGGAGCAGGAGGAGCAGTTTGAGCAGCATTGCTGAATTCTTGATTACTGGAAGATTCACTGCCCGAGGTACTGCTGCTCGAAGGAGAAGCGCAGCTGCTGCTGCTGCTGCTGCTGCTGCTGCTGCTGCTGCTGCTGCTGCTGCTGCTGCTGCTCGAAGAGGAGGTGGAGCTGCTGCTGCTGCCACTCGGGTCGGAATTTCCCGATTTCAACTTTGTTCTACACTTTCGCTTAGCCATAATCCCTTCCGCGCGTCCGTCGCCACCACCGCCTCCACCGCCTGCCCCTCCCCCAATTGGACTATATAAAAGTTGTCGCTTCGCAATAGAATGACGTATATCCGAGTTGCGTCTGGTGTACTTCCTCCTAGAGCCACCCAGCGCCTGATTAATGTTCTCCAAGCGTCGCTCCAAGCTGCGTTGCAAGATCACCTTCTCATCCGGTTTCATGTGACGCAAATTGATCTTAGTTTCCGGGTGCATTTCACGTTTAATCAAATTAATTATGCGGCTGCTGAAACTCATAATGTCAAACCATTGATAGTCCTGGCGAGGATTGAGACTGTTCTCAATCTCGCTGCACTCATTGATCAGTTGCATGATTTCATTTTGGGTTCTGCACGGCAACATGGCAAACTCTTCACGCAATTCACGACGCTCCTCCAAGCTGATCTCATCCTGCAATTGCGAGTCCTGGCTTTGATGTGAATTACAGCTGACTTTGCGGCGACAGTTCCTTTTCTGTTTGCCTATTTGCTCTGCGCTGACCTTGTGACTCACTCGGGCATTTTGCAAACTCTTCCTTAAACCCGACACTTTGCAATCGAGGCGCTTGCTCAGCTGAGTCTCACAGCAATCTCGTCGCCTGCTGCAATTACCTATCGCATTTAAAAGTTGCCCGAACTCCATTTGTTGCATCTGCTCGTCGATGTCATCCAGGGACTCATGGAACACACTTTCGTACATGGTTTTTGTGGCACACAACAAGTGCTCAATTTTTTGTTGCACATGTGTGTGAAATTCTTCAATATGCTGAAATTGATGTTCGTTGACTTTTTGTGCCACCGCTCGCCATTTGGGCCCGAAGACGTCTCTCACTTGATCCGATGTGTGCAGTTTTAGGTTCTTTAGCTGCTGACGGCACTCTTGCTCCACCTTATCCTGTTTCACAGTTGCAGCAACTGCTGCACCACCAGCACCAGCTGCACCGCTCTGATTGTGCAGTTCGACTTCCTCGCCCATTGGCATTTTGGCCAACACTTTATTGAAATATTTCTCCAGCTGCTGGCCATGTCGATAGACCAAATCATTTGGCTTATTGAAACAATAACAGTTGCTTAACATTTGCCTAAAGTCCAAAATCAACTCATCCACACCTCGATAGTAGAAGTACTCCACACGTTTCAGCATCGTGCCAATATCCATCGGTTTACTGATAATCATGTAGTAATTGGGTATATTCAGGGCAATGGCATCGACGGGTTTCATAAATGCCAAACCATATTCTTTGGTTGCCAATTTATCGAGCAAATTGTTGCGTAAATATTCCAATTTATTTGTGTGTCTCCCTAGTGTGGCGCCTCGGGGTCGCACCTCGGGTTGCACACGATTCGGCAGCGGCAACTTCAGCAACAGCGGGTTCTGCGTTGACTAATGATACATTGATGACAACAAAATGTTCATCGATTCATTTTGAGCTGTTTTCACTAATCAAACTTACCATTTTTAACGCAATTAAATCTTAAATCTTTTCTTTTCGATATTTTCTACAGTTTTTCACAATTATGTTTTGCTTGTCATGCTTGAATTTTCAATTTTTTTTTTTTCATTGACAGCTGTCATTTGTTGTTTTTTTTATATTTTATTTAGTGCAACTCTGATTTTGATTTGAGTGTGTGTTTTTTTATACACACTTCCCACATTCCCCACTTTTATTCAAAACTTAAAAATTCTTCATTTAAATATTTAGCACAACTATTTTAAGATATATTTAAAGTGAACTTTCAACAACAAGAAAATGAAATGGCGAAATATATATGAATTTATATATTTAATACATATACATATATTATATATTTATATATATATGTATAATCATATATATAGCCAAGTTCGTCCTTTCGTCTATTCCCATTGAAACTACGTCCTTAATTTTAAAGCTATCTTGATTAAACTTGACATATGCTCGACTTTTTTCCTCAGACCGGATTGGATCACTATATCATATAGTAGGAACGATCTGTCGAAATATGAGTTCTGCAACAAGATTTTCAAGCTAATCTTACACAATAGGCCTATTTTTATAGGACTCTCGCTTAACACAAGAATCTTTAAGATCAGAGTTGTCTTAAAATCGGTCGAAAAATTCGTTTTAGTATGAAAAACCTATTCGATATTCATTCTGTTAAAATGTTTTTCAAATTTTGATAATTTTGATATATGTAGCTGCAAATAGCATTCATGGGAACAATTTGTTCGTATTTTTCTATTTTAATTTATATTGTCTCCAAGGATTAGTAATCTTTAAGTGAGCCCCACATAGATGGGTCCCCAAGTATTATTATTGATTACTTAACTATACATATCTCGAGACAATAAAATATAATTAGATTTCGATTTGAAGTGGCCTACAGTTCTAATATGGAAACGGATCTGACGAATGTGAAGCAGATTCCACGAAAAGATCTTTAGAGCCTTCATGCTGGTGTGCCTATGGTTTTAGGTATTAGTGAATGACCGATGATAAGGTAATTTTATTATATGCCTAAGGCCATATTAACATTTGCAATATTTCAATGCGAATAGGTTGATCGATGAGTGTGTTTACCCAACTAATTGGACCCACTTCATAATAAGAAAATAATAATTATTATTATTATTTGAAGAATGATTTGCGAAGCATATTTCTGGTTTGGGTGTTCGTCTTACATAAGCACAAAAGCCTTTGCCGACACTGAAAATATTAAAGCAGAGTTCAGACATATAAGGCATTGGGCTCAAAGTTGAAAAGGGTTAAGAAGAGACAATAAACCTGCCTGCTTTCCTAGTGGGGCAGTTTACCAGTGAGCCATGTGTTGGAGGATGTCGTAAATATTCTTGTCCAGGAATTTTGAAAGTGTTTCCCCATCCGATACGATTCTCAGGGTTTTCTTTTGATAGTTCTCCTGAATAGAAAGCACTATCTGAAAAATAATTTGAGCTGCTCTTGCCACTAAAACCATTAATATATTTTTCTTAGTGTACGGATAGACAGCAAAGCAGCCGTGTGTATGTACGAGTATTTGTGTGTGTGTTTGTGCGTTTTAATCGGTTTGACTTTGCAGCTGACCTGCGGCGCAGCAACAACAACAACAAAAATAGTAGCAACAATAGCAACAACAAGGATAACAAGGACAACGAGCAGGATAAAGCGTGTTTTGTTTGGCCTCGCAGCAGCAGCAGCAGCAGCAGATTGAATCCTAATCGAGGTTTTGACTTTGGTTACGTTGCGTAAACACGCAACAACCGGTGCACACACACACACACACACACACACACACAGACACGCACACACACACACACAAAGACATATGTTGCTGCTGCTGTTGCAGTTTATTTTAGCAGACTTGCCTCTCATTTGGGGGCAATTTGTGAGCCTGGACATAGGTGAGGGGTGAATGGGTGTCTGAGGGATGTGGGGTTGTGTGACTGCTGCAGCTTGCGGTTTTTGGGGGCAGTTTCTCTGCTTCTTCTTCTTGCTATTGTTGTTGCCTTTAAATGCGCTTTTAAACGTTGACTGAGTTGACTCAAAAGTTGGCATCAATATTGAACTGGCGCGTGTCTCTGCAGCTGTTGACAGCAAAAGCACGTAGCTAGGGGGTGAGTGGTGAGGGGTGGGGGGTGTTGGGCTTATCACAAGGGGCAGACGGTGCATGCGACTTTTGACAATCTTAAAGTTAGACAATCGTTTTGTGTTGTGTTGTGTTCTGTGTGTTTTGTGTGTGTTTTGAGTGTGTGCTTGTGTGTGTGTGTGTGTGTGTTAAGTATGTGTTGGTGTTGTGTGTGCATGTGTGTCTTTGTTGGGCATATGTTTCTTGTGTGTGTTGACTGGCAACTTGTGAAAAAAGCAAGAACTTCTACTGCTCAGTCTGCGTCTGGGCATTTTTTCCTTGGCACACCCATTAAAAATGGGCTAGAAAGGTATGCTAAAATTCTGGACAAATATGCAACAGGCATAAGAAGGCAACTGCAACAAAATAAAGTATAGATATAGTTATATATGGGTACTTATTCTAATGGGAGGCTATAGTTGTTATCGCAAACTCAACTCGTTTATTACATTCTTCAACTAAAGCTTACACTTAAAATAGGTTACATAGTTATATATGTGACTATATATTTATAAGGGACGATTTATCCATGCTCGTCCATCTGTCTGTATGCACAAGCCGATCTCAGAGACAATAAGACTTCTAATTTGAAATATAAATTTCTCATATATTATAGGCTTATAAGGTTTATGTAATTTGATCGATAACTGCACTCGCTTAGCGTATATCGATACAAATCGATTAGCTATAATAAAAGAGACAATTATAAGGATAATAATTACTAATAATATTAAGATTAAGATAAAGATTAAGAATATCTCGAGACTGACAAATTTATTATTTATTTTATTTATTTATTATTATTGAAGATATATTTTTTGTTTAACTCTACTTATTTTGTAAATCTTGTAAATATTAAATTAAATTTTTAATTTAGTTTAATTTATTTTCAACTCTTTGTATTTTTCTGTGCCGACTGATTTTAGTCACTAAACATTAAAAAATAAATACATGCATAATTTTGTTATATATTTCCAGGGTATTCAAATTCACTTATGCTTGCTAGATCTCTGTGGGACATGTCCTATTAATTAAACTAGTCGTTTCTTTCAGCATTTGCAGTAAAATAAAATATAAATTAAAGTAATTAATTTAACAATCAAAATGTAATAAAGAAGTTGCAACTTATGGCTTCAACTCCAGATTAATATTAAATTTAATTTTCTTAAACTGATTCCAAATTTACTTATTTATAGTTTTAAAAGCTGATTAGGTGCATATTAACAGATAATACGAGTATATTAATAATAAAAAGAACACAAATCAATATTCCAATATTTATTTATTTGTAATTCTAAAAGACGAGTAGATTAACAGAGAGCGCTTTGAAAAGAATTATTTTATTTAAATAAAAAGAACGAAGAGCAAACTAATAATAATATTCAAAATAATAATAAAAGGAATAAAAAGAATTGAAATTAATATCAGCAAAGTTTCAGTCGAGCTGTCTCGACTTGATTCTTGCATGCCTATCTCTATACGAGTATATCTATTTGCTGCCCTGCCAGCGACCTTCGCATACGCAACTCGCAACACACTCAACACACACCAAACTTGCAACTTAAACATCACGTAAGCATTTTTTGGAGACCTCCAACAAATTTCTGCATACATACATCAATTTTTAGTTATTTCTTTGGCATTTTTGTATTTGTAGTTTTTTTTTTTTGTGTTGTTCGAGCAAAATTTTGCTTTTACTTTTCGAATTTTTTTCTACTGGACTTCATCCTCGTCTCCAGTTGTTGAAAAGGTCAGACATTGTCAGTTAAGTGTCCATGTCCATGTCCAGAAGTGTAGTTTGAACATTTGCGAGTGCTTTTCACAATTTTTTACTACAGCAATTACTCAGTTACACATATATATATGTATATATATATATGTGTGGAGAGAGAGAGAGAGAGATATGCTCAGCTGGCTCTTGGCTTGCCACTTTTTGAATGACTTTTGGTTAGGTGTCAATGCAGTGCAAAGTGGAATTATGGTAAATGGTATTGGAAAACTTTTGCAGCAATGGATATTGCAAAATATTGACATGGCCTGTCTTTGGTATAAAGGCACAAGTTACAGTTGCCTCGAAAACTTGTTTAGTTGAGCGGATTTAAGGTATTACTCTGGTTTATGCCGATGCTAACTGAGAGCGAATCTTAGATGCAGATGTGGTACTCCCTGCTCATAATCATGGCTGAGTCTCATAATCATGGCTGAGTCCCTATTTGATCAAACCTGAATCGATTTTCAAAAACAATGCTTTTTTAGTCACAGTTTGGCAGTTAGATTATCTTTGCATTTCTATATTTTGTATTGCACAACTTCTATCCCAATTTATGTGCAATAATTTAATCAGCACTGCTATCATTTTGACCGCATACTCGTATATATATATATATATACTTTACTTTATATACTTTTCCACTATTTACTATTGCAGCCTTTTAAAATCGGCATCTTCCGCCAACTGTTAGCAGTTTTTCCCCTTCCCACAAAAATACACCGTGACATAAATTACAAAATCAACAACTAAGACAAAATGGCATAAAAATCAAGTTATGACCAAAACAGTGAGAAATTACATGCTTTGATTTATTGGCTGTTCTCCAGACTCAGCTCAGACCATATACCCTCCTACCCCTCCACAAACGCTACGTGGCTAAGTAGACAGGCTCAAAGGCCTAAACGTAGCAAAACAACAAAAACAGAGAAAAATGAAGCAAAAATATTCACAACAACAACAACACCAATAACAAAAGAATGGCAGGCATATTTTGTGATTTGTGACTTGCGACTCCGCACGTAGCTGGGGGCTTGCCACGCCTGCCTCGCCTCCCTCGCCCCACCCATTACTCCTTCCACCTTGCAGCACGCGCTGGCAAAATCAACATTCAAAAAATATATGAAAATAAAAATCACGCAACAGGATATTGAAACGTCACACATATGCCACAAGTGCCAAGTGCCGAGTGCCGCGTGCAGAGGAGTCACCAGTCAGGAGTCACGCACATACACTCAGAAAAACAAAATCAACCTATTCATATTATATTATTCTAAAATTTAAGGCTGTGTCTTTCTAGAAAAGCAGTGTTTGCATTTCTTAATTTTAGAATGTATTTTTTCTAATATTTAGAAAAAATTTGTCTAATTTTCATGCTTTTTTTCTATCTGTACCTGAGAAGAATTCTTATTTTAGTTATTTTGTTGCAGTGTAACTATTGATAAACAGTTGTATTTTGTTGTATGACTTACATATACAAATATTTTACATTGCTTATCATTTCTTATAGATTTAATCGAAAAGAAATAATTGATTTTATTTCTACTTTTAAGAAGAGCATTAATGGAAAATATTTCTAACAGAAAAATCGATTTTTTGATGGGACTGTTTATTTATGACAAGCCTTGCTAACTTTTCGAAAAATGTTTTATTATATTTGGAAATTATTTGTAAGAACTAGAAAACCCTTATATTATTTTTGGCAATTCTCATTTTAGGGCGATTGTTTATCTTAGTGTAGCGGGCATAAGAAGACAGGGGTACGGGGCAGAAGTCTGTGGCAGATTCACCGGAGGAAATCATAAAAGTTTGGCTGGAAAACAGCCGCATGAACTTCATGCGGCATTAAAACTGTCAGTGGTGCAGATTGGCTTGCCTTGCCTCGACTTGTCTGCCTGCCTGCCTGTGGTAGGTAAAGGACACCTCCAGCTTCACCTTCCACACACATGATTTATGCAGCACTCCTTGCGTGGATGCAACTTCCAAAGCCAAAAAAGAAAACACATTTGTAAACAGTTGCAGTTTCTTTATTTGTGTGTGTTTCCTCCCTTTCCCGCCCGCCCCCACCGCCCCACGTCACGTCGTTGCCTGCGGATGTGTTGCCTGCTGCCCCCTTCATCCTTCCTCCATTATCCTGGCCAATTGTCAGTCAGATCCAGACGACTTTCGGTGTCTGATTGGAACTTGCCTTTTTAGCTTGGCCTTTGCCACAACGCGTCGCGAACGTGCGTTGCAAGTTTAAACAAAAGCCAGCCAGATACTGCAGTCAAACTGAATATCTATATATATAGATAGATATAGATATCTATATATAGATATATACATATACGAGTATATACCTGATGCTAGTTGCCAAATTGTTGTAAAGTTCTTTTCTATATTTATACTCGGCGACTTGATTTAAAATGTGATTACGATTTTTTCACAAATACATTGACAGCTTTGGGTTTGGCCTACGAGTGGAGTATTTACAGCCGGAATCAACAACATATTTATATATTTACATATACTAGATTGAAAGTAGAAGATTTGGGGCAAGGAAGTGGTTCTAACAGACCTTTCAAGGGGAAGGGAGAGCTCTAACGGGTGGAGTCTCTTTAGTCGTTAGTCTATTGGCTATTGTCCAGTAGATAGTCAGATACAATGGAGATTAATGTATTCCGTTAAAAGGTATGTTTATATATATCATATAAGTTGATGCAGATTATATATACTAAGTTGAACAAATAGGTTGTAGCAGATTTGTGACATGGACAGATGAGATTTGAATTGGTTAGTGGTATACGAGTAGATCAATTTAGAAGTCTTAAAGGCAGATCTAACGGTCTCTTTAGTCTTTCTTCGGCTCTAATAATATCATTTCCGGTGTTTGGGTCCTCAAATATTTTAAATTCAAGCCCTGGTTCCGATTCTGAATTTCAATTGGCGGTACTTTTATTTGTGTCATCAAATTTAAGTCTTATTAGCTTGGCTCTGTCTAAGATGGACCTGGTTAGGCCTGAGTACCTCCAACACCTCTTGTTAAGTTTAAGCGGCAGTCAGATTTGCCTAACAAAGATCTTTATCTTTATGTATCATGTCTTGTTAAGTTTAACTGGCATTCAAAGCCTGAATTCTAGTCAAATCTGTCTAAGCTTGGAGTTGAACACGTCTTGGTAAGTTAGCTGGCGTTAGTGGTCAAATCTGGCTAAGATAAACTTGGTTAGGCTTGTATTCCAATACCACTTGTTAAGTTTAACTAGCAGTCAAATCTCATACCTCTGTGACTGCTGGTTAAATTGTTTCGGGTATGCCACAAAAAAATATCTCGTACAAATTGGAAACCTGAGTGTGGCAAATGTGGCGCCTTTTACCGTTTGTTGAAGCTGCACGCGTGTGTGTGGAAGTGTGTGTGTGTGTATGGCCTGAAAGCATATCCATTTCACGCACAAGTGCCGTAACTGTGGCTGCTGTTGCCCCTGATGTTGAACCGTGTGTCAAATCCATTAACCTTCTGTTTACTTTTCTACGTCCAGCAAAAAAAAAAATAGCAGTGAATGAAGTGTGCTCTCTGTGTGTGTGTGTTGTGTGTTGGGTGTGTGTGAGTAGGAAATTTGATATTTTCACTAAATTGCGTTGCACACTTGAGGCAGTTACACGCAAAAAAATCTACTTCATATTTAGTATGTTGCCCTAAAACTAGAGTCGCCCTACAAATTGGAAAGTTTTCCTTGTTATTAGAAATAATATTTTAATATTAGAAGAAAATTCAAAAAATTCGAGAAACTTGCCATAAATTGAGAATACCAAAAATATAACGATCTTTTTTATATTTTTTTGAAATATTTTTAATATTTTCTAATAATTAAGAAAAAAATAGTAATGAATTTAAAATACAAAATGTAAAATGCTTGTGTAAATATGAATTGTTAAAATAAAAAGTTTAATTAATAAATATAAGTAATAAAATAGCTAATTAAAGAAATCTTATATTTACGAGTATACACACATAGAAAAAAAAGCATCCTGAAAATGGCACACATTTTTCCTTAATTTTCGAAAAATGCTCAATGAAGTTTAGAAATGGAAACTCTGGTTTTAAGCAAGCCTTAATCGATAATCTTAGAATTCTGCTTTTATTTATTTGTTAAAATGTAGCTCGACTTTTTTTTAAAGTGTAGCAGCGATTGACACCGCATCTCGAGAGAGAGTGAGGCGAGAACTGCCCACTTTGAGCCTTCATATCACATAAATCTTACCTTAAGCAAAAGTGGTGCGAGCAATGGAGCAGTAAATGAAGCAACCACTCACACACCACACACACACACACACTGGCACACTCGCAGAACTCACACTCGAAGCGAAAATGGACATTAAGTTGACGTAAATTGTTGGCCATTACATTAACACGGCTCAAACAGAGCCTCTGCCAATTAACTAAGCCCGATTCTAATTGTTGCCACAAATTATGGATGTATTTTTGTATTGTTTTTTTGTTTTTTTTTTTGCTGTTGCTGTTGCAATAGTTTATGTTATAGTCAACAGCTGTTGTTGTTGTTGTTGTCGTTTCTGTTCTAATTGAATTTTAATTACCGTTGATTTCACTTTTCGACCTTTGGCAAACAACAACAAGCAACAAGCAGCAACAAAAGTTGCAATATTCAATTAACAGCAAAATATGCAAAAAAGTGGCAAAAGTTGAGCCCGCAAACATTCGGCCAAGTCAGGACTCAGGACTCAGGTCTCGGAGTCCTGAAACTGGAGCTTAGAGCACAGAGTCAGGGGCGTAGTCGTAATACTAAAATATCAAATCAGACATTTGCATCATTAATTTAAAAATAATTTAATTATTATATTTTCACTTTTTTAAATTTGGGTACATTTCGGTTACTATCACTATTATACTATGGCAGTTAAAAAAAATCGATGATAAAAAGGCCAAAAAAGTAAAACTTACTTTAAAATGAGTCCTGCTTTTTCTTAGAGTACTAAACTCAATTTAAGTATTTGTTATAAATTTTTATAAAATATTATTATATTATTTTGATTTTCAAATAATAAATTGAATCATATTTATGCCAAAAAATTACAATTTATTTTAATTTGGCTTAGAATAATATGTTAAATTAGTAAATTAACTTTTGAAATAACTATTAATTGAATCAGAAGAGAGAAAAACTTCTAAATACAATCCCCCCTTCGCCAGCCCCCTCTAATTTAGAAGGAGACTACGGCCCTGTTCCAGGTTCATTTGCATTGTAGCATCCAAATTTAAAGTTGCCCTTTTTTGTTGTTTTTTATTGACCAAAAAAAGCGAGGCGAAAGTTTTTGCGCGCAGTTTACACGTTGACTTCCGGCAGCAAAGCGGAAGTAGGAAAGGACAGCGACAGCGAGGAGTCCTTGTTGCAAGTTGTTGTTCTTTGGCTGCTACAAATAAGCGGCATCAACTTTAATCACCTGCTTAATTAAATCAGTTTCAGATGCGCAGGTCGCCTTGCCACATTTTGTTGTCGTCCATTGTTGCTGCCACTTGGAGTTGTTTGTCTTCTTTTTGTTGGGGGCGTGCTGCGTGTGGCAAGGTGGCAGCGGAAAGGGGATGTGTTGTTGCCTCTCTGCATAAATTATGCTGCATAATCAGCTACAAGCATTTCATTTAAGCTGCTTCACGCGACGCTTTCCTTGCCACTGTTTTTCAGCTTTCTTTTTTTCCAGCTTTGTTTTCTTCATTCTTATTTTTGTCCGATAAGCGCTTAAATCATTTACGCTTCTATTTTTCTGAGCGCTTTCTTTATTTACTTTATGTTTGCTTTTTGAATTTTCATTTTGTTTGAGGCGCTTTAAAGCTTGGCGATTTTTGATGGCAGCTAATCACATTTTTCAACTTTTTTCGTATTTTATTTATTATCAGCCTTTTGACAGTATTAATTAAATTTTGTTAATATTTCTGTTACTGAGTTTAATTTAATAAATCATTTTTATTTATTGCATTGTTTGGCTTAATTTATTTTTAGTATAGTTTTTATATATATTTCGATATATATATGTCGACTGACTTTAGTTGACATTAAGCAAAAAAAAAATAAATAAATGTACATAAAACAATATTATTAATTTAGAGAGGAATTCAATTGAATTTAAGAAATAACTTTTATAATATTTGTCTTCGCGCAGCCAAAACTTCACCATAACTGATCATATTTTCAAAACCCAGAGCATTTAATCATGGTTGGATTAACAGTAAATTTGAAATTATAAAATCGATTCCACTTTAATAGTCTTCCCCATAAAATCTTATTAAAAAGAGTTTAAGTCTTTCATAACTTCATCAAAACTCATCAAATTAGGGCTACTTGGATTAACACTACATTTATTGCTTAAATCTGGATATACCTTGTTTACATATTTATTTAAAATGTCCTTGAATATCCCTTTCACTCCTTACTGCTTAAAGTAATTTATTTCGCTCCCATTTTGTGGCTTTTGCATTTAAGTTCACTTAAATTTCACTTTTCTTGGAGCACAGAAAATAAAATGCAGGAATCAACAATTATGTTAATTCGCTTATGGGTCAATGCAACGTGGAATGGACTTGCAAATGAATGCAACATTAAATACATATGCACAGACACACACACACACACACATATGCATATATATTATATATATATATATATTTATACATTTTTATTTGATTGTCAACACTTATCTTTATTTATGTATGAATGCCTTAACAGCTGTTATTTAACATTGTGATTGTTAACTAAGCAGCGCCCTTATTTACAGCATTATTTCCCCTGCGCCTTAACATTGCCTGCCACTGTTAATGCCATGCTAGCTAACTGCTAATATTTCAAGTAATATTTTAGCACTCTCGCTCTCCCGCTCACTGCGCATGTGTCGGCCTCACACCTCAGCTACTGGCCACGTGTCGTGCGTCTATGTGTGTGTTAATGTGTGTGTATATAATATACCTTACGCATCCACCAATCTACCTGCGCAAAGCGACGTCTGCTGCGCCCCCACCCCCTCCTCATATATAGCATACACACACATACAAAAGCTACTCTCTTCGTGTCTTTGTGTGTGTGTGTGTGTACCTGTTCTAGGTGTTGGTCTTCGTCGTCGTCGTCTTTAGCATCGTCGTTTGCAAGGCTTGCTTGTCAGTGAGAGCGAGCCAGCGAGCGCTTTGTAGGTGCCCTCTCTCTCTCTATCTCGCTCGTTCGCACTAGCTAAGCACAGCGCCACCTGCCGTGTGGCGGCGAACCCCCTCGCTACATGGTGCTGCTCATCATTCAGGCTTCAGCTTCAGCTTGAATCTTCTTCTTCTTCTACTGCTTTATATAGCAGCTACTGCCTCTGCTAACGTCGCTGCTGCTGTTGCTGCTTTCATTGCTGCTTTTGCTGCTCCTGACTGGGCACCTAACCGCAAGTGGCAGTTGTTTTGCTTTTATTTGCAGTGTTCGCTTACAAGTTACCTCCCAGCCCCTCCCTTACCACACCCCCTCCACATCTAACTTTGCTCATTCGTTGCGTTCGTGCGTTTGCGTTCTCGCTCGCTCTCGCTCTCTCTCGCCACACGCATACATACATCCATATGTATGTAAGTTAGACAGGTTATTGCTTGCTGGCTCGCTCGCACACTTACCGTTACCGTTAAGGTGTGCGAAATGTTGGCAGCCAACCAAAGCCGAGCACCTTTTTCGCTTGCTCATTGCGAGCAACCGTTTCTCTAACGTTGAGCTAAGGTTCAGCAAATGTTGAGCAAATGTTGAGTTTGATTTTGAGTCTGTGCTTTTTTTATGTTGGCTTGCTTACCGTCGGAAAGTGATTTATGGCTTGTTGAATATTTATTTTGTGCTTAGTATTTATTTTTATTATTATATTAGTTGCTGGCATATGTATATATGCATATATATATATATATTATTAATACTTATATTTTTAAATTTTAGATGCGTCATCGTCTCACTTTCGGCATATTCACCTCACCTCACCTCTGTCTATGTGTGTGTGTGTGTCTGTGTGAGGATTTGCTCTCCTTGTCGCAAGCTGTTTTTTTCTCATAGCTTTCAGCTTCGTGTCGCTCGTTAGTTGTCGTCGTGCATGTGTCTCTGTCCCCCCACTTCCCTCCCTCCATCTTCTCCTTCTCCTTCTTCATCACCCGCTGTTCGCTTTTTATTTCCACTGCTGCGTCTTTAGGTAAATACAAATGCTGCCTGCCTGCGTGTGTGTGTGCGTGTGAGAAAGAGAGAGAGAGAGCAAGCATCAGGTGCCAGCTAACCCGCCCAGCCAGTGAGTGTTTGGCTGCCTGGAAGGTGTGTCTCGCTCTTGCTTTGTAGGTGCGCGACGACGTCTACGTGATTTATGCCAGCCAATCGTTGCGTCTCTCTCTCTCTCCTTCTCTCTCCTAACGGTGTCACATTAGTTGGCCAGCAGCGTTCACCTTGTTGAAAATGGCGTTGCCAGCGCACCTATGAGCGTGCAGCAGCAGCTGTCCCTAACTACCCCCACCCCCCATTCCCTAGCCACCCAACCCTACACTCAGAAAAAAATCGACCTACATTTTAGTAAATTGCTCAGAAAAAAATAAAGCTTTTCTAGCTTTATACAAATAATATTTAAATATTGGAATAACCATGTCAAAAAATGAGAAAGATTTGCCTTATGCGCCAAAAATATGGCGATTTATTATTTTTATATTTGGCGATTTCATATTTTTTTAAAAGTAGAAATTCAAACGCTCATTTTTGAAATTCAGTGAAAAGAAATGCAATTTATTGACTCGACTTTTATATTAGAGTTTAAGTTCTTTCAAATTAAATGAATAAATTTATATGTTATGTAAAATGATTTTTGTATATACGAACAAATACAGATATATACATAAACATAACTAAATAATATATATATTTAGCACAATATTTAAAATGTATCGGTTTTTTGCTGAGTGTATGCTTCTTACCACAACCCCTACTACAGCTGCGGCTGACTAGAAACTTTTCTAATTAGCCAACATTGCAAGAGCTGGCAAAAAATAGAGAGAAAAAGAAAACGAGTTTCGCCTCTTTATGGATTTTTGCGGCCCCTTTTCAGGCGCTTGCCTCGCTTGCCTCACTTGCCTCAAAATGTTGCCAGCTGGCTCCTCTTCTTCGGCTTCTTATTGTTGTTTTTGTTGTTGTTGTGATGTCGTTGTCCTCGTGTTGCTTTTGCGCAGCGCATTTTCTTTTGTTGCAAGTAAAAATCAATACAATTTTATAGCAATTTAATATGACCTTCATGGCATAGATGCGAATGAATAATAGATATATATATATATATATATATATATATATATATATATATGTATATATGTTGTATGTATATATTCATTTTTATTTGTGTGAGTATTTTTCCACTAGGCGCTTTTCTTTGCCTTTCTTTTCTTGTATTTTCATGTCAATTTCTGTTTCTATTTTTGCTTGTAGGCGGTTTTTGTTGGGCTTTATTTGGCTTGCATTTCTGCGCTATTTTTGCGTCTTTCCATCAGGTCGTATGCGTGATATTTGCAACGATTTCATTTTTTTCGGGTACTTTGCAGGAGGTCAGCAATTTTGACATTGTCCCCGAGACAGTCAATGAACTCGAATGAATATTTTACAATTGACTAGAATTGGACTTTAAGGAGATTTTTTTGTCAAGCAAAAACGATGTAAATATTTATTTTGCACAATTTTCTGGTGGAAATTTGATAAGAATACGTTAATTTGAAATTAATTAACTTTAGTGTTCTAAATGGTGTCTCACTCTTAACTTCTCATTATATCTGATTATCAATAGTTTCTTACTTTGTTAATTTTACTTTTTTAGTTTGTTTAGGTTTGATTTTAAATTTGAGTTTACTCAGATTTATTTATTATATTCTTTATTTAATGCCATTTTACATTTGTAATTTAATTTTTGCCGTTTTTATTTTATTTAAATTAATTCGCAACGTTAATTTTATATTTAATTTGAAATATTTATTTAGTAAATCCTTTTTAAAAGCTGTAAATGGTTTTAGTCCATTAAATAGAGTCTTTAGCTCTTACAAATAATCATTTTATCTGCTAACTTTTGAATAGAGTATTTCCTCTGTGAAATGTTCTTTAATAAGTTCTTTCAATTATTTGCAAATTTCTGCACTGTAGAGTATTGTTTAAAGTAATTTGTAAATTCTTTAAATATTATAAACTTTTATATTTACTCACCTTTAACTTTGTTTCATTTAAAGTAAAGTTTTTATTTATTATTAATTTATAGCAACTTTAATTAGTGCTTTTATTTGCCAACATTTGATTCCAGCATATCATCTGTGAAATAATCTTTAAAATATTATATGCTAATAGTATTATAGAGAAGAGCTTTTCGGCTTTTTCACTTATTAACTACATTTGAAAGACCATCAATTCAGAAGCAGCCAGAATGCTTAATATAAAAATTATGATAATGATGTACCTAGATAAGATCATACGTGAGATAAGCATAATTGTAGATAGTTTAAGATCGTTTAAGGGTTTCCAATAAACCTGACGAACCATTTCAGCAGCAGTCTTTATTTGAACCTTCATTGTGAATTTATTTACTCGTATTTATTGCTTGAGCTTGAATTAACTATATCCATGCTAGATTTAATGATTCAATTACTCTCATTAATTGTCCAACTCACTTAAAATAATAATAATTTATTATTTTCATTATTTTATTTATTTTAATTTAATTGATCCAGCTTAAAGTCGAGTCGAGTCTAGTCTAGTAACTTTATTTTTACTACAATCATAAGTTATGTAAGTTGTTGGCATGTGGAAACCCCGTGCTGAAAGTGCAGTTTGAGCCAAGCATTGCTATTGCCACTGTTTAATGACGCACTTAGCCCCCTCCCCTCGATGCCTCCTTGAGGGGGGAAATGCACTCATCTGCCTGGAGAAGTTGAACAATAACTCAGAGCATTAGTCGCTTGAGAAATTGTCTGTTTACCTTGTTGCCTTGTTGCAGTTGCCCGTGCCCGTGCCCGTTGCCCATTGCCAAATGGCACTCAAAGTGCGCCAAATATGAAAAATGAGACGCAGCATGCGAAATTACAAACTACGCCAAAGGGAGGCAGAGAATGAGGCAAGCACTGTGGCAGAGGCAGAGAGCATCCTGAAATCCTGGTGTGCACCTCCAGACATGAAAAGTTGAAATAATAATTGTGCACTTTACACTCAAAAAATAGATCTAGCTCAAATTTGGAAAGTAGCCCTAAAATGAAAATCACTCTGAAAACTGAAAAAGAAATCTAACAATACGAAAAACTTCTTAAAATTAGAAGAGCATTTTTCTATTTATCAGAAATATTTTCAATTATATAAAAACAAATTTCTAAAAAGTACACAAAAGTGAAATACAGAAAATTACCCGGAACTATTTTTGTTGCTTCTAGATATAAATCCTAATATGCGACACAAAACTTTACAAAATCAGAAATTTGTATTTTTTTTTCGAAATGTTTTCGATTATTTAGAAATAAATGTATATAATTTGTACGAAATGTGCTTTTGTATTGTATGGAGCTATAAACAATGACAATTTTGCTTTAAATCTTAGATAAGTCAACTCTAGAAACAATGAAAGGAAAATGCAGTGTATCTTTTGATAGCCAGATTCCAATATTCTTTACATTTCACGATTCCATTATAATTCACCGTTGGCGTTAACGTGTGAGTGTCAAAATTACAGTTTGATTTAATTTGAATTTCTAAAATTCTCAATATACTTTGCGAATTTTGAATGTTGAGAACATTGTTGATTATGGTTAAATGAGCAGACAAAAACTGTACACTTTTTAGACATTTGAGAATGTCAGAAATGTTTAGAGTGGAAAGATGCTATTAATAATAGAAAACATTTTTAAGAATAGAAAAATACTCTATCTGGTTTTGTGAAATTATTTATTTGTATATTTGAAAATTATTTCTGGAATACCAAAAAGTTGACTACTTTTTTTCTGTGTGTATTCGCAGTCAGAGGCTGAGATGCCACGGGGCTTGAGGCAGGGCTTACACACATTTTCATTTGGTCATGTCCGGTCCGCCAATGTTTGTCCAGACAACCCCAAGTAGTACACACTCACACACACACACACACACAGACACCGAGTCTCTTTTTTATTTTCTTCTTCTTCTTGTGCGAACAGTCTTTATTTCTTTCTTTGGCTTGCGTCTCTGTCAATGGCAAATGTTGCGCTGACCGCTGTCCGGTTGGGGACACCTCGTCGTCATCATCGTCGTGGTCCCCTCCGCGCCTCTTCTGCGTCTTCTTCCATAGCCCCTCCCCGCCTAAGTGGGCTTCATCAGATGCGCTTCGTTGCGTGTCCGGACAGAGAGCGTCATAATCGTTGTTCGCCTTGTCGTCCATTTTTGCCAGCGTTTTCTCTTTTTTTTGTTGCTTTCCTTTTTGCCCTTTGCGGTTTTTGCCGCTTTTGGGGTCAAAGTTCAGCCACGTTGACACTCGCCGTGCCCCGCCTCGTCCCGTTTCGCTTATTTATCTTTAAGATTCGCAGCCACTCACTGCACAGGTTTCGTTTCTATACCCTGAACCCATTCAAAATGGATAGTAAGGGTATAATGCAGTTGTGCAAAAGTATGTAACAGCCAAACGGAAGCAGCTAAAAGCACATAAAGATATATACGAGTATGTTCTTGATCAAGATAAGCTGACAAGCATTCCTCTGTGTGTCTGCATGAACGATCCTTGCTCAAGGACTATAAGAGCTTAAATTTACCAAGCGTTGTTAAGTTTATTTTCGTTATAATTTTTTGTTGTTGATATTTTAATTACTATTAAAGTTATTGTCAGATTGAACAAACTACAATCAACAAGTCTACTGCGAGTTTAAAAGTTGACTGCGTGGTATCTCTTAGTCGAGCAGTTTCGACTGGAGCTTGTTGTCAGCACTGCTCTGAGTTATGGCTCCAACAATGCGTCAGTTCTGCGTTTTTTGTCAGTGTCCACTCGCAGTTGCCATTTGCAGCGCCTTCAACTTGGCGTCTACTCAACTGCTTATTGTGTACGAGTATGTGTGTGTGTGTTGCACGTGGCTTTTGCGGCCTTAAGTGGAAACTGTAGTTTTTCTTACTTAACCACACACACACACACACACACACACAGACATAGAGAGATTTGTGTCTGCTCTTATGTGGCATAAGTCAAGTGCTGGTTCACAGTTCACGTGCCAGTTTTAGACTTGGACTTGGACTATTGAGGTTAAAGCTTAGCTTTGGCTAACTTTTTGGCTAAACCTTTGCCTTAATTAGGAGTGCGTATTAAGCAATTACAGTTGAAGAAGTGGGGGATGCGCAGAAGAGCCTTTGTCTTTAGCATTAATTCAATTTGTCACACTTTACGAGTCGAGTGAAGAACTTTTAGTCCACAACTCAACACCAGCAACCCGCAAAAGTCGCTTAGCTTTACACTTTAGCCACAAAAGTAGAGCAGCTGTCCAAGTTGGGTTGTTTCGATGCACTCGAAAAAACTCGAGCAACTCGAGAAATTTCGAAAATCATCAAACTTTTGGAACCAAGAACAGCTCAGGTTATTAAGCATGGATTACGAGTATATTTCTAAAAGGGTAGGTTGAGTCTATTCATCTCTCAGCAGGTTATTTCTTTTCTTAATTTCAGCTTCGATTTCGATTTAATTTACCAGAAGTTTGTTTCTACAATACATACTCAAAATTCTTTATTGTTACTTATGTTATTCTTAAACGTTAGGAATTTAAGATTTATGATGAATTTGAAAACTTAACTCAAACTAAGGCATTTATTATGTATTATATATATATATTACATTTGTATAAATTCATTATAATATAATATAATAATTAATTGTGTATTATATATATAATATATATAACATTTGTATCAAATAGAAAATACTTCTTTCTAATTAAAGAAATATTTTGAAATTATTTTTTACAACCAAATTTTAAGTCTACATTTTTATTTATTTCTTAATAATCTTTCTAGCTTTGAGAAATATGTTTTTTTTTTTAATGTATTTTGAAATTATATCTAAAAACGAGAACATTTTTCTACAATTCAGGGTGATATTTATTTTAAGGCAATTTTTTACATTCCAGTTCGATTCTTTTTTTCCGTGTGTGGTTTTTTTTGTGTTGCCTGCTGCGGTATGTCGATGTCATTTTCAATTTGACTATGCCGGAAGTTACCTGCTGGCGCCAGTCTTACACACACACACACACTCTCGCACAGCTGGGACACAGGCACTGAAGTCATTTCCTGGCTGGCCCTGGTCCAAGTGTCCTTTTGCACAGTGGTTTTAAGTGTCCCATGTGGCCAGGGCTGGAACTAGATTAAATTGGCATCTTTTGTCGTGGAGTGTCGAACTGACTTTGTTTTCACAAATGAGAGAGCCAGCAAATTAAAACTTGACTCATATGTGTGTGTCCAGCTGTGTGTGCGAGTGTGATGTGTGTGTGTGTGTGTGTGTGATGTGTGTTGGGTTGTTGTGTGTTTGTTTTAGCTCAAGTCCTTGGGGAGTACGGGGACAGAAGTCAGCCAGCAGTCAGCAGCCAGCTAGCTGAATGTTGATGATGGCCAGCAAATACACACACACAAACACAAGCACACACACACACACACATACAAGCATACGCACATAGACACACACACCCATACAATCACACACACACACACAGTAGTTGCCTGGGGAGCATTCTAGTTAATGTTTGCGACCGGTTTAAAGCCTCTCTTAGTCCAAGAAGCTTATTTATTTTTAAGTACTATGAACAAAAATGCTGATTGCTGTTTTTAAATACTTTTAAGCAAATAGTTATTGTAAATGTTAAGTAGATGGGTTAATTTTGACTTGGCCAAATAGAAAATTGTGTTTGCAAAATATTTGAAAATATGAATCCCTTCGGTTTAGAGTGTGAAGTTTTCTAAACAGATATGTTTGATTATTTCATGCACCTAATGAAATAAATAAAAATACATCTTCAACGTGTGAACTATTCTAATTATTATTATGATTATGTCTGATGCTGAAGTTATAGAAGAGAATATTGGTTAAGATAAAGACTTGAATTATTGATTATAGATGTATTTATGACTGCGTCAGAAAGTGTTTAAATTTAAATCGATAGAAATCGATAACATTCATAAAATCACATATCTCCCATAATTAAAAAGCCAAAATCACCAAATAAATATGGCTAAATTTGTTTAAATAAAAATTCGATCTCGAAATGAGCCGTTGGTCTGTCCGCCCGTCTGTATAAACAAACCGATCTCAGTTATTGTTATAAGAATTATTAAATTATATCTTTCATACAGCATTTTTCCTTTCAAAGTGTTTTTCGTAATAACAATTTTAGATCTATTAGGATTTTATATTATAGTTATTTTTTTTTATGTATATTTGTTTTCTAACAGGTATCAAAATTGCTTCGAATTTGCTTCTATTGGTATTTTTGACCTTTTTTAGTACGTTCTTTGTAGCCAATATATATATACTAGTTTAGAATATGGCTGTATTTTGACTACTGTTCGTATTTTTCTCAGTATTTTTCTTATTAACCCTATTTATTAGATAGCTCTCTTAAAAGTTTAGATTTACTTTATTTATTTATGTACATACTTTTCTAACAGATTTTTGTTGCTGGTTTGAATAAATTTAAATTTCTTACGCTTGAGGAATACGGAAAGACTTTGGTTTGGGTTATCATCCATATTCTGGATAATTAAAGACTTGTGCTCAGGGCAACTCCCAGTCGAGATCTCTCGACTACAACATTCTTACTTATTTATCGCTGCGGAGGTCAACTTGAAGTTGAACACTTACTCATTCTTGGAGTACTTTTTGCTTACTCTTTGAACTAATGCCCTGCTCAAGAAAAGGCTGCAAGGGGCCATTCATCAAGGCCTTTAATTGATTGCCAGCGTTTTCAACGTGGCTGAATCTATTTTACTTTTGGCATTTTTGGGGGGCGCTTGCACAAATCGTCGATTAATTAAATATTTACAAGCTCAATTGGGCGGCAATGAATGCTAATTAATTTGTTACTTTAAGCTGAATGAAAAGCTTACATTTTCTTCATCATCTACTCGCTGTTGGTTATCTTTACGCTTCACAGGAATTCAGCGCCCCTTGTTGATTGAGCTGACCATTGATTAGACCATGATATTGGTGATGGATGCTAGTAAATGAAAATCAAAATCAAAATGAAAATCAAATTGAAAATTGCAAGTGAAAAGTAAAAGGAAAACAACCCTTTTAGTGTCAGGCGGGGAAATTCCGATTCGACTGCTGCCAACTCTAATTGAAAAACTTTGCTGTAAAACTGAGCAACTGACTTCAAGTGCAAATTGCCAAACTCAAATACAAACTAAACAACACACATACACACACACACACACACACACACACACACACAGATAGTCAGTAAGCCGAAATAGTTATCAAACACACATGAAACAATTCAGTTCAATAAATGTAACTAGATATGTTTTGTCGACTTGGTTTTGCTTTTGTTTTTGCTTTGAGTTGCGGTTAATTTCGTTGAAAGTTGTCTTCAAAATTTTGCCAAATGGACATTTTTGGCAAGTTTTTATACCACATGAGACCATTAAAAGTGGGTAAATGGGGTATATCAGGCAGAGGAAAGTCTCTTGGGACCCATATTCTTGATCAGCATAACAAGTCGAGTTAATTTAGCCAAGCAGATGTCAGAATTTGGAATATAGATACTCGTATAACTCGCGTTTATTTCCTTTTTTCGTTAACTGCCTCCGTTTCGCAACTATCGATATAAATCGTTTGAGATTTCTAAGGTTCTAACGAAGATCCACAGTAAAGCCATTTCCTTTTTTTTCTTCAATATTTATTGGAACTTTCTTGACAGTCCAAAGAATGGATCATTTTGGGTTTTTAATGTACAAAATAATCTTGGTAATTTTAGAAAATAAGACAATATTAAAATCATATTTTGGCAGAAGAAATTAATTAATGTAACTGATCTGGATGATCTTGTCTCTCTCCCCTATTCATTTGCTCTCTCTCTCTCTCTCTCTCTCTCTCTCTCTCGCTCGTTCACACATTCGAAGAGAAGTTTTGGTTCTGAATTCCATGTCCATTCGATTTCACTTTCAATAAAATTTGCTGCTTCTCTTAGATTTGTGTCCTTATCTTATCTTATCTTATCTGTAACTAATCTGTCTTCTCTCTTCTATCTTACCCTTTCTCTCTCGTATTTGCGTCTTTATTGCCCTTGTGTCTTAACTTTAACTTATCAGTCTTCTCCCTCTTCCTCACTCATTTATGAAATCTTGTCCTGGTTTCTTATCTGTAACTATCTTCTGTCTCTGTCTCTCATCTCCTCTCTTTCGTTCACTTTTTTTCCCTAACTCTCTCTCCATTTTACACATTAGAGCGACAGTTTGGGTTCCCGGCTCATTTATGAAATCTTATCCTTGTGCTTATCTCTAATTGATTTGCCTCCTCTCTCTCGCTCTCTCTCTCTCTCTCTCTCTCTTTCTCTCTCTCTCTCTCTCTCTGTATCTGTCAGTCTGTCCACTTGTCCCTCGCACATGTCACACATTAGAAAAAGGGCCAGTTTTGCTTCCTGTTTCCATTTATGAAATCAGCTCACTGCTCACTGCTCACTGCTCACTTTCAATTTGCTTCTTCTTAGGGCCATTTTTAATTGCAGGCCACGTTTCGCATATGAATTGTGGCCGGTCCGCCTGCCTGATGATGAAACAAACAAGTTAATTAAACGTTTTGCCGGCCACAAAAGTTTTTGCATGATGTTATCACTGCGTTGGCATCGCTGTGACCCCACCCCCCCAGTCTGCCCCTCTCCCTCTCCCCTCCCACTCCCTCTCCCTCTCCTCCATCATTGAATGCTGGTTTTAATTACACAGATTTGTATGCCGTTACGGACTTTCACTTTCTCGGCCAACTTGTCTTGTATTACATGATTTACCCCTGCCGCCCCCATTTTGGCTTTATATATATGTAAATTTATTATTTATTAACATTAATTATGGTGGTCAGCTCTGTGTGTGTGTTGTGCGTGCTGTGTGCTCGTCTTACTAGTTGGTATTGTCATCGAATTTCATTGTGCTCTGACTGCGATTTGCTGATGTCAGCGCTCCAATTAACTGGCTATATATAAATATTTTCTTTTTGGAGCACTCGATGACAGCGCGAGGGGATATATTGACCGGACTCGTGGATGGAAAGGTATGCAGTTTTGGGGGCAGTTTATCTAGCTAAAATTTATATATTGCTTACTTCTGCTAGAAATATTTATGTTTTACATTATAGGGCTACAGTAAATTAGGGTTACAATATATTAAATTATTTGGGCATTTATGGGCAGAGAATAAGTACAGTAAAGTACAGTACGAGTATAAATATTTCCAATCTTTCAATTTGAAATTTAATATTTAATATAATCAATTTCAGTATTTATAGTGTCGACTGACACAAGGACTTTTTAGTAGTGGCTTATCTGTTAGATTAATAACATATTTAAAGTTGACAATACTACAAATACAATACAAATCTATCACCTAAGATATACTCGTATTGTTGAAAACGATAGGGTTGAAAATAGTTTTCCAATGACATAACTTCATCAATATTTAGCACATTTTCAAAATCGTGTGGATTTTTTCGCCTTAACATAATCTGTGTAATGGCAATTTAAATACGCGAATATATGTTCGACTTAGGCAAAGGAAGAGTAAAGTAGCACTTATTACTTAAGTCCAATTTTTTGTCTATTTGCTGCATTTTCATTGTAACTTTGCTTACTTAAACTGACTAACCAAGTTGTGCTCAAGCCCAAAGTGAAAGTGAGTTTGTAATCTATCCACTTTATGTTACTATATTTATTTACTAATTCAAGTATGAAACTCAATTACTTTGTAATACAATATTAATAATTATCACTGACTTTCCAATTTGTCTCTTTGCGCTGTGCCCAAATGTAGGCAACAGTTTTGGTCTGCGCCATCTTCAAACATATTCTGCTGACACTTTCATAGGCAGCCAGGCATTTAACAGTTTTACATGCAATTAACACTTAAAGCCAATTGACACACACACATTAATACACATAGTGTGTGTGTGAGTGTGTTTAGCTGCTGTTGGCACTTGTCGTAGTACGTGTTAATAAAACTAATTTTATTAGCTAACTAGTGTAAGTAGCGGTTTTGTCACACACGTTGTTTGTCTACACACCAGTCAGTCTATGTGTGTATGGGTGTGTGTTGTGTGTGTGTGTGCGTGTGTATGTGTGTGTATGTGTTACCTAAAACAACAAAACAACAGACAGCAGCACACGTTTGGCATTAATTTAATCCTTCCGCAAAATAAAGTGATACCGCCAGCCACTAACAAGGCAAACACATTAAATATTTATGCATACATCAGCAAGCACACTCACACACTCACACACACACACATATGAAATTAGTTGTGTGTGTGTGAGAATCGTTTTAATTGCTATCTTCAAAGGCTGAGGTAAGAATAATTGCAGGATTGAGCATAATGTGTTGAGTGCTGCAAGCTGATTACATCAAAAGACTGATTACACTCAGAAAAAAGTGGTATTGAATATTAGAAAATCGACACAAAATGAAAATCACTCAGAAAAAAAAATAGTACTTCATTTTAGAATATCCACATAAAATGAAAGTCATTCTGAACATATATATAAAGTTTTTGTTCTCTTAATTGTGGAGTTGCTTGTAAAAATATATTTAGACATATTCTTATTAGCATTTCATGTTAGGACCAACATAAAATAGTTTGATTTTTTTAAAAATTAAATTTTATTGATATTTTATAGATATAAATACATGTTTTTAAAAAATTTTAGAAATATTTGCACTGAAATTGGGAAAGAAAAATTGCCTTTCTGAATAACAAGCTGAGCTACGCTTGACTGCCAAGTGTGGCGATTTTCTTAAGTTCAGGGGGATCATTTTCTGAGTGTATATCAGAGAGAGACACACACACTCGCACACACTTTGAAGTGTGAACTGGCTGGCACGTTATCCATCAAGACATCTTTCACTTTTGTCAGCGAAAACAACAATGGCCTCTTAATTACGTGTGTGCTGACTGCCGCTTTGTCTGCTGTCTCCCTCTGTGTGTGTGTGTGTGTGTGTGTGTGTGTGTGAGTGTGTGGCCTGTGAGTGTTTGTCTAGGGCGCCAACTGTCTGATGTTTGCCTGACACTTTTGCTTTGCAATCGCGCCACTTGTTGGGCCCACAACATGCCACATGCCACATGCCACACATACAAGTTGGCAAGTTTTGCGTTTTTGCGTCTTTGAGTTTGACTTTTCTGTTGCCATAATTGGAGCAGTTCGTTTTTTTTTCTTTGTGGCTCAATATTGCTGAAGTGCTTCCGGCACAGGCACAGGCACAGGCCATGTGGCGACCAACAGGATGTTAATTTCAAATTAAATGCTTTGCAGTTGCAACTTCTTCATATGCTGCTTCTTCATTTCAATTGTGCCACACACGACGTCCTTAGCTGCAAGCGTTTTGGTCTTTTGCCTTTTGCTTCTTTGCTGTCACAGCGAACTTGCCACACCAGCTGTCTCAAGATGCGTGCAAACTGTAAACAGACCTTTGGTCACTGTCCAAGTCCGAGTCTTGCAACAGTTGCACTTCCGTTTTGCCACCGACACAGACTTTAATTAGATTCTCGCACAAGTGACCAGTGGCCATTTGAATACTTTTGCTAGTCGAAATGTATTCATTTATTTAAAAAAAAAAACGAGTATTGTGCATTTAGTTATGAACTAAGTGAATGAATAAATGAATAAACGAATAAAATACTCTGATTCAAATTGTTAGTGTCGTAAAAGAAACCAATCTTGTTGGCTATACATTTAACTCTCCTTTGATTTTGCTTCTTAATTTTCTTGTATAATTTACAATTAAATTATTCATACGTTTCTTGGTTTCGGCTTATTTCGAAACAACATTTTTATATTATTGTCAACAAGCGCCAATATCTCAATACTATCATTTGTTCAGTGTTTATTTTGAATTTGCATAGTTTGTTTTTTAAATTGGAATCTGCTTTATTTTGTTGATTGAACACAGACAGATTGTTATTGAGATTAATATTTTAAAGTTTTTTGCCAATTTAAAGATTTTTTGCTTAACATTAATTGTCTATCAATAAGCAACAGCAAAGCTAACACTATTAATATAATACAATGATGAATTTTGTGTACATGAAAAAATGTTTAATATTATTACACAAAAAAAAAAAAAAAACGCTTTCTTTAAGGCAAATTTCGAAGCAGCCTCCTAACTATATAAAATAATTGTAAACGTGGCCAACCTTGGATCAATTTGGATTTGGCAATCGAAGCAAAGATGCTGGCAAGGAATTTGTAGTTGTTCATTTGGCTAATTGAATTGGAATGAACAAACAAGAAAAAAGAGTGCACATCCACTGAGGGCATAAGATACCGTTATGTGGAGCTGCCTCGCTGTGTGTGGTTGCCGTCCTGGCTGCCTTTTCATAAGCTCATAATTCATATATCGAACGGCAAATCTTGGAGGAACGCCGGAAATCACGTACCAGCGGCAAAAGTTGCCACGTTGCGTGTTGGATTTTAGCGTTATTGTCTTTTAAGCTAAGACAGCATGAGTAGCAGTAGTGGCAGCAGCAACCAATCCCTGCACCACCCCACCACCCCACCACCCCACCACCCGACCGACCACAACAGCTAATTAACGTTAATTTATTAAATCAGTGTGTAAGTAAACGAGAGTGGGTGAAAGGGGGAGGGGCGTAGAGGGAGCGGAGAATGTGGTTGTAGCTGCCAGTGGCAGAGATAAAAGTTTCACACGATTTGGAAAATGCCGAGGCTAAGGCTTAAGCATAGCTACAGTCGGAAAAACAATCTACTCAACATTTTGGAAATGGAATTGAAATGAAAACCGACATGAACATTTGTTCAGAGTCTTAGCAACAATTAATTAATGAACAAAAGAAAAAAAGTAATGTTAATAATCTTAAAAAATTAAATATTTGGGAAATATTAAAACATTAATATTTAAGCCACAAAAAAAGTATTTAAGAATTCAGTGAACACAAATAAAAGGAAGGCTACAAATTCGACAATGTTATTTAAATATTTTTATTATATATTTTATTAAAATAGAAACTTTAGTTTTAAAAACTACAAAACTATGAGTTTTATAAATATACTTTCTGGTTAACAAGTTGTCGTCAAAAGTAGGTTGATTTTCTAAATTACAGGTCGCCTTTTTCACAGTGTATACTTTCCGCTTTGAGGGGGTTTTTCTTAGCTGGAAAAGCATGAAAACCACACGCAGCAATTATTAATTCAATTATTTTAGCGCAAACAGCACCTAAGACGCTCTCTGCATCAGCAGTAGTAGCAGCAGCAGCAGCAGTAGCAGCAGCAGTGGCAGCAACCAGGATCAGAGCTAAATGGTTTGGTGTAATTTCAAGTGCGGTGAGGGTGAGATGAAAAGAAAAAAATGGGAGTTGTCTTTGAGTGTGTCGACTGAAATAGAGTAGCACAAAACACAATTAAGACAGAAACGAGAGGAGGAGTGGTAAAGAGGCGGATGGAAAGAGGAGTGGAGTGTGGCAAGGATGTGCGAATCCTGATGCACAGCGCAAATAAAGTGGCAAATTTAATTAGCAACACAACAAAATGACTAAAATATACACATAGAGAGCTGGTAAAAGTGAGAGTGAGACAGAGCATGAGTTACTTACCACCTGGACTCAGACGGACTCTGTTGTCCGTCCTTTGTTGCCGCCGCCGGACATGCAAATTAATAACAGGCTTCCGTTTCCGGTCAAAAATGAGCGTGGAATATGGCGACGACATAATGCTAGATTATACGAGCTATAACAATAAAAACAAATAAGGTCTTCGGAGCGCACGTTGTCGGGCGTAAGCGACTGAGGAATACTCTGGTAGATTGCCGGGTCAGGAAAGGACTCTATCAATATTTACGATTTTAATTATTACTCCACATTCTAAGTGATCTAACTTTAGATCTAAAAAAACTGTGGAACATACTGGTTTTCACGATGTTTGAGGGTCTTTGATGCAGAGGTGGAAGTTGCCAGAAAGTGGATAGATCGATTTTTGAAGGACATCACCAGTAATTTACTTTCCAAATTTGGTGACAATAGCTTTCAGACTGTGGAATAATTTTGATTGTCGTGTTCTGCAGTTATCAATGTTATCGATTTCTTGGGTCTTCAGTGGGCGAGCGTTGGAATGACTGGAAAACTTCTATGTCGATCTTTGAAGAAGGTCACTAGCAATGCACCCTTTAAATTTATGGATTCTAACTGAAAAAATTGTGAGAGTTGTATGAATTTATCGATATTTTCTCATCGATCTCATCGATTTCCTGTACATAACATCACAACTCTAAAATATTGCACGTTTTCGCTTTCAGTGTGTCTGGCTAGCTTTATAATTGTCGATGTTATTGATTTCTCAGTCCCTAATTTTCCCATTTTGTCTAATGACAAATCATTTTTCAAAGTTTCAATTCTCTAACTCAGACGAACATTGCAGGCGGCCAATATACTCGTTTACCTTCGGCATTCAGTGTATAATCATAATAATAATAATAATAATAATAATGAGAATCGTGGCCAAAAATATATATGCCAAGCTAACACATCCGCACATCCGAAAAAACGTGTCCGTAACAACTTCCGACTGGGGAACATGCTGCCGGAGTCGTTCACTAAAAACTTGCTGCAAAAAGAATAAATAAAATAGGTGAAATACAAAAGTTGGCAACTTAAAATTAAAGTCACCTGCGCTGGTTCCCAAACTATATGCACAATTGTCCCAAACCCCAACCCCCTGGAAAAGTTTACGAGTTTGATGGGATGGGTGAGGGGGAGGAGTGGGTGGGAATGGTATTGGTCCCTTTTGTTTCAATTCATGGCAATTGGAAGTCAGCTAGCTCATCAGGCATCAGGTATAATTTGGCCGGGGACTATTTCATTTTACGGCCAAAGTGGCGCATTTGCATAAAGTTTTATTTTCTTTGACCCGCACTTGGGGATTTCCATTCGCAGCCATCGCCATCGCCATCGTCATCGGAGTCGTCGCCAATTTCCATTTCATGTTTTTCCTTTGTATTTGCTTGCTGCTACTTTGTCTACAGCTTTGTCGCCGCTCGTCTATGAAGTGATTTCTTTCTTGCTATACTCTGTTGGCGTTTGTGGAAAGTGTATATTGGTTTGAGACAGTCTCTGTCATGCTGACTGTCCACTAACGTCAACTAAAGTCAGTCGACTAAAAAAAATAACTAAAAAGATAAGATATTTATAAGACATTTATCATTTACCAGAGTATTCTTCAGTCGATTACCCCCACTGCAACATGCTCACTTATTTTTTCTATTTCTCTTTATATAGATATTGAAATTCAATATCAACTGGCTGGGTCAGCTATAGCTTTCTCCTCCTTCTCCCACTCTCTTTATATGCCATACCCTCTCTTCAAGCAGTGGCCATATCCATGTCGTGGCTTGAAATAATGCTGTTCTGCATGCTAATACCGTTACAACTGCTTCCAGTTACGCACACACACACACACACCGTCACACACATCATACGCCACACTCACGCCCACACACCAACACACACACATACACACGCGCACACCAATGAAAGGTAATTTCAAAATCAAACACTCACCAATAACAAGAATGATACATGGGGGAGGTAAGTCTATTCAAGTGCAGAGGGGTAGTTGGAGGGGGTAGTGGCAACCATCGCTTTGCTGTCGCGTCTCAACAGTAAATCCTTTCAATTGCTGCAATTTACAGGATAAATAGGATCAAAATCGAATTTAAATGGCAAACAAATTTTTGTCGTGATTTTGATTTTGTTGACAGAACTTTTCACTTATGTGTGCAAAATAAGCAGATTATGTGAAAACGTTGCTGAGGATAAGCTAAACAAGGGTTGCGCCTTTTCTATTGAACACCTACAGCACTCCCACCCCACACGCACACACACTCAACACACACTCACACCCCATAAATAAAACCAGATATTTGCATATATAAATACAAATTGTGAGCATTTATTTTTTATTTTATTTTTATATATATTTTAATTAAATGCTCACAGTTAACAGTTCAAGGAGCACGCAGAAAACTATCAGAGAAACCAAAACCAATACTAATAATATAAATGTATAAATGTGAAAAGACTCGATTTTATTTGGTTTCTGTGCCTCAAAGAAAGTTTGGGACTTGTGCACAAAAGGGCACGCAAAAGTTTGGGGCGCCAACTTTTCACGCGAGTCCTTGGAAGCTCCTTCTGCAGACTGCAGACAAACATAAACAAGATTAATTTCACATATGCAAGGGTGAGAGGGAAGGTGCTGGCGGGAGGGGGTGGGGCCGAATAACTGGGTGTTCTTCGAGTTGAGCTGTGAGGCAGTTATTACTTTGATTATGTTTATTTTAGTCGTGAATATCCTAATTCCATTTTCATGTGCACTTCTCGTTCATTTAATAAACTCCCCCCCTCTCTTCTCCTTTCTCTTTCTCTCCTATTCTCCATCTCTCTGTCTCTGTCTCTCCCTCTTTTTCTCTCTCGTACAGACGAAGCGCGAAATTATTTTCACTGAATTTTTGCTCCTTGCACAACTTTTGTGTGATTAACCAAGTGAAAAAACATGAGATTAGGCAAAACTATTCACAACTTCATTAGCATCGTAATATAAATTATTATGGCATATTTTTATGGTGGTAAGCTGAGGTGAAAGGTGGTTCTTGTAGCATATATACTCCTATAACTTAAGATAAGCATAAATGATGTATAAATGCAACTTTGAGCTTGTTCTTTTGTGCGCACAACTTTTAATTCAAAGATAATTATTTATTTTCATAAAAATAGTATTAACCATTTTACCATTGCACTTCAAGTTTGAATCCCAGTTGTTGGAGTTCCAGAGTTGCCTATGATTCCTGATCATTCTGAAATTATACTTTAAGCCAAATAATTTACAGTAAACTAAATGATAACTAAAGGTGCAGATTGGGCTACATGCATTTACTTCTCTCTAGAGTATACTGCACGTCTAACCTTATCCCAGTAATAATTGGAACTCTTTTCAACACTTTCTAACCTTATTTCATCTTATGACAGTTAACAACTCTAATTTCTTTTCACATTACTCAGCACTTTCAATAATTTTTTCACTGAACTTAAAGTGCTAATGGAAAATAAATTGAGTTAAATAAGCGAAATCAACAACAATTTTTTTGTACTTCGACTAAATATCTGAGATTTAGTATGTGGGAGCAATAAGTGGACCCTGGAGAAATTAAATAATTACATTATTCTATGCTAGAATTAGATGCATTATAGACTCAATTCAAATATGTACTATAATTTTATTATGGCTTACTTATTTTCAGTAGAGCACTTAATTGTTGTTCAACTAGCTTCAATAATTAATCCATTTAATAAATTCACAAAGCCATCCTATTAAAGAAACACAAGACAAATACTTGCGACCAGACAGTCTAATGCCCATAGCTAATCGCTTCCTAATTATGCTCATTATCTGAATTATTTTTGGTATTTTTCATTTTCCGCAAAAACAAAGTGCGCCTTTGATTTGAAATGATTGCCTGCAATTGGCCCGATTAAATTCGGGGGTTGCATACGAAAAGAAATTTGAATACGTAATTCAAATGGCCAAGACTGCAATCCACAAGTGCATCTGCCAATTTGGCGCAACTTGGCGGTGCTCCAACAACAGAAGGGGCAAGGGGGAGATGGGGCAGCTGGGGCAGGCACTGAAGTCAGAGGCAGGCGGACGTGCGTCTTAAGTGCTTTAATTATGTCCACGTCCACTTTAAACCAAATATTGCAAGTTTGCGAATAACGCAAATCAGAGAAGCGAATACATGCATAAATATTTTGATGTATATATATCTCTGCATATATCTGGCAACGCCATCTCCTGCCAGCTTCGAGGCGGGCAATTAACAGGAGAGCTGGCAGCCCACACTCAGAAAATAAATCGCCCTGAAATATCTGAAAATTTCACTCTGATGAAAAACACACGAAATCTGCCAAAATGTTCTGTTTTTTAGAAATACGCAAACAAATATTTCTTCAAATGAAAGGGCTGGTTTATATTTTTCTTAGCGATATTTTCTACTATTAATAAGTAAATTGTTAAAAAGTATAAATGAAACTAATTAAAATATTATAAATATTTAAAAAAAAAAAATAGAAAACATTCTACCTAATAATAAAAGCAAAAAAAAAACCTTAAAATTTGATAGACTTTTTCCTGTTTTAAGGAAATGCTATCTTCTATTAAAAAGTTAATTTCTAAAAAGCACAAATGAATATCTCTACTTTTAGAAAACATACTTTTTAAAATTGAGAATGCAATAAACCAATTTCCTATATAATAATATTATTTCAAATACTATCTGAAATAATTGGTAATGTGAAGATTTATAGAATATAGATTTAAACTTACTGAAAAAATAAATAACTTTTTGAATTTTTAGAAAAACAAACCTGTAATCTAAAACAAGTCCTTGCTTTACAAAAGATGCAAAACTTGCCTGATAGTAGTATACATTTTGAATAGTAAAGAGAGCTACCCTTGGATGCAATTTTTATTCTGAGTGTAGCGTTGCTTTAAATAAAGCGTAACAATTTATGAAATTTTAATTTCTTACACTTAATAACACGGCGAGTTATGGCGTGCAAAATCTCGCTATGCTCGTCTATAGAGACATCAACGTGCCTTGCCAAGTTCCCTGCTGCCCTGTGTGTGTATGCGAGTGTATGAGTGTGTGGCAACTTGTGTGGCATGGCAGCAGACGGTGAGCATAATTAGAAAACGGTGCGCCAGCTATAAGTTGTCTAAATTTGGATTCACATTCCCAGTCGGATTTATTGCTTGTGTGATGTGTGAATTAGCCAAACCCATACGGAATACACTCAGAAAAAACGGTGATTGGAGTAACTTCTTAAGTTCTTAAGAGTGACCTTAAAAAGTTTAGTCTTAAAAGGCAAGCTTGTGTCTTGCCTGATTTTTGTAAAATTAGAAAAAATAAGTATGATTTCAAAATATGTATATAAATTTAAGTTATCCAAATTATTTGTTAAAATTTAAATAATTGCAGTTATCACTTATACTTTTCGGAATATATTTTTATTAATTGAAAAATGAAAAAGAAAATCGAAATAACAATATTTTAAGATTCCAGTTACCAAACAAATTTAGATAGTTTGCAAATTAATATAATTTAACATATTTAATTACTTCTGAATTTTTAATATTTTTTTTAAAAATAAAACCTTTATTTGTAGGAAATAAATTGTAAAACTAGGAAAGCTTTTTCCAATTAAATTATATAAATTTGCTTTTTAGAAATAAAAACTTTGAAAGGCCCGTCATCTAAAATACTTTAAAAATGCTATTCCAGTATTTTTTTGGCAATTCATTTCTTTAAAATTGAAAACATACATAAAAAAAAGGTAGTTCTAATTTTAAGAATTTTTTTTTTAAATATATGGAAACTATTTCTAAACAGTATAGAATTTTGCCATATTTCAAGGCGATTTGTTTTTTTTTTCAGTGCACACTGCGCACTCATTTAATAATCTGATGTATAAATAGTTATTTTAATTTAAAATGTCCCCATCTGGATTATCGGTATCCTCTTCGTGGCGACTCTGCGGCAGCGATGCATTCGAACTGGACTCCGATTGGGTATCCTTCTCATCGAGCAGTTGATCTAGGAGCAGCTGCTGCTGGACTTGAAACTCGGCCTGGAGACGCTGCTGTTCCGCTGCATGCCGCGCGACGAGCAACTGGAAACGTTGTCGCTGCTCCTGTTCCATGTCCTTGAGGAGGAGCTTCTGCTGCTGCTGTTGCTGCAGTTGCACGCTGCTGCTGACCGTGGCAGCCGCCACCTTCTTCTTGCGCTGTGTGGCATGCGGATCGTAGCTGAGCCGCCGCTGGGTGCAGCTCATCTTGGGGCTGCTGTGCTCCGCCTGAGCATGGGAATGGGCATGTGCCGCCGAGCTGTAGCTGAGCTGTAATTTCGATTTTCTGGATTTGCTGCCACTCTGCTTGGGTAGCGAGACTTGCTCGAAGTTTGAGTGCATTTGCTTTATGTGTATCTTGCTGCTTGGGCAGATTAGGACTGTATTTGGGTTAGTGCTTGCTACACGATTTGTTGTCGTCAACTTGTAGCCAAGTGGATAGGAGTGATAACGTTTCCACGGCTGCGAGTGTTGCCACTCCTCAGCCTCCCCAATATGAGCAACCTTTGGCGATTGTAGCAACGGACTCGTTGAGGCACGTTGCAACAACTCCTGCTCGCTTCTCTTTGATTCTCGCTTGAGTGGAGTTCGCTCCAAGCGCCTTGTAAACTGTGGCGGGGCCTCTTTAGTCACCGCATGCTGTGGCTGCAGCTGTGGACAAAGCCAGCCCACTGCCTGGATTAGGCTTGTCTTTGTGTATTTGATGATGGCATTGCATCGATTGTCATAGATCAGCGTATCCGAGAACTGCAACTTGTAATTTTTTGTCTTCGCCTCTGTATTGGTGCTGGCATCCACAAATTGCGCCCGCTGGAACAGCATGAGGCGCCTCTGCAGCCTCATGGACAGCTGCGGCACTGGCTGCCGTTCAATCGCCATGGCGACCTGGCGATACTTCTGCATCTCCACACGACGTTCAGGGGTCATCTGAAGAGATAACTACATAGTTATAAATATAGATATATATATATATATATATATGTATATATATCTATATCTATATATATAGATATATCAATGAATGATAATTTTTTTAAAGTCACTACTTCTTAGAAACTTAGAAGTTCCTTAATAATTGGTAATTGCGACTTATGCCTTTCTAATTTTTGGAAAACATTTTTCAATTATTTGAAAATATATAAAAACTTATAAAACAAAGAAAAAGTAAAATTCATTGCTATTTTTTGTTAAGTGTAAGCATTTGATCAGTGACTTACCAAAGGTGGCAAAATGCATTTGCCATTTATGGTGAAGATGGATTTATAACCATCGTTCCTTTCCTGCTGCTGATGGTGCTGCTGATCCACTTCCGCCCACTGTTGATCAATCTCGTCGGCCATTTTGAGCATATAATCCATAATGGAAAGAGTTCACTTGCCAATTAGTTTGAGAGCAATAAATTTCTTGATTTTTGGTCAATTTTTTTTTGTTGTTTTCTGCTAACAATTCTCAGACTGACAAACACAAATCGACTTTGTATAAAAAAGCAAAGAAAATAAAATGACAGGAAATTCCAATGCCAACTACGAATTCAATTTGTATGCCAGGCACACATGCGAGAACACACTGTACTCTGCCACGGGTTGACAAATGTGCGGCTCGGCGAAGCGTGCCACAAGGTATGAGGCACATGGGGAAGCCCTGGTCCAGTCCACTGATGCGTTGCAACAAACACAAATAAAGTCCACTCCATTACCGGCAAAAGTGTCTCGAGTCCGGAGTCCTGTGTCCCGTTTCCCGTGTCCTTTGAGACGGCGCAAACTTGTGTGCACTTCCGACCCAAAAAAAAGCAAAAGAAACGTTATATGTCGGAAATTTGTCTTGCGGGTTTGAGTGCTTCTTGTAGGTGTGTGATTTGTTTTTTAAATTTTCAACAGTCCTGCAAATAACATGCTTGAGTCGAGAGTGTTCGACGGGAAGATACTATTTAATCATGAAGAGATGAGATTGTGGCAGGGATGATATTCTGTAATCATATTCTGTATATATACATATATTTAAAAATTTATTTAAGATCGTAATTGGGCTCAGCAATATCAGCCAAAACAGGACTTGAAATATGTTAAACTAATGAGATATAGTGTATTTGAATAACTTGAAAGCATAACTACCCATTTCAGAATTTGATATCGCTTTATTCCATATATCCCTATATAAAATATAATATCCATTGTTTTTCCTCAAGAGCATTTTCATGTCGGAGAACTGAGAGCGAGAACTTATTGCTATCGGAAATCGATACTCGCTAAACGGAGTCAGCTTTCGATTAAATAATAACAATATTAATCTGCGTAGGCTATATGAGTAATTATATTTCAAACCTAAAGTCTCTGGCTCATGCAGTCTGTCCGCCGATGCTGATCAGGAATTTATAGCCCTTAAGGTATCACAGTTGCTTCCCTCTGCTTGTTACATAATTTTGCTTAACTGCATCAAACCCACTTTGCAATTTTTAATGGGTTCAGGGTATAAAAAATGTGTTGCATGGCAAAGTGAGGTATTGGCCAATTTGTCGCATTGTTCAGGACTTGCTATGTGTGTGTACGGGTGGGTGTGAGCCACTGTGTATTTTGGCAATGGAGTCACGTAGTATTTCACTTGCATATTTTGGCCAATGACATGCGACAATTTTCCACTAAATTTGGCATGTCAAACATATTTTGCTTGCTTACAGGCTGGCTCCTTGTAAAAAATATAACTTAAATTAATGCATTAACAAGAAGAGATGAGGCAGGAGGGGGTTAGCTGGGGTGGCCAAAGGGAGGAGGGAGATTTGGTTATATCAGGTAATAAACGCACGAGCTCATTGTCATTGAGTTTTGCGTGCCGAATGTCGGCGAAAGTTTTTGCGCCTGTGCAATTTGCCACAAGTGGCAATTCGGGAGCGTGCCAAGTGCCACCGATAACAGCTAACGGTAACAGCTTCCTCTAGACAGGGCTGGGCTGCAAAGGGGGGTGAGTTGGGTTGGGTTGGGTTGCGGTGTGCTTTGAGCGCCAACCACAAAAGGTATTTATCTCATTGTGCAGATTAAGTGTTGTGTCTTCAAATTAGGTGAGTGCCGCTGCGTGCGACTGACGAAGGCTGCGAGTTGAGGGGGGATAAGGGAGCGAGTGATGAAGGTATAGTGGGTAGGAGTGGTGCTGTGCACCCCTCCATGAAAACGCGTTGGCAACTCAATCAGCGTACGTGCCCAGGAAGCAGTTGTTAAAATGAACTTGAACTTCTTTTGAGGTGTGCTTTGAAAAAGGACTTCATTGTTATGGAAATTTGACATCATTGTTTTTCCTTACTTAACCTGTTTTATGTAATCTTGCGATCTATGCATCAGTTGTTAACTGCTAAGAAGGAAGGTATATTTAACATATGTTAACAGCCGACTAACTGACTGGGAAATGCTTTGTATAAGAAGCTTGGATATATCATCTAGTTTATAGTTATTGCCAAACATGTAATTGGGGCAATCATATAAATTAATCGTATATACATAACTAGTGAGTAATGGTTGTGATGCCTTGATTCACATACCAGAACTCGAAACCAGACAAAAACACTGAGGACTAGACTGACAGACAGACAGACATTCAAGCATGACTAAATCAAATCGGCTTGTGATGCTGCTGAATAATATTTTAGTTCTATGGTGTAGCAGATGTCACATTTATTTTTATTTATTTACAAACTTCGGGACCTAATTATAATATATTATTTAATAATCGTTTCATGCATAACACTTTTGATTTTGCTTAATTTAGTGGTAACTTTAAAACTGCTTAACAAAAGGTTCTCTGATTGATTGTGAAATTCTTAGTGATAGTTATTTGATGTGCAAAACGGTTTGCAATTAGGCGAAAAAATAAAGCTAATAAATGTTTTGCCTAAAAGATATTTTGCTTATCCATTCTGAGTTTAGCTATAGTGAGTATATAAGTGATATTTGTCCATATAAGTGCATACAATTAACTAATTCCAGATGACAAAGATGACAAAAATGTGAAAATTTCATCAAAATCTTTGATAACTGCAATTTATAGATAAACATACTCGTATCTATGATGTAGCTTGATTGCTATTCCGATATGCACTTGATAAGGTTCGGTTCTCTGTCTCTCTCACTCTCTATATAAATATATATATATAGATATATGTATATATATATGAATATATGTCTAGCTAGCTAGCTGCTCATTGTCAGACTGAGAGCTCGCGGTTCCAGTTCATAAATTCGTGGAATTATGAGCCGTGACGTTGCCTGCCACGTTGCCCGAGCGGAAGTGTGTCCATTGCTGTCGCACTCGGTGCACGTAGCACGTAGCACACAGCAAATGGTGGCCAAAAGTGGCCAACGGAGCCACCTTTCCAGTTGTTGGCCAACAGGTAATAACGGTTGCACGATTGGTTAGCCTGACAGTTTTTAGAATTTACAGCGTTTGCAAATGGCAAATGGCAAATGGCAAATGGCAACTGGCAAAGCCAGACAGTTTTTCCCATTTCCCCCAAATCCCCTTCTTGCTGCCAGTCCATTATGCAATATGTATCATTTTGAGCTTTATTACAGCTGCAAGGCAGCTTAAGGCGGGTGTGTTGAGGGGTGTGGGGTAGGGTGAGTGTTAGGCAACCACAACAAGTTGTCGTCGTAAATTTGCTCTTTGTATTTACTTAAAGGTCGCCGCATTTCTTTTGTCTACCGCTTGCCATTTTATGACAATTCGAACTGATTATACTCTGTACACAAATCGGTGCTTCAAATTGGGTATATTGAATATTAAGGGTTTGATTCAAGTAATTAATATACTCGTACATAATTTGTATAAAAATCTATTTTTGTCTGAACATTTCTTAACTAATTTATCTAATTCAATAACTTATTCTCGATTTTAAGATGCATCAGTAAATGAATTGTTTAAAATATAAATTAGAGACCCATTTACAGGCCATCTTTTAGTTGAGTATGCTGTCTATTTGTAGTTGCTGCCTGCCTCCTGCTGGCCGTCATAATTTTATGCGGCAGACGATGTCGTCGTCATTTTATGGTTTTGCCCAATCGATGAAAGTTTTACGATGCGCATTCGCATTGATTTTGCCAGCGGCTCAAATTTCAAAGACGGCCAAAACTTAAAGCCAAAGAAACAAATGGCTGAAAAAAGTTGAAGTTGAATTTGAAATTGAAATTAAAGTTGAAGTTCAGAGTTCGTATTAATTAAGTTGCTGCTGCTGCTGCTGCTCCTGTTGTTGCTCATGCATATGCAAGACTCAATTAAAAGTGCGCCGAGTAATAAAAAAAAGTGTAGACAAACAAACCGAAGACCTGAAGGTACTGGAAGACATACCCCTGCCACATGCCGCGTTGCAAGAACGTGTCTGCAAGTGACTTGACTTTGGCGAGATGCTGCGTCTGCGGCCTTTTCTTCTGTTGGCATTTTGCGGTATGGAAAAAATTAAATTAAAATGCAAATTAGACAGTCGTGAAAGACACACACACACACACACACTCAACATACACACACACATATACACAGTGCCTGCAATCCGGCCGCTTAACAACAACAGTGACAAATTGTTGTAAACAAAAATGTTGCCGCTGGTTTCGCATACGCCCAGAGGGACCGACCTCTTGACTTGTCAGTGTCACCTATATACAGTGCTGGCCAAACAAGTAGCACTATTATCAATAGTGAGTTTAATTCATTATGGATGAATAATAAAAATAACATTTGTATTAAAAAAGATATAATAAAATAATAGCTATAGAAGAAGCTTTGCTTTTAATAATTCTTAGACATAACAAATACGTTTGCAATAGTTAAGGGCGGCCAGAAAGCATGACAGCTCTAAAAAAAATATACGAGTATGTATAAAAATAGAAGAACATGATTTATGAGTAAGGCTCACTTTTGAAAATCTAAACCTTAAGACCTGTAGGAAGACCCAAATAAAAATTGTACTTTTGACCGCAGGGCAACTGGTACGTAGTCAAATCAAATCCACAGAGAAATTAATAAATATTTTATAGTCAGATGAAAGTAAGGCGTTCTTGTGTAAGGTGACTAGCGATTGCAATGTACGAGTATAACTCGCAATTCGCTTGCAAAGTTATTACACATTGAGATTTTTATTGTGGTGCTATTTTATCTACCACAGCTATATATATATATATATAGAGGCCCGGTTAAGATTTACACAGCTACCTATTGCCCCCTCTCTCCCTCCTCTTTCCCACTCCCTGCTGTCGCCTAGCGACTTAAGCACAAGATGAATGTTTTCATTTTTAGGTGTGTTTTTCTTTTTTGGCTGGCTTTTCTAGCGGTAAATTATGCAAAGCAGTTACGTAATGCGCTTGTTACAATAATTTAATCTTGTAATCTGTTGCTGTTACGGTTTTCAGTGTGCGGCAAGTGCCATAAATAATTCAGCTGCCTCGCCTTGCCACACTCGATGCGGCATGCACCAAGAAAGTAGTTGAAAGTTGAAAGTGGCATCTGCTTTCGTCTGCTTCACATTTTGCATTTTTAATTTCTCAAAAGGTAAATAAAACAGACGACAAGTCCAAACGGAATTTTAATGATGCTTGGTTTCCTCAAGGTAAATACACTCAAAAAAATTGAACTATGTTCTGAATTTGGCGACAAGCGTAACACACCTTATTATTGGGAAAGTATTTTTTTAAAAGCCAGTGTTTGCCTTAATTAACTTTCAGGTTACTATTTTTAAAGATGTAGAAAATATATGGAAAATTCTCAAGAAGTATTTTAATATAAATAAAATTGCATGTTTATACGAGTATTTCATATATACAAAATTTTAGATAGCTAACGAGAATGTATAATTTGCTATTGACTGCATTTCTATTTTCTAGGAATGCATTTCTGAAAATTAAACAATAATTTTAATAAATAGAAAATATCACCATATTTTTAAAATTTAATTAGGCAGGCCATTTCAATTAGAAAATAAATTCAGGTTGATTTTTTTTCCTAAGTGTGTCACCAGCCCACCCACTCCAGTTACCCCTTCCCACAACGCCTTAGCTAGTCAAAAAATTGACATTTGAGCAAAGCGCGCACGTTAATTCAATTTGCTGAGCTCAAAGAAAAATAAAACCAGTGAAAAGTATTTTTTGTTTTTTATATATATTTCAGACCAAAGATAAACCAACCCTTTGACAGTTATACACTCCCCCAAAGATCTAAGGGGGTGGCATATAATTAGAGCAGGCAAAGAGCGCTTTAAGATAGCGCAGCTTAAAGTGAACACTCGATATGAAAGACAGGCCATAAATCAGTTGCAAGCAAAGACGCAAATCCCGAAGCCCCAAAATCGCAGACAACATAAAATTTCAATAACGCTTTTAACCCACTGCTTGTCGCCTGGCTGTTGGCCCTGGCAAGGTGCACCGCCTGGTGAAAGCAACAACAAACAAATAGACAACAATAACAAGAACAACAAGCAACAACAAACAACAAACGGAAGCAATACACGTTGACACGTCGAACGGATACAAATATGGCGCTTTTAGTTCCGCACCAAGACAAAACCAAACCCAAGCCCGTCGTCTAATGTAACGGAAACTCTATTGAATTGCGATAAAAATCGCGTTTGCCTCGCCTTGTCCTCTGTCTGCCACACACACACACACACACACACACACACACTGAGAGACGCACACGTGCTACAGCGCTAAGCCATTTTTAAAGCACACTTTGCGGCTTGTCAACAGGCGGCGAAATTTATTGAAATTGCGAGCCAAAGAGTTGCAACGTTTTGCTACCCTAAACAGTTTTTGGGGTATTTGCAACTTTGTTGCCGCATATGCTACACTTTTGAAAAGAGGAGTGAGTTGTGAGTTTAGTTTAATATTAGGAACAAACAAGAACGGAGTAGCAGCTTTAAATTATTTAGCTTTAATTTATTTATTTATAATTAGGTAAGTCTTTAGGTAAGTTAAAAAAATACAATAAATTAATATATAAATAAATTGTATATTTATGTGTTTTATAGCAATATTTACATATTTTTGATTGCACTTCGATTTGTTCCAAATTGTTATCGCTAGCAATTGGGAAGTGTATGCAAAAATTGGGTGAGGTAAGTTTAAAAAAGTATTACCTCCTAGTTTACTTTATTCCTGTGCTGACAATGTTAACGTTACGGTTATTGATTGAAATTTTTTACTTGGAGTTTGGCTGTGGCAAGCGGAGTTTCGTTGCATGCCAGCTGCTACCGTTTGCTTGCCACAGGTTGCGCTGTTCTTTTTCGGGCTTCTGTTATTGCATTTATATCACTTTGTAAGAAAGATAGTCAGAGGAAGAGAGAGAGAGAGAGAGAGAGAGAGAGAGAGAGACAGATAGCAAGAAGGAAAGACAGTGACAGAAAGAGAGTGTTAGATACCATTCTGGGACAAGTAATCTATTTGATTTTTAGCTATACGAGTATTTATTCTTCTCTCAGTAAAAGAGAGATAAAACGAATGCTTCACACCTGCGAATTCCACCTTATCTCATCTTCCTGTGAATTGAGAAGAGAATAGAGAAAGAGAAAGAGAGAGTGCGGCACTCCTGCCTAGAACATACGAAATCTATACTAATTCTAGCCACACATATCCTTCACTCTCCCTCTCTCTCTCTCTCTCTCTCTCTCTCCACATAAGAATTTTAGTTAACTTCCTCTTCTCTCTTGCTGAAAGAGAGATATTGGCACACACCTGCCTAGGAAAATTATCCGATTTCTAGTTACACTTATCCTTCATTCTCTCTCCCCCCATAAGGATTTTTAGTAAACTTCTCATTCTCTCGTGCTGCTGTCACTTGCAGCATCAGCAGCAGTAGCAGGCAAAAGGACACACAAATGCCACATCAATGTGCATTTCATTTAACTTGCCACGCCCGTGTGACTTTTAAGTGTTGCCTCGCACACACACACACACACACACACACACACACAAACTCGCACACACAGCCCGCACAGCCCTTTAGGCCAGTATTAGAAATTTGAGTGCTGGACATGACAGCTTCTGCATGAGCAACTTTTTGCCCCTATGCCAAAAGCCAAAGTCAATGGCTGGCCATGTGTGTAAGTGTGTGTGTGTGCGAGTGTGTGTGTGTTGTAGGTGTGTGTAAGGTATTATCTTATGAGTGTGTGTGTGTGTGTATCCACTGCGTGCGTCATCATGTTCTACGCAGCTTTTGTTGTTGTGTTTTCAAAGTTTGTGTTTGTGTCATTGTTAAATTTTGCGCTCGAACGATCTGCAACGAATGACATCCGTACGGCAAGTTACTTTTTGATTTACAGTATGCTACTTTTTGTTCATCAAACGCCTGGCTGGTCCTCGTCCTAGTCCTGCTCCTGGTCCTGCTCCTGGTCATGGACCTCCCTGCCTGCTAACCATCGCTCCATCCCCCACAACTCCCAATCTCCCTCTCCCTTGATCTGTTTATACGCTGAACACATTGAAAATTTATTAGAAGGGTAGAATGGTTTTTTGCTTAAGTATGTAACAGGCAGAAGAAAGCATCTCTGACCCCAGAAGGTATATATATTCTTGATCAGCAAGATGAGTCGGGTCTTAGAGACAATAACAGATTTAAAAATTGGCATATGAGTTCTCGTATCCACACGCAGTTGAAGTGTGTTTCAGTTTATCGATAATATAAAAACACAGTTTTTAAGGTAGACACTGCCTTATTAATATACAATATACATTGACATACTGTTGATCAACTCTACAAATTTCATTGATATCGAATAAGAAACAGACAAGTTGTAGTCGGAAATATATTCTCATATTGATGAAGGGATGGCGTGTTGATCAAAGCGAGCGTAAATATGTATGTGTGTTACCGTTACTTACACCCACACACAAACATATGTGTGTATATACGAGTATCTTTATTTTTTTATATATACTCGTACACATATATGTATACACATATACTTTTTTAAATCATGGTTACATTTGCCTGTGCAAAACATTATAAAGGTGTTGTATTAAATTTCTCTTGTTAGCTAATGCGTTTGCTTTATATTATCATCGTAACGACAACTCAATGCTTTTTATCTTTCTATCAGCAGAGTTGCGTCGCATATTTCTATAAATGGTTCTTAAAATCGACAGCATAATTAGATATTTAGTCAAATACAATATTAAGTGATTAACAATTATAACTGTTATATTTAATTTATTATATTTTTATGTAAATTAATGTGAAATTTGACAAAAGAATATATTTCTCAAATAGCTGGCTGCAGGGTATCTCATACTCGAGCTCAGTCGACTACCTCAGGCCTACTTGTTTTATTTGCTTCAGCTGGTCGAAGGTGCAGCAAAGGTTGCTTGTTGCTTTTTGGTTGTCGCTTGTCGGTTGTTGGTTGTCGGTTGCCGGCTGGTTGTGTTAGCTGTCGTTAGCATTTGGTTTAAATTGCGCAAAATGCGTGTAATTGCTGGAACTGACGATTGAATGAGCCCATGCCCACCAAAAGTGGTGGGGATGGTAGCGGAAGGTGATGGGGGGTGGGCAGTGGCAGGTCCAGTGTTTAGCTGCAGCTGCTGCTGCTTCGACTTGGCCCCAAAGATTTAAAGTTTCTGATTTGATTCGATTTCGTTTCCCAGTTAGTAATTATGAACGCATTGTTGTGCAAAAATTGAGTTTCAGTTTGAATTCAGTTTGTTTGGACCTCAACTTGTGCCCAAAAACTAGTTGTTGCCTTTTCGACTTGGACTTGGACTTGGAGCTGGTCTTCAGCTGTGGCAGATGTTGTCATTTCCGCTGCCAGGCGGCAAGTGAAAGTGTCTTTTGCCATATAAACTTAAGTAAAATAAAGAGAAGTGTGCGCCTCTGAATTCAATTACAATTTAAATAATTATTTATTAAAGCTTAGCATATTTAAACAACTATTTAAGCTAGTCTTTTTACTTAGTACAAGAAACTCTTTCTACTAGTTGATGGAGAAAAACAGCTCTCAACTCACCTCCTAAGAGCCACCATAATTTACTTACCGCTGTCTAAAAGATAAGGCACGTGTAATTCAAAATGTGCTGTTATATATATATATATATATATATATATAGATATATATATACTCCTACAAATATATTGCCTGAGAGATTTTAACTTTTTTATAGCATTTCCCTTTAGCGCTTAAGTAGGCGCAATTAAATATTGCCCTTTCCAATTGCCATTGTCATGTCTGTTGCTCTTGTTGATGTTGTTGTTGTTGCTGTTGATAAAAGATTGCACAGTGTTTACACACGCACACACACTCTGCTCTCCGCCCTTCCCCTCCACTCCCATCCCCCACTTCAGAGAGCACTCGCATTCGCCGGCATTGCAACATTTTCGCAGTGTGTAATGCAAATTGCGGCCAATGCGGTAATTGCCGCTCATTATGGTCAGGCAAATGTGTCGCAAATGGAGGGGTTGACCAAGAGGGCCGATAGAGGGAAGTGCCGGGGTCCGGCAATGCCAATGCCAATGCCAGCAGCCTGCTGATAAGACAAACTCCAGCAAAAAAAAAAAAAACAAAAAAAAAAACTCTTGCCACGCTTTTAATGCAATTTTTACATGGGAATGGAGAGCAAATGGAGAATGCAGTTCCAATTGCAGTGCGGAATTCCAATTGGAGTCGGGGTATTCCCGTTACTGCTGCTTTTGGCCAACACATAAGTCACTTTAATGGGCTTTCAATGAGGTGTGCCGAAAATGGGGGTAAGGTCTGAACTGTCCTCGAATACTACACACAACATTACGCGAATGCATTAATGGCATTTTAATGTTGAGGTATTTCACAGACCAAAAACCACTCTTTGCCAGGCAGGTGGTGTGTGAGTTGTGAATTACCGGTTTGAGTTGAGTGGAACCACTGCAAAATGGCAAAAATGGCATTTCAACTATGCAAATTAAAATTGAAAACGATGCCAGAAATAAAAGCAACAACTTTAAATGACGATAAACAGTTGACAAAACTTTAAGCCACACAAAAAGGTAGCACAAATGTGGTGACAAGTCAACGTGGGGGGTGGCTGGGTAGTTGACTGCTTGGCTGACACCACACACACACACACATTAGCACACACACTCGCACACACTCGAATTTTCACACAAAACTCAAAGTGAAAATGATAAATTATTTTCGGGACACATTCAGAGGCAACCAAAAGGCGACGCCGCAAGAATTTTGCTTGCCAAAGCTGAAAGTTAAGAAAGCAGTTGGGCCAAAGGGATTATGGAACTATATACTATAAATATAATTACACTCAGAAAAACAAACGCTTTCAATTTGCGATCTTCGTCTTATTATTCAGCAAGTACATTTATAAAATTTCAGAGTTTTGGCTCTCTAGAAAAGTACGGTTTGCATTTCAAAATTTCTGGTTGAATTCTTTCAAATTTTCGAAAGAATCTGTCTGATTGCTAGAGTGTTTTTGTTTTTTGTACGTGTGAACATAGAATTCTTATATTACAGCTGCTATTACTTAGAATTTTAAGATTTAACATATTATAACAAACACACACTTTACACTGAGACACTTCGTTCGCGAGTAGAATACATACTCGTATAATAATATAAAAGTGAAAAGAGGATATTTGAATAATATATTTTCTAAGAATAAGGGCTTGCATTCTAATTTTTAGAAATTAATTTCTTCGTAATAAAAATAATTACTAAATATAATATTATAGTTTTAGGGCACGCATCTCTAATTTTTAGAAAACAGTTTTCTTATATTGAGAAATCACTTGTAAGAGCAAGAAAAGTTATCTACTATTCTGGGCGAACTTTGAAATTGAGATTTATTTTCTGAGTGTATATATATAAAATATGTGTTTAAGAATATACATACATATATATACACGTGCATCTGTCTCGAGTGAAAGCACCAAATTTTAAATCGTTTTTCGTGAGATTTATTGTGGCTCTGGTTAACCGCGCAGCCCTCCCACCCTTTCAGAGACACCAATCCACACCTCTAACCCTCCTTCCCTCTACTCCCCCTCTCTAACCCCTTTAGTCAGTTAAATTTATGCGCCTGCGTTAGTCATCTCGCAGCGGCATTTGAACAATTTACACCTCAGAAATTTTTATGTCGCCACGTCGCATAACTTTAAGGTTCCCAGGTCCGCTGTATCTCTCTCTCTCTCTCTCTCTCTCTCTCTCTCTCTCTCTCTATTCTATATCCAAAACTGGCATCAAACTTAATTTGCTGGAAAATTTTAGCAATTAAACATACGTTTTCATACCCTGACAGAGGGGGTGGAGTATTAACAACAGATGAACTCGGACTTGCACACACATATGGCCGGACATTGAAATTAATTTTGACTGCTGCTACATGAAGGGTAGACGAAGTAAGGGCAGGGGCATAATATGAGCTTTTCAAGGAGCAGAGGAGGGGAATATTATATGAACTTTGACACCTCATGCAACAATTTTGCGGTTGACAATGAGCTCAGCATCTAACCCTTGGCAAAAAAAAAGCAAGAGGAAGGTGCCAGCCGAAAGAGCTCGACTAGAAAATACCCTTCACGCAGCTTTTAAATTTGTTGAATCGATTAAAGCACAGTTGCCAGTTTTGTAAGATCAAATCTTAAAAGTAACAGTGAAAGGACATTAGACAAATCGAAGGCAGCGCATATTTTTAATGCCTGCGCCAGCTGATAGAATGGCACTCAATCTGGGAATACGTTATGGGCCACAACTTTGGTGCTTACTTTGCTAGCTTGAAGAAACGTATAAGGTTGATCAATAATATGGGTGAGTATGTTATTTATTAATTGAAATCAGATATCCATTTGTATGGATATTCGTAATACTGCCTCAGTAATTTACGTTTAAAATTACGTTTTTTTTGCATTGTGAGTTTCTAGTTATTGTATACTTTGAGCTCGTTTTATTCATACGGACAGACGACATGACTAAATAGAATATACTCTTGATGATAAAGAAGGATATGTATATCTTATCAGTTCACAGATGCTTCCTTCTGCCTTCAAACCCTGTTTAGCCATTCGAATTTGTACAGGGTATATACAAAGAGCCAGCTCAGAGGCTTACATACGTTTACACCTAGGCAAAACTGAGTTGGGTTTTTTGGTTTTTTCACATTTAATGAGCCCAGACCGATGTCGGCATCAACATTATTATTTCAAATAAAAGCGCATTATGCTGGATTATCAACTGAACTTTTCGACCAAAAATGCCGTAAGCGGAAAAAACCAAAAAAGCAGCCAAAACCAGAAGAAAAAAAGGTGGAAAATGCGAAAACTTAATTTCCAGCTGGTATGCGATGTATGCCGCATTTCGGACATGGGACACCGGATACTTGACCGCCCAAAAATCCACACACACACTCACGTCCATTCGCACACATATACAAAACCCGCCCAAGGGTTGCTTAATGAATGTGCGTCCCTTTGTGGGGTTGGGAAGGGAAGACGGTGGTGGACATGTCCGGCAAGCGACTTGCAATTAAATGTGAAATGTTGAAAATAATTTGCATTACGTATGCGCCCCGTCTAACAGCTTATCTCATGCAATTAAGGTAGTTGGCAAAAAGTTGAACGCTTTATTTGCCGGCATTTGCATACATTTTTGGGAAATTTAATTAGTGCATGGATTTAATTATGTCATCCTCAAGTCCAGCAGCCGTTGAGTGCTCAATGAAGCGGAGAAGGAGTAGGAAAAGGGGCAGAAAGAGGAGTAGAAACAGGAGCTGGAGCACAGTTTTCCCTTGCTCCTCCTGGTGCTGTGGTGTACTCAGAAAAATTATCCCAATGCAATTTAGAAACTCGCCATAAGATTAAAATCGTTCGGAAAACTATAATCATTTTATTGTTTTTTATAAATGACTTCCAAATTTACAAAAAAATGTCTAAAGATTTTAAGGGATTTGTTTATAATGTCTATATTATAATTCATCTGTTTTCTGCTTTATATAACATTAGTTTAGCAAAATCATTCTGCTTTTTCAAATTAAATTTAGTAAACTACCTAAAATTCGTGAATTCGTGGTTCTTCGAAACAGACAACCCTTATTTTTTTATAAATATTCACACTGAATAATAAGTTGAGATGCATCAAATAATATATATTCTAAATTTCTCAGTTGCGGTGTTTTTTCTGAGTGTATGCAGTGTCTGGCAATTGTTCAATGAGTCGTGCAGTTTTATTTGCATTCGCGTCAATTTGTTGCCGAGCTTTATTACAAAGGACAAAGGACAAGGGACTAAAGCGCCATCTGCACTCAATTTACCTGCATTGTCCTGCCAGTGCATAAATATGTATACATATATCCATATATATAAAAGTATTTTTACACTTGAGATTTTTCGCTGTGGTTTTTGTGTGTGTGTGCGTGTGTATGGTGTGTGTGTTATTTTAAATGCAAAGCGGCGCTGACAATAAGCGGAAATGAATTATGTTTGAGGGTGTGAGAGAAATGTGGAACGGGAACAGGCACTGAAACTGGTGCCCATCGGTGGTGCCCATTGCCCCACCTCGCTGAGGTGGTGCATCGGTACCCACTTGTGTGTGCGAGTGTGTGCGAGTGTGTGCGAGTGTGTGTGACTGTGTGTGTGTGAGCATTGTGCGAGTGCATTTCGCGTTGAGTTTATTGTTGTTGGCCACGCAGCAGACAAATAAATCAATGACAGCCCGACTTTATTGTTTCGCTCACAAAAATATTGCTTTTATATTATTAAATAGCGGGCCTTTCTGACGCTTCTTTCGCCGTCGATCGCCGTCCGCTGATATATAATAAAATACCTATAGGGAAGGCCAGCAGCAGCAGTATCAGAAGCAGGAGGAGCAGCAGCTGAAGGGGGGAACTGCTGCTCTGTTGATAGGCTGGCCACATTCAGTGGCTTATGTATATTAAATGTGCTGCGGTCTCTATTGACAAATTTTTTGAATGATGCATTGCTCGATGCGGTGAAAATGCAATAAAAATCCGTTAAAATCCGTTGCTTTCTGTTGGCCATGGCTCAGATTGTAGATAGCAACGAGAGAGAGAGAGAGAGAGAGAGAGAAAGAAAGTGAGTAAGTCCAAAACAAATGATTAAATGTATTGATTTGCATAAAACTTTAAATAACAAATGTGTATTTATACTTTACAGTTCTCAAGATGTAATAAAATAAAGTTCTTAGATAAAATTATGGGTAAGACTTGTAATTGAAAAATATGTAAGAATTTTATAGTCGAGATAGATTGACTAATAAATATCCTGTTAAATATGAAAATACTTTGTGACAAACAAAATCAATAAAATATAGAATAAACTTGAACTGCGCACAAATTATTCAAATTTATAGTATATATTTCCAATAGTCCCTACCAAAGGCGGACAGAGAGGCTGGCATTACTCAATACATTTTCCTAAGAGTTGAATTCCTTGAATTTTTATATTTAAATTAAAATTTTTGATTATAATTTTACTCTGCATTAAAAAGGAGCCGTAAGCCATTCACGTAACTTTCAAATTTTAATTAATTTAGTTATTATTATTACCCACAGTGAACCATATATTTATATCTATTTATAAACGATAGCTTCAATGATTTTAGAGAAGTGACAAGGTCTCATCATGAAAAATTAAAAGCATCCGAAACAACTAAAATTCATAAAAGAATATCAGCTCGTAATAACAATAAATTACCAAAGATCGAAAAATAAAAACCATGTTTTAACTAGAAGTTCTAAGAACCAGTTTAATTTAACGTCTTATCAAAATTAATGGCTCTTAACTTATCCAAAGCAATTATTCAAGTGAATGAAGCAAGCCTAGTTCGCATTTCCACTGCGCGACTGTGCAACATTGAGTGGCGCCTCATTTGTGGTTAACCGCAAGCAGCTTGTACGTAATCCAACTAAGATGCTTCAATTTAAATACCGCTAAATCAACAACTGCCACTTTATATTGAGCCGCAGCACCGAGAAGCGAGAAGCACAAGCAGAAAGCAGCAGCGAGAAGACGTTGCCTGAATAAAAAGCACAAAATTAAATAAACTGCGAGTAAAATTAAAAGTAACAGAGGCAAAAAAACGAAAGAAAAAATAAGCTAACAAGCACACACAAATACACAAATACACACACACACACACACACTCTACACACCTACACACACACCACCTCCACCTCTCTCTGCACCCCTCTACTGCTCCACTGCCATTTCAGTTTGAGCACTTGAGTAACTTTCGGTACAATTTTTACGCTTCTTTTACTTCATTTTCAATGCATTTAACTTGAGTGACTCTTTAATCCTTGTAAGTATCTTAACTTGAGAGTGTGCGACAGGCGTGGTGGAGAAGGGCATATAGATGGGGCGGGATGAGGGGGATGTAGGTACTGGTAACAACACCGTTTGCCTTTCAACTTTCAACGTCTTCGTCGGCATCTTCGCATTTTGTGCTACAATATTTATTTACCTTGCGCCTTTTGTGCCCACGTGCAGCATCTTCGACTTCGACTTCGTCCTCGTCTGGTTCTTGCTGCGTCCTGCTGCCTGTTACTTGCTGCTAGCTGCTGCTGCTACGTGCAACAACTGAGTCCACAACCAGACCTAGACCTGGCCACGCCCCAAACTCCGCTAGCTGCCTCAAAACGTCTGCCACTTGGCATATTTTAAATACATTTCATGCGCTCCTGAATTTTGGTACACTCAGCGAAACGAATTGACGCTTAAATTTAGAAAATCCCCAAGATCAGCTCGCCTTATTATACAGAAAGTGCATATAAAGTTTGTGTCTTTCTTAAAGCCAGAGTTTTTATATTTTTTATTTGCAGGGTTATTATTTTTAAATTTTTAATAAACATTTTCGATTTGTCCTTGCGAAATATGGCATTGATTTTTGCTAACTTTTCATAACGTCGATACAAAACTCGATAAATCAAAATACATTAACGAATGTTGAAAGTACAGAATTTTGTTCCTTGTATGCAGACAATAATTTTACTTTTTGTAGACATTGTAGTTGGTAAGAAATTGTCGAGAGAGCAAATTCTAATAATTCTTTCACCATTTTACAGAGAGTTTTTTTCTAAAAATGATTTTAAATTAAACTTTTAATAAAACTGTTGTTTAATAATATAAAACATTTCTAAGAAATAAATAAAAGGATTTTCTAATTTTAAGAAATTTTATTTTCGTATAGTTAATAATTTTTAAGAGCAGAACAATTTTCTAGTTTTCAGATCGAATTTTTTTTTTGAGTGTAGGTGGTCCTGCTGCTGATACTGCTGCTGTTCCTCAAGGATATTTACTTCTTGAAAATATGTTTACTCGTGTTGTGCATATTTTAATCGTTTACTTTGCCAAAGACGAATGTATTTCGGTGCGTTTGTACAATTTTTTCCTTTTTGTTGCTTGTTTAACTTGCGTTTAAGTTAAATAAGCTGCCTCCAACTAATTTAGTCCGACTTTAATGCTCGCTGTTATTTGCTTGTTGTGTATTTTGTATGCCACTCTAATCATAATTGTTATAATAACCCTGGCCACAAATTGCTAACTGCAAGTTGCAACATAAATTAGAAAATTGCAGAGCGACGCATAAATACCGCGAATCCTGACTGCGGCTGCCTGCCACTAATACAAATATCCGGTTGCAGTTATCTCACGTTGCTCGCCCGGACAATGGCCAGGAATATGATATAAGCCCCTGGCTGCCTTGCTTTGTGGCCTGCAACCAGACAATGCCGCGGCAAATGGCAAAAACGGCAAACAGGTGTTGGTTATTTATTTGGCTGGGTTCAGGCCACCAACCTCTGCTTCCTCACCTCCCCCCTTGTTGTTTGCTTAGTTTGCGCTGTGGAAAATTTATAATGAATTCTAATGAGCATGTTGAAAGAGATACTTATACAGATATAGCTACAGATACAGTTAAAGATACACTCAAACGTTGGCAAGCGCTTGCGGCAATTCGTTAGAACACGCAACAAGCTCGAACGCGTTTCAACTTTCTTCATCTTTACAAATATCTTGAGGTGAGTTGAGGTCATATTTATATATATACACACTTTGAGAAAAGATGGCTCTGAATGTTGAAAGTACAGTCTATGAAAATCTATGGCAACTATGCAAATTCTCCTTATCATTCAGAAATGTTATTTATAAAAAGAAGGGATTTTCTTTTCTTAATTTAAGGGTCCATTTTCTTAAGGATTTTCTGATATGAGTACAAGGAACTCTAAAATTATATTTTTGTTTTTTTTGTTTTTTGTAATTAACATTAGTATTTAAATATTTTTCATGTACAACCCTTTGAAATAGCTTATAAATTTAAAAAAATTAAAAGAGGGCTTGCATTTCTGTTCGTATTTTGTTTTATAATTTTCAGAAAACTAGAAACAGTGTTTATTCTGAGTGTATATTTTTATATATACACACATATCTTATGGAGTTTGCCGCACAAATAGCCAGAGGGTGTTTTGCGCTTTATTTACAAAAGTTTTGCGTGGCTTTCAAATGTTTGCGGCATTTGGTCTTAAAGGATGACTTGATATGAAACGAGAACATGTGTGCCAAGCAAAGAGCTTTCAATTACTTTACCTAGCTAAGCACACAGATCTCACTGACAGTCTATCTGTCTGTCTGTCAGTCTCGACTCACTTGCTCATTAATTTGCATTAGAGTAGCCAACTCATACAGCTAGACCTAATCGAAAAGATATTCAGCGAAAGAGTAAACAGAGTAAAAGTAGAAGGATAAACACTTTCTTTGAGCACTTATTCTTTGTTGATTTCAGCAAGTTGCTGTTGAATGTTTTTACCACAATAGATAACCTAAGCATTGTTATTGAAGACTTAAAAACATTTTGAAGGAATTTGGCTGATAAAACCGAATATTTTTCTACTACAATTATACAATTATTAATTAATAGTTTTGCACCCAAGCACAAAAAGTGATTACAAAATACGATGAGCCATTTATCTGCTTCTAGAGTTTGTTTGGCATCTTGCTATTGAAAGAATTTTAAAAATATCGATAATTATCAACTAATTTTGAATTGAAATTTTTACTGCGCTTGCAGTCCATTAGTGCATTTTCAGTCAGTCAACACGCTTTCGTTTGCTGAGCAATAAAATATTCACAATCTTTTAAAAACAACATTCACAATTCCCTATAAACTCAACTGGCTCTATAGTTTAATCGAATCCCACACACATATATTATAGGTAAGTTATTTTGTCTTTCATCCCCCACCAAGCATTCCTAAAATGTTTGCACTTTGATTGCGTTGCTTGTGTATCAAAAACTTTGGCCAAGAGCTTTATGAGGAACCCTCGAACCCTTAACCCACTCCAGCTAGTCAGCCAAAATTATTTCAATTAAGTTTCTTGCAAATAGCCCCTCCCAAATTGTTGGCTCTGGACTTACTTTCATTAGTTGAGCTTGTTGTTGTTATTGTGTTTTGATTTTGTTGTTGTTGCCACACCGAAATTTATTGTCAGGTTCGATGGTTGGCAAAGTTTTTATTGCACGGCGGCTTAGAATTTGCCAGTTGCTGTTGTTGCTTTTGTTGTTGTTTGTTGGCTTTTGATTATTCAAATTACGCTTAATTGTTAAGGTGGCCATAACGCTCATAATGTTTATAGCCAAAAGGTTTGCTTAAAGCGTTCCCCCTCGTATTTAAAGCCAAATTGTTTGAAGTGCATAATTGGATTATGGCTAACATGTTGCCGAGGTGAAGCAAGTCTGAGCATAGATTTGAGAGTGTTGAATTAATTAATAGATTGTAGATTTAAGCTGAAGCCAATAATTAATTCAACTCTCAAATCTCAACTCAGAATTGCAAATTTTTTAGCCTCTTATAACATATATTTAACTAACTGATAAGCTCTTTGCCTCTATTGTCTTCATATACGAGTATGTGTACATAAGGTATCCGAAAGAAACATACCCAATATGCGTAATTTTATGCTTTTATGAAATGTAGATGTTGGCAATTTCACTTCGAGCTATTCTTTCCTGTGTTTTTGTTAAAATACTCTTACTTCAACTGTATTAATTAGGTTTCTATGCAATTAGGGAGGCAAGTTAATTTGTGTGCAACAAGTGTAGCATGCTAATCACATATTGCTCTACTTTCAGGATTCATACACTGCAATTAATCTGTCCTACAACATTTAAGCTTTTCAGCAGAGAATTTCGTTTAAAGTTAAACGTTTTCTAAGAGTTCAACTTAATTGCACTTCACAGAGATTTTTTGTTTATGATGCAAGCCTCAAAACGGAAACGCTTCAAGCGGCATATATTTTTTTTTGTTTTTTTTTTACAAAAATCATTTGTGGTATACGTTTTTTTTTTTGGTTCTATTTTGTTTGGCTGACCCTCCGATCAACCAGCATGGTGTTTACTGTATAGTTGCACTCTGTGATAAAAAAAATGCAACTCACAAACAGAGAGACACCAAGTTGAGCAACGTAAAATGCGGCGAAATTCGTGCATTAAATGGACTGAACTTCCGGTGTGTGAAATGGTCGCGCGCACACACACACGCACATACACACACACGCACATACTCACACAGAGAATGCGTATTGAGTTGTGGACTCTGCTAGCGTGTTTTTCTGGCCATATGTGAGTTGGCTGTTTTGTGGGCGCTGACAAATGCTATATAAAAAAAAAAACAAACAAAAAATGACGCGGCGCATAGAAAAGCAACTGTAAATTTATGCCCATTGCCAATAATCCATTTTTGAGGCTGGTCAGCAACAGCAGCAACAACAACAACAACAACAACAGCTGCAGCAGCAAAAACATCAACCAATATTTGAGGGCCCATTGTTTCCGCGCTAATTGTTTGGCTTTTTGACCAATTTGCTGCTGCTGTTGCTGCTGCCAGCGACGATGACGCCGAGTGCCATAAGAGTTTTGGCCACTCCATTTTTTGGCCATTACTAATACACACACACACAAACACAGAAAGAGGGTCGCAGCTGCCTGCGTAGATTGCAATTATTTTCCAAACAATGGCAAATTGTTGCTGCGTGTGCAAACATAAAATCAAATTGTTCGTAGGTGTGTGTGCAGCTGCTGTAGCAAAACAGTCAAAGATACAGATACAGTTACAGTTACACTTACAGATTCATTTACAACTGCTACACCAGATACACACAGAAAAAAGAAGTGGCCTGCATTTTAGTAAATCGCTCCAAAATGAAAGTCCTCCTGATAACTAGAAAAATGTTCTGATTTTCATAAATAGTATACAAAATTATGAAGGTCCCTTTCTATTTTTAATAAATGATTTCTACAATTAATGCATATATATAAAATTTAAAAATTAACAATCATATTTTCAGAAAAATTCTCATTAATTTGAATAATTACCATCAAAATGTTAAGCACCCTGCGAACTAGACAAATGTTATACTTTTTGGAAATAATTTATATTACTTCCATATTTGTTTTAATATTTATTTTTTTTATTTATATATTCTATTTTGTAGAAAATTTTAAAGTGGGGAAGTGAATATGTTTTCTAACTAATAATAATAAAGGAAAACATAAAGATAATGTAAGAATTTTGTTTAATACTAGAAATTACTAATAGTAAAAACACTGTGTAACACATATAAAAAATAAACAAAATTAGACATGCTTTCCCTAAATGTTTTGAAAAAGCTACGCTTGAATTTACAGGAGAACAAACCTGGTTTTTAGACAGGCACCAACTTGTGGGTTAGAAAAATACTTTCTCAATAATAAGTTGAGATGCCATTGATGACTTTCAGTTTCAGTTCGATTTGTTTTTCTCCGTGTACATTTACGGCTTGAGTTACTTTTGTTTGGTAAGGTGTCTGCGTGTGGCGCATCTGGCATTTGCAACATTTGCCTTGATTTGATTACATGCGGGGATACACCTACAACGACAGACGACCGACGACAGGCTCTCTTACAGCTTACAGGGGTTGCATGGATGGATATGTAAATGATTTTTGGATGGCTGTGTGTGTGTGTGTGTGGGGAGGGGGGGGGGGGGGGGGGGGGACAAGAGAACAAGCAGTCAGCAGACAACAGGTGATGGCCACATAAAAATACCAATCGATATATGTTTGAATATATATTTATATATATATCTGTGTCCAAGTGTGGGAGTGTTTTGGCGCACCAGTAAATACGCATGGATTGTTGAGAGGCTTTGTGTGATAATAAAGTGCAAATCGCTGCCAACAGCAGCAGCCGCAGCAGAAGTGGCAGCAGAGCTATGTGCCACATGAGTTGGCTAAATTAATCACTCGCCTTTGCATATATACGAGTATATCAAAATAAACAGATCATGACAAATGCAGTGCGTAAATCGTGCAGAACATCGCAGTGACTCTGTGTGTGTGCACCTCATCTGCAAGTTGCGTGCAATACTTGATCTTTACACCAAGGAAAAATTCTATCTAAAAACAGTTTACTAGAATTTATATTTATTCCTCTCTTATAATACATAATACTTTTTGTAACTTATAATCTAACAACTTAAATATATATTTTGCAGGGTCCAGATAAAGTGTTTAAATATACTAATCATCTATGGGAAATAAATAATACAAATAGAAAACTATTATAACTAAAATGTGAAGGAATCAGGCAAGAAATAAAAAACTTGGGTTCGGGATAACTTCTCGACGAGTTCTCTCGAGTCGAACATTCTTTGCTTGTTGTTTTTTTTTTCTCCAAGTCGGGCACTGTCGACTAGTGCATTATTTTTCTACTGTGTGTGTGTGTACAACACCTCGTTTGCATTTAGTATACAATTTCTTTGTTTGTCTTTAGTTTTTATTCCGTTTTTCTTTTGCTTTTGTTCTTTTAATTAAAATAATTTCTGGCTGCACTTTTTCCACGTGAAATTCCCGCAGACGAAGACGACACATAGCCGCTGTCATGTTCGCTTGTCTAGCAATGAGCTCGCTGGCCAATTCCCAGTGTCAGTTCATAGTCCCAGTCTCGATCCCTTTTCCTACATGCGTTTCCATTCCCATTCCAACTCCAATGGCAAACAGACGAAACGGCGAAACGCATAAATTATGCTTTTGTTGACAATACAGCCGACATTTTGAGGCTGATGCAGATGCTGATGCAGATGCTGATGCTGATGCTGAGGTGCCAAAGGTACAAAAACTTTTCCACATTTCTTGGCAAACCAAACTGTCACATTTCTTCTTCTGTTTCGACTTTTACTTGACGTTTTCGAGTTTCGAATGGACTTTTAATTGTCGCCCTTATGCAATAAATTAGAGAAGCGCTTCGCATTATTTGAACGTGTTCTGAAACATTTAAAGTTAATTTCTCTTGGTCTGGTCAGCAGGTAACGCATCATATATTTGTAACCACATGCTGCATGCCACATACAACTCAGCTTTTTGCTGCCTTGCCTTTGTCTTGCTATTTCTTCTTTAAAATGAAATTGGCTGCCATCCAAAAAAATAAACAAAAAAAAAAGAAAATAGGCAGTCAGACAAAAGCATCTTTAAAGTGTGTGCGGCATAGACACAAGCTGCAACAAAGTTGCGAGACCACCCTCCACCCGCTGGCTACACCTCCGTTACATGTGTTGTGGCTGGCTAAATGTTTTGCATTTCAAATTGCATTTTAATCGCATTTCAACCTGAAATGCCATTAGACATAATTCGTTTAGCTGCATTTGTCGTCGTCGTCATCGTCATCCTTGTTGGCCAGCAAATCATTTCGATATGACCAGTGTGCCCACCCACATTACGCCAACCCCCCCACGCCCATTTGAACACAATTGGCAACCGCACGTAAATCAACTTTGCCATTGATTTTGCCTTCTCTCCAACTGACTGTTGTCCACTGTCCACTGAACTGAGTCGGTTCCTCCCACACTTAGAACAAAATTTCATTTTTTGTAAATTAGAGAGTTTTTCTTGATTTTAGAAATAATTTGTAAAAATTGAACATTTCTCTAAAAATCGACATCGACAACCCCAATGATATATTTTTCTAAAATATATATATTTTTTTAATATTTTCTATTAGTTTTAATGCAATTCTGCAAAATAGAAAGACAAACTATAATTCCTAGAAAAATTCCATTTAAAACGCAGAAAATAGTGATGAAACTAGGTCTTTCGACTGATATATCAAAAAATCGTTTTTCAAAAGAAGATGTAGATGAATATAAATAAATATATAATCAATATAAACTATGGAAAATGTTTGTATTTATGAAATCTTAACATAAAAATGCATATTTGCAATATAAATAACAAAATAGCTAAACAAAAGAACATCCTCGAAATTAGAAATATGTTTTATAAATTTTAGAAAAACCCAGCATGAAATTAAGAATTGTAAGTCCTGGTCCTTAGAAATCCACAGGTCTCAATTTAAGACACTTACTTACTGCATAATAAGGTGAGGAATACTTGGCGACTTATAAAATTCAGGACGGGAATCAGGATTTTTTTTCTGAGTGTTTCCCCCTCTTCTGCCCTCTCTCAGCTTGCTTGTCAGTTGCATGTTGCATGGCTGCATTGACGTACTGTCCAGATTATGCGCATTGCATCCGTTTTGGAACAAATCACACACATATACACAAAAACACACACACACACATACATACATACTCTCGCTTGTCAAATTTGCCATTTTGTAATTGATTGTGAGCCGATTGACATTTAATCAATTTATGTTTGTTTCGAGCAATCGTTTCTCTAATCGAAAATAGAGAGATTTTCAACTCATTCGTCACCTGACCGACTTCCACTTGTCATCTGCTACATCTATTGTACTCTATATACCATATACTCGTATATGTATATATATATATATATGTGTATATATATATGTATATATATATTTGATTACAATTTAAGTGGCAGCGGCACTTGTTGAAAGGCGGGTCAGTTCGAGTCCAAGTTCCTTGGCAGCTAGCTGAATCTATCGAGTGTTGCCCAAATGACTGCCAGGCAGACTGCCTACCAAAACTTAAATAGCTAAAATCTCAGGCAACACTCACATACACCACACACACGCTCGCATTCGCATTTATCGATTTTCCTAAGCATTTACATTGTTGAGCTAAATGAACAAATAAAATAATATAAAAAACGTGGCAAAAATAAGAAAGCGGAAAAAACCAGTACTACTCTGTATATTGGCCACGCCGCTAATTGAATACTCTTCTAGGTAGAGTATACTATACAATCGAAAAATAAACTTTGTTTATTGTCAAAATGTTATAAGGCTTTATATAGAAAAAGTTGCTGCAGATGAACTTATTTAAGTTAAGTCAAAACATATATAGTATATGGTATTCATTAAAAATTTATAATAATTTGGCTTTATAATAAAATACTTAATTATTTATTCATCTTAACACTGCAAGCTTGTAGTTTATAAATTGTTGCGCTGGTCAAAAGTGAATTTAATTAAATGAGGATATTTCAAGTAATTAATAATAAATAGGAAATTTAGAAGAAGCATTTTTAATGCAAGTATTAAAAATAGCTAAAGTATATTTAAAATTGAAGTCTTTTCATTTAGTAAATTCTCCTAAGAACATGACACAAATGAACATTAATAAATAGATCAAATGAATAAACCTTATCTGTGTCTAGTATACAAGTACTTATATTCCAAATTACAGTCTATGAATTCCGTATGCTATCGAAAAACTATTTGTGTCGATATGGGGTGCAGTTATCGATAAAATGATTCAAATTTTATCTGTATATCTATCTATACATACCAAATATGAGGTCTCTAGTTTTATAGTATCCGATATCAGTGTGTTCTTACCGACAACCAGACGAATATGGCTACATCGACTTGGCTTTTGATGCTGAACAAGAATATATATATTCGTTCTGACTATTTCCCATTTTGAATGGGTCTTAGTGTACAAGACTAGCCCTACTTAAATGCGTTACACTTTTGGTGACATAATCACAATGCCCTTTGCATTGAGTAAATCAGCACAAGCTGACCCTGAGATGCTGCTGCTTCGAAGAAAGCAGAAAAATGAAGCAAAGGAAGAAGAAAGTGAAGCAAAGACGACGACGACGACGGGCCAAGCGAATTTGTGCGCTTGAGTGCGTGCATAAATTTCTTCTGCTTTTTGCTGGCTATTATTTACATTACACACATATAAATATATATACATACATATATATAGTAGATATATATATATATATATATAGATGTGTACGAAAAACTCAATTTCCTGCAACGAACACAGGCACATCAAATGCTTTACGGCCGCGTTCTTTCTCTCTCTCTCTCTCCCTCTCTTTCTGCTTGTCTCACTCCCACTGCATTAATATTTCCATGTCCATCTGAAATTTAACACACGTTTGTGGCACGGCACACACACATACACGCACACACCACGTGGCCACAACCACCGTCTGGGCGCTGGAACATTCGCATGTAATGTGTGTAATCAAAGTAACAAAATCCAAATCATATTTCCTTCATTGACCACAAACCAACCGAGGCGCAACCCTTTTTTCAGACTGTGCATAAAACATTTTGCTCGATTTCCACAATCAACGTTTGCCTTACAACAACCAACATTTCTTAACCTTGTTTGATTTTTATTTCCCAAATTTTTTCTTTTCATTTTTGCTGAGGCAAAATTATTGGTCTGGGCATATGTAATCATGTTGGTGGTGAGCGTACACGACGCATCATAAAGTGCACACAATCAAAATGAAATACGTTTTAGGTACACGTTTCTATCTGCACTTGACCGGGGCATAGACGACTAAGCGATGAGCTACTATCATTAGAAAAAAATCGCAATGAAATTAGAAAAATGTGTGTTTTTTTCGTGATGATTTATCGAATTTGGCGTGTGATGAAGGTATGAAAATATCACAGATATGTCAAGAAAGTTAAGCGCTTCTTTTAAACTACAATTATATTTTAATTAATGTTTAATCATTATAATTTTAATATAAATTTGACTTAATTTATGAAAAACTTGAAGTGAAATACTCTTGAATTTCTTAACTTGTTTCTTATTTATTAGATTTGATTGTAGAAAAATCCTGTCGACTATTTTAATTAATTATCATATTATTTAGAGCGAAATATAAGAAATGTGGTGTACGAAATGTTGGACTGATGAGTGGTGTACAGATATTACTCTCTAAACGTAGCATATTTGAATGTCTGCAAAGCCGTTTAAGCTAGTTAACATTTCGCATATGTTGGCAATTTTTTATTTATAGCTGTGGTCGCTCTTTACTTAAAGGTGTTGGGTGTGCAAGTATGGAGAATCAGAGATGGGGTTAGGGTTAGAGGGTTATCCTTTACTTGTAAGGTTGTAAGGACTTTAGTTGCCGCTGGCCATTTGGTTTGCTGCTTTGTCAAAACTTGTATAAGAAATCTTTTAGAGCAGTTGCATTTCACGCTAAAACTTTTTGCCCAAAAATTCTCATTTGTGGTCAAGGCTAAAGTTTTATTTGAGTTCGCAGTTTCAGTTTAGCCCAAAAATTCAATTAAATCTACGCAATATGCACGCTGCACTGCTCCAGTTCAATTTGAACCTTTCAAGGGCTGGCCAAATAGCCCTGCTCCAGTGTTTGCCTCTATGCAAATAGCTTTGCACAAAGGTGCGCCGAGTGGATGGTAAACCAATTATTAAAAGTGCCCAGTCAGCAGGCAAAACTAACTAACTCAAGCAGCGTGCTTAACTGCACTCAGAAAAAATGATTGATCTGATATTTAGAATGAATAAATAAATAATAAATTCGTTTTAGGTTTGGTCTTTCTAATGGAAAAACGTTTATGTTTTCAGTGTGTTTGACATTTGTTTTATAAACCGGTCCGCAGAATTAATTAAATTGTATTATTTTTTTCCTACAATTTAAAAGGTATTTCTTAATTTTTCCTGTTAAGAAGTGTTTTCCTATGTAATAGAAAAAAACATAAGAAATATTTTCTAATTTAAAGTATTTTTTCGTATATCTAGTATGTAGAGATAATTTCACTATAATTAATCTTTTTAGAAATGTGTCCCAATTTAAGAATTTTTGTTGTTAAATATTTAGAAATGATTTCTAACAGTCAAGATATTTCAGGGTGATTTTAATTTTTTGATAATTTTATTCTGCGGCAATATTCTAAATTGCATTTAGATTTATTTATTTATTTACATATTTTTCTGAGTGTGGGATTTGAACGTGCAGTTCTTCATTTGGTGAGCAACGCACACGTTTCTCGGTGGTAAGCGTCAGTTCATTATTAAAACTTTTAAAAGCAGATAAGTGCACAGACTGATATAGAGATGCTGACACTGATATACACACACATACACAGACACACACAGGATGATAAGGACGATAATCTAAGCGGGTAGAGAGAGAGGTAGGGAGGTGTAGACGCTACCAACGTGGGCGCCACTTTACCTCTAATTGAAACATTAAGTTGCACATCACGTACGCGGTGTCAGACACCAGACGCCTGCCTGAACGGGAAGGGTGTGGAGTGTTGGGGAGCTATGGGGGCTATACTTTGGTCTATGGCGCCTAGGAGTATGCTAAAATTGTGCTCGACTGCGGTTGCTTGGGTGTTTTTACCTAGTCCCCAAAAAAAAAACAAGTAAAAACGAAAAAATTAAGCCCAAAGTGCCATAGCTTCGACGCTTCGACTATCAACCACTCAGCACTTTATTTTTTTCATGTTAGCATTTTAAAAAGCATTTAAGCCACTAGTAGCAAAAGATGAAGGGTTTGTTAAGTGTGTAAAGTGATTACGTCGAAAATTTGTTTGTCTATGATCCTGCATACGTGTGGGACACTCAGGAGTCTAAGTTGGAAAACAGTGTTGCCGAAATCCCTAACAAACGGTATGTATATTCACACCTGATAGTTGATTTCAACTATATTCAGTTAGCGCATCGGCTTAGACAAGGTCTAGTAAAAAGTTGAGCACGTTCACGTATCCAGAGGGTCATCACTGTAAGGGAAAAGTTGCATTAGATAAGTTACTAACGGCTATTTTGATTGCTGGTTGACTGAGGAATTACCCCACTTGGAGCCCACAAGAACTGGACAGCCTCCATGAAGAGTTCTTGTGTCGCCAGTTCCATTGTCCAGCAGATTATACCAGAAGAGAGCCATTCCACGCTCTGGAGTGACAGCTTGTTTCAGATTTGGAAATACTGTGGCGCCTCCCTGCTCCACATCAGACAGCTGTCCATTAAAATATGGATTTAATTTAATTGCTCTTTAAAAAAAAGCAAGCAATAATTTACATACATAGAACAGCACAGTTGCAATGCGATCACCAGTTTCACTTGCTTGTTGCTGGCAGTGAATTAATTTGGTTATGAATTATTATGACACTCAAATGTACATTAGGAAGAAAATCAGACTGCATTTTAGAAATACACCTTACTTTGGCGCCAACTAACCTTATTACACCAGAAAGTATATTTCTAAACACCAGTGGTTTTTCCCTTAATTTTAGTGAACATTTTAATAAAATTTCTAATTATCATATCTAATATTCAGGTTGATTTTTTCGGCTGTGTAACAAACAAAGTTGTTTCGTATATACTATTAATAAAAATTAGTATTTTGAAGAATTTACGAACATTTTTTATAGTTTCAGATGAAAAAATTACATCTAAAACAGACAACAGCTAAACTCTAAAATAAAAGCAGAGCTACTAAATTTCATTACTTTTATCTACATTTTAGAAAGAATATTTTCTAAAACAAGTAAAACTTTCTAGTCTTCAAGGCGATTTTCTAAGTTTCAGTGTGATCATTTTTCTACAGACACTCACCTTTGTGGTATTAAAGAAATCGTAGTGAGCCGCATAGTGTCCACCCAAGCCATAGTTCATAATATTGTATGCCTCAGAGCCCTGCATGCTTAACTCAGTCATGTCCACAACTCGTCTTTCGATGCGCCTCGTCAGATTGTTGAGATCCCTTTCCAGCCAGGCTCCTTTCGAGGTTCGCACTCTTCTCGAAACATATTTGCCATCCACATGGACAGTTGTACGCTTCAGCAGAGGTCGGGCAAGATTCTGGAGATAATCGACTTCCTGGGGAGACAATGCATCATGGAACACAACTATAAATGGATCAAGCAGAACAATTTCCATCTTGAGGGGTGCCAGTCGTAGAAACGGCGGAGTCTTCATTTTATATTCGCAGTGCAGATTTGATTGTGGCACAAATTGACCTCGACAACCCAAAGAATATGAAGCGGTATTCTCTTTGGCAATAGTCTTTAAATTGGGTTCATTTCTGATCATATTGTGGACGTAAGATCTCAAATTGATTACTTGGGTTTTCATTGCTTGATTTCCCATCATCAGAGCATGATCCAAAATTGGAATAGCAATCGAATAATACTCTAAAATACAGCCAACAAATGAGACAGCTGCACAAAATGAAGTGGAATTCACTCACTATTTTTAGTAAATGCACTGGCGAAGAAATACATCAATCTCTCAGGCTCAGCTCCCAATAGAGTTGGTGTTGTCTGATTGGAAATTAGCCATTTGGCTGTCTCGGCAAACCATTGCCTGGCCAAATGTGGTTTTCTGTGCTGATGCATGAATTGGCCAATCCTAAAAGTGTCCATTGCATTTAGACTTGATCTGTAGGTGGCATTAATATGGGTTATTCTCAGGAGTGTGTCACAAATATAACTCACTCGTACTGCTTTCCACTGAGCATTCCCTTGACCATGTCCCCAGTTGACAAATTGTACACATCGCTCAAGCGTTGAATTGCCTCACAAGCCTCCCTAAGATCAGTCGGACTCGGCAGCTCTGATTTGTGCTGGGCTAGATAGAAGATGTGCGACCAACCCACGGGCTCCTCAATGAACACCTTCCAATCAATCCAATCCTCTTGCATGCGACGTATTAGGGAAAATGCATTCAAAGGATTTGAAATATAATCTTCCTTTTGAGTTATGCCCTTATCGCTTTCGGCTCGCAATCGTGGAATGACTCTAAAAATACTAATAGTTATAGTTTCAAATAAATCAATTTAGACTTTGCTAATTACCTTTTCAATATATCCAATTTCCTCTTTAATTCATCTGTGTAGCTGTTGAGATTTTCGATTAGTTTGGCCTCCAGCAGGAGCAGCTTCACCATTCCGGAGACTGATGTCGAATGACTTTCCTCCAACGTTTTATTTCCATTTGTTAAGATTGTGGCAATGGCAAAGCAGAAAAATATCAATTTGAGTGAACCCATTTCGTATTACGTTTTCAAAGTGTTCAATTCTGACAATTTCAACAATGTTGTAATAGTTCCTAACTGACCTCAATTTAATGTATATTGTCAAATTTAATTTGGATTAGAGTAAACAGAAAAGACGCTTGAAATTGTCTGCTGTATTGCTTATGGGAATTGGGCAAATTGAATGCATTTTTTATTTAGAATTTTTCACATTTTTCATAAGTCCAAAGTTAATGAGGATTGGTGCGCCTCTGTGCCTCCTGCCCCACCGTTTTCCTCCATGTCCCCACGGGACATCTGCGGGATCAGCTCCGGGATCAGCTGCGGGATCAGCTGCGTGATCAGCTGCGGGATCAGCTGCGGGATCGGCTGCTGGATCAGCTGCGGGATCAGCGGACTGTCCTTCGGTGGACTTTACCAAGCAAATGGCTAAGACGGCACAGCTTAGGATCAATGTTTGGATTCTCATTGCGATATAAGTGAAATTCTGTTGAATGTTGATCTTTGTGAGGAGACCAAGAGCTATTTATATCAATTTCAATTTAGGTTTTGTTTACCCAACTATCGCACCTGGGTCAATCAATTAGTTCGTATTGTGTAATCTCAATTAACTTATTATTTTGCGCATGAATACATCCAGATGGATTTTTGAATAACGGTTTGGGCAACTGAAAAAACTTATTAGTTGTTAGACCCGAAATTAACAACGAATGTTTTTGCGTTATCAACATTAAACAAAATGGTTTAAATTATTTGCTCAAAGTTGGCAATAGTTTATTTGCTTTTTTTGCGTTGTTTTAATGGAACACCTTGAAATTTGAATACAAATATAATTTGCATTCGAAATATTTTCCAGAATTTTATTTATTCGGTGTGAATTGAAAACAATAAACAAATTTTAAGAAAGCTTTCGAAGAATAAAAATGTTGTTTGAAATTAAAGTAACAAGCTAAATGATTTAAAATTCAAATTGAATAAATTAAATTATTATTGTTACTGTTGAAAAATATGTTAATTTACATTCAAGAATTCCATAAAAAGTACTATAAAACCAACAAATCAAATAATCTGTAAAAAGGTTTTTCGGGGAATATTTGCTCTATAATGATAAATATAGAGTATCGCAAAGGGGTACGTTTTATTTGATTGTCTCTCCAAAAATGGTAAGTGAACTCTTTTCGATGGATCTGATCTATCGATCAGCAGAGTTGAACAATATTTTTATAAGGTTGTTTGCAAATTATTCAGTCTGAACTAAAAAAAGTTCACAAATTTTAAAAAGTTTTTTGAAAAATAAAACGTTCGAATTGAAATTCAAGTCACCAATTAAATTTTAGTTAATTCAAAGCTTAATAAAACTTGAAATTACTATAATAATAAATACTCGGAAGTGTTTTCTTATATATTTCTTAGTCATGATTTCATTTGATCTCCAAAAAGTGCATTGTAATTAAAATATTGTTACCTATAGCAAAGTGTAACTTTCTATATAATATTTTTGGGATGTGTTGTTCAAAAAATTATTTTTAATTTATCTCAATTATAGAAACAATTTTGTTGTGTGAAGTACGCTTGTATAATTAGAATATTAGAATATACTAGAATATTATGCCTAAGGTTATGCTTTGGTTTTTTGTATACCAAACCGAGCTTTTGCCGGCGCCCTCTATGAAATAAAGTATTACAATGTCGAGTTCTTTTTCTTTTTCTTATTGCCAAATTTCACTCTGATTCAGCCTGCCGAAAGTATTTGTTTTGCAAGTCCCATCGAATTGGACTTTCGTTGTTTTTTTTACCTCGTCGAGTTATCTAAGGCATACGTGGAAGTGATTAAAATCGAGTTAAAAAAATTGTTTTAAACAATTAAAAAAATAAAAATAATGGCCACTAAGCGAAAATCCTCTTTAGACAAGTGCATCTCCAACAAACAAGCAAAAATATAATTTCAGTTTTTTTATTTTATTTTTTTATATGACAGTTATATTTTAAACATTAATCAACCTATTTAAAGGCTATAAAACATTGATTTGGAACAGAATGAATAATAGCAGTGAATTACAATCTATAACATAAACATAGAACAGGTTTTAGCAGTTAATAAATAACATCAAATATTACATTTGTGGCACATTAATTTAACGCCCTACAGTCCAGAGGTCGCTGGTGTGGAGGCGCTTCAACCTCCTGCGAGTTGTATTTGACCCAAGTGTGCAGGCCAAAGGGTTGACGTGGTTGTGCAAACGGTCATTATACCGACTTGTATGTCTGTTGATTTGTTGACTGACTGTCGGTAATGCGAAGTCGTTGTGCAGAGTTCTGTTGCTCACATATGGTGGAGCACCAGAGATGTCTCTGAGCACCTTGTTCCTCTATCCGATTTTCGTCGGCGAAGCGCCGAATGATATTAGTCGCAGTTGATTTGCTTAGACTTACCATTTTAGCTATTTGGCGATGTGAACATCCGATCTGGACGTGTTCCAGGACGAGATTCCGTTGTTCAATGGTAGTCCTCTTGCCCATAGTCCTTGTTGGCTGGTTGCTGGTTCCGAGATGCAGGATATAACTAAACTGACTACGAAGGATTGGTCTATTTAGACAGAAAATAATCAACCTGGCGTAAAAAATACGGGTTTTATGGCACCCAGGTGTCCATAACGCCATTGTTCCGAATAATATGTGACCATAAATTACGGTACTTTTTACATAACCCGGCCTAGCCGGTGGGAAAACCCCAGTTTATTGGGATCATATACTCATTTGGGTGGTTAATATATGTACCTGCCATCGGCCTTTGGAATTTTTGAAAAATATTGGATAATTAGTTTATGGCAGGCAATTAAACTTTTTGCTAGGCGCTGTTCCATTTGAACTGTGAGGCACTGTATATCGACTATATCGACTTGGCTAGTGTTGCTGTAAATAATAAAAGTAAATATAAACAATAATAATACTTGTAAACAAAAGTTAAAAAAGATAGATAAAAAGATAAAAATCTTTAATCAGCTGACCCCGGAAATGCCGAGGAGCGACATCATAACTGAGAAGCTTTATTTACCATTCCCATTAATAGAAAGAAAAAATATCGACAAATATAAAAAAAAAAGTAAATAACAAAAGTAAACATAAACAATAATAATACTTGTAAACAAAGGTAATAAACAGATAAAAAGATACAAATCTATAATCAGCTGAGTTATTCCTGCGTAATATTAACGTGGCAGCGGAATACTCCATGCTTGACCAACTACCTTGTTCGCCTCCCAGTCCAGCCCAGCCTCTTTTAAAACCAGAGATTTTGGGTCTGGTGAGACACAAGAGAGCACTGCGTCGTCAATATATGCGCTCACGCAATCCGTTGGATCTAAGGGACTTTAGGCGGGCTGCGTACGAGCTGCGAAAACTGCTGTTTGTCACTAAGAGCAATTATTTCCAAGATATGCTCCGCAATGCTGATCCCAATAAGAATCATGGATTCAATTTGTGGAAGGCAACGCGTTGTGTCAAGCGGCAGCCACTCAGGCGGATCCCCATTATGCGACCTGACAACACTTGGTGTCGATCGGATGCAGATATTGCATCGGCGTTTGCGGACGAGCTGCAAAGTCGCTTCACGCCCTTTGCACTAGCATCGCCCAGCCAGGTACAGGACACTGAAGCATTTTTAAATGCAGATCTAGATCCTGTACAACCGATCACCCCTATCGCCCCTACTGAGGTCCGCTTACAGATTCGCAGGCTTAAGTCCACTAAGGCCCCTGGCTATGATGGCGTTGGCGGCAGAGTTGCTAAGGCCCTCTCAGAGAAGGGAGTAATGTTCTTGGTGCTACTTTTGTAGTGCGCTGTGATTGCGTTGGTTTCGAAACCTGGCAAGCCAGATAATCTTGTCTCGTCATATCGACCGATAAGCTTGCTGACCACTTTCTCCAAAATATTTGAAAAAATATTTCTTGGAAGATTGTCGGCAGTTAGAGGCTTTCAGAGGGCCATTCCTGATCATCAGTTTGGCTTCAGGCATCACCACGGTACACCAGAGCAAGTTCATCGAGTAGTACAGCTCGTCCTCGAGGCCTTGGAAAATAAGCAGTACAGCTCTGCCGTCTTCCTGGATATCCAGCAAGCATTTGATCGCGTATGGCATGATGGCCTGCTTTTTAAGCTTAAGTCTCTGCTACCATCGGCGCAGTATTTACTGCTCAGGTCTTACCTGCTTGGCCGTTCTTTTATGGTTGAAGTTAGGGGCGAGCGATCAAACATCCGCCGCATTGGAGCTGGTGTACCGCAGGGTAGTGTCCTTGGACCTGCCTTGTTCACATTGTACACCGCGGACTTGCCGATACCAGTAGCCAGAAACACGCTGCTTGCCACATACGCGGATGACACTGTGTTCCTTGCTAACTCCACCACTGCTTGGAAAGCAGCTGCGGTTACGCAGAGGTTCTTGGATGGTTTTAGTACTTGGGCCAACCGGTGGAACATCTGCGTCAATGGGAGCAAGTCTCAGCACTGCACGTTCGCGCTCAGGAATGGTAATTGTCCAACTGTCCGACTCAATAACACGGTCATACCTCAGGAGAACCATGTTCGCTACCTGGGTATGTTTTTGGACAGGAAACTTACCTGGCGCAAACACATCCAGATCACTGCAGCTGCGTGTGGATCCAAAAAAACGAAATTCAACTGGTTGCTGAAGCCATCAAGCAAACTAAGCTTGAGCAACAAGCTGCTGGTGTACAGGAGCATCATCATGCCTACATGGACATATGGAATTCCATTCTGGGGCACAGCCGCAAAACCCTGGATTAATCAAATTCAAGTTTTGCAGAACCCGGCGCTCAGAGACATCTCTGGTGCTCCACCATATGTGAGCAACAGAACTCTGCACAACGACTTCACAACCACGTCAACCCTTTGGCCTGCACACTTGGGTCAAATACAACTCGCAGGAGGTTGAAGCGCCTCCACACCAGCGACCTCTGGACTGTAGGGCGTTAAATTAATGTGCCACAAATGTAATATTTGATGTTATTTATTAACTGCTAAAACCTGTTCTATGTTTACGTTATAGATTGTAATTCACTGCTATTATTCATTCTGTTCCAAATCAATGTTTTATAGCCTTTGAATAGGTTGATTAATGCTTAAAATATAACTGTTATATATAAAAAAAAAAAAAAAGGATAAGCCAAATTGAAAAAATAAATTATTTGAAATGAAAATATAATTTGTTGAGACTTTAAATAAATGAGTTATTATTATTATTAATAAGGAAATAAGGAAAATATAATTTATAAACAGGTAAAAATGAAAGAGTTACTCAGTTTTCTATGAGCTATTAATATTTAAAAATTTTTTCGGATGACTCAAGTTGAAGCAGAAATTTAATAAAAGAGCTAAAATCAGCAAGAATCTTTGGGATCTTTTTCAACGAGTGTCGGCGAATTCTGGTTGCTCTTTGCCCGATTCTCTTCACATAACGGAACTCTCTCTCTCTCTCACTCTTGATCTCTCTGCTGCACCGTCTGCCGTCTCGCGTTTCCCGTCGTCTACCATCACCCATCTCCCATCGCCCATTTTTAAATACATTTCAATTTTATATTTTCTAAATCGGCACTATACTCGTATGTGTATCGAATGAATCCACCAAATATGCACAGTTGACAACAAATATGATAATAAACTCAGCGACCAAACTTTCTACTGGGGAAGCTAACAAAGTAAATGCCAATCCGGCACCAGACGGTTTCACAAGCCAATTGGGTTTTTGCTACCGCCACCGCCAGCTCGGCTCAATTGTACAGTCATCGCTACACTACAGTGGTCTCGATGGGATTGATGCTTCCAATTAATTAATTAATTAAATTTGTATAACAAAATCCATTCCATCAACAAACAACAGATTTGCTCTCTCAGAGTAACTTTAATAATTGATTAGAAATTTGTTTTTAGACATGGTCTAGTAAACAGCTGAGCACGTTCATGTATCCACTTGGTCATTACTATTAAGGAAATGTCAGATTAGTTAATAAAAGGCTTATATCACTGGTTAATAATTACCCCACTTGGAGCCCACAAGAACTGGACAGCCTCCATGAAGGGTTCTCGCGTCGCCAGTTCCATTGTCCAGCAGATTATACCAGAAGAGAGCCATTCCACGCTCTGGAGTGACAGCTTGTTTCAGACTTGGAAATACTGTGGCGCCTCCCTGCTCCACATCAGACAGCTGTCCATTAAAATATAGATTTAACTGAATTACTCTTTAAAAAGAACAAGCAATAATTTACATACATAGAACAGCACAGTTGCAATGCGATTGCCAGCTCCTTCTAAGTCGATCTGGAGGCGGTATATTTGAATAACGACTGCATTAGTCTTAATTGAAAACTTACCGTTCTGTCGAAGTAATCGAAGTGAACATTGTAGTGTCCACCCAAGCCGTAGTTCAGAATATTAAATGCCTCAGAGCCCTGCATGCTTAACTCAGTCATGTCCACAACTCGTCTTTCGATGCGCCTCGTCAGATTGTTGAGATCCCTTTCCAACCAGGCTCCTTTTGAGGTTCGTGTCTTTCGCACCACATACTTTCCATAGCCGTAAGCCTTACTCCGCGTCAGCAGAGGTCGGGAGAGATCCTGCAGCTCGTTGATTTCACTTGGCGATAGCACATCGTAGTATCGCACTATGTATGGATCCAGATTTAGAACTTCCGTTTTGAGTGGTGCCAAGCGGAGAAATGGGGATGTTTTGAACTTGTATTCGCAGTAGAGATTTGATTGGATTGCAAATTGACTGCGACAACCCATAGAGTAAGGAGTGATATTCATGGGTTTGAGGTTTATTTCGGACTCAACTCGGGCAAGTTTCTCGATTTCAGCCCTCTTATTCAGTAGTTTGTCTGTTTTATTTCCCATCAACAGTGCATGATCCAAAATTGCCAGCGCAATCGAGTATTGCTCTAAATAAACCAACATTTAGTATTATTTTCAATGCGGCTGGGTATACACTCAGAAAAAAATCATACTGAATTTTAGATGTTTGCCAAGATTTCCTCCCCTTATTATTCAGAATATAAATTTCTAAAATTGAATTATGCATTTCTAAAACCTGGATTTTCATTTTTTAATTAGAGGATGCAATTTTCTAAATATTAATTTTCTAAATATTAAATATTCCCACAGGGTGTTGTTTTCTGTGTACTACTGCAACATAAATTCTCTTTTTTTATTATTTTACTTTTATTCTGTATATTTCCTTTTTTGAAATATTTTCTAATGCGTTTTTTTAATTTTAATTTTTTCTGAGTGTATGATGTGCTCACTGTAGTTAATCAATGCGTTCGCAAAGAGATGCAACATTTTAACTGGATCGGCTCCAATTGGAGTGGACAGAGAATGATCCATGAGCCAGTTGCTACTCTCCGCAAACCATTCGTTGGCCCCAAGTTGATTTTTATGCTTGTGCAGGTGTTGACCCAAAACATACGAGTCCAGAGCATTTAGACTTGTGCTGCAGATGACATTCTTTAGAACTATTCTCAGGAGTATTAGACATATCACTCACTCGTATTGCGTTCCGTTGAGCAATCCCTTGAACATGTCCCCAATTGTTAAGTTGTACACATCCTGCAGACGATGTATTGCCTCACAAGCCTCCTCCAGATCAGTTAGACTTGTTAGCTGTGCCTTGTGCTCATGTATAAAAGTGGCATGCGAACGACCCACTGGTGTCTCCATGAATATTTTCCAATCTGTCCAATCCTCATGCATGCGACGTATCAGTGAAAAGGCATTCAAAGGATTCGAAACATAATCCTCCATTTGAGTCATGGCCTTATCGCTTTCGGCTCGCAATCGTGGAACCACACTGAGAAAACTATTAGCTATAGTTTAAAAATAAATCAAGTCAGACTTTTCTAATTACCTTTTTAGTATATTCAACTTTCTCTCCAACTCATCCGCATAGCTGTTGAGATTTTCAATGAGTGTGGCCTCCAACAGGAGCAGATTCACCATTCCCGAGACTGATGTTGAATAGCTTTCCTCCATGGGTTCTTCTTGTGCTTTGATGGGACACCAGATTATGGCAATCACAATGTAAGCGAATATAATCGAAAACATTTTTAAAACTTAAAGCTGTCAATGTCTCCGTAATATGCTTTAATACACCTATTTCGATTGGCAAGTCGAAGTTTGCTATGATTCGATAATTGTCTACTTTACATAAAGCTTAGTAATACAAATTAGATTCTACACACGGAAAAAGATCGCAATAAAATTTAGAAAATTTTTATAGTTTTAGCAGCTCTTCTTATGATTCAGAAAGTATATTTCCAAATCGTTTGTGTTTTTCTAAAAACCTTTTTCTAGTTTCATTTCAAATTTTTTAAATTTATTTTATAATAATAAAAAGTAATCACTTTTAAAAATAAGAAAAAAAATATTTTTAATTTAAAGATTTTTTTGTATGCATAAAAATTGTTTCTAAAAGTGAGAACAGTTTTCAGTGCGAATTTAATTTTGATGTTATTTTTTAAATTCATGTTTTATAAAAAACAAAAATAAAATATAACATTTTTGTAGTTTTCAGGTAGATTTTCATTTGAGATTTTCAAAATTTCATTGCGTATTTTTTCTGGGAGAGCTGTGAACCTTTCAATACAAACGATTAGTATTTGCTTTCATATACTTAGTATACTATATTTAATACTTTCAATATCCTACTCACAACGATGCGAATAGAGTATCCACCAGTCGAACAAGAGAATTTTAAATTGATTGAACTGATTGTTAGATTATTATATGGTAGTTGAACATGCTAGTTTTCACTTTCTCAGCAAGGTAGTCACTTCTTATCTGATGGTTTGATTGGCGTATTGAGTTTCTGAAAAAAGAAGAAATCAAAGCAAAGCAAAGCATTTGCTGATTTCTTGTTAGTGTCTGTTATCAAAGTTGAATGGTTTGTCGTATTGAGCTATGTAATAAATGATATTCATTTCTTTTTTCGAGAGTTTTCACTGCTTTAAGCACGGCCTTCTAAACATCTGTTCATTTTCACGTATCCATTTGTTGCACACTGTGAAATATAATGTATGTGAATAGTGATTGTGGATATTAATGAATAGAAATGATAATCACCCCATTTGGAGCCCACTATAACGGGACAGGCGGCATGTATAGTGTTTGTATCAAAATCTCCGTTCTCTTTTAGATTGTACCATATGATGGCTGTTCCTCGTTGGGGAAAGACAGCTTTTTGTATGTTGGGAAAGACTGTAGCGCCACCCTGTTCCACATCAGAGAGCTACATATATATATGTATATATAGTATTGAACGAGATTTGATGTTATCTGGCGACTCACGTAGAACATAACTGTAGCAATACGATCTCCATTGAGTCTTGTCTTTGACGTAGCCTACAATTGAATAATTGTTTAAAAATAATATTGTGAAAAGATTGCCCTGAGTTTGAGAAAATTCAGAAGCGAGTAATGTGAATTTAACTAAATGAATTATAAGATTATCTATCTTTATCTATGTGCAATCAAAAAATATAAATGTTGATGAATAACAATAGAAGCAACAAAAAGCTAATGTTACTGTTCTGTTTTATACACTTTCGGAATAATAAGGTGACTTACCCTTGGTGAATTTTTAAAATTCTGTTTTCGTATATTATTAATGTCATTTAAGTACTCACATTCAAAAAATCATAGTGTGAAGCATAGTGTCCGCCCAGACCGTAATTCATCACTTGTAACATCTCTGATCCGTACATTGTGAAGCCAGACATGTCTTCGATGCGTTTGTTGAGGCGCACTGTGAATGCATTGGTTGTGTCGCCCAGCCAGGTAACCTTCGAAGTGCGCTCCTTGACCATCATATTGCGATGGGTTACTTGATCGACGACCATGGCGCGTTTCAGCCTGGGCATAGCTAGAAATTGCAGATCCTCGATCTCACGAGGCGAGATCGCATCGTGATAGAGCACCATATACGGATCAAGTTGAAGCAGCTCCATTTTCAATGGAGCCAATCGCAGAAATGCTGAATTTGTGCTATTGTAGACGCAGTGCAGCCGAGACGAAGTTGTGGGGGCATATTGACCCCGACAACCCTTCTCGTAGTTGCCCCCAATTCGCTTTTTAATCTACAGAGAAAACATGGAGCATTTCATTGATTGATTGGCAATTTGTTAGAGTGCACACCTACCAGCTTGGGCACATCATTCGGCTCCGTTCTTATCAATGTTTCCACTTCCGATTTGCGTATCAGCAATTTTAAACTATCTCTTTTAAAGGTCGTTGCAGTTTGGAGCACCTTAAGAGCATCGGCATATCGTTCTAAGGTTGACAATTGAAATAGGTCAAGTTATGTGGCAACTCTGCTGTCATTGCGATACTCACTCAACTTGATAAGTGCCTCGGCATAAACGTGCAACAACTCAGCTTGATCCAGTTGTAGTGGCAATGCCAGAACGTTTTGCTTGTTTTGCAGCCAGTTGATCGCTTGGTAAATCCAATGGCCGGCATCATCAAAGATCTGCTGATCATACAGGAACTTGCCCAGCGCATAGCTGTCCAAGGCACTCAAGCTGACACTGGGTGAAAAGCAATCAAAAAGCAATTCATTTAAAATCATTTGGTAATTAGTTTTGCAAGCTGCGCTCTGAGAAAACAAGGGTTTATTAATTTTGCCAAGTTTGAACAAGTTTGAATGGGCTATTCGAGAGAGATACATATTTGTTGACAATAGTTTGTTCAATTTGAAATTATTCCATACCTATTCAATACCTACAATTTTTCTTTATATCAGTTTATTAATATATATCTTCTTGATTTAGAAATGAATACAAAAATTTCAAAAATAACAAAAACCATTTTAAAACAAGGTAACAAAGAAGGTTTCTTTTAATGACCTGTTCTTAATATATCTCGAAATAGCTTTATATTTGAATATTTACTTTTTTCTTTGAGCGTACTCACTTGTACTGCCTGCCATTGAGCAGTCCTTCGGCCATGTCAGAGATCTTCAGGTCGTAAGTGACATGGATGCGATACAAGGCTTCAGCCGCTTCTTGGAGATCGGTGCTGCTGGGCAGCTGCTCCCGCTGCTCATTGAGGTACTTCACCTGCTGTTGGCCCACCGGCTGCTTCATGTATTTCTGCCAGTGAATCCAATCCTCGTGCATGCGACGTATCAGAGAAAATGAATTTAGTGGATTCGACAGATGAGCCACTGAATCCTGCTGCGCTTTCCTGCTTGCTACACGCATTTCTGTCACATAACTAAAGAGAGAGACTCTAAAATTGTTAAACTTAACTTGGATTAATTACTACACTCAGAAAAAAGACTTTACATTTAAAAAATTTAACTTTCTTTTGGCGCCAATGAAAACTCTGATTACTATTCAGAAAGTTTATGTTTAACCGGGGGTTTTCTTATTATCAGGGCACATTTTTAGAAATTAAAAAAAAAAGTGTGTAATTATTATAATATTCTTTCGATAAGTGTACAAGGAACTCTAGCATTAACTTTTACTTAATATATTTCAAATACAACGATTTCAGAGAGTTTTTTTTCTAAAACTGAAGTGGTGCATTTTAACTCAAGCTCACCCGCGCACTGTGAGCAGCTTATTTTCCAACTCATCTGCATAGTTGCTGAAATTGTCAATGAGTTGACTTTCGAGGTGAAGCAGATTCGTCATTCCCGCTACTGAGGTGCAATGGCTCTTCTCATCTTGTCCACTGACCAAATTGACCAAGACTAGAGCAGCGGCCAACAATCGAAGTATCATCTTGTTTTTAGCCACGTCTTGAGGTGTCTACGTGCCAGTTCCAACTGTCAGCTATTTGCCACTTTCCAAAAATATATATGCATATTATTATGTCTAAAAAATTGATAAGCGAGGCGAAGCAATCCGGCGTATTGATAGCGAATACGAAGCGCTTACTCTTAATGAAAACAAACATATCAAATCAGATACGCACAGTGGGGCAACAGTCGGCAATATGCAATGAAAAGGAAGAGCTCTTGGGTAAGCTGTTGTATCCATAATTTAGATTGTACTTATATTTAGTATTAAGCTATTATGCTTTGAAAAAAATGGTATCAATGGTAAATAATTTTTTTATTCAGAAATTAAATTTCAAAAACCCAAAACTAAATTTTGTTAAAACCCAGTGTTTTAAATTAAAATTCCAGATAAACAAATACATTTAAAAAAAAACCTACAATTTAAACATTTTTTTCTTCGTATAGTTAGAAACTATCTCTAAAAATCAGAAAATCAAACTCGTGTTTATACAATGAAGATGACTAAACAAAAAAAGCTACCAAATACAATTTCAGCAACTTTATTAAGTATTAAAAAGTCGAAAACAAAGAGCCAAGTTAAGAATTCTGTGTACAGAGAAAAATAAAATACCAAAGTTGTTAGACATCTTTTTTACTAGCAATTGGAAAGCGAGCAAATATAATATTGTAAGCTTGAAAGAATATTTCTATATGTGAAAAGCTAAATAAAAACTAATATAAAAAGCTAATGCAAATAAAAAAAAAACACATTAGCATATATGTACCACTGTGTTTGTTGACTACTTTTGTGGAGTGCAAAATTTTAGTTGCTATCTGAACGAAAAATATTTTTGATACTAAGTAATTAATTTTGGCTGCTTGTCCAACTTCTATTTTGTAAATTCTGATTAATTGTAAGTCGTGTCGTAATTGCGAGTGTTGAGTTTAACAAGTGGGAATTTTACAAATAATATATATTTCACTGCAACTAAAGCTGAACTGACATCGAGCAGTCAAGAACAATTGTGGACTGTGGAATGTGACAATCTGTTATCTGCTTTAACCATGAATGAATTCATTGAAAGGCTTTGTGGAAAACCTAAAAACCTTTTTGTATACAAAGATACCAGCACACAATGCAAGGCCCACTTGTTGTTTGTTTGTTGGCAAAGGTATTGCCAACAACAAAAAAAGGGGTTTTAAATTTTGCAATTTCAAGGGGGTGCTTGGAGGGTGTGCGTGGAGTGGTTTTGCCATGTTGCAACGGCATGTGTCCTGCCGTTGATATCGGCTTAACTTTGCCATAAAACTGTCAGCGTCACGCGTGTAGTGGACACGGGGCGGCAACTGACGCAGAGTGGGCAGAGAAGGGGCAGCGGGGTTAGGCAAATGAAATAAATTTTACAGCCAAATGGGCAGACTTTGGCCAAACAAAAAGGCCAAAAGGGGGAGAGTAGTAGACAGGCAGAGATTTGTGTGTGTGGCCAAATGTCAGAGGCAAATCTAATGCGGACAACAAAAGCACCTGTGACCTGGAAAATGTCTAGTCCTAGTCGTCGTCGTTGTCGTCGTAGTTGTTGTCGTCGTCGTTGTCATCGTCGTCATCTCTATCTCTCTCACTCTCTATCTCTCTCTCTCTTTCGACTGTACAGCTGGTCAGCATTTAAGCTGAAAGCTGCTGACCAATAGCACCACCAACACCACCACAACCACCATCGCACTGAGAAAAAAATCGTCCTCAGTTTTAGTAAAGCTTATCTATGTTATAGAAATAATTTCTGAATTTTAGAAAGAATGGACTGCCCTAAGTCCAAAATCACAAAGATATGTTGATTTTTATTTTTAAGAAATATTTTATATTATTAATAAATTGGGATGAGTTCAAATGCAAACCTATTTAGAAAAATTCTTTTTAAAATTCAGAAACAAGTAATGCAATTTACTTCCTTGCCTTTTATATAGTAATCATATTATATTATAATTATAAAATTGCAAATTTTTTCCAATTAAATTATTTTAAAACTATAAGCTATTCGCATCTTAGAAGTACTTAATAATCATATAAATAAGAAACTTATTAAAGAATTTCCTCCTACACACATAAAAAATAATAACCTGGCAATTTGAGCTTTTTTTTCGTTTTAGTAAAATCCAAGCTGAAATTTAGAAAATCTAGCTCTGGTTTTAGAAAGCCGTTATGTTTGATATATATACTTTTGAATAATAGGGTTGTTAACCATTTACTACAATTTGGGGATATTTTTTTACTAGTGCATCCACTTAAAGCCAGTCAGTCAGTCAGTCAGTCATTTGGTTGTCTGGGCCAAGTGCAAATGTTTACGATAAGTCGCTTTTGCTCCTCTGCTGCATGTTCATCAATTAAGTGTCATCAATCATCTGCAAGCAGTACAAAAATCGGATCGAAATCAGCAACGACGACGACAACAGGCAAACATGTCACGGTACAAAATGTCGTTTAACCCAAAATGAGAACAACAACAAACAAAAAAAAAAAATAGAAGAAAAATAAATCGAAAATAGAAAATCAACAACAAATATTATTTATTTTAGTGGCAGACGTCGATTTCACGTCATAAGGGCTGTTCCAAAAAAAACGTTGAAACTAGACGATGGTTTTATATTGAAAGCATAATTTTTTTTTTAACGAAATTATGGAGATGAAATAAGAATGGGTATAAAGGGTATAGCGAAGTTGTAGAAAGGTATTTAACAGGCAGAAGAAATTATCTCTGAACCCACAAAGTATATGATCAACCGAATTGATTCAATCATGTCCGTCTGTCTATTTATACGAAATATATATCTCAGAAATTATCATTATACCATATACAGATCAAGTTCATTTCAGTTTATCCATAACTTCCCCCGTTTTGTGCATTTCAACATAAATTTATTTCCGATTACAATTATGTTCGCAAACATATATTTGATGAACTATACAAATTTATGTTCGATCGAACAAGAATCACATATTTTTTAAAGGAAATGTATTTTCATATTAAAAAAAAATTACTATCAGCATTTTTTTTTTTATAATATTTAACGTCGAGAGTTCGGTTTATGTAGCCGTGATTTTTATCCTTCAGAATTAAAGTCGCACACTTAAAATATGAATATAACTTTTTACACCTAACATATGAGTAAATATTATTGTAACCCCTTTTTTTTTTACTGGATTTCATTGAATTTATAAATAAATAAATGATATACTTACAAAATAAGATCATTAAGGTATTTCCCAAAGGAGATCTCTTGATTAGGGCAGACTTGCCAGTGTTTTGGGAACTCAGTCAATTTATAAATAATTCTCCTTGACGAGGGCTGCATTTTCTGACAGTGTATAGACAATGTGCAGATAAGCACACAAAAATTGCTCAAACAGTACTCAAAACATGATCTCTGATTGCTGAAATTGGTGGTTGTAGGCACAGCACCACCTTTCAGGCCATATCAATTTCAAGAGTATATTTTTGGTTTTCTTTTTTTTTCAAGTTTTTTTTTTTTTTTTTTTTGGTAATTTGATGACCCACTGGGTGAGCTGTGTCCATTGACATAAAACTAAAGCGTTAAAGTTACGCGCTTTGTGGCAGTTGAAACTTTAGTTGGTTTATGAGCTCGTTGCCGAATTCAAATCAAGTGGAATAACGGACACTTTGCAGGAACAGGATAACAGTGGAGGAGGAGCTGGACTCGAAACGACTTGTAAGACAAAGCCATTAATGGCGCCTGGCGGTGGCCCTCCGAAATCTTGATACCAAATCTTCGCATTAGAAATCAATGTCGAGCGCTGCAGTTATGATTATTGCAGTTGTCAAAAAGTTGTCGCCTCTCACACAGCTCGTGTGGCTTAAACTCGGGGTCGTCCTGTTCGTCCTGTACGTCCTGGTTGCTGATGGCAAGGTTTATGCAAATGCCAAGCGTTTATACGCTGGCAAACAGACGACCACGACCAAGTTGGTTAAGACGGCCAAGAGGGCCAAGACAACGTTGGCCTGGCTCGCTAAAAAATGCTTATGACTTGTGTAAACAATTTCCCATGCTGATTCGCAAGTCCCCGTTCCATTTACGCGTAGGTATGCTCCAGTTGGAGCCGTCAGCTCGTCTGTACACTCAAGAAAAAAGGCATAAAACAATTTTCTGCTTACCAGAAATAATTTCTAAATATAAGACAACAAGCTTCCAAGAATTAGTAAGGTTGTTCTTTAATTAATTATTTTGCACAGAAATTGCAAGCTTCACTTAAGAAAAAAATACGTCCTAGAATTCAGAAAGGTGTAAGAAAAAACTAGCGAAATAAAAAAAAAATTAAGGTTGTTCTTAAAACTAGAAAGAGTTCCTAGTTTTAAGAAATAATTTCTTAATATAAAAAAAAATATTAACATTAGAATGGGCGTATTTTCTATATCTAAGAAATTCTTTATATGATTAGGAAATAAGTAAGTAATAAGTACAAATGCAATCCATTAAAATCTCTATTGCTCTGTGCAAACTTAGAAAATCACCCTAGATGTTAAGATAATAAAAAATGATCTTCGCAATAAATTATTAAACAAAACCCTAAACATATTTTTTCCAATTTTACTAAAATCTACCCAGAAATCAAAGAAACCAAAACATGGTTTAAAAAAAAGCACATTATTTACTACTTTCTACTTCCTTAATAATAAGGTGAGTTGCCCCTGGCGAAATTATGAATTTCAACTCGTTGTTTTTTTTGAGTGTAGTCCAAGTCTGAATCTGAATCAGTTTCTGGTGCATAAAAATATTTTATAGACTTTGGGGCAAAAGTAACTTTGTGTCGTGGACGATAAGCGAAGTTTGGTTTTGCGTATGTGACTTCCGTTTGTCCTTTGCATGTCCTTTCGCACATGGCCAGCAGCAAGCGTGTGTATGTGTGTGTGTATGTCTAAGTCCTGTGTGTGTTTGCTTTCACACATTTTTATGCATTTTCTTAGCGGCCATCTTTATGCCCGCACACGTTTTCCATTAGACGTCAACGGCTGTCATTTCCGCACTCGCCTGTTTGATTTTCGTCAGTGATTTCCCCCCCATGGAAAATATACTATTATTCTATACTCCTTCTCGCCATCCTGCACCCACCCGCTGCGTTGTTTAATTGAAACTGGGTCAACTGTTTGGGTCTGCCCCATTAATCAATCACATTCGCCTCTGACACTCACTCACTCAATTTGCATTCGCATTTAAGGCAATTATCATGTTCGAACAATTATTCTTTGTTAGCGATGAGTTTTCCTTGATCTAATTGGAAACGGTGAAAATGGCATTAATCTTCATAAGGTTGACAACTTCATTAGAATAAGCTCTCTGCTTGAGTGTGAGCTGCTTTCTTCTCAAATACCCAGTTTTCCGCTTTGAAGTGCCTTAGACTGTATTCTGATAAATAAGTATTTTAAACAACTGTTGTCATTGCATGAGAATGTCATTCCTGGTTTCGGTTTGCGACCACGCGGAAAAAAGTCGTCCAAAAATGTAGAAAATTTCCATTCCAAAGGGTTTCTATTTGTGTCTGAGCCCATCTGCGCCTTTGCAGTTATAACTTTCTTTGAATCTGGAATTCATAATAATAAAAATAGAGAACATTTAATTGATAAAATATTAAAGTCTATTATAATCCTTAATCAGAACTCGAAAACATTCTTGCGAAAAATAGTTAGTAGTACCAAGTTTAACAGAAAGTTGTAATAAGTAACTTCACCATTTAGTCATTTAACAACAAACAAAATAGATACTACATATCTAACTAAGGTCGATCTTGAGAGTTGAAAAGAGGGAAGGAGTCTTTCGGTGTATAGAGGTAATACAACCCAGAAGAGCAAAATATAAGAATTTTTTGCACTAATTTCAAACTGAATTTGTCAATCGGATAAGTACAGAGTATCAAGAACTTGATTAATTATTTATAAATGTGAAAATACAACAATTCCGTTTACAAAAACATATTCTGTTTATAAAATATATATTTTGTTTTTAGAAATCGACAACTAAAATAATTCTATTAAAATTATAAAATATTTATATATGTCTAAATCTAATATAGAGATTTTTTTACAAAGAAAAAAGACACCGTAGACAGACTTTTTTTTAATTTTAGAAAATTTCTAAAAGGTGCAACGCTTAACAACTAGGAACTTGAATAGCTTTGTTGGCGGTTGATTTTATTATGTCAATCAGATTTTAATTCACAATCAATCAGTTAAACAAAATCATTTGCTTCCATTCGATGTATCTAACAAACTGAATTAGACTACACTGCAATTAAATCAGCCTGCACTGAGAACAGTTTAATTGAAGCAAATTCTTTTTGAATTTTTTTATTTTTGTTTATTTTCAAAATTTACAAGTTATCTGTAGACCTATTTAGCTGCCCAGGAGTGTAGTATGTAATAAACTCGTCAATGATTTGCTTAAGCAGGTTCCGCTTTTTAGACTAGCCCAGCCTCCCCCATCCACGTAGAATTAGTGCTAATTAAAAATGTAAAACACACACACAACACACACACACACTCACAACTTAAATCGCTTGCAATTTATCACAGGCATAAAGCAGAGAGATTTTCTTTATTTTTCCTTTTATGCATGCCACGGATATAATTTTTTAGCAAGGCGCTGAAGCGCGACGCGTATAATGCGCATAATTTCTATGCCATGTTGGTCACCCAAAAAGTAAATATTGCAAGTGTAGACAGATGAGCGGGATGAGGGATTAGGGGCAGGGGCAGTGGCAATAAGCGACCTTTGTGCGACGACAAGCAGCAGCCGCAACAAAGAGTCACAAACATGGCGTCTGAAATTTTTTTTTGGCAATGAGCATTGAGTTTGGCAAGGGGTTCAAAGAAGAGTGGGGGTGCAGAGTGGGTGCAGGGGGGTGCAGAGGGGGTGCAGAGGGAGGGGGAATCAGACAACAAACGAAAGAGGTACACGCGAAAATAAAACCTATTACCGGAATCATAATTATCTTTTATGGCCGCGTCTGTCATGACGACATTATGGCCAGGCCTGGCTTGGGCTTCTGGCCCTGATCCGAGCCAACACGTAGCAATAAAAAACCGCGAAATGCGGCCAAGTAGCAAAAAAAATAAATATCATAAATTACGCGCGCACAGGCGACAACCCCCCTAAACCCTCTTCAACTACCCGCCTCTGCGAAGCTCAGAAAAACACAAATTATGTAGTCGGCATAAAATCGCGCTTATTTTCATTACGAGACATTCAAGGGGAGGTGGGGTGTTGTATTAAGAGAGGAGTTGGGAGTTTTGGGACTGTCTAGTTGCGCCGTGGACAAAACAGGTGTTTTCTAATTTATTACAACACAATCCTCGCCTCCCAGCAGCTCCCATTCTCAGCCGCACCTCGCATTCTTATTATTATTGTTGTGTTGACTTTGAGTTATTAAAAGTGTGTTTTAGGGCGAGGAGTATGGGCAAGTGGGTGTGAGGGTGGGGGGGGGCTTTGTCAACGCCTGTCTGCAGTTGGCAGAAAAATCAAAGTGTGTCAGCCCCCAAACACCCCTTCCCCCAACCATCACTTCCTGCCTGGCGACACTTGTCATGTATTTTTTAATTTCTAATATTTCACGCGTTTTATATAAGCACAATGCAAATTCTCTCGTTCTATCTCTCTCCTTCTCACTCTCGCTCTCCGTCTCTCTTTCTATGCCCCATCTAATGCTAATGCTACGGCAGCTGCTATTGTTGTGCACTTGTGCTGCAAGTTATGCGAGACACGTTGTTGTTGCCACCGCTGCTGCTGCTCCTGTTGTGGATCTCATTTTGCTGGGCGAGGTGTGCCTGAGGTGTTTACCGCAAAACCACACACAAACAAGCAAAAAATACACTGAGAAAAAAAAGACGACTTTAATCGAGAGAGCTTTTACAAATCTGTTATATTCCTAATTAAAAAAATTAAGTAAACTTTAATTTATCTGTTGATTTTATTTTCAAATGCAAGACTTTAATATAATCGTTGTAATGAAGCCACATCAATTCGACGGTCTCAGATAAGTAATATATATACCTGATGGTATCGGAGTTGCTTTCTTCTTCATTTTACATACTTATAATTGATTTAAGGTAGAAAAATGCATTCTTCAAAAGAATTTTGAATCTTGTGTGAGCAACTTTTTATACTTTTAATATTTTAATTGTTTAAATAATTAATAGTACATTTGTAAATATTTTGTTTTATTATTCTGTAATTATTAAGTATTATAGCATAACATTTGATGGCTCATTCAAATTAATTAATATATATTAATCTTATATATCATTATTATTATTGTTATTTTATTATTACATATTTTTTCTATAATTTGGAATATTTTGTTTATTTTTTCTTAAATAAAAAGCTATTAATCTTGGCTTAAGATCTTTGTCTCTCCTGGGATCGATGTTGTGGCTAGCTATTTTTCGCACTGTGTATGTACGTGTGATAATTTAGCGCGCCACAAAAGTTTTCTTCAAAATTGCCCAAGGCCAAGTGTGTGGCATGCCCCTTGTTGTTCTTGCCTCTGCTCAGCAATAACACAAAATGAGAAGAAAAAAAGCGCAATGCACGTGCTGTCTGTGTGCTGTTGTTGTTGTTGTAATTGCTGCTGGTTGCTTGTTGACAGGACACTTCAACTATTGTTGTTTGCACTCTCTCCCTCCAACGCCGATCCACCCAACAGCAACCACTGTGCACAGTGTCCTGTTTAATTCAGCATGAAATTGGTTTGTATTATTATTTTGCAGTCGTCGCTCGTGGAAGCCGGCGGCGATTCTGCGACTCTTCAACTCTGTGGCAACACCTTCAAAACTGTCAGCATCAGTTGTTTAAAGCTTTAAGAGTGGCACAACACACACCCACACACATATACACACTTGCACACACATAAAGAGTGTGTGTGCGAGAGCAAAACTGAAAGTTTGCTTTGATGCTGTGCTGGGCTGCTGCTTTAATTAAAAACTGCGCTCGCTGAGTAACTAGCACTTGATTAATTTTTGGTTGCACGCAAAACGTAACGCGAGCTAAAATATAAAAAACAGAACAGTAACAGCAACCAGAAAACGAGCCACAAGCAGCAAGTGGCAAGCGGCAACAAATTGCTGGCCAGTTGCTGGGCGGACCAACCCAAAAAAAAAGTAATCCAAATTAATTATGTCCATGCAACGCTGTCGGTGGCCACGGCCTCTGTTACACTTAAAAAGAAACATTGGCACCAACTAAAAGTCACCTTATTATTCAGAAAGTATTGTTCTTAAGGCGAGGGATTTAATTCTCTTAATTTCAGCGTATTTTTCAGAGATTTTGTAAAATTAAAAAAAAAACGTTGTCAAATTTACGGAATGTATATTTTTATTTTTTTTATATACTCGTATATCATTTTATTAATAATATAAAATATTTGTAAAGAAAAGATATAATCGCCATGCTATTGCGATTATCAACATAAGCCAATCCTTTCTAATTTATAAATTTCGGGTTCTCTCACGTTTAGTGCAATATTTTTCTGAGTGTATTCGCGTTATATTTTACGTTATCAACGCGTGCTCTGCATACGTGGACGCTAGCGAGCAAGACGAGTAGAATGGGGAGCACGATGAAGAGCGGGATGAGGACCAGGATGAAGAGCAGGTTGAGGAGCAGGATGTGGAGCAGCACATTTACAGCAATAGTAGCAGATACTTTTTAAAGGCGACCTCCGGTTTCGTACTAAGCGCGTTCACAATTCCATTGCATACTTTTTAGCGCACGCTGTGCCTCATGAGTGTGTTTGCGTGGAGTGTGTGTGTTGTGTGCTTTACGTGGGCGGTTTGCTTTGATATAGAATTTTTGTGAAATGAAATACGAGTTGATGAACCTGACTTCTGCTGCTGGTTTAGGGCGTGATCACCGCTATGCAGTGATTTAATATCTACTCCGATTGTAAGTGTGAACATTAGTTTAGTGTTGAAGTTGAGAAGTAGAAGTAGTGTCACCTTTCTTAAAACTTTGCAAAAGGAAAATTGACGAGCTAAAATTAATCACGTATTTTATTATTTTATATCTTACAAGATTTTACACAAAATCTGGTTAAAAGTCGCATCTACTCTTCTTTTTTAATAAAAAGAAAATATATTTTTTATCATTGAAATCTGTTAACATTTTAAATACTTTAAGAGACAGTATAATTTTGTATGTGCAGTCATCCGCTAAATATATTTTTCAACATCGTAACTATAATAAGTGAAAAGTATTGTATAACTTTAACGACACTTAAATCTAATCCCTCAACATTTTACAGCACAGATTTAAAATCTTCTTGTTGCAAGTTCTCAAAGTTGATTGAGTTAAATATGAATTCAACTGGCAACCAAATAAAACCCGACCGTGAATGTATCATCAACTGTAAGAAATGCTGAACAGGTCTCAAGTGTTGTTCAACACACTCAATTTTCATTAGGGTTTCTGAAAACAAAGCAAATACTGAAATGTCTCAGGCATCCACACATATTAAATACAATATTAATAATCTCGCTTGGCATTGTCAGGAAAAGCGCTCAGGGAAATGTTTATATATAGGTATGTGTGTTTGAGTATGAGTGTAGTTATAATCATGCCGTACATTGTCTATGTCTACATACCAAGAGTCATCACTCATTCACACACACACACACTCGCAGCAGCCACGCCTGATTTTTACCTAGAGCGCACGTTGGGCGCCAGACTGGCGCCCATGACAAACAAAAGCCTTGCCACATTGAGAGGGTCGCTTGATAAAGCGACGATGCTGCAACGTCACCTTCAACTTAAAGCCACGCAACTGATATAAACCATGCCACCTTGTCGCCCAGATAGCGCCCAGATATCTCCTTGAGGCAAATGTTAATGTAAATGTTTGTCTGCTATTTGAATTTTAATTACTTTTTGTCGGTTTCGGTTTTTCGCGTGGCGCACAGAAACTATTTATGCACGTTGTTCCATGCTCACCCCGCAAATAAACTTTCTAATGGAATCTGGCCAGAAAACCATAAAAACTTTTGCAACCAATCGAAGGTAGGGTATAGCATCATAGAGTCAAAGATTGTAATGCGCCTTAATTGAAACAAGTCCCAAACCAATTGGCTGCCACACAGCCACTTAAGGCAAGTCCAAGTCCAAAGCTAAAGGTAGACGCCACAGTGGCTCCCAGTTGCACAATCAAAAATCAGCAGCAGAAGCAGCAGTCAACGATGGGGAGCATAAATTTCCAAATTGTTAGCAATGAGTGCTCCACCCCTCTTTGAAACGGAAACGCCTAATTCCAGCCGCTGAGATTGAGACTACAACTCCACACTCCCCCTCCGGAAACCTGGCCGTCGTCTGGCAGCTGTTTCAAGCCACAGACAGTCAACTCAGTTAGTCGCTCTTGGGCCAGCATGGGAATTATTCGTGGACTGCATTGCTCTCTTTTATCGGATTCAGTTTTTGAATTGCGGCGTAGAGAGCTGCGGTACACTCCAAAAAAATATTGCAGTGAGTTTTAGAAATTTGTCATACTCTTGGTGCCAACCGTAACTCAGCTATATTTTTGTTGCTTTTATTCAAAAATATAATTAATAAAGATTAATATTTAAAGATTTCACATATAAAACTTTTTAGATAGTGTATTGATTTAAATCGAAAGAAGAATTTAATTTAAAAATCAAACCAGTACATTTTATTATTTGTTTCTGAATTTTAGAAAGGACTTTTTTTAAGAATTCAGATTTGCGTTTTAACTTTTAAGAATCACTTGTTATTATTAAAATTGAATTGATTGAAGGCAAGTTTTTAAAATTAAATTTTTTTTTTTTTTTGAGTGTACCAAAGTTCTGCAAACAGAAAGAAATTCAATCAAAGGTACAAGTTAATCCCGCGTGAGTTCATAAAGTTCACAAAAGCCAATTTATTTGCCAGGCGTAATAAGTTTCAAAGTAAATGTCAGTGAGTCGCTCTTTTTATTTTTATTTTTATACTTTTGATTTACAAAAGCTATAACGGTTCTCAATTTGTGTAAGACTAGGTAAATGCATAAAATCTGCATTTTTCATCTGGGGGTTTCATTTGTTTGCAGACAGGTTGAGTTTTGTGTCATGTGCCTTTTAGAGTTGTCAAACATATTAATGAATCGAATTAAGACTCGATTTATTTTGTGATTATACTTTGATCTCATTAATTATTCGAATTAATTTGGGGTGTATTAAATATTATTTGACAAAAAAAAGAACAAATAATATAGTGAAATAATATAGTGCAAAAATGGTGAAGATTGTTATAAAATAAGTAAATCATTTTTATTTCGATTATTTTGATCTTTAAAATAATTTATTGAAATAAGTTTAAAATCGGTCTCTACTATAATTTATATTTAATTTATATTAAATCTAATTAGGTAAGTTTTTATTTATTTTATTTGTTAATTGATCAGAAGATTAATTTGCAGTATTGGAATCTTAAATTAAAAATAATTATTTCTCTAAAATGTAAAATATTATCTTGGAAAATCAAAGCTGAGTTCCTATTGCCGCCTGGACAAACTTCTTTTTCACAAGCAACTTAGAGATAACTAAAACTATTTAGAGTTGCTTAAAAATGTGAATTTTATCAAAGCCCGCTTATTGAAGTGATTTATCAAAAAACACGCAGGCCACAAAGAATAAAAAATAATAATAAAAGAACTCAAAGTGCGTTTAGCATGTTTGCAACTCGATTGAAAATCACGCGCCTTTGAAGTCACTATACAAAATAGATATAATCGAGTCGAGTTGAGCTGTGTGGCATGCATCATTATGGAGTCAAAAGGAGTTTATCGACAAAGCGAACGGGATTTTTGCACAAATCGTCAATTAGTGTTAAGAGATTGTCAAACAAGCAGCGAAGATTAAAGCGACATGCCACATGCCACATGCCACACACCCCTCTACACCGTTCTCTCTCTCTCTCTCTATCTCTCTCTCTCTCGGGTCTCTCAGCTGTGGGGGCGTAACCCGAAATCGATTGTTATATTTGCCGTCAGCTCATTTTACCTCCAAATCGCAGCTGTGGCAGAGACTAAAAGGCAAACATCTAATTGCCTGGACAGAGCAAACAATGGCAGAAGACACTGGGGACTACTTACGACGAAGTGGCAACTGTGGCAGCAACAACAGTACTAGCCCCAGGCAAAAATGCTGCAGCAACAACAATAATAAAAAGGTGAAGGATTAATAGCAAATAAATTGATGCTGAAAAGGCGATTAGAATGAAGTGAGTGGAGTAGTGTAGAAACGATAGATTACACTGTTGTCAAGTGCTGTGGAGAGTTTTCTATTTCGAGCTTGCCACATAAATCATTTTGCTAAATTTACCTATGAAAAGAAAATGTCAACGCTCCACAAAAAAAAAAAACAAAAAAAAAAAAAGCAAAAGAAAATAAAACCAAGGCAAAGTAAGCAAAATTGTGAATAGCCGCATTATCATATGAATTTTTGTGTGGCAAACAAAAAGTCAAATGTTGCATAAATTTGTGAGCCACTTGATAGCTGTATGTGTGCGTGTATGTAAGTGTGTGTGTGGCACAACAAAAGGTAAAAGGCAAAAGAGGGTCAACAGCCAAAAAACCAGCTGGACAAAGAGTGCATAAATTTTCATAAATTTTCATGTGGGATACGCCAGCAACTTTGATTTATATGATATTTTTCTGTGTTTTGTTGTTAGTTTTCTACACATGCTCATCATAACATGAGATTGGGTTTAAGGGAGTTGGTTGGGGTTTGCTTTGATTGCCATGAAAATTGAGCTTGCAACGTGTGACGAATCGCATAAAAGTTGCGCAAAAGAAAATCGATCGCAGAGCAAAATTCTCATTCTCCCTTTAAGATTTAAGCTGGAAATGGAAATGGATGGTGGACTGACCTTTTGCCAGGCTTACTTTTCACGTTCATTTTCACAGTGGACAAGCAACAAGAGCAATGGGAAAATAAGCAAAAATAGAAATGGTTTGCATGTTGAACAGAAACAATCAAATCGCAATTTACTGGCTCATGGAAAAGCGATTTATCGCTGGGGAAGTTAGTCGGTCATAAAACATCCATTAACTTCATGTCAATGTTGCATATACGGACCAAGCGAACATTGATCCCCCTCTCATGTCTCCTGTCTCCACTCCCCTCCCACTTTGGTTAGTCAACGGCCGTTCATTTGCGGTATTGGTCCACAGTCCTTGCCACATCGTGTCCAGTGCACACTGCAAATTGCTCGGCTCCGCCTCTGCAACATGTCAGCGTTTTATTTGCTTTTGTCCAAGTACCAAAACCCAATGACACGTGATAAGAAATGGCAGGCGGCATAAAAAAATGTGTTTTGCTAAAAAAAAAAAACAAAACCAAAAAAACCAGCATCAATATAGCATCAAATTGGAGAGAGTTTTAATAGTTGGATAAATAGATATATGCTTTTGATTCTTAATAATAGTTACTTTTCTGATCCAGTCTAGTATTGCATGATTTCAGACCCATTTTTAAACTTTATTAAATATTGTTTATTCTTGGAGAAGCGAAATGAATTTTATAATATTCTTCTATATGTTTATATAAAATACATTATTGTATTCATTTATTTATTTTCTCTCTAGATGTAAAAAACACAGGCACACAGTATACTCTACTAGCCCTGTTGGAAATAGAGTATACACATCATACCCCAAATTGGGAAAGAAAGAAGAAGAAAAAAACAATTGCACACGTACGCAAAAGCAATTTTCCAATAGCCGCAAAGAAATGCCAAAATTTTTGTCGCACTTTTTTAGGCAAGCAACTGGAGTGGAATTTTCCATGTCCCCATCCGTTGACTTCTCCTTCCCCTCCCTCAAGTGAAATACCACCCACTCGACAAGAGTTAATTGTTGCTGGTGGTAGGTGGCAAGTATAACGAGTATGTCTGAAGAAGTAAATACTTTGAGGCTGTCATTGCCACACAGATATTTTTGTCGGCCAAGTCTGCGGCTGTGGCACTTAGCCATAATTTGTTACGAGTGCGGCACAAACTTTTGAATTACCTCAGTTACCAGCGAGAAGATGAAGAAGTTGAACAAGAAGACGAAGAAGAAAAAGATGTGTCTGTTACCGTTCTCATTTATGCCGTTTCAAGTTGCGCAACGAAGCGTTTTGCTTTCCTTTTTGCCTCTTTGCCCCACTCAATCTGAATGTTTGTCTTTCGTTTCTGTTGGCTGCTACGATTATTACCTGCTGTTAAAAATTCTCATAATCTGACAGATAATAATTTAATGTGCCGCTTTTACTGGCGCACATTAAAAACTTTTTGCCAAAGTCTTTCAATATGGCTGTGTAAACAGGTAATTGTGTTTAGCTTTGGCTTCATCCCCGTCTTGGGTTTCACATTGAGTTTGAGTTTGAGTTTGCGCTTGTGAGTGACAAGCAGAGCTGTTTGTTGTCCAGAAGTTGCCACTAAATCATTTTTGGCCAAAGCGCAACACTTGTTAGCCATGTCATAAGTTGAACCACCCCCTGCAAATGTGCGAACATTGCCATTAGCACTGCAGGCAGGCGACTTATCTAGCTGGCCATGAAGCAAAAAGAACTCCGCCCCTGCGAATGTGAAGGTATCTCCTGGCTAAATATATGTATGTTTAGGTAGGTACACTCAGAAAAAAGTGTCATACCACCAATTGTTTTAATGATTGTATTAATAAGTATATTTTTAAAAAGCATAAGTGTTAACAGATTTTATTGTTTATAGTGTTTAGAGTGTACTAAAAGAATCTTAAAAATAGACAGCAGTTTTTTCTTTTTTTTTCAATATTTTTATTTTGTGGTTTTCAGGAATAAATGCTAAATATTTTATAAAGTCTTCAAATTAGAAAGGTTGATTTACATATTTTGTTTTTAATGTTTTCTATTATTACGAATTATATTTGTAAAATGTGGAAATGAAAAATCTTTTTCGGATAAATCTAAAAGAAACGCTCTGTAAATTAAACATATACTTGATTTTAAATTTTGGAAAATCTTCGGTGGATAAACAAAAGAGTCACACTGGCTTTTATAAATAAATAAACTGGCACTTTTCAAATATATTTTTTTAATAATAAGCTGAGCTACGCTTTTCACTAAGAGTCTATTTTTTTGCCTCAATATGTATGTATGTTTAGGTAGCGACTTTCGTTTTTCTAAGTATCTTGCCTTTTTTTTCTGAGTGTGTATATATGTGTGTATAGGTAGCTACTGTCTCGACCGGCTGTCTGTTGGAACTTTTGAAAGTTATGCGCATTTGTGCTGACCATTGGCATTTTGCAGCTAGTCCAGCTAGTCGAGCTAGTAGAGCTCGTCCAGCTTTTGTTTTTACTCTCCATGCGCTGGCACATGGTCATCATGGTGTGTGTGGTCGTGCCAAAGGTCGACAAAAGGCGGCAGCAGCTGTTGCCCAACCGTTTTGTTTGCCGTCTGCCGTTTCGAACCAAACCGGGTCCTTTTCTGTTCTTTTTTTTTTGCAGGCGTCGATTGGATGCGGATCCTTGGCGTGCTTGGCAAACGATTGGGGATTAATACTTTGGCGAGTTTTTGTGTCGTTTGGCGCAGTTTATTGAAAAGGTGACACTGCAGCCAGTCTCCACTGTTCACTGTCTACTGTCCACTGTACACAGTCCGCGCTGCCCGACATGGCCAAAGTTTTAGTCCTTGTTCAGCAGCGGCAAAGTTTTGTGTATGTGCTGTTTGATTCTCTCTTTTTTTTTCAATCTGCTCTGCTCTGTTCGATATTATCGACGTGAAACATATGTGAACACGTCGTTTGACACATTTGTCAGTTGGCTTAAAGCTGCACTTGGCCTTAAAGCCATTTATTGTTGCCGAAAATACGTAATTTCCATGCGGATCTCGCACAATTCTAAACCACTTTGCAGCCAATTAGATGCTTTCAACAGCTTTACAGTAAGTGTGTGTGGATGGGAGAGGGCTGAAGGAGGTGTGTGTTGTGTGTTTACACTCAGAAAACAAATAGCACTGAATTGCAGACATTCGCCAACGGTAACTTACCTTATTATGTACTAGGCATATTTCTAAAGATCAGGGTTTTTCTTTTCTTAATTTCAAGATATTTTTTTTTAATTCTGAATATTTGAAAGTGTTTAATTGCCAGAGTATTTATTCTTATAACAGCATTTAATTTGTTGAAAAAATAAGACACCCAAATTCGAATTTCATGTTTTATATGCCTATTTTTTTGTAGAAAGCAAGCCTTTCTAAATTAGAGAAAATAGTTTTCTTATATTTGGAAATTGTTTTTAAAAATGCATTCGTTAATAATTTAAATTATTTCTAAAAACTATAAAACTTCATACTTTTGTAAATGTAGATTTTGAGAAGCATGAAAAACTTTCAACTTTTCAGGTCGATTTTCTAAAATCAAGTTCGCTTTTTGTTCTGAGTGTATGCACATACGCACACACACGCAAATTTGCTTGCACGTACGTTGACAAATGACGGGCACTGTTAACGGTGTTTGGCAGCACTTGTGCGCCTCATTATGTGGCATTTGGGCTAACCGCTTTAATTAGCTCTGCAAGCGGCGCCCGCACAGAGAGGGAGACAGAGAGAGAGAAAGAAGGAGAGAGAGGGAAATAAATAGGGAGGCTGATAAACAGCAAATGCAGGCTGCAGGCTGGATGCGGGCCCAAAACTTGCATGTGGTCAACGGCAGCCAACCTCAAAAGCCACTTGGGCGGCTTCGACACAAATCCAACACAAACCCAACCCACTTTCAACAACAATTGTCGAGTGCAGTGACACAAAATGTTGCAAATACGACACTGCTGTTGCTGTAGCTGCTGCTGTTGCAAGGCACCTTCCTGCCACGGCTGTCGTTGACTTTAATTGAGTCACAAATCAACCAAAATATACTACAAAACACACTCGGCTTGTGCCTCGCTAATTTATGACACACAAAATGTTGCATACTTGAGGGGTTGCATGGGGCAATGCGCGTGGGGGACACCTGCTGAAGACGTTGTCGGCATTCATTTGCAAGCTAATGAGCCTCAAAGCAGCCGCTGAGGTAAACAATTACAAGCATTTGGCTTAATTGTGCTAATTCAACGCATAACGTGGCGTATACGCAATCTAATTTTGAACAACTATCAGTACGAACCAAAAATATTCAACGCATATTATTTTTTATCAGCACAAAATTGTTTGTCGCGTTGGCGCCAACAATATTTAAAAAAAAAATAAAGAACATGTATTTGCAAACCGCATAAAATGAAACGAAATTTGGCACCCGAGGGGGATTCCCCAAGGGTGAAAAATGAGACACTGATATTTGCTTGTTTTTCAGCTGGCTGTTGCTGTTGTTGTTGTTGTTGTCAGCGTCACAGTTGCTTCCCTGGCTTTCATATTTTGAATACAAATTGCTTTATTTGCGCTGCTGCGCCAATTTGACATACAACACAACCTCATCCCCCTCAACCGACTCTAAACTACACTCGCCCTCCTTTTTTGAATACTGTGCCAGTTTTGGTCGACTTCATTGCGAATTTTACATAGATATAAACAAGTGCTCATGGCATTCAGTCCACCTTTTTGCTACCCTATACTTATTAGGCTTGGGTTGAAGGGGAGTCATAAATAGAAACATAAATAAGCTTATAAATAAATTTATAAATAAATCTATGAAACAATTTATTATTTATCGGCATCAATTTTGAGTCAATCCATGCAAATCTATAATTTCTTATATACGTAAATTAATTTTATTTCATAGACAATTCATTCCTTTATCTAATAAGGAAAACATCTGTCGTTAATATATATAAATGGTGTGGAATTAAAAATTAATAATAAAATTAAAATATATGTTTTTGTGGCTTGTAAATATGTCTTTAGCTCTAGGTCAAACTCCACAGCTAAATGAACAAAGACTGTGGATCTCTCCCTCAATTTGAATCCTTCAGAACCCGAAGTCAGAGTAAAAAATTAAACTCCCTTGAACTGTAGACAACTAAGTATATATTTAATTTGAAATTTTAAATGTGAAAACAAAATATAAGTTCAAAACCGTCAAAGTTAAAAGTTATTAATTTAGTACTTTAAAAAAAGGAAGAATTTAAAAGTGAAATGAATGAAAATGTTTAAGATTTGAAAAAAAAAACAAAACAGATTCATACCAGCTTGAAATATTTATAAACTTGTTATGTGCTTTCAGAATTTATATTAACTATACAATACACTTACCCAGTACATGGTATCTTCACGTCAAGAACTGTCTCCTTCTCTCTATTTGTCTGTTATTTGTTCAATTTGTCAATTCGTGGGTGTTTTTGTTTGTTTTTTCTATCCTTCTACGCACAGCTAAAATCCTTTTAAGCAAATACTGACACAATACAGGGTATCTCCACGTCGTGCTCTGTCACTCTTTATTACTTCTTCCCGCTGTCGCATTGTGTAAGTGTGTTTGCCCTTATTTTTTCTTTCTTGTCTCTGGCACTTCTTTTGCATTTTATTACAAGCCACATGAAGGGCTTTGATTCGCCAAGGGTTGCTCATGGTTACTCCTGGGTTTGCAGTCTGTAGTCATCGTCTATAGGTAGTTCCTGGTTTTTTTTTTGGTGAAAAAACAAATTGCTCCCCGGTGAGCGTTTGGCAGCATTTGGCAATGTTATTTGCATGCCGGCTTTTCTTGGGCGCGCTCGTCTCAAATCTGAAACACATAATAATTTAATAATATTTGTCAGGCAGAGATAAATCATCTACAGTTAATATGACAATGACTGACAGCCGCAGCAGCAGCAGAAAAATAATAATTTGTATCAAGGTAATATGACAACATTGTTGACAAATTGCCTTTTCTGGTTTTTTCGGTTCTTTGTTTTTTTTTTTTGTGTATTTTTTAATGTTATGCGGGTATTAATGTCATGCGGCTTTACGATCTAGATCTGTGCGTGGCAACTAGGGCAACTTTGTTGCATCGACATACGCATAAAAAACTATCTCTCAAATTAGCACGAACTGAGCCAAAAAGCTGAGCAACATTTTACGACTTCATATTTGCGATATATATATATGTATATATGCATATGCAGATTTCTCTGTTTTTGGCTGAGGAAGTTATGCGTAGGAAATTTGTTTTAATTAGCTGCTGACAACAACAACAACAGCAAATAAAACACGATGTGGGTTAGGCATCAACAAAGTAGCGTCAAAACATCCGCTCGCTAATTTTAGCGATCTATAAAGTAAATCTCAAGCCACAACAAATACATACAGAAATACACCCCCACTTTTGTAGATATATATATTATAAATACATATATATATGTATATATATATATATATTTCTCGACCTTTGAGGCAGGCGTTTTTTTTATACCCTGCCTGATGATATTTTAATGGAGGTGTTAGGCTTGGGAAGTAATGAAAAAGACATATTTGATTCCATACGGGTTTCATAGCCATATTCATTCATATAAAGCTTAAAGAAAAAATAATACTAATAATGTTATTGCACCTAATATATATTTAATGTGCATGTGGGTCGATGGCTCTTAAATTTTGAAATTCTACTTCCGTTTCACTTGGTCTTTTTTGGCATGCCATCATTTGAATGTGGATAAATTCCGTCACTCTTAATCTTTGATAATTTGTTGTATTTTGTATCAGATTTACGTGTCATAAAATTATTACTAAATTTATTTGCACATTGAATATTTTTTCTTTTTTGGTTTTTCTGTAGATTCATGTGTTGATTGTTTTTACTTTATTTGCTTTGGTAGTTTTAACATTCCTTCGTTACATATTGTTAATCAAATCAATTGCACAGATTAATGTGCTTGAGAGTATTTTATTTCAGAGCTTCTCTTTTCTTTCACTAGAGATTCCGTGCTTATATTTATGTGTGAGAATATATTTGATCGGATCGGTTCACTGTATGATAAGGTTAGCCATGTTCATCAATCCAACAATTTATCTTACTATTTCAATTCCTTCAGTTGCTAAGCATATTATTGTTAATATTCTAAAATTGAGGCTTCACCTACTACAATTTAATTAGATATATTGTGTCCCCTATAGCTCTTCCATCAAACCTGTTTTTATTGGCTTGGTTCACTATATCATATAGCTCTCAGAGGAACAACAGGTCTATATAAAGAATCCAATCTGAGAGTCTATAATAGTTGAGGACTTCAAATGCTGGAATAAAGCAGATAAAGTTAGCTTCAATTTAATGATAACAATCTCAGTTTTGAAAGAATCGATACAATTCGATTTACGGTAGCAATGAAAAATATCCTCAGATGTATTATTTATCAGTTTTGTAATCTTCATTAATATCCGCTAAAAAATGCATGTTTGCTAACCAAAAAGTATTTTCATATTGAACAAAATTCCATCAGCAAGCCCACTATTAATTTATCACCTGGGTACAGAGTATCTCCTAGTCAAGCTCTCTCGACTAGAACATGCTTACTTGTTCGCACTTGTTTTGATTTGCCATTCGATTTGTTTACTCGCTAAAATCTTAGCTGGCGTCGAGCAGGTGCCGCGTTGGAGCCATAAACAAGAGTTCCCAACGAAAATGCCTTCCATTATTGATAGAAACTGGAAATTTGTGGTTGGAGCAAAACATTTTATGGCCTGAACGCATAATTTGATGACAAATTAATACAATGGCCATTTCGCTTAGCGATGGGAAACGTATGTGTTTCAATATTATTATTTTTTGGCAATTTATGCGAGTATTTATCATGGCACTCTAATGTCGAATGAAACATATTACTATTATTATTATTATATTTTGCACATTGTGTTTAGAAATGATTCATTCAATAATATTGTTCACAGTTAAACGGAATGTGCGACATAAATATGGAATGGAAAGTTAAACAACAACAACAACAACAAATACAATAACAACAACAATGACAATACAATAAACATACAATTGTTTATAATTTACGGTCAATTATTTAATATTCTTAAATTTGCACACTAAAAACATAAAAATTGTGTGCGGCAAAATATTTGTACTTATTTGTGGTTATCATCTATCTTATGATGACATTTTCAAACGTTTTATTTCTGTTGGTAAACAATGTGTGAATTTTGATTTGTGTACTCAAAAGTCTATCTTTAAGATATAAATTCTATATTGTTTGTGTTTTTATATTACGACTTTAATTTACAGCAAAAATATGCCAACTGTTTGTTATATTGTAATTTTTTAATATATATTATTGAATACTAAAGTTGAATAACTTAAAGTATTTATTTACCATAAATTCATTAAAAAGTAGTAAAAGCGTCAATTAACATAAAAAAGTTTTTAATTACCACTTGCAGTTTTTAAGCGCAAAATATCCAAGTATATCAAATTCTATATCTTCTGACTTGTTCGTTCAGATTGATGTAAAGCAACAAATGCTGGAAATTAAAGTTGCTTGAATGTATGATGATATTAATGTTAAATTGGCAAAACAGGAGGAGCAGTGCTAGAAACGTGGTACCTGAATGATGTTCGTAGGATTTTATAAAAAGTGTGTTGATATGTGCAATACTTCGAGCAAGCGAATTTTGTTAAACAAAATGTATTATAAGATTTCCAAATAAAAACTTAATTTATTTTGATTCACTTTTCAAATGTGCTGTTTGCAGTGCTGACCTTTACGTAATGCTAACCGAATATCGTAAGGGGAAATTGGCCAAAAGCATATCGTTAACAGCTGCCGCTGCTGTTAACGAGAGCAACAGACTGTTATTGCTGTTAACATTGGCTAAAGGCGAGAACTCGATTCGCATCCGTCAGCCGCAGGCAGCATCTTCAGTCGGGGAACTGCCGTTGGGGCCAACAGACGGAGAGCCAAAAAAAAAGGCGGAGAGACATATTGGCCAGTTGGCCAATTGGCTGTTGACGGTTTTGCTGTTGTTAACGGAAACTTGTGACTGTGACTGCAACTGCGACTGAGACAAAGTCACATTTGCAGAGTCGAGTCGCTCATCATTTGTCGCTACATCCTATGGCCAAAGTTTGGCCATTAAACTCGGCACAATTGCTGTGATTCATATGCCACGGGAAGCCCTCTTCGAGGCACAAAGGGTGGAAGGTGCTTACTTTTGAGCATCGTTTTTATGACAAACGGAAGACACTTGAGCCAAAAAGTTGTTATGCGAGAAATCATATTGCGACAGCCTTTGAACTATTGATGAGTACGTTGCCTACAATTAGCGCTAAATTGCCACAAAATGAAACAGCTTCTAACTCCTTACTCCATTCCATTTCCCCATCCCGTTGGGGCATTATTATTAATGTGCTCGGCCTTTCTCATCTCGTCTCTGAAATACTTGAAAAATGAACGTAGACAATTTTGGCGCACCTTTTTGGACAACGCGGCGTCTTTTTGTAATGAGTTTGTTGCTGCTATATATATATATATGTGTATATAAATTATTTTTTGGCACTGGCTGCCTTTAAAAATGAGTCTGCTGTCCATTGGCGCCGGGGTGGTTTTTTTTTGCAGCCAGGCAAACTTGACAGCAATGTGAATGATTGAACGCGTGTCCATCAGAAATGCGTCTAATTGGTTTTTGTGCCAAGCATCAAAAATAAATAAGCTAAACAAAAAAACGAAAAAAAGGGGTAAAAGCTGTCTGCTAAAGGTAATTTTTTGTAAGTTGTAATTTACTTTTCGTGTTGCGTTGCTTATTTAACAATCACTTCAGCTTGAAGTCTCTTCCTTAAAGGCCTAAATGGATTTTAACCTTATCTTCGAGCGCCAATAAAGCAAAATCAAAACCATTGGTAACTTTCATCAATAATTTGTTTTTAAATTGTAATTTATAATTTACTTTTCTTCTTGCACTGCTTAGTTGACAATGACGATTGCTTAATGGCTGCTCTTTAAATGACTAAATAAAGCAAAACCAAAACCAACTGTTATCAATAATTTTTTTAATTTGTAATTTACGTTTTTTTGGCGGCTTCTTAAAGACTTGTCGTTAGGCGCCAATAAAACATACCATAACCATTGGAAACTGTTATCAATAATTTTCTCAAATTTGTAATTTATTTGTCTTGTTGCGTTACATATTGCGTCATGTTGCGTTATGATTTTTAATTCAATTGTCTTTATTTTTTTGACATTGCCTGCTACTTAAAGATTGCTCTTTAAAGGCCTAAATGGGTTTTTGGCCTGAACGATGGGTGCCAATAAACCAAAACCGAAAACTGTTATCAACAGCTGTGTCTTGTGTTAATGTTATATAAGTAATTTAGCTGGATCTATGCTACTCTCTATCTATCTATAGGCCAAATTAATTTACGGCCAACTCATACACACACACACACACACACACACACGCACTCGACACACCCATTTACGTGTTATTCAATTTTGCAAACTAAACGTAAAAATATCATGTTTCCAAAGCACACACCAAAAACAAACAACAACAGGAAATTGTGCCATTGAGGCACAAAACACTTTTACTTACACTTCCAGATATCTATGTGTGTATATGTGTGTGTGTGGGTGTGTGTGCTGTGTGTGTCTTTTTGGAGTGTGCAAAAGTAAATATCAGGTTAATGGTTTCGACGCCGCACGCAAAAATTTTCACTTTCACTTGGCAGCTGCTGTTGATGTTGTTCTTGTTGTTGTTGTTGTTTCTGCTGCGTTTTCCACATTTTCCACTCAATAAACTTCTTTTCTACTTTTTTTCTTGTTAGCTGCGGCAACATTTTTGCTAGCGATAAGCAATTTTTGGGGCGCTGCTTTGAGTCCTTGCTGCGTGATTTGCTTTCACGTTTGCTTCATTTGCTGATTTCTGTTCAGCTTAGGCCTGCTAAATGGCGCACCTTTTAAGGCTGCCTCGACTACTTCTACTTCTGCTCGTGTCATTGTCTTAAACGTTGTAAATTGCTTAATGTGCCACAAGAAATTGTTTGCCATGCTGATGAACAATAGAGATTTGACCCAGTTGCTGCCTGACAATAATTTAATGCCTTTATAGCTTCGGAGGAGTAAAACAATAAGTAATATTATTTATCAGTTTTTAGCATATGCTGCTTTTGATTATCAGCTCTCTTAACTTGGCCAGAACTTACGCACGTTTTATTATCGGGCTAGTTTTGTGTCAGGTGAGCCTTGAGCAGTAATTTTGATAGAGAAATATTTAAGCTGATCGGCTAGCACAGGTAAATTTGTTTTAAAATATAAATAATTAATGACGCCAACAGCAAATTTTAGGAACTTTTTTAATTATACTCAAAAACTATCGGTAAATGTTGGAAATGCATTAACTTTGGAAGTCAGCTACAACTGAATCCAAGAAAAACAAAACACATCCAATTCTTATGCAGTTTTATTAAAAAATGAATATCTTTCGAAAAAAAATGTTGAAAACAGCCAATGAAATTCATAGATTAGCTGAATATCAATTTTAATGATGGCTTGTTTTTTATCTGATTCTCTTTGTGTTGTGATGTTATAAAAAAAAATCTCTATATATTGTAAGATGCAACAGCCTCCAATTGTGTACCCCAGAAGGTAGCCAAGGATGGGGCTATTTAAAAAAAACTGATAACATCAAGATGGTGGTGTAGGTTGCAGGTAATGCAGCGATGATTTGTAATTTTCAGTCGTCTACGTCTCAAAACTGGTTTAGTAAGAAGTCTGGATAGTAGAATAATATAAGTATAAAGTTTAATTGAGTGTTTGGCGGTTAATATATTTATGTTTCCTATACCCGTATAAGTGTAGCAACTTTCGTGACTAATAAAATTATATATTTTTAATTTCTTTATAATTAGAATTAAATTTATAATTTCTTTATCCAAAACGTGGTTTGTTTAAGTTTGATTGAAGATAAAAGCTAACTAATTTTGGTAGAACAATGATTTAATTGTGTGCATATTCATTTTAATTTAATTTATTGAGTGATACTGTTTTTTATGGGTTTGTTTAAGATATTAAAGTATTAAAATATTCAAGATTCGAGACTCAATTGAATTCAGCTGACTACTATCATTTCAATATTGACTTTTGGAATATTTAATTTATTTTTTATTACTATTGGCTGTAGTGAAGAGAGGTCAGAGGTGGATTAAGGCCAAGGCAGCTTAAAAAATGATTAACTATGGCTGCAGTTATTTCTGGCTTTATATATGGTGTGTCATTAAATATCGCTTGGCTGCTTATCGCATAGAAAATTGGCAACACTTACCCAATCCGCCACTAGTCGCAACCCCATCATAAACAGTGCTTATGTGTCTGTTTTCACACATTTGATGTCTGACTCCCCAATCTGTATCTCTCAGTATGCAAAGTGAGTGCAAGGTACAAATACAAATACGAATACAAATACAAATACAGTAACAAATCGCCAGTTGGCCAAGTCGCTAAGTCGTTTTAATGGCCAATAAAAGCAAAATGTTGTCACTTTTTTCGAATTTGTATAAATTTTCATTGCCCGGGATAAGCCGATGCTGATGCTGATGTTGGATGCTGATGTTGATGTTGATGCTGAAATACTACGTGCAATTTCAGTTAAAGGGTTGTTGTTCTTCTTTTTCTTGTTGTTGTTGCTTACGATGTAGCAAGTGATTCTGTGCAACTTATCGCATGCAACAACAACAATATTTGCAACACTTTCTCGCTGCTTTTACTTTGCTTTTTGCACTTTTCGCTTTCGCCTTTTCCTGTTTGCCCTTACTTTGATTTAGTTGCCTGCGCCTCCCCCCAGCCACACCCCGCTGCCACCGCCCCCTTGTTCGTATTTGGCTTGAAATCAATTTGTGTGTAAGTGTGTGTGTGTGGCATGAAAAATAAATAAATAAATAAAACGCAAATCGTTGCAAATCGTCGCAAATCGGCAATCTGAAGCCAATTTGATAGCATTTTGGCTCGAGCTGAGCGGCTGCCACATTTTATGGCGGCAAGCTTGCCACGCATTATGTCCATTTGATAATAATTTATGTTTATTTACTTTTGCATTTGCAGTTTTTCAATTGCCACAAACCAAAGCAAACCAGACCAAGCCAAAGCAGGCTAAGCTCGAAGTTTCTATTTCCATTCGTGGCCAATTTCGCATTGCATACTTTAAGGCATCGCCAGAGCTAAGCTTCAAAATCAAATATATATATGTATATTAGTTTTTTTTGTTATTTATATTACTAATAAAAGTTTGTTATTTAAGTTTCCACATTTCCAATCATTTCATTAAGCTTATAAATGTATTGTTTCAATTTATAATTTAAAGATACATGTATATAATTAAATTTGCGAGTGAAATGCATTCATACAAAACTATTAAAGGCCGATCTAATGTAGACGACAGCTAAACGTTAATATAATAGCCGAACCAGTAAATTTAATTATTTCTTGCTGAATCTTAGAAAGAATATTTTAAAAAGATTTGGGTTAGCATTTCTACTTTTAGAAAAGCATTACTTAATAATAAAAAATGTTTTTAACATGTCTAAAAAAGAGACTTTCAAATTTTTAGAACCAGAAATTATCTAAATAATAAACTGAAGAATATACGAATTTTTAAGCGATTTTCCACAAATTTCTGTTTCATTTTCTGCTTATATATCGCAATATATGCTTCAATTTCTTGGCCTTGCTACTCATAAAATATGTGGCTCATAAATTGTGTACCGTTTAGCCGTAAACTCAATGCACAAACTCAAAATTCAAAACTCCAAAACTCAATTCACCTTCTCTAATGAAAACTGGCTGCTTTTACAATCTCATCAAATGCTTGCCAAAAAAGAATCCTTGTTTATGCCTATAACGTTTGTATTTTTGCATAATTTTCATATTATTTCACCTTAGGGCCAAACAAAATCACAACAGTCAAGACAGATGAGGGAGAGGGAGGTAAAAATCCTGAGCATTTTTAGCATCCGCAGCGCCAAAAAGTTTATTGATGTAATAAATTTGTATTTGCACAGAAAGTTGTGCCCTTTGTTTTTCCACATGGCTGGCAAGCAGCCATCAGCCTTAGTCTTAGCACCACCCACACCCCAACCACCAAAAGCACCACCACCCACCTATGAACTCACCTCTCATCTGATTTTATGCTGCATATGATTTTATGTGCATTTAATAGATCGAACAAGACACCAAAAGGTCCCCCTTGCCCGGCCATATGTTTAACATTCGATTTATTTACGAGTCACTTGTCGTACATGCAGCAAAAAGCGGAAGTAGAAAAAGCCTGAGATTGATCGACTAGCTGAATACCCTGTTATGGCATCTAAGATACCCTTTAACAAAATACTTAAATTAACTTTGGCAAAGTAAGAGAAAAAAATTAGAAGTAAACTATATTTCGCTGATCGAAAATATGTCTTAATTATCGTGGGACTTATGGAATCAGCACAGCCCCAGATTAACATGACGGCGCATTAACTAAGCATCAAAAATCTCCAGAACATCGGTGATTTCAAAGATGAACTTCTCACAAAACCAATCGTCATAATATGCTTGCGTGTCATTTGGCAATTTCGTCGCTGCCTTAACAAAAAAACATCATTCTATTCAGAATAGCAGCTTTAATATTTTAGAATTTAGTTTACTTAAGAATCCACAACGGCAAAATATAGGATTCCTGTATTAATATAATTAAATATTAATAAAAAATAAAAAATAAAAAAAAACATAACCAGATCCGATTAATATTTACAACTAGTTATTTTAGGCGTCTTTGAGTATCATGTTATATTTGATGTTTTTTACATTCTTCCCTTCTCATTTGAACGTTAATATGCAAAGAATATACATTTAGCTTTAATTGAAAATAAATATTGGAGAAATCTTCTTCATTTTGCGGAAGCCTTCACACTCATACCAAATAAATTAATAAATAGTATTAAAATGCATTTGTTCTGTTTGTAGAGAAATCACTAAGTGATAAAATCGATTCCGCTGCTTTGTTGATCCAAATTAATATATTCTGTTCTACCTATGTCTACTCCTGACTTCTTACCACTTATTCAAAAACTTTGTACTAATAATTGCATGCATGAACTTTTTCATGTGGAATATCTAATGATTACAAATGACTTTTTCATTTTATCATTTTAGAGTTCTAAGTTTCCATCACTTTCACACAATTTGAAGCGACTTCTCTAGTGAATAATGTATTCGCATGCATTTATGTTAGGGAATCTTAACTAATTTATAATTTATTTTTTTTTATTTTTTAATTTAATTTAATTTATATTTTTATGTTTTTTAATTGTCTGAGTTTGACTGAGATTAGTTGACTGTCCTTCATTTGGTGGCTTGTTAGTGCAACTAATCGATTAGTTCAGCATTTGCTGCAATTAACCAAAATGAAAACGAAATTAAGGCACATTAAATGAGTTCCTTTTTTGTGGTACTGCCCCAGCACGCACCTCCCCCGCCTTGCCACAAGCATTTGTAATTTTTGTATATGTTTGGCCTTAATCCAAAAATTATATGCAAAATGCGCGTAAAGTGTTTTTAATTTGCAGCAACGCCCGCAGCCAGCAGGCCAAAGGGATGGGGGTGTGAAATGGATTAGGGGGTGGGGGCATGTTGCAAGTCTTAGCTAGGCCGGTTGGCTGCATGGCATGAACGCGTCATTAGCGCGTCGCCAAATTAGACATCAAATTTATGAAAAACTATCAAGAATTGCGACGCAAAACTGAGAACTGAAAACTTAATTCTGAACACTAAATGCTGAAGATTGGCGTTTGTCGCTTCTCGTCCGTCGGTTGTTTCTGGGTGGGCCTCATCGATGCCTCTGGCATTTTAATTGATTTAATAGCCACAGCAATAAAATATACATATCTGTATACCCTGAATCAAAATGAAAATGAGTGCGAGGGTGGAATGAAGTTGTGTAAGAGTATGTAACGGGTAGCATCTATAATCCCAGAAGTTATTAATATTCATAATATAATAAGTCATTCTCAGAGATTAGAAACTTAAATAGAAGTTCTTGTATACATTTGCATTTAATACAAATTTTATTTGAAATTTTATTTTTAATTTTATGTAATATATGTATATATTTTTTTTTGTTTGGAATGACTTTAGTTGACGCTAAAAAAAAATATATAACTACCAAAAGCAGATCCGTCTTATTTCATTTTTATCGATAGTTACAATCATTTCGCGAAAATCTATGTAATTCTATTTTCGGCAGCCATAAAATACTCAATAGCAAAGATGAAGCCTTCCGTAATAAACAAAATCCTATCAATTCTACTATGTATTTATGTTTAGAGTATCCCGAGAGTCGAGCTAAGTCGACTGCAGTTTTCTTATTTGCTTCAATTTTCTGTTTCTTTTGTATACCCTGCACCCATTTACAATCCTAAAAATAGGTTATCAAGAAGTTGTAAAATATGTGCATAATTCACGCAAAAACACTTAATATCACTTAAAATAATAATTTTAATATATTAGTTACATAATTCTTAGCTTTGAGTAGATTTAAATTTTAGAATAGGTAATCAGTTGGGTTTTCAAAAAAAAGTCTCAGACAACATTAAAAATTCATATAAAATATATATAACAACAGTCATCAATTCAACATATATTAATAATTAAGTTGAAAAGTAAGCACATGCCTAAATTCTTAGCTATGTAATAAAATATCACATGGAAATAATAAATACACATTTTTAATACAAATTCAAGCTTTTATTTTTCATATACACATTATATGCAGGCTTCCTTAAGTATAAAAGTGGAGGTATAAATTTGATACTAATCCTGCTATAGGTATTTTCACACATTGACATAAAGGTACTCTAGTCCAAAATATCCGACTTGCAGATACCCTATACAAAGCTCTTAAGTCCGTAAATTGCCCAAACCAAAAGTTATGGAACAAAATTAAAAAGAAAAATATGTTTATTTAAAATTGGTCTTATGCTGATTTTATTTATTTCATTTTGTTCCGCATCAGCCAGTCGTATATGCTCAACATCACATCACTGCTCTCATTTGTTTATTTTGCATATTTGTCTTATTTTTGCATCATTTTGCATTTGGTTTATCAATTAATGCGCTGCATTTTATTGTTAAGCACATTAACGCAGTCACGCGAAGACCAACAACAACCACACCAGACTAACTCTACACACACACACTCACACATACACACACACACCACACAGACCGCACACCTCCCTCGTTGCATTTACCAGATAATTGCGTGTGTGGCCGTCGAGGCTGAATTGCGTGTAAATTTTAATCCAATTGTGTGCAGCCAAAAGTGTGCAGCCCACAAGTGCAAACAGGCACAACACACACACACACATACATAAACACATCACACATATATTTATGCCTGTGTATTTTTACATACGTGCTTGTAGATGTGTATTTATTTTTGCGTACAGCTTTTCCAGCTGAATGCATTTGATTGTATTTTTCATTGAGCTACACACGCCCACCGCAAAGCCACATCTCTGGCAACGCCCCCTTTCCCCCATTTCCCTATTCCCCCTTTTCCCCTGTTTCCTCTCTTAACCAAAAACCAGCCGCCCACGTGGCGTATGTTGTTCATTTCATTTGCCAGCAAATTTGTATTTGCGCTTTTATCGCTGTGCATTTTATGCTCAAAGGTGAAACCCCAGCAACAACAACCAGAAAAACAACAACAACAACAGCAACATCAACATAAGCAACAACAACACAAGCAGCAACAACAACAAGGAAAACAACTCAAACAACAATCACATTTGGTCATGTTTTACAATGCACAATAGACATGGCCAAAACACGGTTTGATTGTTAAACGTGGGCCATTTTGTGTAAATGAGTGTGTGTGTGTCTGTGTCTGTGTGTGTGTGCGTGAGTGAGCATGTAGTAAGATAAAAAGCCAACAACAAACTGAATACCTTTGTTAAACTTAAATATTTTAAATTGGGAAAATTAAATTAATTAAGAATAACCTAAATGAAAATTATATTAAAGTTCACATAAAGAAAGAAATTAGTTGCTACTAAATATACCCGATAAAAGTGCTTAATTAGGGTCCATTGATTTTTTGCAAAAGATTACATAGATATATGCAAAAACCTTAACATATCTTATTTTTATAAGAAAATACCTTCATTAAGACATAGTATTTTTAAGTTAACTGTGCTTTCTCTACTGCAATGGAATAAATTAAATTTTGAATCTCTTGGGAAAGTTCAAATATTATTAATATACAAGAAAATTACTTAAATTCAATTAAAAATAAATAGCATGAGAATTCTAAGACTGTGTAAGACACATATTTCGGAAAATTTATAATTGTGAGCTGATATAAAATTTGTCTTTCCTGTGTATACTTACATCGTTTAAAATAAAAATAAATGTGAAGAAAGATAAAACCTTTGCTCATCTATTTTTCAAATTTTGTACAAAAAATCATAAGTTTCTGGTGCATAAATGATAACTTTAAGAAATTTCTTACATATTTTTTATGATGTTAGATTTTTAATAAGAAACTTCGATGGGAAAATTTATTCTGGTTCACCCAAAATTTGTTGCAACTTTTAAGAGCTATTAGTTTTTATATTGGAATAATAATTACCAAGTTATCCCCCTTATTTTAAACCAAGCACATCTTTTCATGCACTATGATATCACTTCATACTTTATCATATATACATTTTTATTTATTTTTCATAAAATCTTATTGCATATATAATAACTTTAAAAAATGTCTTACACATTTTATATGATGTTCAACTTTTAATAATATTAATTCTGGTAAGAGTACCCAAATTTGATTGTTATTTTCATTAAGTAATATTTTTAAGTTTTCCCCTTATTTAAATGCCCAGCAAATCCTTTTTATACCCAAGCACATATCAAAAATCGTTTATTCCAAATTCACCTCTCCTCCCAATATAAAGTCTCTCTTTTAAGCTGCCCCTTGTGGCAGGCAACACTTGCTGGCACAAACACCTCAAGGCAACCAAAACGTCAGCTGCCAAGTGTCTGTCTCAACTTCTCACCTCAACTCAGCTCAACTCAACTGAAACACAGCCTGAACCGAACTGATCTGAATTGTTTGCTGAACTTTCTCATTAATAATTCCGCTTAAATGCTTTCTAATAATTTCCGCATAATTCATATCGACGAACGTTTTATGCGGCACTTACGATAAGGGCAATTCCGTTGTGCCTCGTTGTACTGGCTCTGTTTGCTCGCCAAACAAACAACACGTACAACAGACACACAAAGCACACACACACACACACACACACACCGATACACATACACACACTGTCACACACCGTTGCACACACACCTATGTATTCATACTCGATTGATAACCTTAATAAAATGCTTCACATTATGCCAATCGATTGCACACCATGAATGTGTTTATCCTTTGCCTTTGCCACATTGCCTCATCTAATACAACAGCTTCTAGATTAACAAGGGGGTTGACGGTGCTAAGGTGAGGGGTGAGGTGGTTAGGTGGTTAGGTGGGACACACATCAATACGGGCTGTTGCCTCCAGAGCGCCACAATGACGAGAGAGAAAACGTTAACGTTGAGCAGCAGCAGCAACTGTGACACACTCAGAAAAATACATGTGAAATATTAAAATACTGATGTTTATTAATATAAGCAACAATAAAGCTAGTATTAGAGTTACTTGTAGTCATATTTTGTTCTGCATTTTGGGAAAATGTAACCTGAAATTAGTAAAAAAAAAACGGTTATTTTGACAAATTTACTTTCTTGATTCCAAAACTTTTCTTTTATAATTCCAGGGTATATTTTTTCAACATTTTTAAAAGTATGTTCAACGTTCAGAGTTTTTTTTTAAATATTTTGTTTGTATATATTAAATATTAAATTTATATTTAAATTAAATCAAAATAGTAAACAGATTCTGAGTGCAGCAACTGTGCCACGTTCGTGTACCTTGTGTTGGCCTCCTGGCATCCAATGACTCCCCCTCCGTCTTCCCTTTCCCCCTCAGCAATGCCACGCTCATTTACTGCTGGATGGGATGAGGGGGTAGGGGAGTGGCTTGGAGGGGGCGGCAATTGTGCAAAAAGTGCCAATAAAGCACATTCTTTGTTCGGCTTTGGCTTCGGCGCGCAAAGTGCTCAACAAAGCGGGCCAGAATAACGTGTTAGTGTGTGTGCTAGTGTGTGTATGTGTGGGTGTGCCTGAGTGTGCAAGGATAATAATAATAACGTATGAATAGGTAAAAACGTTGAAGGCATGCAGAAGGTGGTGTGGAGCGGAAAGGAACTCATCAGTGCATTGTAGGTGGCCATTGCCTGTGCTTGATTGCTTAGCTGTTCTAGCCAAGTGTGTCTGTGTATGTGCGTATGTGTGTGTGTGTGTTGCCTGATTGTTTGCCTTGCCTCTGAGGTGCAGCACACATACACAGTGGCATACACACCTCATTGATTTTATTGTGTTTTTTGCTGGGCATTCAAAGTGCTCATAAAAATGCCCACACAATAAAAACGATGATGCGGCTGTTGTTGACCCAAGCTCCAATTCCAAATCTCCAACTCCAACTCGAACAGCTTAGCCAGGACAATGGTCCAAACAACAACTAAGATATTCTCCCCAACCATTCCCCCAATTTTCCCATTCCACCTGCCAACCTGATGTCTATTTTAGTGTTTCACGTCAGCTGCTTCTGGCTGCTGATTTTCTGTGTCGAAAATAAGTAGTTGCCATGCCTTTGCATACACATCGAGAAAAAGCAACAGTCGTGTTTTAAAGTATGAAAATCGTATTTTACCACAGACAACTAACTTAATTTAAGGTTCAGCAACATTTCTTTTAAGCATAAACTTGAAAAATGTAGTTACTCAAATGTACCTTGACACATTGGAGAAGCAACAAATGCATTATAATTAAACAAACGGCTAGTTTTGGCCTAAAGTTTGTCTAATTACGCATTTGGTGCCTACTAATATAATTAAAATAATAACAAATATAAAAAGATATTCGAAGAAAAATCCACGAATTATTATACAACACATATTTTGATAATAGAAAACTGAATTGCATTATTATTTGTATTATTATTTATTATTAAATTAATTATTTTTTCTATAGATAAAAAAAAAAATTTATTTTTCTTCGTTTAAAGATATATATATATATATTTTAGTCTGTCATATTTGTTTCTTTGTGTATGCATTTTGTGTGTGTGTCTCGAGAGCTGCTTGAATTTCACACACATCCGTCACGCGGCTCGTCAGCCCTTCTTAGCCGCACTCCTCGCTTATTTTAGAGTGTGAGTAGGTAAGGGAGGGGTGGCGAGGGGAGGGGAGACGGATCGTCAGCAGCAGAATAGAGTGTTGTTAGGTCAGCCTAATGAGCTCAGGCAGCAAATGGATTTTTGTAACTCATCCGAGTGCCGTGCAAATGCAAATAATGCGAAAAAAAACTGAAGATGGCAAAAATATGCAATTCCAATTTGGCAGGCAAATGCATTTTGAACTGAAGTTTGCGCTACAATGTTGCCGTGTTTTGTTGCCGCAGCAGTTGCGGCAGTTGCAACAGCAGCTTCTCTGGTGTCTCTGGTGTTAATTTGTTAGCACATTGCAAACGCGGCAGACAGTGATTAATTACAGTCCGCAAACGAAAATAGAAGCAGAAATCCAACTCATCTTTGCCTTTAAAGTTAATTAGTTGAAAATGCGCTCAAATAATACAAATTTATATAAATAAATACTACAAACAAAAATGTTAAAAAGTATATATATATATAGGCAGCTGTTTTGCTGTGGTCCGATATTAAATCGCTTTACCTGGGACACATAAATTTTAAATCCGTCCTGACCACAATTTGAGCATTAAATCATTTCCAGGCCATTGCACAGCACTGGGCGCCACCGCAGCGAAGCATTCATACATAAACCCACCCATTTGCACTCGCACTCACTTGCACTCACACACTCAGTTAGTCAGCCATCCATTTCGATTCGCAGGTGAGCAGCCGCGTGGAATGCAGCCGAGCGCAGAAAATATGCAAAAATTATACAGACCAATGCATGCAGCAGAGTCGCATTTTGCCAGTGTTTGAATTGCTATCGGTTTTGGGTTTGGGGTTTGGAGCTTGGAGCAGTGTTGGCCACTTCAAATATATCACGCGTGAAGTGTCTCTCAGTCTGTCTCTCTGTCAGTCTGTGTGATTGACAAATGCAGCCGGCTGAGGTGCATGCAACGGTTTAGAAAAGATAAATTTAAGTAATTGTCAATATTTCAAGCGACGTAATTGCTCGCTGCCCGGTGCGGAACCAGTGTTGAAAAATAAAATAAATACCATCAAAGCAATAGCTACACTCAGATAAAAAATCGTCCCAAATCGACAATCGTACAAATATGTAGTTTTTCATATCTATAATTTATTTATTATATAAACTTATGGATTTCTAAATTGAAGAAATGCAAACCAAATAGTTTCTAAATTTAATAAAACATTTTTGTTTATATTTAAGATGCTTGCCTCAAGTTGACAATCCCAAATATAGGGTTTTTCTTAGAAATATTTTCTAGTATTTAGAAAATCAGATCTCAAAAGAACAAATTATTTTTAAAATGTATAAAGTAATTAAATTAAGATTTTGGATCTCAGCTCTTACCTGTCTTGTATGAATTTATAAATTTATAAAATTGAATTTATTTTTTATTAATAAAGGCAACATAAAGTTTCATATTGGAGTTGAGTTTCTTGTGAACTAATAAAAGACACCCTGAAAATTCGGCACATTTTCTATAATTTAAAGAGAAATGTACCCGAAACTAACAAAAGAGAAATCGGAGAGTTAGCTTCGCACAATCTTTTAAATTCAAATTGTTTTTTTTTTTCTGAGTGTAGAGTATGCCCTTTGGGCACTGATGCCCCAACCCCCCCTACTTAGTAACCAATTCATGCGGCGGCTTTGTGCAGCTGCACTTCTATGCAGTCAGCTGCCCTTCGCCTGTCTCTCCCAATCTCTCCATCCTCTTTTCTGCCATTTTAACACTTGACGTTTTACCAATTTGCTGCATATTCTTTCGGCACTTTTTGTATTGCATTTTTTAGCAGCACTTTTTTGCTGCAGTGCAGCAGACAATTTTGTTGCGTGTTAACAACTGCAACAATTTAGGTTTAATTGATGCTCGCTGCAACGCTGAAGTGTCGCCGCCGGCAGCGAATCGTGGTTAAGGATTTTGGGGGCATGTCCTTTTTGACCACGTAGCGTGAGAGAGTTTCTATTTTTTTATTGTTGTATTTTTTATTATTCACACTGCTTCCGCTTGACGAGTTGTTAGATAAAAGCTATTTACATGTTGTTATTTATGATTTTGCAGTTAAAATGCGCTGTGAAATATTTGTGGCGTTGCCAGAAGGACTCAACGCGGCGCTTTATTACACATACGTCATGTTGTGCACACTACACACAACACACACACACACACACACACTTTTGCTTGTTTTATTTATTTAGCTTTAAACTCAGCCAGTCAGTTATTCACTTGTGCTTTATGCACCTCCGGCATATGCCTGCAAAATGGGCAACTGTTGCAGAAACTTTGTCCTCGCCGCATTATCGAACACTAATCCATATATGAGCGTATTACATGGGGCGTAATAGCTTACCACCCCTCACCGACCACCCCTCTCCCTCCAGTCAACAGCAACTTTATTACTTTATGCTGACTCACTCTGCCAGCAAACAGAAAAAAAGAAGAAAAGTGAAACTCATGCAAAGGTTGGCTTGTTGATTTATCGCCAGGGTTGCCTGCTCTTCACATGTGTGCGCACTTTTCTTTTTTTTTACCCTGCATACCCTGTATCTATTTAAAATGGGCAAGGGGATCATATACTATAATCGGTATATTTAAAAGACAAAAATGTATTTTCAATTATTTTATTTATAATATTTATTAATGGAATAGAATGTGTCATAGTGATTGGAACAGATAAAAGAAAGAATATTTTCTCTAATCAGTCTCTAAAGTATTGCGTACAGGGTATCTAGTAGTCAAGCTCTCTCTCTCTCTCTTTCTTTCTCTCTCTCTCCCACTGTGCTGAGTGCATCCCTTGCGTATGATGAATATGTAATTTCAGTGTTATCCACTGCGTTGAACTTTGATTTACTAACTGCGAAATAAATATTAAATTTTCAATTACAACAACTGGATGTGTGCAGCTCCAAGCTCTACACATCTCTGCCCCACACAGAGCATCACTTTTTCCATGCAATTACCTTCGCTGCCTTTGGCTGCAGGACACGCAGCGTCGTCCTTACACGTGGCTGCTTGGCGACTGTCCTGGCTAATGGCGCGAACAGGACTCCTTGCTGCACAGGACTCTGCCTCTGTCTGACTTTGACTTTCGACTTGGACTTGAACATGGACTTGTACTTGGAGGTGGACTTGGAGGTGGTCTTCTCCACGCTTCGACAGGTTCCGGACAAGGACTGCAGTTAGTTATTTTTGCTGCTGCTTCTGTTGTTCTTGTTGTTGTTTTAGTTTGGCTTGCCATTAAAGGAAATTGTCTGTAAAAATGTGGCCGTATTTCTTTTTGCAAGGTACTTAAAATTAAATTATTGGACACATTAACGTCTTGACTTTTGACTACCGTGCTGGTATGACGCAAGTAAATGCCACGTAATGACGTCATTAAAACAAGTGAAATGTGCTTTTATTGTAAAAGCAACAAAAAACGCATTCGCTTTTCAATTTTGCAGAGAGCCCATTGCAAAAATCTGAGCGAACTTTGTCATTAATCTTAATAAAGTTAACAGCGCGACAAGTTTATTAAAGCCAATATGGCGCCACATCAAATGTGTCAATGTGTGTGTGTGTGTGTGTCGTCTTAAGGTGTTTTCATTTAAATGAGCTTTGTCAGAAAGCACAAGTCAGCATGAGTCAGCCAAACGACAACAACAAATGCACATTAACATAAGAAATATTCACATTCGCATTCACATTCATTTTCACTCATTGACAATATTGAATTGCCTCAATTGAATCAATCGAGTGGCATATAAAATGAATAAGAAGAAGAAATTGTTGCTGCAACAGGTTGCACGTTCTCAAAGACCCCCCTTATCGAAAATTATATGCGAAAATTGGCAGACAAGAAGTGAAGCCAAAACTGACAGGCGACAAATGAGGCGTAAATGAAATTAAACGCATCGCGCGAAAATTGCTGCGCTTTTATTGGATTATTGGCGGCGTCTCTCTCTGTGTGTGTGTGTGTGTTGAACAATGTGCGAATTGTAAGCTCATTTGTTGAATTAGCTGTAAGTGAATTTGGTCTAAAACACGCTGCATACAAAGTGAGCCAAGCATGTCTTTGGGTAATTGATAATTGCCACATGCAAAACACAAAAATGTGCAAAAATCAATAGACTACTTAAATATGTGCTTAGCTGTCTCTAGTTCAAATAATAAAATATATTCTTGATTCAAGTACAAACGTATTTTAAGTCAGCATATAAGCTTAGATTGAATACGCTAATTCAAGTTAATTGAAGCAGCTTTATATGAAGTTTGTTATATTCTTGCTGCTCATTTGAAAGAACACTTCCTTATTATGAGATTTAAATTCTTAATATTTAATTAGTGGTTTCTCAATCAATTAAAATATTCTTGCCTTTTGAATGAAAAGCTCTTGTATTAAAATTCATATATTTTAGAAACTCTTGACAAAATGTTCATAAGTAGTTTAGGGCTCAGAAAAGTGGTTATTTATATTATTTTTATTTACCATTTGTGGCTTTGATTTTTAAGTTGTATATTGTAATTAATTTTCATTACAGAATTTTTTATTTTATTTTTTTTATGAGCTTTAAATAAAGTTAGAGAGGATACCCTTTGAAAGATTTGTTGTGGTTCGAGTAATTATTGGTATGCGTGTGAATATGTGACGTATTAAGACGTCTCTTTGTCAGTGTTTATATTCCTATGCAAACTATTCCTTCAGTTTGTATTGATGAAACTTATATAAATATAGAATATATACATTTTATTCTGCAGGTAGTTAATATGACGAAGATACCCACATCGGAAAACTCCTATTTGTTTTCCAAGTTACCCTATACCCAAATTTACCCCGATGAAATTGGAAAATAAAAGTCTCAACAGCAGACTTCTATACCACATAACCTTCATAACAATCAGTCGATTTTACAAATGTATGACAAATTTTAAATGACGGTAATTTGAATTTAGTTTACAAAGCATGTCTTAGATAAGCGTTCTTTCATTGTTTAAGAATACTTTCTTATTTTGAGATTAAAATTCGTCATAAAAGAGTTTCTGTTTACAAATGAATAACTCTTAAATCAATATTTGCATTTTTGGTTGTTAGAATGCATTTTCTCTGTTTGTGATTTTTAAAACAGAGATTACAATCAATAATATAAGAACTTCTATTCGCGAATAGGAAACTCTTAAATACAAATGTACATTTTTTGTTTTTGGAATGCAATTTTTTTCCTCTGTGTGTTTTTCAAAAACACTCACTTTAAATCTGCTGCCCGGAGCAGTAATTGCAAACTTTTCATTTATTCCTGTTTGGGACAGTGAACGTCACAAACACACACACATCAATAGATACAAGCACACACACACACACACACACATAGGCAAACACACAGACAAACACTCTGTTGGGATGTCTGCAACTGTTTATTGTTGATAAATTGCTGCTGAGGAATTAGTGGGGAATGACTGCGACGATGATGGAAGAGCATTGCTCGAGTCGCCTCCAGTCGCTGTCAAGTGGCCGCTGTGGCCAGCTTAACTGCCAAACACCTACGACCACGTCCCCCCCTCCCCCCCCCCCCCCCCGTCACCCCTACCGACTTAGCCGATCCATTTCTATGCGATGCTAGAGCAGCTGCTGCGGGCTCTGAGAGCTAGCAAATGTTTTTAGAAAATGCAAATTTCACATTGTGCCCAAACTTGACCAGCTCTCGAGTCCAAGGCCAGAAGTGGCATAGGAATCGGGGGCACGTTGGCAAGTAGGACGTCGGGGGCATGGTGCTCATGGCTCACTTAGGCCCGCAAATCTTCATGCCGGCTGGACTGCAGAGTGACACATGTCGGCAGCATAAAATCAGAATCTCTGCATTTTATTTTTGGACAACGACGAGCTTTATGGCAAATGCAGCCAGCCAGCCAGCCGCAGATAGTCCTTTCATTACAACAAACTTTCACACATATAAATAACCTTCATATATGCATCTATATATATATACATATATATATATATATATATATATATATATATATGATCTGAGCTAGCAATTGGTCATAATAAAGTTAGCCAAAGCCCGAGGGGTCAAGTTTTTGGGCCTTGTTTGGCATTTATTTAGTTTTAGTTTTGCATACCCTCTACCTATTAAAAATGCATAGAAACAAGGGTATAATATTGTGGGGCATATATGTGTGTAACCTGGTTGGTTAATTTATGTTTATTTATTCAAATTGCAAATTATATCTTATAACGTCAAGAGATTTTTATTTTTACTTTTAATAATCCATAAAGTGGACTCAAAACCGTCAACAAAGTTTGAAGAGGTTTTTAAAAAACCAAATTTAAAATGAAAATTACAAATTAATATAGTATTAAGAATACCCAGAGTTATGTTATTATTCAAATATTAATTAATTGAAGGGAGAATATTTGAATACACAAAATTTTTAATTGAACTAGATCTGTATAACCTTATAACATGTCGTTAAATTTCGATTTTTAGTAACTTCTCATTGTATTCCTTTCAAAAATCGAATTTTAGTTCGAAGCTTCTCCTAAAGTACACACAGATTAATATCAGATAACATTTGTACTACCTGATTGCAGAGTAAGTTTTAGTCGAGCATTCTTCAGCTGTGGCATACATGTTTTAGTTACAAATTGTTAGTTTGCCACACAAACAAAATTATATGCAAATTTGATTAACTGCGAAATGCAATTGAGGTGCCTTTCAGTTTAGTTTCATAGCTGCATAATAATCAACTTTTATTTCCTCTGGCTTAAAGACAACACACAAATGCTTAAACGTTTAGGCAATCGTGCTTCACTTGACCAGGTATTAAGTGTTGGCCACTTCTACTGGACCAAGTCGAAACGTGGCCATAAATTGCCAGCAAATCGTTGGGCATCGGACATAAATCTTCGATTGTCCATTTTTGTCAGAGCGGAAATGTCCAATAAATTGTAATTTTTCGTAAGCTTTTTGCGGGGCATGTTGTGTGTGTGTGTGTGTGTGTGTGTGTGTGTGTGTGAGTATGTGCGGGTGTGTGTGTGTGTGGGTGTTGTTAGTTGCAGCTCAATCATCGTTTAATATTTATGTGCTGCTCGATTGTGAAGTTTATTGGATTTGTTGAAGAGTTCGAAGCTGGCTCTGTCGATAATTGCAAGGTCTGCCACATTTTGGAGACGACTCTGTCCCATTGTTGCTGGGTTGCAGGTGTTATTTGCCCCCGAATTTATTTATTTATTTATTTATTGTGTGTGTGCCCAGCAAACAGTCGATTTCTGCTCAATTGGCTTGTTTAGCTGTTATTTATTGCACCGCTTATGTGAGCTACGTGTGGGTGAAATCATTTAGTTCCCCCTCAACCTTCAACTAACGACCCATCCACACCCTTACATATATCACGCAATGCTAGAGCAAGTTATTTAGGCAATATATATATATATATATATAGATAAGTAGATCATTAAGGTTGTCAGGGAATTACTTTCGGTAACAGCAGGAAACCATTAAAAATAGGCAAAAAAAAGTATTATGGAGTTGTGAAAAATATGTAACAGGCAGAAAGAAACACCTGCGACCACATAAAGTATATACATACCGAATCAGTATCAAGAATCGAGTGGATTTATATTGTCCCTCTGTATAAATAAACTGATCTCAGAGTCAGTAAGAGCTGAACACCAAATTTTGGATCAAGATCAAGCTCATTTGATTTTTATAGAGAAATGCCAACGTTTCGCGTAAATCGATTAACGATAGTTATAAAATACACAAATGTATAAATATAACCTTTCAGCTGATACATAGTATACCCAAACATAATATTAATCAACTATATACATATAATTTTAAATATTTTTTTCGCTTTCTTAAGTTTAAAGTGATTTTAATTTTGTATATGCTTTTAAATATATCGAATACCTTCGGGATTCGACCTCAGGCAATCAACTGTAAAATTGTACAATTTCACCATTAACCAGAACGTAAAACCAAAAAAGGACATTAACATTCATATTGAACCAATTACTATCAGCGATCAATATATATAACAGCTGGGTATATCATAGACGAACGAGTAATATTTAGTTTTAAAATTAAGGGGCTATTTATTACATTGTTTAAGCTATCGATCGCATTATTTCTAATAATTGGTACAATTCTTTTTCCTTGCATGTTTCGTCGCAATCTAATTGGATTATATTCATCTATTCGTTTATTCCGACTCGTTATTTTGTATTGTGGCATCAGTGAGTAGCTTCTTTATAGAGATTTCATTAATAACATTCAATTTATGGCATAACATGTGTAAGATATTGTTGCTCGCTTTTCTCAATTGCTCAATGAAATCGCACACATCAAATTATGAACAATAATGCGTATAATGAAGCAATCTTATTGTGATTCTCTAAACCCAGTTTCTTTTCTGTTTCTCATTTTTTTCTTTTATGGGTTTAATGCCTGTGTCTGTGGCATTGTGCCTTCATTAAACGGCAAGTGGCGCATTCTGTGCATATGTTGCACATCCTTTTTATTTTTTATTTTGGCTTGGGTTGTGGCAACAACATCATCACATAAACGTGTCACATCAAACAACATTGATTAAAATCTAAAATGAAATGGTAGCCGAGTTGAGTTGAGTTAAGTTGAGTACGAGGCACGTACACACAAGTACGTACAGGGAATGGGTGGATTGGGGTGATTGGGTGGGGGAGGGGGGTGCGCAGGATAAGTGAAAATCCTTTTCTTTTTTCTGGGTTTACAATTCAAATTTCAATCAAATGCGACTACAATGCCCAATACCTTTTGGGCACATATGTTGACCACAACGTATATTGTATCTATCATTCGCCCAAAAAGCTCCCGGGTGTCCAGAATCAAATCAAAGACTAGCCGCAACAACAAAAAAAAAAGAAATAGAGAAAAAAATATATAAAAGGAAAAAGGATGCAGCATAAAATTGCCAACTATTCGCAGGCGCACATCAAATCAGATAAAATTTTCATTACCTTATGGCCGCACATTATCGGCATGCGGCCATCGCCTTTGGTGGCGCCTCGAACTCGAAGTGTGAATCGGACTGCGAATCGGACCATGACTCTCAGTCTTACTGAGAGTCCAACTGGACCAGGACTCCCAAGCTGAACCAACTACACTTAGACAAAAACTCGAACTGAATTTTAGAATTTTACCACCAAGCGGAACTTAACCCATTATTCAGAAAGTTTATTTCTGAAAATTCAGATTTTCTTTTCTTAATTGGAGAGTACGTTTTTCTACAATTAAAAAAAAAAAATCTAATTTGAGGGTGTTTCTTTTAAATATCTTTACAAACAACTCATATATTTTTTTATTAATAAGCATTATTATTTTAGTATTATACATTTACAAATATGGTAGATCGTTTATATAATTCATATAATTTACGTTACGATTTTAAAAGCCGAGCCAGTAAATTTCATTACTATTTTCTGATATTTAGAAGGTATTTTTTCTATAAATTATTATTTGCACTTCTCTTTTTGGAAGTGCATTTTTTAATAATAAACGAAAGCCTTTCTAATTTGTATACATTTTTAAAATATTAGAAAAAAAACGGTTGCTTAATTTCTAGGCGATTATATGAAATGCAGTTGGCCTTTTTTCTGAGTGTACACACACACAATGTGCTGCTGATGACGTTGAGTGTGCGACGCAGTTGGCATCGTGGATTTTGTTGTTGTTCTTGTCCTTGTTGTTGTTGTTGTTGATGATGCTTATTGTGCGCTTCGTGCCGCTGACCATAAAAAAAAATTGCCAGCAGCAGACAGGGGACCTTAGCGTGCAAGTGGGACAGCAAGAAAGGGAGAGAGTGTGGAAGAGAGAGAGTGAGAGAGCTTTTGTACAACAAACGACAAACGGAAAGTGTCCAACAGGAAATAAGCAGCAGCAGCAACAACAACAACAACAACTTGCATTCAGTCTCGCACTCGGACTTGGTCCAAAATAAAAAAGGGTAATAATTTTATCTAGCATTCAGATCAGACACACGTCCGTCTGGTGTCCACGCCTGCACGCTCCTGTTTTTAAATACACTGTCGGCGTAGGTAACAGAGTTTACTGGACTTAAGCAATGAATATGCGGCTAAAGCCAAGGTTAATTATATACATATGTATATACATATGTATTTAAAAGAGTTATTCAAATAATAAGAATACAAACAACTTGGAGATATAATTTTTAAAAATCCTGTTCCATTTATTGATTTGTCTTCCAATCTTAAAAACTACCAAGGTTGCAGTTGCAAGCCATTTTACAAATATTGTTTCTTTTAAGTGACTTTAATTGAATTCGTCAGCCCAGCCTCATTTTTTAATGAACATTTTCTTCTGTGTTCAAAATGTTAATCTTTTTATTTATTTACCTTTATTTTGCATAAAGGCAACTAATGTAAGCAGAGGAAAAATTTGTAAGAATTATATTTGTAATTTTCTAATGAAGAAGATGTGCCTTTAATTAAATATCGCATTTTAACCTCACTTAAGAGTAATCTGCTAATATTAAAAATTAAATCGCCCTTTAATTAAAGTTATAGTAAATAAAATTATTATTATATTATTATTTATACATATACATATACATATACCATGTGACATCTTTCTTACTCTCTTTCGCAGAGTATATTTAGCTAAATTGAAAGAATATTAAATATAGATTAGGCTAAAATTTGTAAATTACTAATAAGATCGAACAGCCGATGTCTTTAATAGTTGTAGAACTGACCTTAATGACACAGAGTATATTGCAGTCGCTTATGTCCAACTGCAATGTTTTTACTTCACTTTTTTTTTCAAACAAAAATTTTTTTTAGCCACATCCTTGTGGCTAGTTATGGGTGTGTTGTGTGTTGTGGGGCACTTCAAAAGGCTGCTTGAAAGTTTCACAAGCGCCACGTTCACGTTGTTATTTACATGGCCAGCTTATGAATAGGAATTCGAGTTGATGCCCAACCCCCACAACAGATTCAATTACGTGCACCTCAGCAGCAGCAAGATGTGGCAGCAACAGCAGCAGCAGCGGTAAGCAGCCAGCTGCCAACAGTGATAAAGTGGCCAACTATTCTTGGCAAGAGTTCTACGTGGCTTTGGCTTGGGCCAATCTATCAACATAATTGATGGCATCGATTAGTTACAACATTTTTGGTGGAGACAAACGGCGTGGCTCAGTGCACAAATCGCCGATTAATTAAATATGTATTTACTACTTCCCTCTCTCTCTCTCGATTTCTCTTTCTCTCCCTCTCTCCCTCTCTCTCTCTCTCTCTCTCTCTCTCTCTCTATGTCTCTCACTCTTTCTGTGTTGGGGCAATTAATTTTAACCAAAACGAATCGAGTAACTGATAAACTCTTCAGCTGCCGCCGCATCATTGTGTTGAACTAATGAAGTGCTGCTGCTTTTACTCCAACTTCAACGTCATCCCTGCCCCCTCACCCTCCCCACTCTGCAACCCCCTCTGCAAACAGAGCTTAGTTGCCATGCATCTCGTGTTTAACTGCACGGAAAAAAGTGCAAAAGGCAACTGCGAAGACTGAGTCTAAGAAGATGGGTAGGGCTTTTAGTACTACACTCAGGAAAAGAGATAGCTCTGAATTTATAAAATACTTTTGGCGCCAAGGGCACCTCACCTTATCAAGCAGAAAGTACATTTCTAAAAAGAAAGTCTGTGTTTTCTAAAAACCAGAATTTTGTTTTTATTTTTTCGCTTGATTTTTCTAAAAGCTAATAAAAATTGTTATCTGATTTTTAGGACACAGAATTCGTCTTACACAACCTTTATTGTTACTCAAAATATAATTAATCATAAATATTTTTAAATTTTAGATTTTTAGATTTATTTTTCAATTTTAGAGTAAGTATTACTTTTGTAAAGTAAGGAAACGAGAATAGGAAATTAACAAAAAATATTTAAATGAAAGTTTCTTTTTCTATGCATTTTCGTTTCTTTCTTATATTAAGAAATTGTTCGGTCGATTTTTCTATATATCAGGGCGACTCACGATTAATTTTATGGCGATTTTCTAAAATCCAGTTCGACTTCTTTTTTTTTTTTTTTTTGTTGCTGAGTGTATATATCGTAACATGTATTTGAAGCTGAACAAGCTCGCCGATGCGACTGAATTATTGGGTATGGCAAAGTGCGTTGTCGCCAGACTGCGGCGCGCCAAGCTCATCAACGCGCCCCGTGCTCGACTGTATCCCGGGGTGCTCGAGGGGGCGGGAAGGGTGAGGGAGAGGGAGAGAGGTCATAAACACACCAGGGGCATACGACGACGCATAATTTCGCCATAACATTTTTGGCCGCAGACTCCCAGACTTCAGACATCAAACTTGGACTCAGACCCGACTCTCTGGGCTACCTTGAAGCGCAATCGAGAGAGCCACTGTATTGTCGTCCGTCCACGTCTGTCCGGGTTAGTCCCAGCCTGGTTGTGGTGTATATATGGTGTATATGGTATATGGTGTACCTTGGTGCCATAAAAAGAAAGCAGGCCAAACAAACAATGGCGACAACGGCGCTGTGCCCTGAGCTGAGTTTCTTTCCATGTATCGCCACAGCTCGTCCTGTTCGCTTGGCTCCCTGACAAAATATAAAAATGCTGTCCTGCTGCTTGCGAAGAGTTCAAAGTCAATTGTAATTTTTATGGCAAAGTGCGACGCATTATGATATATATTTCAAATACGCATATACTCTATAGCACTAACTCAGGGCAAACTAGATTAACACAGACAACTTGTAACACTTAGAATAATTCGCAAATTGAACCAAGAATTTTTCGTTGTAGCACGTAGAATATTATCCTGACGCAATAAAGTGGAAAGCAATTAATTATATTTTCTTATTTTTGTTTATTATATTGTTGATTTGATATTCAAGAATTTTTCAGTCTAGAATGGAAAAATCTAATATTAGAGACACAAGTTTAAATCAAGAAAGTTTATATTATTGATTTAAGCTTGTTATGTGTACTTCTTTTTTATTCAAAAATGTATAGCCTTTTATTAGAATTTTAATATTGAATCAAGAGTGTCTGAGGCAATATATTTTTGATTTGAGATTGATTCAAGAATTTTCCAGCCCATAATGAAGAATCTTATAGACAGAAATTTAAATCAAGGAAGGCTAAAGCAACTAATTTCCTATCTGAGATTATTTTTCTGCAATATACACTCATTTTGTATTCAAGTACGGAATAATTAGAGGCACACTCTTGAAATAAAGATAATGTTAATCAATATATTCGTTATTTACTATTGTTATATTATTTATTTTATATTCGGTGTTTGTTGGGCATATTCAAGTCGGTCATTCTCAATTTGAACTACTTCCAAAGCGATATTTTGTTTCAACTTTTGGCTCATAAAAGTAATGTAGTTATTTGAATTTATTAAGCGCAAAAATGCCAAATACATATTACTTACAGTTTTCAGTGTTTGACCAATGCAGAAATTACAGTAACGTGTGTTTTATATAAAAAGACCAGTGCATAAAATGCCGACAGAAATGCATTAAGATTAAGTTTACTTGTTATTAAGTATTATTTTTCTATTTTTTATTGATATAAACTTTATTTAATACTTTTGGGTTACTGAGATCCTTAAATTCATGTACAGATTTTAAAACCCGAATTAACTAAAATTCTCAGCCAGTTTTTGACTTTTTCTCGTCACGAAAATTACCATAAAACAATTTTATACTCTTGGTATCTGTCAGTTTGCTGGCTACGTTACCTATCTGTCAATTTGATTTTGTTATAAAAAAAAAGGGGGGGGGGGGGGGGGGGGGCAAATAAATGTAGAAAAGCAGGAAATCAGTCTGACTGCCAGCAAATTAAATTAAAAATCGGCTTGGCACATACTTAAAAAAGCTTTAAAAACAAACAAAAAACTCCAAAGCTTATTAAAAACTAGCCCAAAAAAGTGCAGCAGCCAACACGAACTACCCTTTTAAAGAAAGAAACCCTCATTAAATCCTTCAAAAAAAAAATCCGTTAATCCCTTTAAATGGCTCAGTAAAAAAAAATGAAAATGCCCGAAAAATTGTTGAGAAATATTTAAAAGAAATCTGTGCTTAGAGGCAGTACCTTCATTATTGTGATGGCTGATTTAACCTGACGCCTGGCCCTTATCAGCCCATATAAAAGGCAAAGAGAGGTATGAATGTGGAAGGTTTTTGATGGAGGGGGGATGGAGGGTTTTGATCTAACAACACGTTGTTTTCATTGCTCATTAGCGGCGACAGCGCGAGTTTAATTAGCATTGACGTTACGTCTGATTCAACAAAAAGCTAAAAAGGGTTAGGGCCAATTGCTGCTGGCAGTTGTTGTTGGCCAAAAACTTTCGTGGTATAATTATGGGCCGGCTTCAAGCCAAACACCTTGCTGCCAAGAAAAATGGCGCAACACTTTGATTCAATCGGCTGCTGCCCAATCCCCCCCCATGAGAAGAAAAAGCCAACAATCGAGGGTTGGCCGAGCCAGAAACTAATTGCCTTTTCGACATGCATTTAATCTCTATTACAGACTACACAGCAAATTGATAGAAAAGTTTTTACAGACACACACATACTCACACATGTGTGTGTGAGTGTCTGTCCCTGGAGTACCAGGTCCGGTGTAGTTCTAGTTCAGCTTTGACCAGCACCTTTGCTCCTTGCCATTTCATAAATTATTAAGGGGTTTGACTTCCTCATCGTTCACTTTTGGCATTTAAAACAAATTGTTGTTCTACGTTAGTTCGATTATTTGGCAGCCCAGGGGTGGCAAAAAAACAAAAGAGAGAAAAAAATAACTTCTGATAATGATGGAAGTCATCACGTCTGATAGATGCGTTCGAATTGGGCAGGAAGGTGTGAGCACGCCTTGTACATATCAATAACATTTTAGTTGGACTCACGTGAATGGTACAGGACGATACAGGACACAGGAGTATCCTTGCTGATGGAGACCCTCGTGTGCAGCAGCTGTGTCGACTGCTGATGACCTTTTAATTGAAGTGCCAGCAGCAGCAGCAGGAGCAAAGTGTGAGCTGTTCTGTTCGGGGAATTGTTCTACTTTAATTTGATCAAGGAGCTGAGCAGAGCATTGCTGTGGTCGGTTTTTGGGATTGGGGTTTAGCTTGGTTACCATTAGCAGAACTCGAGCGAACTGTGCAGTGAAGCACACAAAAATGCAAATAAACAACGCGCATAAAACAATTCGAAATCAAATTTGATGATAGCAAAAGCCAAGCCGCGGGAATTCTTTAATAAACAGCCCAAACACAAGCAAGAGCTCTACGCGAGAGAGAGAAAGAGCAATGCTGGGATATACTTCGTAACACAAGTCTTGAAATAAGATAAATCGGACACGGTTGTGAATAAAAGAATGGCGTCCTTCCTATAAAATCGCAATGAGTTCTTAACCAAACTTTAACTCATATCCACAGCTCATCAATATTATGTCAAATTATATTACAAGCAAATTGATAGATTTTCTCCTAAATTCTTAGATCATTTATTCATATCAATAATCGATTTTTATCAATGTAATGAAATAAACTCCAGCTGCATTGTGTATATGAAAAAATATTATTCCAAATTTTGAGACTCAACCTTCTGAAATCAAAAAAGCTGCCCGAAATAAAACAAATATACTTTCCAAAATGTAGACAACTGCTATATTATTCAATTTAAATGATATATTTTACATTTATTTTTTAAGATCTCATTTCAATTTAAATTCAATAAATTTGTTATCTAATATTTAAAATCAAAAAGTATTAATTTTTAATAATAATATAAACAGCAAAAGAGATGCGAACATCTATAAAAATCCAACCCGGAAATAAGACATATTTTTTTTACATTTTAGGAAAATCAATCTTGGAGTTAATAGAAGAGAAACCTGCGTTTTTTAAAAGTGACTATTCTCTTACTTTTTATGCTGTTTTATTGTGCTTTTGATGCTGATTAAGAATATAAATATTTAATTTAGCTTTAGAGGCTTTCTTCCGCTTACCCGATTTCAACAGTATACAGGGTATAAATATGTAACGCAAAATGTAAGTAGCCAGAAATTCCGCGTTGGCAGCAGCCACGCCCCCTAAAATGGGCAACGCCCCAAAATGCCATTTGCCGTTAATTAAACCCTTCGGTGCAGAGAGTGAAAATCTTCTGGGCAACCACGGGGAAAGTTTTTCCATTACTGATGCCGCAGGCAAAACGAAAATCAAAAAGTAAAAATTTATGAAGCGTTTAATTGAATTAATTAAAAGCAATAATACCTTGAAATAATTGCGCCTAATAGAAAAACTTTCCAGCATTGGATAGACGATGGGCTGTGAACGATTTCCCCGAGAATGTAGCCAAAATTTAAAGAGCCAAAGACTGACAATGGCAACAACCATTTCTTTTCTCTTTGTTTTTTATTTTGCCCAATTCACTCGGCACAGATGAGGGGGTGTGAGGTGGATGAGCAGGGGTGGGATGGATGAGAAGGGTTGGGGTAGGGGTGGTGATGTGTTGCACAAGTTATGTGACAAATGCTGCGCACCCAAAGCCAAGCCATAAGTCAAAATTATCAACAAGACGGCAAACGACGGCGTCTGCGCCCGTGTATCCTGTGCATGTCCTTGCAAGCCGCCTAGAGTCCTACTGCACTCTTGTTCTCTCTGTGTATGTGTGGTTGTGTGTGTGTGGTTGTGTGTGTGTGTGTGTGTGTCTGTGTTGTGTGTGTGGCAACTGTCACGCACGTAGGCCACGCAACATTGCGAAAAATATGTCTTTGATGTCATAAATCAATTAGGATTGCCAGGCACCAGGACACTTGCTCTGGCCAGGATCTGCGCCTTAACAGTAAACAACTTGATACACCCGAAAAAAAATCATTCTGAAATTTAGAAAATTGCAGCTCACCTTATTATTTAGAAAATAATGCTACAATACAAGCTTGTTTCTACCCAAAAACCATTAGTCTTATTTTCTTAATTCAATAGTCGATTATTCTAAAATATAAAAAGTAAATATGTGTAAATTCGTGGGAGGTTTATTGATATGTGAACACAAAGTTCTTACCAATATTTTTTGGTTGTTTCTAGAAAATATATTATGAAATATATTTAGAAATATATTTCTTAATCAAAGAAAATATGTCTAGCCTTAGACTATTCTTATTTCTTAATCTTAAATATTAGTATTAAAATATTCTGGATTGGAAAAATACATTTCGAATTTTAAGAAATTTTATTTTTCACTTAGGAGCGGCTTTAATTTTCTGACTTTCCATCTTTTTCTGAATTGTGGAAAGTATTTGTTTTTTTAATAGGCTTTTCCATTGATACTTTTTACAAATTTATTACGCAATATTAGAAATTTTATATATGTAAATATTTTATAGACAATATTTAGAAAAAAAGAAAATATTCCTTTTCATTTGAAGAATTTTCTTCTTCGTACATTTATTTATTGTATTTAACAAATATTTCTTAAAACCAGAAAATTCGTTCAGTTTTCCTTTTAGGCGTTTTTCTAAATTTAAGTCGTTTTTTTCTGTGTAGGCAAGGCCCAAACATTTTTGCCTGGCGGCATTTTAAACGGCGTATTTTCAACTTGTTCTCAAGTTTAAAACGTGACCAAGAAAACAAAAACTAAATGTTGCAGCACCTTCTACTGATTTTTGCAAAGCAACAAATGAAGTGTTGCAAATGAAGCAAATGAAGCGCATGAGCTTAAAGAACAATCCACACACACGCAGGCACAGACGCACACACACTCGAACACACACACACACCGCCTTTTGTTGCGTAATTATGTCAGCCAAAAGGGGAAGTTCATCAGGAGTAGACTCGAGTGTCATGTGTGTAGAAAAGGAAAAGGATGAGGTTGAGGAGGAGGATGGGTTAGTTTAGCTTCTGTTAGTTTATCAAACATAATTAAGAAGTTCTCTCTCTCTCTCTCTCTCTCTCTCTCTCTCTCTCTCTCTCTTTACCTCTCTTCCCTTCTCTGTGTGACAGGCAGGCAGGCAACGCACGATTGCTTGACAATAAACAGAAGTTTAATTATTTTGCCAGCCAGTCAAGAATTGTTTGCCTCGAGGCTGCCAACTGCCAACTGCCAAATGGCAACTTGGAACTGATTAAGACCAGGCTCACCTTTTGACTTATGATGAGTGTTTGCTGCTGGTTGATGTATTGCCCGATTTATGACAGCTGACAACTGACAACAGGCAGCTGACAGCGGACATCATTAAAGCCCCAAAAAGTGGAGATTTGTTGGCCAAAATTTAATGCTTAATTGTATCAGCACATTTTGTGTAAATCAAACAATTAGTCATGGTTCCAACTACTTCTAAGAACTATGGCCCAGCATTGTCCACTTTCTGTGCTTTTGTTTTTATGTGTCCCCGCGGTGCTGTTTGCGCCTCGTCTTACAGCACTAGAAGGTGTTGTCCTGCACTATTCTTAATTTATGCGACATTCTTGTAGTTTGCCATTGGCCATAATAACTTCTAATATTTCCCATTCAGATCCCTTTGGGGGTTGAACCGAACTTGAGTCAGAGCAGCACTCGACGCATTCATTAATTTATGGTTTTGGGTCTTTGAATTTATGTACTGCAACAAAAATTCGAAAAGTATTTGTTTTAAAGTAAAATGGGACCTCGACCTAAGGTGACGACGGCTGATGTCCTTTTGCCCTCGCAGCAAACAATACACTTAGCATTTGAATTCACTCTAAATACTCTTACTTTTAAGTGTAGTTACTTTGATCTCATTGTGATTATGGCTTTTATTCAGATACAGATAAAATAAATTAATTAAATATCTTGAGAATAATTATTTTAATGACAATTTATTAATGTTAATAGTAATAGGATTAAATAGGTTCTTCGAGCAGATATAAAAAACCACTCTATGGTCTATCTTTATATCTAGCTATCTAGCTATCTATCTGTCTATCTATCTATCTTTTTAAATCAATTCAAAATACTATAGTCAATACAGCAGGAAAGCTTATTATAATCGTCTGTGTTTCTATTAAATCTTAGAGAAATTTGTACAGCTTATCAAAATAATGGTGTATATTAACAATAGAGAGCTACATCTTTAAAATCGGATATCAATTTGAATCGACATTTACGAAACGCGGCCAGGTATCGATAATATGAAATAAATTCGATATTCGTATAATATACGATAAGTTAAGTATTAAATTTTAAGCTTCTAGCTCTTAAGAGAGAGAGAGATCGAATCGTTCATAAAGATGACATTATATTCTGATCAATAAAATAACTATATAACTTATGGGATCAGAGATGCTTTCTTCTGCCTCTTACATACCTTCACAGAACCTTAAAGTATACGCTTTGTCCCATTTTTATTAATATTTTTGTTTTTTTCGTCCCTATTAGACTAGATTAATTTTATTAATCTGATCATTAATATATTAAATTTCAGAGCCTATCAACCACAACCAAGACTGTATCATAGTATTCTCCAAAAGAAAATAAGTTAATAAATAAAATAAAGTTTGTAAATTAAAGCGGGTGAACTAAATGAACAAAATTCCCAGCTGCAATTCTCTAATATTAGTTAGCTTCAGGTCTTGGACTCTCAGTTAGCTTTAAATGATAGAAAGACAAGTTTATTTATTTCATTTTATTTTATTTATTTTATTTTAACTAATCTCTTAACTTGCTTAGTCATTCAACTGTAATTTTTTTTTTCAATTTTTTGTCTTTTCTTAATTTTGCTGCTAGTTCTGTTTTTTTCTTCTGTTTTTTATATATTTTTTTCTGTTCTGCTGCTTCTAGAATAAATTGCATAAGATTTGCTGCCGGCTTGTTGTATCCCGTTTATAAAGTTTGTTGCCCTCTCTAACAGTACTACAACCACCTCCCCCTCCCCCAATCAAAGAACCACCCCTCTCCCCATTACCTTGGCACAGAGCACATGCAATTGTGCAACTTTTTTGTGAGGCTTGTTCTAAAATGAGCAACAAACTCGTTTGCAAGCCTCCAAAGCACGTTTAAATTTAACATTTTATTAGCAATTCACACACACACACACACACCTGGTGTTGTTGCTTGCTGCTGTTTCTGCTGCTCACGCCGACGTTGAAGTCGACTTCGCTGCTTTGCTCTGCTTGCTTTCGCCCGCTTTTCGCAACAACGAAGACGTCGACGACGATGTTGGCCAAGTTCAGTGCCCTCCAATTGTGTTGACCGACTTCAAAGTTGATTTTGCCAAAGCGATTGCCTTATATGTTCTACACATGAAGTTGCGAAAAAAAAATAGCACCACTAAGACATTTTCTCTTACCAATCAAGAAAAAAACAAACAGTTTTGTAATTTATTTCAGATTTGAATTCTTATTTATTGTTTTTAATGTTAAACGTAATACTGCTCTTGGCATCTTTTTTTCAACAACGTTTGACACCGAAGGTATCAATAAAGGATGTGCAACCTTTCGTAAAGTGGGGTGCTTTAACTGTTGACCATATACACACACTTGCACACACAATGAAGCAGTTCATCCAAAGCTTTTTCTTAAAGTTATTCCATTTTCATTTTTGAGAACGAAAAGTGAAAAATAATAATAACAAAACAAAAAAGTTTGTTGACCAACAGGAAATAGTTTTTGTTATTGTTGATTCTTTTACTTTTCAATGTGCATTTCATTTTGTGAAATCATCATTTGTATATCCTTCGTTGGTTATCGGCGAGTTTTGTATATTTTTGCCTGAAAACCCTTTAAATCATGCGTGGGTGACTCAATTGCTTTTTCCTTTTCCTTTTTCTTTTGCCTTTTTTCTTTTTCTTACCTGTTCTGCTTGGCCCACTCTAAGAATTATTGTCAATGGCCTTAACACAGCGACAAGCCCAGTTTACATACTGAACGACCATTGCAAATGGCAAAGGGGTATAATAGGTTTGTGGTAAATTGGACTACGCCCACTCCAACCTCCATCGTTTATGTGGAGTGAGTGAGTGGAAAAGCGCCAATAAGTATCGAAAAAATATAATAGCAGCATTTACGCATTTTTATAGAAATTGTTGCGTAGCTGCTTTTATAATATTTAATTTTTAAAATAATCTTAAGTGATTATCATTATCATGATTCTATTATTATTTGGTTCGTTAATTTTCCTCATTTTTCTTCCTTTTGCTTATGAATATCTTCGACTTCTGCAAACGTAAACTCAAAAATGAAATAATTCTACATTTGAAAACATTTCTTGAAAGAGTGATGCTATTGTTTTATTATTATTATTTTTTTTTTTTTGCAATTCTATACATTTATATATATATTGTATCTTTGTAGAGATAATTGATTGATTGAAACTGGGTTAAGTGTGTGCATGTAGTCATAGAACTGATCGGCTGCGACAATTTACAAAGAGATTGCCTAATCTCACTCACTGTGTGTGTTTAGCGATTGCTGCATCGTGTCAACAACAACAAAAACATCCACAATAATAACAAAATCCAATTAGCTCTTAGCTCTGAGCCAGAAAATCAAATGTCCATCACGTAGACCAAGACCATACCGTGGAAACCTGTTCACATTTCAATGACTTTGAACTTTTTTTCATTTTCTTTTGTAATTTTTTTTGTTGTTGTGACTATTTTTTTTTAACTATTTACATTTACATATTGATTGTTGTTTGCTTGACCCATTTTGTGTGGAGCACTTTGGCGTGGAGCCCACGCCACTTCCACTTTCGTTCGGAGCGCGACTTTCTTTAACTTTAACTTTAACAATTGAGCCCAAGCTCAAGTTTAAGCTGCCCAACGATTGTCAATTTGTTACACTCACAAAAAAAGTAGAGCTGAAATGTAGAAAATTTACTTGAATACAAGAAATATTATCTGGTTTTTTAAAATAATTTGACTTCTAAAATTCAGAAAAACATATTAACATTTTCTCTTTCAACAGCTGTGTTAGAATTTAGCTGTTGTCTGCATATGAATGATTGTATAAAGAAAATCTCTTAAAATGCTAATATTTAATAATTAATATCAATAACAAAAAAAAACACACACTAAACTGATATATTTTTTTAAATTAAAATAAAATCTAGTCTAGAAAGATACAACAAATATGGGAAATTTCTTAAAATACAAATGATTAGTTAATTATTAGTAAGAATTATTAAAAAAAAAAAAAACACCCTGAATGTTAGACATGTTCTTTCTTAATTTTTGAGATATATACTTTCTGAATAATAAGTTGAGCTTCAGGTCGATTTTTTTCCGAGTGTAGTGCTGCCGCAGTCGCTGCCGCTTTATAACCAGTTTAGTGACGCCGTCGACGTCGATGCTGAGAATCAACGATTCTTGGTTGGGCTCTTTTTATAAAAAAGTCTTTGGTCAACTTTCTTGAGCTTCATTCGCGTTTCAGGCGGCAACCGATCGAAAAGACTTTGTTGCTGTTTTTTGAGTGTAGTTAATTAAAATGAAAGCAGCTCTCGGCCTAATCCCGCTGCTGGGCTGCATCAGCGTTGTGTGCTCGCTGCCTAACCCTCAAACTAGGGCTGAGGCTGGGCCTGCGGCTGGTGAGGATGACAAAGTGCCCGCCGCCTTTGCCAGTGAAGCCTCGCAGCTGATTGCGATGCAGCTGTTGAAGCACAACAAAGACATTGATTCCAATCAGGTGCATTCCCCACTCGGAGTCGCCACTATTCTGGCGGTGCTCGCAGAGGCAGCGCAGGGCGAGACCTACGAGGAATTCTCACAGGTCTTTGGTTTTCCCAAAGAACGTGGCGATCTGAGAGCCGCCTTCCAGCGCATTCTCGCCAACTATCAGAATCGAGATTCGGCTGTCACTTTGCCCTCATTCCAGACCTGGTTTTATGTCTATCGCAATAATAGTGTGTGTGAGGATTACAAGCAGCTGCTGCAAAGCTACTACTACGTCGATGTGAAGGATATCAGCAGGCAGGATTACGATTGGAGTGAGCCGAGCACATTGCTACAATTGGATGCAAACAACAAGAGCAGCAATGGTAAAGATGTCATCGGTTTTGAGACACTCAAACGCATCAAATTGGATGATGACGATGCTCCGCTGGCCACCAGTGATAATTATGGCGAGGAAGTGTTGGACAAAGAGGCATCCAAATTCGATCGCGATGTGGATGACAAGCAGTATGTCGAAAAACCAGTTGCTCTAGCCGAGATCCAGTTGGCAACGGAAGCCGCAGTTACCGGCACAGAAAAACCAGTAATTCCAGATGATACTTTAATAGTGACCAGTGGTGATTCTGATATTGACATCAGGTTGCCAACTAAACGCAGTGGCAGCGAACAGCAGCCCAATGTGGAGGAGAACGAAACGGTGCAGGAGGATGAGAAGATGCTCAAACAGCTCAGCACTGCTGACCAAGTGACGGCTGGTGAACCCGAGAAGGTGCGTCTACCCCTCCAGAAACTGGAAACGGCCGTCAAGTCGATGATCAAGGAGGGTGCCGATGAGATTATGATTGCACTCGAATCTCATCTCAGCAACGTGGCGCGGGTAAGTAGACAGTTCCCATTCTGACAAATAAAAACCATAATGAGTTTTAGAAAATCACCTTAAAAAACTACTGGAAATTGTAGAAGATTTTCGTTATTAATTTTTAGAAAATATCCATAAATAGTAGAAATTCGCCAAAAGAACAATCGCTTTGAATTTTAATAAATCGCCGTGAAAACTTCCATATTTTTACAAATAATTTCTATTATTTCTTTCTATTTCTAATATATATAATATTAGAGTTTAGCTGTCATCTGCCATAGAGGATGAAGTTATACATCTTATAAATCTATAAGCTATCTAAGATGGTTACCTGAAAATACTTACGTTTAATAATAAGATACGCATCAGAAGAATATTCTTCCATGCATACAGAGAAAAAAAACCCCACAATGAAATTAAGAAATGCAAATTGTTTTTAGAAAACCACAACTCACAATATTCGAAATTCACTTACTGAATATACTGAGTATATTTGATGCTATTCCCTCGCTCATGCTCCCTCTGCTTTTGTTTCAGGCATATGGAGCGCGCAGTTTGTTCCGGCAGGATGACATTGCCTCCGCGCTGAGTGCCAATTCCATTACTGGTCGCGCCGTTGACTCCAAGTCGAAGATGCTGCTCTTTAATGGACTCTACTACAGGGGCAGCTGGGCACAGCCATTTTATCAGTTGCGCGATGGCAGCGATGAGTTCTTCTTTATGACCAGTGAGGATGCAATGAAGACACCCATGATGCATGCCCAGGGCAAGTTTAATGTGGCCGAGATGCCACATTTGAAGGCACGTCTCCTGGCGCTGCCCTACGAGAATGCCCAGTACAGTTTGTGCATTGTGCTGCCCAATGAAGCGGAGGGTCTCAGCGAGGTCATCGCTCAACTCCAACCCAGTGATTATAGATTCGCCAACGAGCACCTCGAGTTGAGGCAGTTGCATGTGACGCTGCCCAAATTCCAGGTGGAGGAAACATCACGCTCCGAATCGATGCTGAAGAACTTGGGACTCAAACGCATCTTTTCGAGGGGCGAGGCACAACTGGGTCTGCTGTCCGAGGATGAGGATCTGCACATCGATGAGATCGTTCAGTTTGTCAATGTGCGAGTGGATGAGGGTGGCAGTAGCGCCAACTCGCTATCAGCAGCCACAACACAGGCCCGTTCCCCGCTCTTCATATTGCCGGAGCCCGAACCGGAACCGGAACCGGAGGGTGTTGAGCGTTTCGATGTGAACCGTCCGTTTGTCTACTTTGTGGTGGACTGCAAAAATGCATTTGTGCTCGCCTCCGGCAAAATTTATGCTCCCGAATTGAAGGATGAACTGCCGCCCGTCTCCATTGAGGTGGAACTGGAGCAATCGTAGTATTTATCGCTAGCTAGCCATAAACCCTAAGTTACGTCACGAATTTCAGCCCGTGCATTTTTCAATAAACCAGATTTTCAATTTTCCCAAAAAAAAAACAAACACGAACTCTGCTTTGCTGCTTATGATTTTCCCAGGCACTTGAGCTGCGTCCATTTGCTGTGCAATCAAAACAACAATTAATTCGCTTACTCTCGCTGACTAACAACAACAACAATGGCTCTGTGAAGGAAGATCAACCCTCAGCATTCAATTGTCTGTCTGTAATATGAAATGTATCTGAGGCTGGGCATCGCTAATTTCCGTGCAGCAAATTTGTCAATGCATTCGCTTTGAGCAAAGGGTTTCAGCTCGGGGGTTGACGGTGTGCCAACACTCAGCAAAAATCACTAGAAAAATTTTGATATACATATATACGTTCTAAATAATAGGGTAGCTGACCTGTGCAATTTTCTACACTTCAAGTCGCTTTTTTTCTGAGTGTAGTGCGTTGTGTGTCGCTGTTGCTTGGTTGACTCGTCTCGCAGTTCCATCAATTCTCAGGCTACTCAAGCGAGAGCGAAGCATCCGACACGTGGCAGTAGTCAGAGTCCTGCCGAATCCTGCCGAATCCCGGCAGCAGCCCTGGCGAATGCTGACAGGCGCTCCTCAAGTGGTCAATGGTCTGCAATTAAAAGTCTCATTAGAATGCATGATAACTTCTTTTGGCCATTTAGCCAAGGTGCCAAGGCTCTACGCAAAAAGCGAAACCAAAGCACAACAACGAAACACACACACAGAACGCACACACTCAAATGTGTCTGACGATGAAGTAGAATGTGCTGTCTGAGGGGGTTTGGGGAGTGAATGGCGCCAGGCTGTCGGGCGCCAAAAGCCAGAGGTAAAAACAGGAGTAAAATGCGTGCCATGATTACAGTGATGACGACTGCCACCCCAAACTGGCCCAGAGGACTCTCCCCTCTCCACTCCTTTTCTCGGCTCTCCTCGTCGGCAGCAGACGATGATGTTTCATCTTTTCCACATGAAAACTCACGTAACAAAAATTATGATAATCATAACTTTTTTTGCTCTCAGTTTTCTTTTCTTTTTTTTTTGTGTATTTTGCTTTCTTTTCTTTGGCGGGAGTCTTTGTTTTGTTAACCACTGGACAAAGGACAATGGAGTCCTTGTCGCTGGCGCTTCGCTAAGGTATTTTTGGGCCAGCCTGGCGTCGAGTTTTTTTTTTGTGTATACCCTTGCGTATTGTATGATAATTTTGCCTCGCAGTTTGCAACGAATTAAAGAAGACATCTGCGACCTTTTAAGGAATATATAATTTTGATGAGCATTAATAGTTCACTTGATTTTATGTATGTAAGCAGAGTTTCCTGTGCTTTAAAACTAGTTTGATGAATCTTGCCATTTATCCATATTTTTGCTGCAGGCATTATCACTTTATATCAATTTTATCATATCATGTTTTTATGTGAAATAACTTTTTTGCTTAATAAGATATACACACGAAATCTAATCAATGTGCGTTTTATAGTATTGCTAATCTTTAAACAATAAATCATAAATCACTCTCAAAATCACACTTTTACAACATATATTTTGCACTTATGTATTTATCTATAATTGTATTAAAATATAACTGCCTGCAATTTTTCTTCATTATACGAGGGTATACAATATTCGGCTTGTCTAAGATAAGCCATTCTTAGTTATTTCGTTATTTTTTTTTTGTCTGGCCATCGCTCTATTTTTATTAAGTCGTGCATATAAATCAATGTTGCTAGATATGCAAAAGACTACGGTATAAAAGGTATAAAAGATTTATAAGGGGTTTTCTTATGTATATTTTTGTATTTCACATTTTTTTTCTTAACGTTGTCAACTCTCTTAAACATTGTTTAACGAAATTTTCATAAAAAAAAAAAGTTGCGAATGAATAAAAAGTGAGTGTCTTCGGCTTGTTAGAGAGTATACTCAAGTGAAGAGGTGGAAACCGAGTTTTTACCTTAAATCATTAGAATCTTTCTCTTTTTTTGCAGTTTATTTTACTGGAGTGGCTCTGAAAATGTAACCTACATTTTTAATCATTTTACAGCAATGCAAATTATGAAATTTATTTTCAAAAGCAATCAGTTTGCTTGTTACATAGAAAGATTTATTTTATAGTGAATACCCCTACCTCCAGCTGAAGTACACCCACTAGTTGGGATGGGCCACATAAATAATCCAAGTGGGCCATAAATCCATCAAATTGCATCAAATACAAACATTTGCTGATGGTATTCTCAACAAAGCGTCACGCCGAATCTTCGTGATTTATGTGTGCTGCTTCAAGTCTAATTACAAGTTAAGTTCGTCGAATTAAAAATGTGCCGCAATAAGTGTGGGAAATCGCTAGAATTTTCAATTCTCCGCCAGCTGTTTTCCCAGAAAAACTAAACGGAAAAAAAGTACTGTTCCGAACATACCCCCGACTCTCGAATGGAGGGGTGACGTTTGACATTTGTGGCGTGAAAATGAAATAAACACATGTGAAACGACAAGTGATGAGGGGGAGGGAGGTGCCCAGGGTTAAGGGAGGACGAGAATGAGGGAGGTAGGGAGTTATGGATGGGTGGGTGTCAAAAACACAACAACAAAATAGAGCTGCAAGAACATAGATAGTAATATCGATATTACCGACGATTTTACTTACTTATTTTATTTACTTTCGTTTAATTCATATTAATGAAAGATTTATACGAGTATAGTTTAATCTTTAAAATTATATTTATATTTCTTCTGTATATTTCAATCTAAATGAAAGCATTTAATTTCCACTTGCCACTCTATACATGTTCAGCAAGATCTCAACTAATTATTTTTTAATCTTTGTCAAAACAATAATCTAAAAATATGTTTGTAATAATAATTTCGCTCAAGGCCGCAGTAGACATGCTATAATCCCGCATTAAGCTAGATTCTTCAGTTTATAAATGCAATTTTGCTGTACGAGTATTTAATAATAACAATAATAAACTTTACATAAATGAACTGAAAACAAATCATTTCTTAAGCCAAATACTGACAAAGTTGTGTTTTTGTTAAACAAAAATCAGTGGCTTCTACAATAATAATCTAATCTTGCGGGACGAACGAGAATTTCTCAAGTATATGAATCACTATTCACATAGGCAATAGCATAATCAGCATGAGTCATATTGATATACAAGAAATTAGATGATTTAGTTACTATTTCAAATACTCTGTAAAATCGATTTGTCAATGAAGATCGAAGGGATGGGTCAAAAAGATATGCAGAGTAAATGTTCAGCTATTGGCAAATGTGTACCCAGAGCAAAGAACAATTGTCTTAACCAGACGAGTTGTTTAAAATACGTTATATTAACTTGGGCTACTTCTCAATCTCAAATCAAATTAAAAAATTATTAATTATTTATCCGATATTTCTCAAAACGCAAAAAATAACCTTATTTGAAAACCTTCATCGCTAACTGAAAATGTTTCTTCATTGTTGTTGTTGCGTCATTAAATACAATTATCAACAATTATCGATATTTTTGCACATAGATGACATGAGTAGAATGAAAGGGCAGCACAATACCAACTTTATTATTTCACCAAAATGAGACAGGCGAATATGATATGATGTGTGGTGTGTATGGTTCTAGAAATCAGCAAAGGCTTCCTCATGTCGCACGGTTTTTGCTTTTGGCTTACGTTTACCCTCGGACTGCTTGTCAAAGTTGGATATGTCTTCGGCATTTGAGATGGATGGCATGTAGGGTGCCTGTATCGTTTGATTTAGCATGGTTGTCCAGTCGACCTCCTTGAACCACTCGTGATCCTTGATGTCCTTGGTGCCACCAATCAAATTGCCAAAGCTGTGCAATAGAACAAACTTATCAATTAATTAATTGGTATTAAACTCTAAAAAAAAATCGTTTTATTTTCTTAATTTCAGGCTACATTTTTGTAAAACTTAAAAAAATAAGTTTAATTTCCGAATTTTAAAATTTAAAACTACCCATATACAGACGATTGAGATAGTTAATAAAATTAATATCATTTAGTTTGAAGAAATCTAGAATCTAATAGAAACGTCGTGCTAGTAAATTTAATGAATTCTTTCCGCAATTTAGAAATAGAAGTACTTTATAATTCTCGAAAAAAATTCTGAAAACAAGAAAAACTTGCTGGTTTCAAGAGCGATTTTCTAAAATTCAGTGCGGTTATTTTACTTTTTTTAAGATTGTATTATTGACTTGCCGCTTGGAGAGATCCACCTGCAGCAGATGATCGACGAGATGACGCAAGGCACTGCTGAATGAGCCGGGTAGTTTGTAATCCGCCTCACAGATCTTGGTGTACATGACCATGACGTCACGATTGTGGGCCGAAAACGGCGAATGACCGGCAACAAACTCATAGATGAGGACACCAAATGCCCACCAGTCGACGCTGGTGCCGTATGGCTTCGACTGTATAATCTCGGGGGGCAGATATTCGGGTGTACCGCAAAGGGTCATTGTACGTGTTTCCACTTTCTAAATGAAGTGAAGAAAAAACCGAATTTTAGAATCGTAATCGAGGCAATAAAACTCGCGTGCGTAACCTTTGCAAATCCAAAATCGGTGACCTTAATATAGCCATTCTTGTCGAGCATAATATTCTCGGGCTTCAGATCGCGATAGAGCAGGCTGCAATGATGCAGATATTCCAGAGCCAGAAACACTTGAGCCGCATAGAAGCGAGCTTGTTTCTCGCCAAATTTACGAACTCTAACGATAACAGATAACCGATAACAAATCGACATCGATAGTTATCGATAACAGCACTACTCACTTGCGATGATAGGTAAACAATTCGCCACCCAAAATGAGGGGTAGAATCAAATAGAGACTATCCGTATCCTTAAACGAGGAGATCAGATACACCGTGAATGGGAATCGTATCGAGTTGAGAACTCGCTTCTCGCTCATCACATGTGAGACCTGTTTGGT